>CM052899.1:160903053-160983482 GCA_028534135.1 Potos flavus | reverse complement strand
AAAAAAGAAATTTGTCATCTTATTTTTTTTTTATGTCTTTTGGGTCTGTCACATTTAGAAATGTCTTTAGCACTCAAGATGTTAAATGTAATCAGCCATGTTTTTCTCTTAATATTTTATATCTTTTTTATTTAAATATTTGATTCCTCCAGAATGCATTGTATTATAAAGAATTACTTACACATCTAATGTTTTAGATGCTTAGCCAGTTTTTCCTCTGAAAATTTTAATTCTTATTTTCCCAACTGGTATAAAATGCAGCCTATATTATATACTAAATTTCAGCAAATATTTAAGTTGGCATCTGGATTCTCAATTCTGTTTTAATGGTCTCTTAAAATTTTAGCTGGGATTGCTTCGGATTCATTAATTAATTTAGAACCAAATTGATATCTTTACCATATTAATCCATGCTACCCAAGAAGAACATATGTCACTCCATTATTTGGAATCATTTTTTATGGCCCTTGGTAGAGTTTTGGGTTTCTTCATATAAATTTAGCATATTTTGTTACATTTATTCCAGGGTCTTTATGATTTTTTTTTATTTTTAAAAATGCAATTTTTCTTCATTATGTTTTCTAGTTGACTACTATTTGTTATGTAAATAATCTGTTGAATTTTTATTTAATTTTGTAACCAGTCTCCTTACTTAATTTTTTTAATAAAATTTCCTAATTATTTATTTATAGTTTTTCATTTGATTATATTTACTTATCTCATTAAGCATAATCTTTTTATTATTTTAGTAATATATCTGCACATTATTAATAAAAAGCATAAAGAATAAAATGACAGATTACCTCAAATAATTTTTCTTGCCATAAATAACCAATATTTAGTGAGGTCTCTTTATGCATATAAGAACTCATATTTTTCATCTATATAGCCAGACAGAGGAGGTAGACAGACACATAACATGGAGATATGCTAACAGGTTAATATTAAATTTAAAAGGAGTTAATTTAATTTTACCTGAATTTAAAGAATATTGAAGAAAATGTAGTCAATCTAAAGGAATGAATATATTTTACTTAAAAGGTTTTTTATTTGGTTTTTAAATTATAAGATATTGAATCTTTTAAATTCCTCTGGGTTTAAGGAGAGAAATATTGAAAATATTAAGAAGCTGCTGCATGATGTGCTATGGTGAGTGCTGTGAAATGTGTAAGCCTGATGATTCACATACCTGTACCCCTGGGGCAAATAATACATTATATGTTAATAAAAAAAAAAAGAAGCTGCTGCATGATATATTCAAACACGTGTTCAACGTAGATAGCCTTGAATGATTCTTTACTACCAAACATGAAATAGACTCACACGTTTCCTCACAAGTTATCCCCCTTAATTACCTTTTCAATGCACATGTTTTGTTTCAAATTTTCTAGCATTTATATTAGGCTGTAGTTCTCTCAGTCAGTCTTATTGTTACATTTAAATTGATTTAATGATTTTATGAATATTTGTCCCATTTGGGGGGCTCTTTATTTTAATTCCCCTCTTAGTGGCTTTTTTTTAAAAGATTTATTTTATTGTTTATTTTGAGAGAGAGAGAGAGACAGAGCGTGACAGAGGGGCAGAGGGGGAGAATCTCAAGCAGACGCCCTGCTGAGCAGGACCCGTCAGGGTTGTGGGGCTACACTTCACAAACCATGAGATCTTGCCCTGAATTGAAACCAAGATTGGATGCTTAACTGACTGAGCCACCCAGGAGTCCCTTAATTGGCTTTTAATAGATTTTTTTCCTAAGAATATGGATTCTACCTTCTCTTTTTTCAAGTTTATATATTTTTTTGTCCTGCATGTGTATTACCCTATGTGTTTGAGCCTCTCTTGGCTTGATATGACAATTTTAGGTAGTGCTTTATTTTCCTTAGGATTTTGTAGACTGTACTATAGCTTTCTGAGAAGTCTGAGGCTCCTGTGAAGTTTTTACCCTAAAAAGCCAACTTAGTTTTTCTATATGGATGCCTGAAGAATTTTTATCTTTATGATTAAAATGTAGTGTTAAGTCAACATATAGTTAGAGATGTGTTCTTCTGTTTTGTTGTATTTTTTATTTTTATTTTATCATGTAAGTTTGAGAATATACTTACTGAGTACTTACTATGTAAGATTATGACTCAATTTGTGGGGAATTTATAACATTCTGTCATCCACTGATGGAATACAATCTCTATAGTAGTCTTGTGAATTCTTTGTTGTTTCCTAGATTCAGAATAGTTTCCGTTGATACATGAATTGCATTTAATTTATTACTTAACTGCAACCCAAGAAACTTCAAGTTGATCTTATATATGTTTATTTAACTTTCTCATTCAATATAGTTGTTTGCTACTCCCATTATTTCTTTTATATAGGTGATCATATCTTCTACAAATACTGATAGCTTTAGATTTTCCCTTTTCAATCCCTCTGCCTGTTATTTTCTTTTCTTTTTAAGGACTTTCCCCTTATGTTTTTAAAAAACATAGCAGTGGGCATTGCCTCCTTATAGAGAATGCATTTAAATTTCTCTGCTTTATGTGTTTACCAAATGTTGTGAATATTATAGTGCCCTGGCCAGATCCTCTCCTGAAGTTGTCATTTTCTCAGCTGGTGGCATATCAGTATCTCTCATCTAAGTCCCTCCAACAATTGACTTGGGTAAAGTATATGGCTCTTCCCCAGGAACACACTATGTCTAATAACAGGTAACTTTGGTTGTATAAAATTATGGCCTTCTTGTTTCAAAAGAGCTCAACTCTGAATGGCTATGCTGCTCCCATGCTACTTACATCATTAAGTAAGGCCTGCTATAATTTCAAAGCAGTTGACTTTCTCTTGTCCAATACTGCTTCCTTCACCTCTCCAAACCTCATTACTGTCCATGGGAGTACTTATCAATAAACTTACTACATGAAAATGTCTGTCTCAGAGCCTGCCTCCCACTAGTAACACTAAGATAAGAAGATCTCTTAAGTTTTAAGTTTAGTAAGGAATTTTAAATCATGAATACATGCTGAACTATTAAATATTTTTCTTCATCTATTCAGATAATCATTTGATTTTTCTACTCTATTAATGTGATATGTCATCACTTGGTAGACTTTTTGATGTTAAGCCAACCTTGCTTCCAGGGACAAAGCTAACTTAAGGATCATAATATATTTTATAAAATTTATTGGATATACTTACATATAATATAAAATATAATTTTGTATATATATTTGATTTTAAAATCTGCATTCATAAGTAAAGTGAGCCTATTACTTCCTTCTTTTATATTGTCCTTAATCAAATTTGTAATAAAAACTATATAAGCCTTATTAAATTAGTTGGAAGTTTTAGCTATAGTATTAATTGGGATAGATGAGACTAAACTGTAATTAAAAAAAAACCCTGCAAATCTCAATTTTTTAAGTGCAGCATTTTTATGTTTCTCATGCAAATAAATAAGAAGTAAGAAATGTTACGACTCCCAACATTTCTCTATTGGAGTTGTCCTCCATCTAGTGCCTCAGTGACCAGTTTACTTTGATATTTCTGCTCTGCTTTTTAAATGTGAGGCCTTTTTACTGCCATGCTTGACACTGACAGGTGTTACTTCTCTTCACAATCTATTGTTCAGAACTGGTCACATGATCCCACTTAACTCTAACAAGGGCTAGAAAGTAGAGAATTCCATGCCTAGGGAAGAAAGGAGAACTAGGTGATAATGGGCACCATTTCATTCTCTATTTTCTGTAACAACTTACATAAAGTAAGAATTAAGTATTGTGCTTTAAAAATAAATGCAAGCAGGGTGCCTGAGTGGCTCAGTCAATCAAGTGCCTGACTCTTGCTTTTTGGTTCAGGTCATGATCCCAGGGTCTTCGGATTGAGCTCCATGCTGGGCTCTGCACTCAGCATGGAGTCTGCTTGAGATTCTTTCTCACCCTCTCTCTCTGCCCCTCCCCACCATGTGCTCTCTCTTTCTCTCTCTCTCAGATAAGTGAATAAATAAATAAAATCTTTAAAAAACAAAACAAAACAAAAAAAGCATGTAACCTAGTTCAAGTTACTTGATTTCAGCTTATCTTAGCTTTTCATTTGCAGAATGGAAACAATAATAATAATATGTCCCATACAAGGTTGTTTTGAAATCTAAATGAGTTAGTGTGTATAACAAAATCTCTTAGATTTGGGCCAGGACGTATTTAACACTAAACATAAACTGTTGTTTCAAAGAGGGGAAAACTGGAAATACGTGTCAGAGTAGAATTCCTTAGTTTGTGGAGTTATGTTCACTGTTCAAGGATTAAGACTCTTAGTCTGTGTTGAAATTCTCCTTGTGACTTAGGAGCTTTCTGTCATCCACGAGGTTATTTAATGTTTCTGTGTTTCAGTTTTCACATCTGTAAAATGGAATAAAGATTATTATATCAGAGAATTAACGGAGCTTTAAAATAAACCATAAGAGACTTTTAATCTCAGGAAAAAAACTGAGGGTTGCTGGGAGGTGGGGGGGTATGGTGGCTAGGTGGCGGACATTGGGGAGGGTATATCCTATGGTGAGTGCTGTGAATTGTATGATACATTATATGTTAATAAAAATAAATAAATAAATGTCAAATGTTGAACGCAGTGGTTGATCCATAGTAAGAGCTGCAAAAAAGGCCCATCACCGCTAACAGCTTTCTCTCTGAGGGTAAAACACAGTTTCTTGACTCTACTGGGTGTGTTGTGCATGGAGGTAGATGGGAGAGCATGCCTGTGTTCTAAGAATTTTAATTAGGGTATGTAGAAAATCTTTCAAACTTGAAAAGTTTCACAAAATTCCATCACAATGCAAATATTTATATTCTTTTTTCCTTTTTTTTTTTATAAAGGGTTGACTTATATTACAATTTCTTATTATGAATTATCTCTCCTTAACTCATAAATTCTTTGCAATTTGGACTTCCCTTATTTTTAAACAAATATTTACTCACTTGCTCATTCCTCATTTCTGTAGAGAATTTTGTTATTCAGAACTCAAAGGCCCGGGGCTCCTGGGTGGCTCAGTGGGTTAAAGCCTCTGCCTTTGGCTCAGGTCATGATCCCAGGGTCCTGGGATCGAGCCCCGCATCTGGCTCTCTGCTCAGCGGGGAGCCTGCTTCCCTCTCTTTCTCTGCTTGCCTCTCTGCCTACTTGTGATCTCTCTGTCAAATAAATAAATAAAATCTTTAAAAAAAAAATCAAAGGCCCAAAGGGAACATTTTGAATATCTATGTTTCTCTATAGTTTAAAGTTTACATTAAGAAAGAAGATATTCAGACGCATATCTATTATATAAGATTGATGGGATACCTAGAAATCATGTCGCCTGAACTAAGAATGATCTGTTTGACCAGGAAAAATGCACTTGATATTAAAATTCGGTGATAGCTTGTGTAACTTTTTATTCTAAGGAAAGTTCTTATTAACATCACTGGCATAATTTCTAGGTAAAACACAGGGGACCTTTCTTATTTAATCTTGCCTTATTTTGTGCCTAGTACTATTCTGGAATCTGGGAATACAACACTGAATGACACAAAGAAGGTCCCTGTCTTCATGGAGATTGCAAATCAATAAGGAAAAGGCCATCATACAAATAGAGAGATACATAATGTGCATAAACTGAAAATTTCAACAAAAAAGAAATTAATGGCTAAGACATATACACATGCACTTTTAAATTCATAAACTATAAAAGAAATCCACTTAAAAATGAAACATCTTTAGCTCTCAAATTGGACTTTATAACTAACAATAACACGATTATTCATATAAGCAAAGAAATGAAATCAACCTAAATATCCAAAAAGAGAGAAATGTTCGAATGAATTATGGTGCCCTCACACAATGAAAGATTATGCAGTCCTCTGCTCTGAGGGAACATGAGATTAAGTAGTCACAGGATTCTACCCTCTGGGCATATCAATAGTAGCATTATGAATTGGATATCATTTCAGCGCATTTAAGACTGAAACAAGAAATAGATCTTCTCAGTTAGCCACCTTGAGTCACTGATCCTATTTAAAAGGCTCTTGAACATTAAATGGCTCTTTGAAACAGTTTTTTTATGCCTTAAGTGCAACTTGAATCAGAAACACATATATTTTGTAGCTATTTGAATCACAAAAATGATTGAGTTTTTGTCAGTTTAAGAGAGATTATCAGCTCTGCATATCATATCTTTGAAATGCCAATGGACTCTCTTTTTTTCAGGATTTTTACTGAAAGAAGCATGTACTTTATTGTCAGATACAGCTTGGTTTGCATCTCAGCTTTACCCATATGTTGCTTTTGCTAATTCCCTACATTCTCTTTGGTGTGTTTTACTTACCTGTAAAATGGGGATGACAACAAATGGTTTGAATGTATTGAATGGGTTCAGGTTTATAGAGCATCTAGAACTGTATTTGGCCTTTTCAAAAAAGATTTTATTTATTTATTTATTTTAGAGATAGAGAGAGAAAGATAAAGAGAGGGAGGAGGTGAAGAGCAGAGGGAGAGGGATAAGCAGACTCCATGCTGAGAGTGGAGCCCATTGCAGGGCACAGAGCCCAATATGGGGCTAGATCCCATGACCCTGAGATCATGACCTGAACTGAAATCAAGAGCTGGACACCTAATTGACTTAGCCTCCAAGGCACCACTCATAGTAGACATTTTAAAATGATTTCACTTCTTTTTTTTTCTTCATAGCTTCCATGTGCCAGGGGCAACGCCTAAGGAGTGGTAGCTTTGGTTGGAAAATTCAATCCTCAAGAAGGAAGAGAGGAAGATGGAACCCCAAAGGCTTTGCATTTGCAGTTGCAGAGATAGAAGGCAAATAGAAGGAGAAGGAGACAATTTGAGACTCACACCAACTGGCTGACCCAGTATCATAATAAAATCAGACAAGAAATGAAAGCCCAAATCTGTCATTCAAATAGTCTGGAGTTGATGTCAAGGATTCCAGTCTTTCTCAAATAAGGTAAGGACTCAACTTCACTGGTGACATATGATGTAATTTTAGGTCTTACAACAATAATTTTTAATTAATAGTGACTTTCTATGACCAATATAGTATTTTTTACAAAAATTGATTTACAAAATTAAAATAAGTTGATTTTAGAAAAATAACTAACTAACTAAATAAATAACAGTGCCGGTGGTGCTCAAATGTGACCAAAGTAATAAAGGTAGTACACATGAATTTTTAAAGTTTGGGAACCACTGCACCAGACATAGTCAAGAGGAGGGCTTGTCTTAGTTCATCTGGGCTGTTATAACAAAAATACCTTAAACGGGCTGGCTTATAAACAACAAACATTTATTTCTCACACATCTGGAAGCTGAGAAGTCCAAACTCATGGCACCAGCAGATTCAGTGTCTGGTGAGGGCCTGCCTCCTCACTGACAGTTCTCTTCCCGGTATAGTCCCACATCATGGAAAAGGCAAGGGACCTTTCTTAGTTGCTTCTATGAGGGCAATAAATGAGGGCTCTGCCCTCCTGACCTAGCTATTGCCCAGAGGCCCCCACCTTCTAATACCATCATCTGAGGGGGGGGTTAGGTTTCAATGTATGACTTTGGAAGGAACACAAACATTCAGGCCATAGAATGGCTTAAGAGTTAAAGCAGTAGGATATTAAGGCAGCATTATTAGGACTGTCAGGCATTTGTTGCTCTGAAAGCTACATAAAGTGCCGCTGACCTAGCTCCTAGCACCATGCCATGTATACAGTGTGTGTCTGGGGAATGTTAGTTCCTTTCTCAATCTTTTGACACTTACCCTGTTCCTTGGCATTTTAAATGCTCTGCCATTGGTGATTAGATCTTCTCATCATATCTGTCAAAGGGCCATGACTGCAGAGGCCAAATTCCATGTCTCCCCCTGTTCCTGAGTACCACGGTCTTAACAATTCAGGAAAATGTCAAGCTTGGTAGGAAACTTTTCCCAAATGGCACACTTTTCTAAACTTTCCGCAGGACAGGCAATTCTCTACTTCAATCTTAGACTATTTCTGCAAAATCTTAAAGAAGATCAGTGATGCCTAGACCCTTCCATTTAAAGAATGGGGAAGTCTAACCTGCCTGAATATCCTCCATTTCAGCTGAGAGCACCATTAAGTCCTGACTGGCCAAATGATAACCACCAAGTGAGGTACTGTTACAGGCTGGCTATCGAATTGTGAAAAGCAAATGCAGAGATGTAGTTTCTTCTGGCATCTGGAAAGCAAACATCCCAGATATAACTGGACACATGAGCATACCCAGAACCCAAGAAATCAGCATGACAAATGACAGGGAAGGGACAATTTAAAAATTCTATGACCTGTTGTCAAGTGCAAAAGGACCTAAACTAGGGAAACACAACACCCAAAACATGCACTTCATCCAATGAAATCAGATTATGTAAGTCTTCATTAACCAGAGGTCAAGGATCTAGACTTTTGGGAAGGAATAAAGTATGTTTTACATGTGCCTTCAGAGTTACTACAATAAAAATTCACTGTTGTAGAATAATAGTAAAAAGAAGGTTCTGTCCATTAAACAACTATTATGTTCCAAACATTTTATACACATTATGTCATTTGTTTTTTTCATTCGACAAATATTTGTTAAGCATCTAATACATGATTATAAGCCAGAGGCTATCAAAGTGAAGAAAACGACATCTTTCTCCTCAGGAAGCTTATATCTCAGTGAAAGAGAGATCAAGTCAAATAATAGGGAATGTAACTTCAGATATAAATAAGTACCAAGAAGAAAAATAAAGTGGGTTTGGATTAAAGAGTGACTAAGATGACAAGCTACTATATGCAGACGTGATCAGGAAAGGCCATGTGATGAAGTGCATTGGAGCTTACAATTTAAAGGAAATCACAAAGTTAAGTAAAATTGCAAGGGCTGATGGCAAGAGCAGATGATCAGGCGTTAAGGCAAAGGCAGGAATAAGACTGACTTGTTTCAAGAAGAGCAATGAAACCTCTGTAGTTGAAGATAATTGAGACAGGGAGGAGAGACACGGGGGCGTACCAGGGAGAGAGCTACAAATCCCAGCAGGAACTGTCGATTATGTCATTATCCCAATAATCTGGTGAGTGAGACTCTTGATCTTAGATTCTAAAATGTGATTTAAAAAAAGAGGGGGAGGTGCCTGGGTGACCCAGTAGGTTAAGCATCTGACTCTTGTTTTTGGCTCAGATCATGATCTCAGGGTCATGAGATCCAGCCTGGTGTTGGGCTCTTGCTCAAAGCAGAATCTGCTTGAGATTCTCTCTTCCTCTCCCTCTGCCCCTCCTACTCATGTGCTCGCTCTCTCTCTTTCTCTCTCAAATACATAAATAAATCTTTTTTAAAAAATGTGAGAAGCTAGGAAGTTGCTCCCAAAGTTACTGTTTTAGTACATATAACTTTGAATAAGATGGTGTATATAATATAAAGAATATAGTATTATAGTGTGTAAAATTATATTATATATAACTATATAATTAGTCTAATTTTATGATTATGCTATATGTAGTATAAATATAGTATAATGTACATATGATTATAGTATATATAATTATAAAATTAGATTAATTATATAGAGTTATATATTATATAGCATAATTATGTATAATACTGTTTACATTAATTATATAATATAAATTGTGTATTATATACTATAATTATATAATATGTATTTTATTATGTATAATAAAACATGAATATATCATATATAAATGTATAATACCCTGTAATATAATTACATTATCTATAATTATAGATATATCATTACATTACATATAGATCGATAGACTATCAGAATGCAGATTTTAAAATTGCACATCCAGCACTCACTTCCCTGTATTATATTACCTAAATTATATCCCAAGTCTGTTGGAAGTCTGAATTACAGATCATTTATAACAAATCTTGCTTTATAACTTCAAAATTTATATTTATGCACTATGATTCCATTTAATACATACTATGGAAACAAAGCATGTATCCAGTAGTGTTTCTCTTCTTTTTTTTTTGGTTACTTATTTATTTTAGAGAGAGAGAGTGGGGAAGGGGCACAGGGAGAGAATCTTTTAAGCAGACTCCACGCTAAGTGTGAAGCTCAACAGGCACTCAGTCGCCAGACCCTGAGATCACCGCCTAAGCCGAAACCAAGAGTGGGTCGCTTAACTAACTGAGCCACCCAGGTCCCCCAGAAATGCTTCTGAGGGTGGGAAAGTCTTCAGAGAGGCTTGCAGCCAAGGAATTTAAGTATTTCAGGGACATGTGGAACCACTTCCGAAGTCTAGGCAACTATAAGCACTGAGCAGGGAGACGCTAACAGGGAGCTAGAGCCCGGGGGCGGGGGTTGAAGAGGCTGATTAGAATGAGCCTTCAAATGGAAAACATTGCAATCCTGATAAAAATATCAACTTCTTTTTCCTGGAGTGAGTTAGTTTGCTTAATTGGTTGTTTTGATAACTTCCATATGGAAAAATAAAACAAGCAAGAGTATGGAGTAAAACTATAAAAAGAGAAAAAAAAAAAACAGTGGAGGTGCCTCTACCAGATATTAAAGCATAACGTAGACCACCTTTAATTAAAATACTGTGGCAAAGATACATGAGTAGACAGATAGTTCACATGGAACAAAATAGTAAGTTCGTAAGCACACCCACGTTGCCAGTGAAAATATAGGATATGATAAAGATGGCACTCAAATCAGTGGGTATTTTAGCTTCCTAGGGCTGCCATAAAAATGTACCAGAAACTGTGTGACTCAGAACTATAGAAATGTGTTGTCTCACAGCTCTGGAGGCCGAAGTTTCGAAATCAAGGCAAAGGCAAGGCCATGTTTCCTCTGAAGATTCCAGGGAAGAGCCTTACTCTCAGGTTTTGGAAGCCTCAGGTGTTCGATGGCATTTAGGTGGCCATTTCTTTGTGTCTCTTTAAATCATCTTCCCTGTGTGTGTGTGTGTGTGTCTATCTCTGTGTCCAAATTCCCCTTTTATAAAGATATATACAATATCGTATACACTACGGTCACATTCTAAAGTCCCAGGGTTATGATTTCAACATCTCTTTCTAGGAGGGCACAATTCAACTCCTAACAATAGGGACAAAGGATACTGTGGGAAATAGCTATTAAGAAAGTGACCAAATCACACCCATACTTCACACCATGTACCAGGATAAAATCGAAACAAATCAGATTTAAATGTAAATCAGATTTAAATGAACTCAATAACATCTCTAGTAAGAAACATGAGTGAATATCTTTAAACAGTGAGAGACATACTTTCCTAACTAGAAGTCAAAGTCTGAAATAATAAAATACCATAGCGATACATTTAACTATAGAAAAATATTTTTAGAAACATTTTTATTGGCAAATATTCCCCCACTAAAATGAAAGTAAAATGAAAAGGACAAACCTCAAGAGATGTATTCAAATTCTATCAAAAAAATAATAATGTTTCCAAAAAAAGTAAGGTCTTAAGATTTGAGGGGAAAAAACACCCCCCAAAAAGTATGAGAATGAGCCAAATATAGAAAGTATACTTTATGCATATGGAAAAAAAGATCAACTTAACTTCTAGTAATGAAATTGAATATCATAACTTCACTAAAATAGCATTTCTCCCTTATCGGTCTGGTGAAATCCAAAAGTTTCACAGCATACTTCATTGACAACCCCATGGGAAAAGAGGTACTTCTTCACCCACATTGCTTATGGAAACAGGATCACTCCACCTCTATGGAGGAATTTGGCCATAATTAGAACAATATACACACATTATCCTTTGACCAAGGAAAATCATTCCCAAAGTGTAACTCAAAAATAAAAAATGGCTTACACACAAAATTACTTAGGCATACAACTCTGCCTATTGAGATATTTTTAACGGCAGGTTTCTATCCATAGCGATTGCTTGAACAAGCCATGATATACTCACAAGAAGGAACGCCAATAGCCATTTAAAAAAAAGAAAGAAGAATGGTAAAGATCTCTATACAATGATATAAAGTGAGCTCCGCGATACTTGTTTGGTGGAATAAATAAGGTCTAGAACATGATACATACTGTGATTCTTCTGTGTAATAAATGGAAAGAAATGTGCATATGCAAAGATAAAGATAGTAAAGATAACCCCAAAACTAATAAAAAGGTTATCATAGGGGAGGTAAAAAACACGGAGGAGTCAGGTATTTTTGGAAGAGAAGTGAGATTTATCTAAATATAGTCTCTATTTCTTATACACTTGTGTTTACATGGTCAAAAATGAAATTACATTTAAAAAGCAATCACTAAAATTTGCAAACAAACTGAAATAAATGTACCTGTGTTTCAACTTGATGACATAATCATAGAGATGTGAATTAAAGTGACATTAAAATACAATATTTTGACTATTCATCCTCAGTAGCCAATATTCAAATGACCATAAAAACTGAAAAGAAGTCTTAAAATACACTCAGTAATCTAATTTTTTGTAGCAATGTTGATACTATTATTTTCAAATTATTTTATTTATATTGTAGAATATTGCAAATAAGTAATTTATTAATGTTACTAGGAATCAAGCTTTTTACAGTAGGAGAAAAGCAATTTTATATATACATAAAATTTTCCAGACTATATTTCTAGAAAGTCTAACTCTCTGGAAAATCACCAGACCATGTATCAAAGGTGTTTATGTACATGATTTAATTTACTAATGTATTATTGAAGCACAAGTAATGTCCACAAAAAGAGAAATTAAAATACACCATGGTCTTTATACCACAAAGAGTAACTCTTAATGTATGCAAATTTTTAAAACATCATTTAGGAGGCTGAAAGATCCTAGGATGGCATGCAAGATGTGACAAAATAATCTAATCATCTAATTATATTACAAATGTACAAAACAAGCTCATGGAAAGGGGAAAAGTCGCTAATCTAAGTAACTTTGGAAATGAATGGAGCCTATAAATATAAAGGCAAAAGAAATTATACATAAGCGCTATACTCTAACACTGCTTCCCCTGGGGTGTGGGGTCAGAGCTCTGATACTGCTATATATTTAGATTTTAATTGAACAATTAAATAAATGGATGGCCGATGGTGGGAGCCAGGTTTCTCACTGTTGGAGTAAGAGGTTGTGGGTAAGCGAGTGGAAAAGACTAGAATGATCTATGTTAGATCCAAGACATCAGGATGAATTTATGTTTAGCTTAATATAGATACAGATGGTTACACACAAAAACATTTATAGATATGTGTATAAACACAGATTAATATATACAAACATACATTTCCTCATTCTGCCCGCTGAGCATACCTAGAAGCAACAACATCCCAGCGGCAAGGAGTACATCTAGAATCCAGATCTTGGTTTTTAATGTTATTCTCCAATAACTGGAACCAGAATTCCTTGGAGAAATTTTTGATTCTAAAATTAGGACAGGAAATAAACAAGATGGGACTGGAGCATACGGTAGTGACAGAAATTACCCCCCCCCCAAATGATTGGTAATGGGGACATGTGAAAGGGACCCAGGAATCCACTAAAAGAACTTCAGCAGACAAAGATGGAACAATTTTAGCAACAAAATAATTTTGAATTATAACTTAAAGTATAAAATAAATATACATGATTCCAAGTTGTTATAAATAAATGATAAATAGATGGGGAAGAAGAGACAAATCTCCTTTGCACAAATATTCCAAACAATGTATGTGGTTATCTATGCTCTGGGCTGTGGAGCAAAACTTCCTCCTTCTTAAGTGTGGGCTGTCCATGGTAACTGGCTTTGAAAGAGGACAGACAGTATAAAAAGGGACAGGGGAGAGTAAATCTGACAAACATTCCATTAGCCAGGTGACCACGGTCAACAACAATAGTTATCACTTATCAGTCATGTTGGTATAACGTACCCTTGAGAGGATGTATTGAAAATACTCTTTGAGTCTATGACCTTCACTCAAAATCCATTAGGCCAGTCTAATCATGAGAAAAGTACTGGGCAAAATTGAGACACATGTTTAAAATACCTGACTAGTACTCCTCCAAGTTATCGAAGTCATTGAAAATGAGGAAAAATCTTAGAAAGGGTCATAGAAAAGAGAAGCCTAAGGAGACATGACTTCTACTTTTCTTTACTTTTTTTTTTTTTTTTAAGAGGGAGAAAGAGAGAGTGGGGCAGAGGGGCAGAGGAAGAGGGACAGAGAGAATCTCAGGCAGGCTCCACACCCAATGCAGGGCCTGAGCCAGGGCTCCATCTCACGACTCTGAGATCATGACCTGAGCCAAAACCAAGACTCCAACGCTCAAATGACTGAGCCACCTAAGTGCCCCAGAAGTCATGACTTCTAAACATAATGGTAAAAACTAAGGAAAGAGATAAAGTACTGACTTCCGTTAATAATAATGTATGAATATTCATTCATTAATTATTGCAAATGTACCACATTCATGTAAGATGTTAATAATATGTGAACTTTTTGTACTATTATCAGTTTTTCTGTAAACCTAAAACTGTTATAAAATAAAAATTTTATTTAAAAAAGGGACATAGTAACATAGGGGTGCATTATTTTAAAACTAGAAGAAACCTAGAGATATTTCGATGTAACCCTACCCTCTTGTTTTCCATGAAGGTAAATTGATGCCCAAAGAGAATAAATGACATGTGTGAGATCATATGGCATCAAAACTTTCTTAGAGTTGTGACCATTTCATTTTATCCTGAATGTTAATACAGTAACTTGAACCCAAAAACCTCCTTTAGAGTTTATTTGAAATCACTCAGGGCCCAGCAATTCTTTCCAAAAGATTAATCTTTTCCAAAGATTAACAAAAATTAGTCAAATTGTAAAATGACTTGTCCAAATTGTTGTACCTACCAAGATAACACTTAGCCTACAGTATTAATAGCAGTTTTTTCAGGGGGTTTCTCCAAAGGGAAGATAAAAGACCTCAGACAATGACACAGTGCCTCAGTTGAATTCTCAGGTTTTTAATCTGGCCTACAGCCTTTAAACCTAAAGTTTTCAGGGTCACAGAAATCAGCAGGTTTGAGAAAACTAATTGCATCAATCAACCTTAGAAGAGGCCATTAGAAGAGTCATTTAATTGACTCATATGTAATGAGTCTATAAGTGTCTTATAAACTATGATGCTGTGTTAACATGGTCAGCCTACATTTAGTAGTCAAACCAACATGAGAAACCATGTTATAACCCAAGGGTGCTCGGGCATCCCAGAACCAGAGCAGGAAGACTAAGTGGATTTAAGCTCATATATCCTGCAGAGACCATTTTGCCACAGGAAATTACTTCATAGGCAATATTAGTATCTCTGCCTCCTTGGTTTGTCTCTCCCAGGGTTTGTCAGCCTGGTGCACATTCAAATTATCAGGGGAACTCTGAAAAAATGCTGCTGCTGAAGCCCCACGCCAGGGCATCTCTGAGGGTAGGCGTCAAGCTTTGCTACCCTGGCACTTGTAAACAGCTCCACGGAATTATCGAATATAAAGACACAGTTGAAAACCACTGATCTACATCCTCTATTCCTCCCACCTAGCCTCCACACACCACTTCTGAAAATCAAATTATTTTGTTCTGGGACTTTGGTTTCAATGAATTAGAAAAGCTAACATGATAATGGGAACTTTCTATTTTAACAGGCAAATGCCACCAGTTTAACCACACACACACTGTATGCTGATAAATTGCAATGTCCGATTCAAATAAAATATATCTTTATTTATATAACACTTTCATGTTATCCTATAGAAAAAAAGGAATTTTATTTCTGTCAGGCATTTCCTTCAGTTAGAGAATATCTCTCCAGCTTCTCCTGGGTCTATTCAAAGGCAGCCCGCATCATCGTTGTCATATGCAAGAGAGGGGAAGGGAGTGGGCTTGATATTCATCAGTTTGTAAAATGTTACATTATTATTTCATAAAGTGTTATTCCTGGGTTTCTAGGGTTCTAAATGGCCAATTTCCTATGATGTGCCTTCCCTCAAATTCCCAGTGCTAGAAATGGGGCTTGGAAGTGTCAAGAGACATTGAATATGACTCATTTATGGGCTTGTCCCTTCCCGTCTTCCTCCTGCTCAACTTACAGTGTGTGAAAAACTTACCAGCTTTTCCCTCCAGCAAAGAGAGAACAAGAACACAGAATAGAATAAAAACATGGTCCAAACAGGTTTTTTCCTCTTGTTAGTCTTATTATTAATGATTCCTGATTCCATATGAGAATATAGAAGCATTATGTTGGAAAGTTACATTTTTAATTTTGTAAATAATTATAAAATGATCTTTCTTAAAATAAGCTTGACAAAGTAATCTAAAATTTCCAACTAATATTAGAAGAGAGGCATGGAAGAGGAATCTAAGATTTTACCAAAAAAAAAAAAAAACACACAAAAAGGCAGTGGTTAGTGCTACTAACATGAGAGCATTCTAATATTGTTAGGATCAAGAACTCATCCCATTAAGTGATTGTGTACCTTTTTCGGTTATCCACTACTTGTGGATTGTATGGTTTAATACTCAAAGGGTAGTTAAATCACTTCACTTTTAAATATTGGTGTCATTTGGTCACCAGTCACACTTATATGTACATTTACTTTCACCTTTAACTTCCTCAAGGCCTTGGCTAGGAATACATGTACATGCGAATGCTTTTTACATCTGGCTTCATCAAACACATCTGCCATCCTTCAATACATCTGCCTACTAACTATCTGATTCAATTATATGTAATATTTTTCCTCAAGCTGATTTCCATGAGGCCCATGTTTTAAAATGTTTCAGAAATAAGACATGGAGTCTGCTTTTGCTCTACCATCTTTCTTCTGTTTTGCTTTCATTATAATCCCCTGGTTTAATTTTTATCCCATGAATAGTGAGCTGGAAGGTGTGGTTCCCCCTTTCTCAAAATTCACCGGCAGTAACTTTCACTCCAGAGCAGACACCGGGAATTTAGCTCTGAAGTTCCCAGAGGCTAAGCCTTAGCTGTATTTCAGAATTGGAGAAAAGTCAAGAAAGTGAGCCTGCAGTATTCTTCTGGGAAAACATGAAAGGAGAATAACCAAGATACCTTCTAATTATCTGTACATTTAAAAGATAAAGGAAAAGGGCAAATTTAGGCCTTTACTTGTTCCAGTTGACAACCAATAAGGGACTTTTGCAATACCTAGACTCACCCTAATCACACCTGGCACCACTCGCTTTTCTTAGAAATTTCCCTCCGGTAAACAATTTAGAGAAGGAAAGTCAGAACCAGCAAGGTATGTATTCATAGGAATTTACTGTGGATTTGTAATGCATGCCTGTATCCATCTGTCTTTATCTGATTATTCTCTCCTCCTGTCTCTCTCACATAAACTCCTTCTACTCCACACTGCCCCATTCCCATTAGGTTGATTTATTAAAAAGCAGTAACAAGACTTTCCAAAAACCTAGCTAGGGGCACATGGATGGCTCAGTCAATTAAGCACCAACTCTTGATTTCGGCCCAGGTCATGATCTCAGGGTCAAAAGATTGAGCCCCACGTGGGACTCCACACCCAGCATAGAGATTCTCTTTCAACCTCTCCCTCTGCCCCTTCCTTCCCCACATCCTACTCATGCATGCTCTCTCTCTCTCTCTCAGCCTCTCTCCCCAAAAACAAACAAACAAACAAGAAAGTTGAATGATTTGGGGGCTTGCAAACAAAAGAGAGAATTTAAAAAGTCATTGATTGCTTCGACTGCTTCTCTCCCAATTCTCCATGTACTATTCTACATTTCAAGGTTTTATAGGAGCTAAGCATGCCTCAAATACTATTGCCCTCACACCTGCTGTCAGTCATTTTAACAACAGTTCAGTCTAGTTGAGCACTCTCTATACACCCGTACACCTCATAGCACTGGGAGTACAAAAATGAAATTAACCACAGGCTCTGCCCTCAAGGTACTTATCATCCAATAGAGGAAGGCAGCCATATAAATATGTGAATCAACGTGATAAGTACAAATGGAAAATGCATGCATAACATATTTACTAACTCCGAAGGAGCTCTTGGATATATCTAAAATTTCAGAAAAAGAGAGGAAATGACATACAGATGAGAGTTAGGGGAATAGACACAGGAAACCATTTACAGAGGGGTAAAATGAATCAAGTATGAAGCAAAATGGTAAATGTGGTTAACTTCAAGTAGTTAAGCAGTGTATAAATATCAAAGGTAAGACCATGAGGGCAAGATCAAAGCTATAGCAGTAGGTTGAAGATGGTTCAGAGAAGCTTCAGAAGACTAAGAAATTTAGACTAATTCTGTAGATGATAGGGAGTCACTTAAAGGACTTAAAACTTAAAATGATTTAATAATTTTCTGACTTGGAGGTCTAAAGGAAAAGGGGTGCCATTCATTGGTCAAGAGAACACATCATAAGAGACCAGACTGAGGAATGAGGATGGCATCATGAGTTCAGTTCTCAATGTGCTGAGTTAGAGAAGGCTGTGGAACACTCAACTTGAGTATTTTCAGTAAGCCTATAAGTCTCAAGGTATATGCTAAGGGTGACAATGGAGATTTAGCAAGTGATTGGCATTTGGGCAGTCATAAAACTATAAAAGTAGATTATACTTATTAATGGAAGCATGTGAAAGGAAGAAGGGCAGTGAGGCAGAAATGGAACCTTGTAGAACACTATCCTTTGAGGAGATCACAGGATCCCAGAAGTGATGGGATCAGGACAGTACATCCTTTTGAAAAATGCCCACCAGAACTACTTATGTCATCTTCTCAAAATATGCATTTTTGGATCCTACTACTGGCCTCTCAGATCTGACTCAACAACTCTTAGCTGGGTCCTGGACAGATGTAGATTGAAAAAGTTTCATGTCGATTCTGATTTGTGCTTCTAGTTTGACACTGAAGTAGAGAGTTCCAAAAGGTATAAGTAGGAATGTCACAGAGAGGGCCGGTACAGGATCCATGATATTGGTGAGATGGGGGTCACTGGTGACTTCTAGAATGAATGAGTGGAAGAAAAGGAAAAGAAACTAGATTACAAGGGGCGCCTATAAATAAAATCTTAAAAAAAAATCAATTACAGAGGTAATAAATAGAACATGCTCAAAATAGTTCAGATGTTTGCTAAATTGTTCTTTAGGAACAAAAAAAATCTTAAAATCTTAAAAAAAAGAAACTAGATTACACTCAAATACTGTATTAGTTATCTATTGTTACATAATAAATTATTACAAATTCAGCAGCTCAAAAACACACATGTATTATCTCATAGTTTCTGTGGGAATTGTTGAACAGCTGAGTATTCTGCTTAGGGTCTCACAAGATCACAATCAAGGCATATCAAGTAGACTGCATTCTTATCTGGAGGCTGGAGGCTGGAGGCCATCCTCAACTCCCAGAGGTTGCCTGTAGTTTCTTGCTATGAAGACTTCCCCAACATGACCACTTGCTTCATCAAACCAGCACAAGGAGTCTCAAGAATGAGTCTCCTAGCCAAAACGAAATCCTATATAATGGAATATAATCACAAAAGTGGCATCTGTCATCTTTGCCATCTTCTACAGTGTAGAAACAAGTCATATGTCCTGCTCACACTCAAGGGGAGGAGGTTCTACAAAGACTTGCTCACCAGGAGGTGGAAATCACAGGGCACCTTTAGAATCTGCCTGCCACAAACTCCTTACCTTAAACACATTCTGTGCCTAGGTCTTCATTTTTAAAGGTGACTGAGTGACGACATGTAGAGGTTAATGCATTGAAAGAAAAGTTTAATGTTACTCACAGTTTGCTTAGATATAAAAGGCATGACTTACCACACAGCCATAGGAGAAACACCAGGTTTAAGTCAGGAAGCAGAAGCAGGAACAAGAGACAGGTTTAGACTAGAGTCTTTACCAGGTTTTCCACAGGAAAGACAAAACAGGACAAAGTGACTGTTTAGGATTGGCTAGTTTAAATAATTTCAGCTGGCTTTGGGCTATAGCGATAGTCTCTAGGTGCCTGGAACCTGTTCTGGATTGGGAGAGGTCATAGAGAAGACCTAACTGCCAGTTAACCCTCCTACTGGAGACTCCTCACCACCTCCCTTGTCCTTGGATCCACATTCTGTTTGCCTTTCCTGCTCCCAGAGGCTCCACCAAGGACATAGCCTTGAGATAATGATGTGGTATTGAGACCATCTGGATGATATAAGTGACTAACCCGAGTTAAAGCCTCTATATAAACTTTTAAGATTTGGCTAGTGAGTAAGGATATCTACTCATCTTAGACCAGCCAAGATAAGCCTTGTATGTAAATTAAACCTGCCTTGCCTTTTACAGCTGCCACCTACCAATCTGGGGTAGCCTGCATCTTTCTTCAGTCTCTCCCTGCCTTTCGCTCATGGGGGCCAATTTCCTATTACACCAGGGAAGGTTCTGAAGATTTTTGAACCAACACCTTGGGATGATTCAGGCAAAGGAATATTGCTTTCTGGTGTGTATGGACTGATGGAGAAGGCATGCCTCTAAATTGGTTAGTTTGCATGGCAAAACAGGCTCCAAGCTAGATCCTTTGTTCTCTCTAAGAATTGGCTAGCCCAAGGAGAGGCAGTTTCTTCCCAGCCAAAAAGGCATTTTAAGATGTCAAAACATGATAATATATACAAAATTAAAAATATGATTAATATAAAATATCTGTATGTTTTCTGTACTATATTTGTTGCCAGGATAATAGTGGGAGAAAGACCAAATAAAGAAGACAAACAGAAAAGTAAGCAGAAATAAAAGTATGAATATACTCTCAAGAAACCCATTTACAAATAGGCCATACTATTACTTCACCAAGCCTAAAAACAGCATCTTGGACTTCTTTTTTACTCCAGAACTAAATGAGGCCAGAAGGAAAAAGATCAGAAAGACCTGCATTTAGTACAGAAAGGAAAACCAACCAATGTGATAGTGACATTTGTGGTGAAATAAAATTCATGACTGCAAATGAGCTATATCTTCCTTTTCTATGGACATCTTCAGGTTCTCAGTGCCAAAGATACATTGGTCTTTTCCCTACTGTCCTTTTTAAAATAAGATAAAATCTAATGCACTATCTCAAATCTCCCTAAAGTGAAGATATTCTCTGATCTTTCTCTTTCTTTTTTTTAATTTTTATTTATTTATTTGACAGAGAGAGAACACAAGTAGGCAGAGAGGCAGGCAGAGAGAGAGAGGGAAGCAGGCTCCCTGCTGAGCAGAGAGCCCGATCCAGGGCTCGGTCCCAGGACCCTGAGATCATGACCTGAGCTGAAGGCAGAGGCCTTAACCCACTGAGCCACCCAGGCACCCTGTTCTCTTTCCGATCTCTGCTTCTCCCAATATCCTGCTCTCTCCCTTCTCTCTCTCAAACACACACTCTCTCTCTCTCTCTCTCTCTCTCTCCCCCTCATATTTTTTTTTTCCTAAGATCACACACTCTGGAATCAAATAAATCTGGCTCAATCATCGACTCAGCCATTTTTTTTTTTTTACTTAATTTCGTGGAAGTAGTGATGCAAATTATAATCATCTCAGATGGTTATTTTGAAATTTCAATAAGATAATATGAGTAATGCCCTAAGCACAATGACTAAGGCACAAGGAAGCTACTGTGATGATATCAACAACAACGATTTTGACAATGGTAATAATGGTAATAATATTAGGGAATATAGATATGATGATGGTAATTTCTATGCATAGACTTGTGGAGCAGCTGCCAATAAATTAACTATTTCAGCAAAAAGGGAAGCATTATCAAAATTGGCACATGATGTTCTAACCCTTACCCCAACCCTGACGAAAGAAAAAGTTCCAGGACACATGATGGCCGGCAAAATCAATAACGCACAGTGTGAGGTATTTAGATGTTGCCCAATGAAAGGAGTCAAATAAGGTTCACAGTGGATTGAACCAAGATTTCTTAGTTTTGATTCTTGTTTATATTTTAAAGGAATATCAATTGATAGATTAGTCAGGAACATTTACTGACCACACACAGAAGGGAGTCTGAAAGGTAGTGAAAGACGATGCCTGGAATGCTCCCCATTCTGGCACATTTGAGCTAAATATCTGGGGGTACTGGGCTGCTTTAAATTCACACAAATGATGGAGATTACAAATGTGACTATATTATCAATTCCAAAGGAGTGCTAGAAAGGCAAGTCTGATTTGGAGGCGTGAACAAGAGAGATTACTGGTGTGACCACAGGAATGAGAGGAGCCAGGAAGGACTCATGTAGAAAGACTAAATGAGCCATTGAAATGATATTTTTGAAAGCTTTAATGGAGCGAAACAAAGCTTATAGTGCAATTTTAAGTGAAAAAAAAGCAGTATTCAAAATTGTACATACAATAAATAATTTGAAAAATGCAAAATCTGGCTCTTCTCTACATTACCCTCTCATTGCCGACCACAAATCCCCAAGATGCGAGGAAAAAGTATTATGATGTTAATAATGGTCAGTGATACTTGGATGGCAAATTACTTAATTTGGCAATTGGTTTTTTTTCTTTATCATTTTCTATTTTTCCAAAAAGTTCACTATGTGTATGAATTAACTATACAGTTGATAAAAATAAGAAAATTCTGTTTCCTTGGCTTGTAAACTCACTTACTTCACCTAGCTGACTCCTACTTAATCTCCCTGCTCATTTACTCTTACTTTATCAAGGAGGAAGACACCACCAATCCCAGTATATAGGTTAGGGGTCCTGTCATTATCCCCAGAGCACCTGGGTTCACCCCTGCCTCTTATGTGCATTGTAATTAATTTTCTGTTTCTCTACTAGATGGTAAGCTCTGAGAATGGGGACCATGTGTGACTTTATCACTGCTACATTCCAGTGCTTATAACACCAGTTCCATGGTAAGTATAGAAAAAATAAAGAATTGATGCAAAATTGTACCTAAAAAAGAGAAGATTGTCTAAGATACTGTGAAAATTTAGGCGCATCAGGGGGCATGAGGGAGGTGTTACTTTAGTGGTGAGTAGAACCAGAAGAGCCTCCAAAGCAAAGGGGTGTCTCTGAAGAAGAACCCAGAGGAACCAGGGCAAGAAAGAATCGTCTGCCTGAAACAGTCATAGCCAGCTGAGGGCAAAGGGATGTGGAGAGAGGCAGGTTGAACTCATAGTATGACCACTAAAGTTCAGTAATAAAGTAGTCAGTGGATATAAGGGGGTGAGAAGACATTGTCCATGCTTTGTAGGAGAGAATTGGCATGGCTGGAAAGACTGAAGGGAGGTTTTGTCCATAGAACTAGACAAAATTAGTGGCAAGACCAGGGTCATTCCCTGTGCTCTAAAAAGGAAACAGAGGCTTCTGGTTTGGGGAAGTCTTGAAATCGCAGTGTCATCCTCCTTCTACAACCTTTTCGGGAGACCTGACAGCAGCTCCCACTGTTCTCACCCCAGGTAAACTGGGAGGGGAGGACCGGGGGAGGGGGAGAGAAGCTAATAGTCAATATAGGGAAAAGCAAATGCAAACTCTCCCTGCAGGCACCAACCAGGAGCCTCTTGTCCCACTGCTGTTTTTGAAGGGGTGGTAGCTTTGTTTGTATTCTTTCAAAAAAATATATTTGCAAGTCAAACTTGTTATCCTGGTTAACCACTAGCTAAGTAAATAGAGCCAAAGCTGACAAAATATCTCTTTAGGACTGAACTCAAAGCCAGTTATGTCAGCTTCCTGCTTTAAAAGCTGTTTTGGTTTCTGGACCCGTAAGAGAATGCTTGCTTCCTTGAGTTAAAGCTGATTTAAAAATCTGAGTGTCTATTGTGGGGAATGTTATTATTTAAAAGACTACAGGAAACAGGCTGATGTCTTGGGTCTTCTGCTAGGCTCTGCTGTCATGAGAGAGTTATTACAAATCCAATGCACCACTTCAGAAAGATTTTAATTACAAAGAAATTGGAGCATTAGTAGGTTATCTCCAGAACACTGCGAGTAGCTTAAACTGGCCAAAGTCTATATCCTTCTCAACAAAAGCTCTTGAAGAACAGTCAGAATAACAATAACAACAAAAAAAGAAAAAATTCCCGTGTCTAACATGTTGTAAAAATTCAGGAGCATCAGATAATCAAAGATCCTGCAATGTACTGCAGTCTTCTGCTTCAAATTGGAAAATACTATTTGATCTCTCTGACTCCACTCATTTGTGGCTACTATAAGAAATAATTCTCAGTTCATACTGGAGCTTAAAATGTGTTTATGACATGAAAACACTTTTAAGGCTTTGAATTGATATGGAATGGCCTTTGGTGTTTTTATAAGATCCTTCTGGGTGAGGTATTATGTTATGGCAGGTAGCCTTTACTTTTAATTTTAGTTGGATATAGAAAATGCTTCCTTGCTAACTTTTATGGACCTGAAGAAAAGTATTTGCTGATACTTACAATGCAGAATGGTTGTTGGTGTGTGTGTTATTCAGCATTCTGGATTGAAAGCAGGGAAACTGATTCTGGGTAAATATAACAGAAGGGAATTTACTGGAAAGATAAGAAAGAAGTCACAGAACTGATGGGAGCCTGGAGAACCAGGCTTACAAAGGAATAGGCATCAAAAGAGCTCCAAAGTATTAGGAGGAAGCATGACAGTCATTTCATAGCAGAAAATTTCTAGCCAGCTTGAAATTAAATGATCTCCACTGAACATTATGTTCTAGAGCCACTAGGTCAAGATTCAAAGCCTCTAGGAATGGGTAGCATAGAAGAGAAGAAATAGAAAGGTAGCTATACCTCGCATCCAGAATATACACAATGAGGAACTGTCCCAAAAGGACAACAGGGTGCTCTTAGTAAGGAACAATTATGGTCAGCCCAAAGATGGCAAATGGTCATTCTAATCTGATAGTTACAGGATATGAATGCAGAAAGGACCCTTAAAGATGAGCTAGCATCACCCACATGTTGGACACAGCCAGGTTCCCTGACTTTGGGAAAACACACTAGCCAAAATATCAAATTAGTGTACCAAATACTTTAGTCTGGTTTTAAAAAGTACATTTTTTTAACTCTTTAAAACAAGTTGGGTTCGCATTATAAAGAATACAGTGGTCATTTTAGAAATGCTTCAAAATGCATAAAAACAAAAAAGAATATATTATCATTCACAATTCCATCATTCCAATTACTGACATAATTCCAGTTATTTCTTTGTTTCATTAGTGTGCACATTTCCCAAATATGTATATGTATTCTTCTTTTCTCCTTTTTTTTTTTTAAAGATTTTTATTTATTTATTTGACAGAGAGAGAGAGATCACAAATAGGCAGACAGGCAGGCAGAGAGAAAGGAGGAAGCAGGCTCCCTGATGAGCAGAGAGCCCAATGCGGGGCTCGATCCCAGGACCCTGAGATCATGACCTGAGCCGAAGGCAGAGGCTTTAACCCACTGAGCCACCCAGGCACCCCTCTTCTTTTCTCCTTATCTTCATAACAAGAATTTCCCATGTCATTAAAAGCATCTTGTAACGTTATTTTAATGGCACTATAATATTCTGTAAAGTCACTATTCTCTGTGGGAAATGTTTATTTTGTTTATCATCATTAAAAATAAATGTCAACAAACAACTTGTACATAAAGCTTTTTTTTTCTATTTAACCTAAATATGAATTACTCGTAGTAGAATTATTGGATAAGAAGATCTAAAACATTTCAAACTCCAACAAAGGCAAACCTTATTTGATTTCCAATCTGTGGGTATGAGGATATGGGTATGAGGTGGGTATGAGGATAGCAAATCTCATTAACATCAGATTTATTTTTTAAAGGTTTTATTTATTTATTTTTATTATTTTATAGAGAGAGAGAGAGCAAGACCCTGAGTGAGCTGGGGGAGGGGCAGAGGGAGAGAATCTCAAGCAGATTCTGTACCGAGTGTGGAGCCAACTGGGGGGCTGGATCTCATGACCCTGAGATCATGACCTGAGCCAAAATCAAGAGTCGGACACTTAACTGTCCCTCATTATCTTCAGATTTAAATATTATAATTAAAAAATACATTTGGTAATTTAATAGTCAAAATGAATCTCTATTGGTTTTAGCTATACTTCCTGTTCTGTACTTCTCTGAATGTTGGTGAGCTTCACAGGGCTAATGAAAGATATATAAAAAGAGTGCCAGAAGGGGCCTCACATCCAGCTTGTCCATTTATTAACAGTGGGAGTTGGGGCAAGTCATTTAACCTCTCCAAACCTCTTTCCTCCTCCACAAAATAGAGAAATAGCAACCATCACAGTGTTGTAAAGAATGAATGAAGTCATTCTATATAAAATTGCTTTGTAAAATATAGAGCTATCTATAAAGCAAAGAGTTTTCTTAGGTGTCAATATATTTTGGAAGTTTGGATCCAGAGTGTCCAGAAAAAGTTTATCTAAGTATATACCTACTTTCACACAAGCCCAGCACCATAACATAAACTACAGAAGTCCCTGCTGTGATTACGTATGTCGAATCTAATATTGCTGTCAGCAGAAAATACCTGACTAAAATTAGGCCCTTTCCTCACCTGGCAATGCAGTGGCAAATTAACTTTTTTTCTTATAGTTTAACAGAATCACATCTACTTCTCAGGATTTTACCAATATCAAAATTGGAGTGCAATATAAGAAAAGAATGAAGAGAAATCCTAACCTCAACCCATTATATCTCCCTCAGCATGTTAGCCATCAAGGATATTTGCAAGAAGATCCACTCCCTTAATTTTTCCCACCACTTTCCCCAGAGCTCGGGATGAGTTACACCAACAGTTACACTGACATACAATTAAAAACATCACAAGGGACAGATATACAACTAGTTATCACTAGACCAAGTGAACCTTGGTCTCCGAGAACTATGTGCCTACTAAGTCAGGAAGCTTTCAAATATCAACTCGCCAGGGATTTTAATATAGAATCAGGAAAATGTCAATGGTAGGCTGGCTTTCTTTCTTTCTTTCTTTCTTTCTTTCTTTCTTTCTTTCTTTCTCTCTCTCTCTCTTTCAATTCTAGTGTGCTTTTATTCTAATAACAGAGTTCCTGAACTTCAGGATAAAGCTTGTCCTGCCTAGAGAGTGATCTAAAAGGGATAGAGAGCCTTGAAAGAATCAAAGTGTATTCTTAATTTTGTGTTGCAGTGTGGGTGTCTATAGTCCCCAAAGATTAATTTTCAAGGGGAATTTACAAACCCACCCACTGCAAGGTGAGGGACAACAGAAAAGCACAGCGAAGGTTTTCTCTGATGTTGTCTTTTAAAAATAAAGTGTTGGATAAGTTCCCTTGAAGAAATATTGGTGGATTCATCTAAAACATGACTCATTGTCACAAATTCTATTAAACTACTGTGTTTCTAAGGAAATCACGTGCTCTGAAACAACAGCATAGCTCCAGGAAATAAAAGACGAATTCATATATAAAGCAAGCATTGTTAGAATTCTATGTTCTATGCCAGGTTTTTTTCTATGCTATTCTAAGGAACTATGGGTGGCAATATCAGGTGGTTTCCAACACGAGTTCCAGAGTCAGATTGCCTTGGTTCAATGCAAAGCATTTCCAAGCACAAGCAGTATGTTTTGTGAAAGATGCTAAATATGCAGCACCTCAGTCTTCCCCTCTGCAAGATGAGGGGTAGAGTCTACATCTTAGACTTGTCACCAGTATTAAACAATTTGTGTAAACCAATTCCTACAATTCCTAGTATGAAATGAAATGCTGAATTATTCTTAGTTGTATTATTATAATTATTGTATTATTACAATTATTACAAAAATATTACAAAAAATATCGTATTAATATCATAATATTTATTACAAAAAAATATTGTATTATTACAATTAAGAATTAGTCCTTCAAGAATTTGGGTAGAAAAATAAAAAGTTTCCTAATTAAGTAAATTTTAGAAATCATGATTATAGTTTTATCTCTTTGGAGATTCACAACATCAATTTAGTCATTCAGGGCTCTGAAAAGTCGTGTCCATGTTTAACACATGTACTCAACCTATTTAACTGCACACTTATTTTGAGTTTTTCTCCATTATGCTTGTAAGCCTCTCTCCTCATCATCCCCTCCAAATCAGCATTTCATTTATTCATGGAGTAACCATTCCAAACCTCCTTTTAGAAGCAGAAAGTTTAAGACAGGATTACAAATGTAAATCCACTTCTTAGGGAACATGAAGGTGGTTAGGCTGTGACATCTATCCCCTCTCTGATCTGTATTCAGGATAGCCAGACGTGTGTCCTCCTCACACATGGTCTGAAAGAATAGCCTGCTTAGATATTGGAGAAATCTTCTACAAGCAGGGTTTATAAGAAGCTTTTGTTTCCTCCTAGAACTTCCACTTCATCTAGTGAACCCCTAAAGCCCCAAGAAAGAGAATTTCCATCACTGGGACTTTATATGTGCTATGCAAATTACTGCTGTTTGAATTACCAAAACTCCTGAGGCTTTTATGCCTTGTGTTTCTTTGAACTGCTTTGAATGCACCAGGGCCTCTTTTGGTTAGTTAAGTGAAGAGAGATCTTTTTTTGACTTAGCTAGTTTATAGAAAAATGCCAAGGCCTTTGGTACCGGTAATTCTGGCATGAAGAAGTTGCTCAAGATTATTCCCAGGGATGTCAGAGTGTGGACCTGACCCATGATAGTCATATTTCCTGTCTCAACTTTTGGTCCAGGGAGCCCCTGCTGGATTCTTTGTTACTTACAGATAGGAGATTTTTTTTCTACCCTCCTTTAGGCCAATCTATAAATATACAATCTGGTGTGAAGATGGGTAGTGTCTTTCTCCTAGAAATTTTTGTCCCATGTGTACCCTACTGGTTATTCCAGATGCAGCCCAGGGACTTTCTATGAAGGCTCAGGAGATCTTGTACTATTTCTCTATTCAAGTTGTTCATTAAAAAAAATTGATATTACTAGCACTTTTTAACTCGTGGTGTGGGTTACCATGTATCCTTTGCAATTTTAAATAAACAAAAATGATTCAAGATGAAATGTATTGGAAAAACCCCTTGACCCATATACTATGGTCTGAAGCAGGGGTATTCTGATTGGCCTACCTTGGATTATGTGACTCCCTAAAACCAATCACCAGGAACTTGCCTGTGTGATGAGGCTACCACAGTAACCATGGAAATAGGGGAAGTTCCTAAAAAAGAAGTAACTGGTAGAAGATCTTAGAGATTCAATTCGGAGGAGAAACACAGTAAAAGACAAAACCTGAGAACTAGATACAGGCCAGATAATATAGGACTTACAAATCACATTAGTAAATGTTGAATGTGATCAAAGACCTTAGCAAGCATCTATCTTGGCCACAGGTAGTTGGGCTCGTTTGACTTGGCCTAGCTCTGTGTCACACTCCCCTTGTGCCAGTTACTTTTGCACTACTGACTTCAGCCATATAACATTATAGATCCCACTAAATCATCACTTCCGACCTACATTGAGAGCTATTTCAAATGTCTTATATCTACCACCAAATGTTTTGTACCCTACCCCTCCCCAGCCCCAAATGATTCTTAAACTTCTCAATTCTACTGGAGTGACTCAGAATTTTCCTTCATAACCCTTATGACTACTTGTAATTATGTATTGACCTGTGTGATTATTTGTCTAATGTGTGTCTCTACCAACCAATTTAAGGCCGTCTGAAGTCAGGACTCATATTTCTATTGATCTCTGTTTCATTGCCAGAATTTAGTGCAATGCCTAGCACTACAGGTGTGTGATAAATGTTTATGAAATGGATATATTAATAAACATAATATATTCCAATCATTTCCTGAGTATAGAATGTTCTCTCACACTCCTGTGCTGCTGGATATGTGACATGCCCCTTCTCAGTTTCTGTATGGAAAGCTTTTGCTCCTGTGTTGTGACAACTCATTGTTTTCTCTTCTACACTGTCCCAGACTTCCCATTTCCTCTCAGAAAAATAGGTGCTTCCTCTATATGACCCTAATCACCCAGTGCATGCTTCCATAATGACAAACCATTGCACTTCATTTTAAATTATGTTTCTATTACCTACTGTGACTGTAGAGTGAGTGTGTTAAAAGCAGGTAACTTTGCATCAGCAACAACTAGTAAAGTGCTCACAACGCAGTAGTTACTAATAAATATTTCTTAGTGAGTGAAGTGAGAAGAATAATACTTTGTCACTGAAAGGGGCTATAGAGATTCCCTTATTTCATGAATGAGAAAGTAGAGTTACAAATATTATTTTGTCTTCCAAATCAACCAGATGGTGAATCACGTGTCTCTCTTGCCCATTGTTGTATCTTTAATGTCTAGTATTTGACACAGTATATGTGTTCAATGGATAATGTTTAAATGTTAAAGTTTAAAATCTCATAATTAATTAGTGATAATGCTAGTTCGAGAAGTAAGGTATTAAAATGTCAGATTCATCTTCTGTCTTTCAAGGTGTGCCCCTTTATAAAATACTGACTATTCTCTTGTAGCTATTTTCAAAGGTAAGGAAAAGTACCTATGTATTTCCAGTTTAATAAAATAATCCCCTTTGACTCTTGTTTCCTCCTTTTTTTCCTCAATTCTAAGTTTGATATTCCTCCCTTGAAAGACTGGCATAATCTAAACTCTCCAAAGATTCAGTTCAAATCCAAATCAAATAGTCAACCATGAACATAGAGCAGCTACAGCTGTGGTTCTTGGAAAGCAAACCAGGTCAGTGAATATTGATATAGGGCTGGCATATAAGCCCTTCTGTTCCTTTGTCCATTTGTAAAATACCCCCACATCTTTCAAAATTTATCTCCAGCATCCTCTACTAAAACTGGTTAAATTATAGTGGTTTTTTTCACAACAAGGTATTTTGCAGCCATTAGAAATCTTTCAAAGAATTTTCAGTGAATAGGTGAAATAGTAATACGAAGTGATGAATTGGGAAAGAAAATCATATGATCTCAATTTTGAGATAAATGGATAAGAAAAAATAAAAGAAACCACATCATAATATTAAGAGTGGTTTTCAAGAGTCATAATTCTCTAGTAAATGTCTTCCTCTTATTTTTTACCTGTTTTCCAAATTTTTTCCAATGGGTATGTAAAACTCCTATAACCATCTTAAAGTAATGTTGTGATATTTAAGTCTAATCCATTCCTGTAAAATGATCTGCAATTAGTCATTTATATATCAGTGTGGTTTTATTTTATTACTTTACCCCCTCTGGAGGCATTTTCTCCAAACGTTTTCTCATTGAGAAATAAAAGATTTTATTTCCAGTCAAAGGATGTTCAAAACTTGGAGGAGAGTTAAGAATTCTGTGGAACACATTGGTATGGTGGAAAGAACATGAATTTTTGCAATCAGAAAGATTTGGGTTGAGTCTCAGGTCTGCCCCTTACTAGAAGGATGATCTTTGCTAAATTGATTGCGCTCTCTGAGATCTATTTTCTTCATCTGAAGATTGGAATTGTTAATGAGGGGAAGAAATGGACAGAGTAAGAGGAATAGATATGGAACACTGAAGATAAGCCGGACTGAGCTGATCAGATAAAATGGAGGAAAAGAGGAGCAATGACCTAGACTCAAGGCGAGAAACCAAAAGGTTATTTAGTGTCTATCTTGTCCTGCAGCGTGCTTTGCTTTGAATATAAACTTTACTGGGCTGAACTAAACTGAAGTGGCAATAATATAAGCCAAATGGCTAAAGTGGTTGGCTTTGGGCAGAGAATCCAAAGCTGGAATACTTACAGATGCCAGGTTATACAAATAGTGACCTAGGTTAGGACTTGGGGACGTCAATTTTTTCTCTACATTAGTATCACACAGAAACATTTAAAAACTACTGATGCCTAGGATCCTTCTCAAATCAGTGAGGAAGAAAGATTCAGATATTTATCATTTTAAGAAGACTTTTCATGTGATTCTAATATGCAGACAGATTTGAGAACCAATGAGCTAGGCTTATTTTCTTTCCTATTTTCCTGTCTGTGCATGTATCCCTTCTAACCGTCTTTTCCCTGTGATTTAAAGAATGTTTACAGCAAGACTCTTCTCAAATGGAAGATAAACATCAGGGCTACTATGTCAATAGAAACTGAGCCTACACCTTCATATCAAGAAGCATTATGGAGTAGCAGAGATTAGGATAATTTGGAAAGCATATGCCTTATCTTAAGGGGCATCTGTCACTCACTCAGCTCATGGAAATTGTTGCCAGGGGGGAATCCCTGCCCACAGTTAGAGATCTTCATCCTCCCAAAAGAGAAAGCAGAACTCAAGATTTTGTATAACATCACTTGTTTTTAAATGTTGGCTCAAATTTTTATAACATTGTAGGGGCCAAACAAACCATGTCTGTGGGCCAGTTCTACCTTCTAGCCACTGGTTTGTGAATTGGGGACTAAAATATGACATTAGCATCTATTACAGGACAGTTGGATGGGCTGGAGGAACAGAGTATTTCAATGAAATACATCAGCTATGAGATGGAATATAGATAGCTTCAGGCTGTTGAGGTGGTGGCTCATACCTTTGCACAAAGGAAAAGGCACCTGAACCGATGTTGTCACTGTTTAGTCCTTAAGCCTGCTCACCTGGTTTGGGTTCATGCCCAGAGACCCAAGCCAATCCCTGCAGGGGCCATAATGATAATTCCTAACACACTGGAGGTAACATATGTAATGTGCCTATCACAGCACCAGGACATAGAAGACGTGCAATAAATGTTTGCTTTCTCATCCCCTCCTACTTTGTTGCCTTTCCTCCTCTCCCATTCTCCTCTTGCCTTGAAATCTAAAATTTGACATGTTATCTCCTCCAGGGTAGCCTAGGTCAATACAATTGACAACTGCTATTATCATTGTCTTTAGGGTTTATTAATATATGATTTAAACAGTTATTGAGTATTTTCCTCCCCTCTCAGATCAGCAAGAGATTCTGAAAAAGTTGTTCTAAGGCAAAATGGTATAAGAGAAGGGCACCTTGGCAATATCTATATAAATGTGAAGTACACATTCTCTTTGATTTAGGAATTCGTCTAGGAATTTCTCCTACAGATAGGCATTTATTCAGAGAACACATAGATTTGGAACACTTGGTTCAGCCTTTTTCTGTGTGTTTATGATTTCAAAAATTGAGAACAACCTAAGTATTTATCAAAAGGGAATGCATATTTATACAACAGGACATTCTAAAGCAGTATTTCTCAATCGACCAAGGGTGATTTTACACCCCAGGGAACATTTGGTAATTTCTGGAGGTACTTTTGATTTTCATAACTGGGGAGATGCTACAGTTATCTAGTGGACCAGAGATGCTGCTAAACATTTTAGAATGTACATGACTGCCATCCAAAACAAAGAATTATCTGACCCCAAATATCCATAGTGCTAAGATCGAGAAACCCTGGCTCTGAAGGTACTAAAAAGAATGAGTGAGCTCGGTATGTGCTGACAAGAAGTGATCTTGAAAACATTTTATTAGGAAAAGTAAGGCAGCATCTATTCTCTTTTGTATAACTAAGAAGAATGAACATGCACACACACAATACACACACACATATATACACATAGTATTATATATATATATATATATATAGATAGATAGATATATATATATACACACACACTTATATATTGAGAGAATATTTCTGGGGAAATATATTTAAAAATTTCCCAACAATGGTTGCTTCTGGAGATAGGTCTAGAGAGCTGGAGATCCACAGTAGAGGGATAAACACTGAACTTTATTTTATGCACTTTTGTACTGTTTTATGTTTTCAGCTAATTTCAACTTATTTTATTGCCAGTTGAAATTTAGATTTTGTAGTTGTCGTTAAGTAAAATGGGTAAAGGTGAAATGGGACAGTGGCCACTGAGTCTCCTTTTCTATTCCCTTCCCTTCCTTCCAAAATGTATACTCCAATTTAGGATATCAGAACTCTTATCGCAGGGGTCTCCTGGGAAAAGCTCAGCCATCAGTAACTCTTACTTTAACAAAAATCTAATTAAAATATAAACTCTGCTAGCAAGGTTTGTGTTTTAAACCTTGCTTTTCAAATTCTATTGGGTCATAAAAGACTGTGTAATGTGTAGTAGGATTTTAAGTATGGAATATATTCTGGAGTCTGGAATGCATTTTTGGAGTTGCTGGAATGTGCCAACAATGGAAACATCTCCTGCTTGCTGTTGGGTTGAGTCTTCAAGCAATTTCCTCTTGGAACTGTACTACTTGCATGCTCAGAACATTCATGAAACTTCACAGCAGATTAGCTCATCAATGTATACAAGTGCCAAGGAAACATTACAATTTTTGGTTTGATTTTTGGGATTCACTTTTGTTTCCAACTAACCTAAAATTAAGAATTCTATCCCTAATTTCAAGAATCAATCATGACATTTTCCAGTTAACTGATGGTCATTCTATATGACAAGAAACTCTAAAAATTTCAAGTTTTGTCCTAATTGAAAAATAAATACTCCAACATATAAATGAAGCTTCATGGAGTCTTCGATTTCTATCAAACAAGAAAACAATCTAGGGCTGATGTAGTTACATAGGTTTCAAGAAAGAAAATTCCAAAAGATGGAGGTGGGGGTTAGGAGCTAGTACTAGATATATTAAATAACATTGACATATAAAGGGTTACATGATTCTATCAGCATTTACGTTGTGTATATTCAGAATTTTTCAAGGCAGTAAATACTTTTTTAATATGCCACTTCTTTACTATGTAAAATAGTCCTTTATAGATTGGCCTCTTGGTTATATCAACCCTTCCAATCAAGCATCCAATTGTAATCCTGGCTCCCTCCCTTAAATCAGTTTTCACTAGTTGTATATTAAATATACAGCCAATAATATATGGTTATGATCTCCATCTGCAGACTCTGATATTTTCAATGGCCCTAGGAAGATTTCCTTTGGGTACTTTGAACAGAGACAAAATAGGCAATCGGCTATCCTGAAGCAATTATAAAGCTGGGTTGCTCAATTTTGTATGGTGAGAATTCATTTGCCTTACTCCTAACCTAACATCACTGCATATAAATGCAATAAAAACTATAGGCTCAGATTCAATCCTGGCATCACATATCAGAACATTGTATCTTATCAAAAACATTTCTCAGGTGAAATAAGCTGCATATAGTTACAGAAATGCTTGAGCCATAAATGTGATTGCCATAAAAAAATCACATTAAGCAAAAGGTCTACCATTTAGAGAGTCAAAAAAGCCATCTAACATGTTCTCTAAAAAGAAATTTTCGATTTCTGCCGGTGAATCCCAAATTAAAATACTTTTCAGTGAGCCAAGTACTATGGGTAACATAAGCATAATTACTTACTTCGTGTGACCACTACAATAGCTTCCTAATTGTTCTCCTTTAACAGAGAATAGCAAACCTCTCCAAAGTAGCTTCCACATTTCTGCCAGTGTAATCTTTCTAAATGGCAGTCTCATCTGATCACTCTCCAGTTTAAAACCATGACTTTTCCTTGTGATCTTCAGAGTCAAGTCTTTGGACATTTTCTCAGAGAACAAATCAAGACTTTTCATGATCTTACCCCAGCCAGTTTTTCTAGCTTTCCTTCCTGCAATCCTTCCACTCTCACTTTATACTTCCTCAATACCTAAATAATCACAGCTCTCTGAACAGTGCCACTCCTTGATGATCAGGGCCAGGACGACTTGAAGAGGGTGAAGCATTTCCCTCAGGTGTGAAACTTAAGAGGATGAAAAAAAATCAGTAATCAAGATATGTAATATTTTAATGCCAGATTTTAAAATATCAAAATAAATGCAAAAGCCCATAATAAAATATCAAAACATTGTAAATATATTATTGTAAATGTTGAAGATATCACTTATCTGCTCGTAATCATCCTCTCACTTTACATTATCTGTTCTGTATTTGTTAATCTTATTAAACTTACTTATCTTTCAAGAACCACCTCTTCTAGGAAGCTTTCTCTGATGTTCATCTTTCCGGAAAGAACTGGGGGCTCCTCTTCTGAACCTATCACGGTTCCTTATACATGTTTCTGTACTTAACACTTATCACCCTATATTTAATTGTGTGTTTATATGTTTATTTCTATACCAGCTTGAATCAAAACACTGTGGATTCCTTTCACATATCTCTTTCAAGGCATTATGCTTATTTTGCCCAATATCTTTTATAAATACTATGGTGAGCAGAGTCCAAAGATGGCCCCATGATCTCCACCCCCTGGTGTTACGTCCATGATTTAATCACATTATATGGAAAAGGTGATGGATCTCACCCACTTGAGTAGGTTGCATTATGAGGCAAAGGTAGAAAAATTTTGCAGGTGTAATTAAGGCCCCAAATCAATTGAATTTAATGAAAAGGAAGATTATCCTGGACAGCCTTGACTTAATCAGTGGAAAATCCTTTAAGGCTTCTTTTAAAGTAACGACTATTTTACTGGCTTTGGGGAGCAACTTGCCATGAGTTCTCCAGTTCTAGAAAATGGGTTCTGCCAGAAAGCTGAGTGAACTTGGAAGAGAAGCCCAAACCTCAAATGAGGCCACAGCCCCAGTAACACCTTGATTGCAGCTTTGCAGGACCCTGAACAAAGGACTAAGGTAATTTGTACTCAGACTGCTGACCCACAGAAACTGTTATAATTTACATGATTTATTATGCAAAAATAGAAAACTAATACAGAGACTTTTATAGTAACCCTCTTAAGTTAATTCCCTGTTTATAATTTATCTGTTATACCACAGCTAAACTAATCTTTCTGAAGAAGAGCTATGATTGTCTTATTCTATGCTCAGAGACCTTCAATAGTTCCCAAATTTCTATAGAATAAAAAAAATAAACTCCATATTCTATATTCCTAGTGATCTTCTTTTGTCTTTCAAGACCTCCCTCTCACAGGTCTATAAAATACTTACTCCAGGCAAACAACATTCTTTCTCCTGAAATATGCCCTAGGCAATTCTACAACTATAATTTTGATATATATATTAACTATAGCCTCATATTTGATGATAAATTCCACCTATTCTTTGAGTATCAATGCAATTCTTACCTTATTTTGAATAATTGAATGTATACTTTCTCACTTTTAAAGGTAATATAAGGACTTCCAGTTAAATTGGACAAAATAAAAAGAATTTTACTCCTATCTTTTAAAATCAACAGAAAAAAAAAAAACCAACCAGAGTGATAATGACTTTTATAATGAAAGTAGAACATGTTTACCCTGACAATCCATAAAATGTAAATAACCATTGCCAAATATTGTGAAATATGACTAGATTGAGGGGAGATTTTTAAGAACAGATTAAACACTCCTCCAGAACTTGGAAATTTAGCAGAGATCTCCATAGTTGGATGGCTTATTCTGATGGGCGAATTTATGAACTTCTTGCAAACTGTAATGGCACTATGAAAGTCTCGATCAGATATTTATGAAACCACAGCCACAGAGGAGAAGGGGCTGAATGAAAACAAGCACATGCATGCTAATTTTGCAAGAAGCTGGCTGCTCTTGTGGCAAAGTGGATGAAAAACCAGAGTTGGCAATCACTAATCTGAATCTGCTGATCTTGGCAGTTAATGAAACAGAAACAATAAGCCCACTAAAATAAAAGTTATGATAAATGAGGTTTTGCTGTGGGATTGGCAGACCTTCTGTCGACCAGAGTAGAATCACGTTCCTGGGCATAGTGTATGTGTCCCTAGACCTAAAACTAAGCTGCTTGCTGTTTAGCATCTTACCTAGTTTATATCCCCACACTGCTACTATTTAACAAACTACTTGCTCAGGAAGAATGGTCCAGACTTTTAAAAAAGGAGCCAACCTTAAAACTACACAAAGACCTAGCCAGAAGGAAAAAGAATAGAAGAAATTTAACAAATACAGAACAATTGGGACAATTAAAAAAAAAAAAACTAACAATGAGATACTTTAAAAAATATCAATGTAATTTAAAAAAATAATGTCATCCCGAATAAGACTTCAAAGTATAGATGCATGTGATGAAAAAGAAAAAAAAAATGATAAGACAAAAAGTAAGAGAGCAACATTTAGAAAGAAAAGGGGGAGAAAATTTAAAACAATATCAGTTACTCAAGTTACATTAGAAGCAATACACCCAAGAGTAGATATTACCAAAAACAGTCATGGACAAAGAGACAGGCATCATAAAATTCAAAAAAATAAAGTGGAAAACATAGTTTTAAGAAAATAAATAAAAAATAAAAGAAAATAAAAAATAAAAGAATTACAGAGAAAAATGATAGTTCTGAGAGACAGTCAAAAGACTATAGCATAAACATGATTAGAGTTCCAGATGAAGTAAAAAGTAAAAATGAAAAATATTAAAAGATGTAATAAAAGAAAAGTTTCCAAAAATAAAATAAGGCTTGAATCTGAAGAGTGAAAGGCAAAAACTGTGCTTTGGAGAAATTTTATATATAAATAACAAAGAATAATTAATAAGGAGTACACAATAAAGAGGTTATTGAGGCAAAATGTTCAACTTCTATACAAAAGTGGAAAACACAGACTGGCTTCAAATGTTTAGGGAGTTTAAAACTAATTATGAGATGTGTAAAGAGAAATGTCTACATAGTCCTTGGATTCAGAAAATGTGACCCAAAAGTTTTATACAACTTTCAAGAACTCTGGACATACAGCATTCATGAGATCTTCTTGAGGTGGAGGGGTGGGGAAGAAGTTGGTGAGGATGCTTTTATAAACCAACTAATAGAGGAACTTTAAGTGTGGAAATAGAAATGGTTCATAAATCCATTAAAATGGATAATTAAGAATAAAGAGCTGTGGAAATTAGGGAATGCAATATAAATGTTATTAAACTTGGCAAAGTAGAATTATTATATAACTAATACAAATTCCAAGGTGAAAGGAGAAATTAGGAAGTTTAACTGTGCTGTTTTCCCTTCTTTAAATAATTGGGAATTAATTCAATATATAAATCAATTAATGAAAGTTTAAAAATTTTGAGAGTACGAAGTAACCAAAATAAAAATAGAAAAAGAACCAAACCAAATCTGAAGCTAAGTGTGGAGAAAGGAGACATGAGAGATGGAAGCTGGAAATTTACTAGCTACCTCATGTTTTTGATAAAAAAATAAAAAATGGTATCTAAAGGTGATATGTATAGAAAAAGATATTTAAATGCGATCTTTAAAAATTTAAAGGCAATCTTTAGAAATACTAAAAAGAGCCTACACAACTGCTAAACAACCAGAAGGAAAATGCACAAAGATAACAAATTAGAGAAATGTTGATTTTAGAAGATGACAAGTAAATAATAAAAGCGAATGTGGTTAATATGTTCTTATTTATGTAAAAATACATGATTACCATGTGCTCATTTGCACATATATACTTGTATTGATATGCATGTATATGCATAAGAAGTATCTAGAGGTATATATAAGTAGCAATCAATGGTGGTTATGTCCTGGAAGGCTGAATGTTATTTTTTATTTTTATTTTTTTTAAGATTTTATTTATCATTTTGAGAGAGAGAGAGAGTGAGCAGGGGGAGGAGCAGAGGGAGAGGGACAAGCAGACTCTGTGCTGAGCACAGAGCCCAAGATGGGGTTCAGTCCCATAATCCCAAGATCATGACCTGAGCTGAAATCAAGAGTCAGATACTTAATTGACTAAGCCACCCAGGCACCTGGAAGGCTGAATTTTTTAAAAATATATTTTTATTTTTAAGGTTCCTTATCTATTTGGCTATTTTACTAATAGCCTTACTTTATTAAGTGGGTAATAATCAATGAAAGATGACCTAATTAGACTGCTAAGACATGAGGCTAATGGTAAGGGGCTATCCTAGGGGCTTCAATCAGTGGTTTTTCTGCTTCATGTACCACCAGTGGTCATTGAAGACTTTTCCAAGATTTTCTGAGTTCCAAGTTCCTTATGTGCTCTTTCCTAAAATTAGTCCCCTTGAGAATGTTAATGACATCATGCAGATTTTTTATTTCCATCTCCTCTAACATAAACCTTTTCTTCTACTTCAGGAGAGAAAGGCATAACTCTCACTAATCCTAGAATCTACCTTTGGTGAAATGCCCTGAGGTGTATAAACCTCTATGACATCAAAGGGATACACACTGGTGGAGATGCTGAAAAGCTGAATGACTCTAATGACTAGGGGACAAATCTTTTCTGAAAGTCAGGTGGTTTCCAATTCTTTACTTTCAGCAAAATTGAAGAGGACCTACTCAAGTTGTCAGCTAATAGATTAAAAGTAATTTATGATCCTAGATGACTATGTGAATTCTGGCATATATCTCTGAAGAAGATCAAAGAATTGAGTGACATTGTTCCTTCCATCCCCATCCACTTATTTATGTGAATATGACTTCTCAGCTCTCACATCTATAAAAACCAAAAATAGGAGCAGAACTTATACAGTAACTATGTGATTTTAGCAATAAGTAATATCCATCCATAGATATATGAGCCAATAATAGAATAAAAAGTCATTTATCTCATTGAGATGAATTTCCAATAAAATATTACTTTTATACTTAATAATTATTACTCAAATTTATAATACAATATGTTGTTTTGATCAATGGTATACTTATGGCAATTATAATAAATCAATGTAGAAGCTAATTTTAACACTTAACAGTCTTATGGTTACAGGAAACATTTTAAAAGTTAAATCTTAATTTATATACATCATTTGTTGTAGAGATGTGTGATAAGGTGATTAATAAGGTCCTTTAAGCATAAAATACATGAAATTATAATAAAATTTTGGAGGAAGTAGAATAAAAAATACTAGTTTGAAGAACAAAAAGAATGTTGCTTTATTTAAAGTTGTTCATATACTTTACATGAATGGTAGCAGGTATTTATTATTATGGTATTTACATTTTCTTAGAAAAAAGTAAAGCATTATTTGACAATTTTATTTTAAAATGTTAAAAACGACATCTTTTAAAGCATTTAAATATACAACAGAAAATTTCAGCTGCCAACCGAAATGTGTACAAGCATGTGTATAGTTTCAGTAACTTATTTTAGGGGTACACAAATTAATTCATTTCAAGGGTACTCTGTAAGCTACAATTACTAAACTTTATGCTTTATCATAATTATTATTATTAAGTGGTATGCACAATAGATAACCTCACCTCACACTTGAGCTTCTCTCTGTACCTGTGATATATCCAATGACTTTGTCTAAGCCCGAATCTTACCCCCATCAAGGCTCTCAAACCATCCCCAACCTCTACCAAAATGGCTGAATTAAATGGCACATATCTAACGAAACTAATAAACTGTTAAAAATTTTAGTTAACTTTGTCAGTTTTCTCTTTTAGTATGAGGAATATTCAAATGAGTTTCAATGAGCTCAAGACAGGTGCCAAGCCAAGCACTTCTGAGAACAGACTCCTCTGATGGTCTAACCACTGAACTCTCCTGTCACTTTTTGCTGTTCATAGTGCCAGCCACTATGGTCTCTCCCGGAAGTTGTCTTCTTCCTGTCTTTTTTAGTTTAATCCTTACCACATTTAGTATATTTGTTGCATGGTAAGATGTTTCAGATGTGATTTTTAAAATCTTTTTACTTCAAAATTTTCCTGAAGACTTCTGCTTTTCCACATCTGTGGGTTATATAAACTTTTATCCTAGGAAATTTTTTTCCTGAAATCAAAGAATGAATAAGATGAAAATGACATGGGGCGCCTGGGTGGCTCAGTCGGTTAAGCCACTGCCTTCGACTCAGGTCATGATCCCAAGGTCCTCGGATCGAGTCCCGCATGGGGCTCCTTGCTCAGCAGGGAGCCTGCTTCTCCCTCTACCTTCTCTGTCTGCTGCTCCCTCTGCTTGTACTCTCTCTCTCTCTCTGACAAATAAATAAAAATCTTTAAAAAAAAAAAGAAAATGACATAGATTTGAAAATGTACATATAAAATATAATATGTTACACTGACATAAGCCTAGGCATGGCAGAATGTGCCACATGTTTGTTACTTAAGATAGAGTTCTATTAAGATGCTCCTTTATAAATTGATCTACTGGGAATTTAAAGTGTTCATTCTCTCTGTAAAGAGGAGGAATTCCTTTTACATAAATGGAAATAGATCATGGGTGCCTCAAAATTGAACAGAAAGTTCAAACAGGATATAACTCTGGCTCCAAGGATGCCTTACAAACGTATCAGGTGGGAATAAAGTTATCTATAACAGAACACACCAGATATTGATTGTTTTACCTCCTTTCCACCTCTCCAAAATATAAGAATTAAAAATGTAATTAAAAGCAGATAATCCAGTTTAAAATTATAGTGATTTTTAATGCTGGATTTAAAAGAAGCTAAAAAATAATGATGTTGCCCATTGCCACCTAACAGACATCTAGAATTGGAACTGTCTACCTTTGAAATATAAGATAGATACTAATACTTCCGTAAAACTGTGCATATAAAACATATCTAGCAATGTTCATAGCATTGGGGACTCAAGATGAACAAAAAACACCTCCTGCTTTAAAGAGCTCATAGTTTGTAGGGGAAGTAAATCTATACACTGTAAATGTATAATCGTAAATTATAAATGTAAAAAATGTCAAAAAGAATTTACTCTGTAAGTTCTCCACAGTAGATATTATGCCAAATACGACTCCTTATTTCTGTTTTCTGAACAGTGCCCCAATGTAGATCTTATTGTCTACTGCAACTAAGGTTGAGGGGAAAAAGAAGTAATCAGTTTTACTTAATGAGTATGTGATTACAGCATAAGAGATAATAAATGCAGGTAAAATGCATGGTGTAACTGCTGGTACATTTTAAGTGTTTAATAAATGGCAAACATTAATAGTTGCCCTTGAAACACAATCATAAGCCATTTGCATGGTGCACGGTATTCAAAGAAGATTATGAAGAAAGACATTCTAGAAAAGATGATACCCACACCAGGAGCTGAATTTTGAATGGAGGGCCACAGGGGCAAAAAGGATTAGTAAATGAAATACTCTTCTCCTGACTTCCATGAAAACACTTGCTGATGGTTGCCTCCAGCCTCTTTCCGTTATGATTTTCCCTAGCAGGATTTTCCTCTTGTACTCACTTGCTAATTCTGAAAATTTTCCAGGATTTATTCTCAACCTTCTTTTTTCATTCTTATACTCTCTTAGTAAATGATCTCCATTCCCATGACATTGAACGCTATCTTTACGTAGATGACTCTCAAGTTCATATTATCAAGAGTAGCATCCCTTCCAAGCCCTAGACCTGTATATCCAGCTACATACTTGTTTTTTTTTTTTCTATTTTCTACCCAGGCACCCCCAAACTTGTCTGCTCAAGCCTAAACACTTGTTCCCTCCTATATCCTGGATTTCCCCCCCTTTCATTATCATAAAGGGCTCTGCCATCTATCAGTTGCTGATGTCAGAGACTGGAAGTCATCCATGATTCCTTCTTTTTCCCTGTCCAGTATCAAATCCACTTAAAGTCTTATTGGTTCTACTTCTAAAAATACATTTTGACTCTGGCTCATCTCTACTATCAGCACCACCGTCACTCTTGACCTAGAACACACTGAAAGCTTCTCCTTTAATGGCTCTGTGTTTTCACTCTTCTCTCTAACCCTGCCCCCTCCTCAATCTATCCTCAATACTATAGTCAGCATGCTTTTTCTTAACCCATGGTTCTGATCACTCTCCTGCTTAAAACCTCCGGTGGTTTCCTATCCTACTTAGAATGAAGTCAACTCCTTATCATTACCTGAATCTGAATGATATGGCCCCTGCCCGCTCCTAAAGCGTCCCCTGTGCTAACGATACTCTGCTCCAGAGATATGTAAGTGTTTCCTTCTGCAGGATGTTCATACACATAACCACATCTGCCTGGAAATACCTTCACCTATGCTTTGCAAGGTTGCTGTCTTCTCCGCGTTAGTCTAAACTTTAAACATGATCTTCTCAGAGAGGTCTTCCCTGATTTTCTTAATTAAGAAGGACCCTCACCGATATTTTAAAAATATTATATCTAATTCTGTCCTGTCACCGCATTCAATGTGCAAATATGCATTTGTTTACTTGTTTGTTGCCTGTCTCCTCTACTGAAATGTGATATCTACAAGGCCTGAGATCATCTATCTTATTTATCAAAGTACATCTAGAGTCTATTAGATGTTTGGCGCATAGCTGATACAAATATTTCCTAAGTGAATAAATAAAAATGAATGTCTTATTGAATGAATAAATGAAGTATAGTGTGTGGCCTTCTAAACATTTGAGAAGTAGTCAGACAAAACTGTGTATTTTTAACCTGCTTATAAAATAGGAATAAGAATGACTATCTTTCCTAAACTTACAGGGATATAATAAATAAATCGATGTGGAAGTCTGGAAATTTAAAAGCATCAGATAGTTGACTTTTATTATTACTTAATGGCTATCATTTTTAGCAACTTGTCATTGTCCTAAATGATATAAATTCTTTTTTTTTTTTTTTTTTTTTTTTGAGAGAGAGAAAGAGAACATGAGCAGGGGGTGAGGAGGGGAAGAGGTTGGGGAGACAGAGAGAATCCTAAGGAGGTTCCACACCCAGAGCAGAGCCTGACACAGGGCTTGATTTCATGACCCTGAGATCATGACCTGAGCTGAAATCAATAGCCAGACACTTAACCAATTGAGCCACCCAGGCACCCTCTTAAATGACAAAAATTCTGTTTATTGATAACTAGATGTTACCAAATGTTGATGACTCTTTTGAAAATCATGTGTACAATATTCTAGTACAAGTGCATACATAGGAATTTCTATGTTAATAGGAAAACTGAGCTAACATGACTTCAGAGATTAAGAAAATAAAAAACTGCCATGTCCCAGTTCCTGAGTAACCCTGACTTCAAGCTTCAGTGCTTAATTTCTGTGGCCTCACTTTCCCCATCTGTAAAATGGCTCCTGCCTCTTAGAAAAAAGAAATCACCAATTGTTGAGAATGAAGTTGGAAATAAGGGACAATCTGTATGTTAAAGGCTGTTAATTCTAATAATGCACAAAGGTCACTAGCTTACATCATTCTCTTCTAAAAGACTCAGCCAAATGGATTTGGAGCACTTTTGCAGAAGTTTCTATTAGGTCCCTGTACTGAGCTCACAATGCCCCTGAGGGTTGGAGAGGAGAAATCAATCGTTCACAATAATAGTGCCCTGCAAGGGTAATAATATATTTCAACCTTCTTTTTATGTAGCCCTTTGATAATTCACAGAGGATGCTTGGCAAGCAACAGTCAAGATAAAAAGTGTCCTATTTTAGTGATTTTCCTTTTGATCACTGAAGCTCAATATTATTGTGACTGTGAGCCAGTGCTCACGGTGCCCTGTTTGTTGGCCGGACCCACTCAAACTCTCAGGAGCTCCCTTGCTTTCAGGTAGCTTCCTTCTCTGATGCCCAGTTGTCCTCTGGAAATACTACATTAAGCAAATTGTCCCTCTCCTTAAAGGACTTCAGTATCACTCACCCTTGTAGATTTCCAGAGATATTAAGAAATCAGACACACAACCTTGGTCATATTCAAGGATCTCCTCCACTTGATTTCTCTTGTCTTCTGATGCTGCCCTTCGGATCCCCCATGCTGCAGCCAACCTGATCAGAAATTGTTTTCTTATGCCTCACTCCACATCATTGTGCATGCTGATATTTCTGGGCATTTCATTTTCAGCTAAATAAAACCCTTTCTCTTAAGTCTTCTAGAAAGCCTACATTTACTGTTCCCCCTGCCTGGAATTCTCTTCAGACATTCGTTCATTCAATACATGTTTATTGAGCATCTACCATGTACCAGGCCTTGGGGAAAATAGACAAATTTCTGAATTTATGAAGCTTAAATATTGCTAAAGGGAGATACTCGATAAATAAATAAAGGAATAATAATGTCCCAAGGTAATATCAATTATGAGGAAAATAACATGAGATAAGAAGTGTGGCAGAAAATGATGAGTTGGAGGAAAGTTATAAATGATGGCCATGGAGGGTCTATCTGCACAGGTAAGAATCGAACACAGACCTGAATGAAGCAAAGAAAAAAAATCCATGTGTATATAGTGGCAGGGAGGTGGAGGGTTTTATGAAGGGAATTTCAGGAAAAGGAAGAAAATAAGGGAAAGAACCTGGTTCATTTGAGCAAAAACTTTGACATTCAGAAGCTCAGGTACTTTGAGATTAGTGAACCAGGGGTAAAGAAGTAAGAAAAGATAATGGTGGAGAGTGAAACACTGAGTGCCCAATAGATGCTTTTTTCCTAAGGTGGGAAGCCATAAGTGAGAGAGGATCAGCAATAACTTTTGATTTAGCGTTTTAAAGGCCCTCTGATGTTTTTTTCTACACTCAATGAGCCTATAGTATTCTGCTAGTTGGATGCTAGGTGCCCCTACCTGAACAACAGTATAGAAAAGCACTTCCATGCAGAGAGCTCAGACAATTGTAGAGCTCACATCATTTGTTTCCCCCTCTGTCCTACACTGCCTGTTTTCCAGTGCTTCTCCCATTTTGACCAGTTTCCTTGTTTTTTTACAGCAGGAGGGCGAGTTCAGTACCAGTTAAGAGGAAGTTTGTAAAAATCCTTTTTCTATAGTAGGAAGAGGTACATCCAATCACTTATTTGACTTATACTTTTCTAGAGTGTCTTATTGTGTGTGGTATCTATTTCAGGGATCCTCCCCCAGCCTTCCTTATTTAGTGCTGACACTAAAATAACTTGCAGATGGCACCCCCTCTGATGGGCACACTGTCTTCTTCTCTTGTGGTCATCACTGTCTTCCTTTTTATTATTACTGTCTTTCACCCCAATAGAGGATCTTAAAGTAAATTTTGAATGGAAAAGGAGTACAAATTATTTGATGCTAAGTCAAGTCACATGTCTAGTGCCACCAATTATCTCAATTAATGTTGGCATCAATTCATCTGCTAAAACTATCACACTACAAATCCCACTCTTTCTACTCACCCACACACATATATTCTGTCTTCATTCCACTTGTTTTCAGCTTGCTTCCCTCAATGTACACACTATTCTTCCGTCAAGGCTCAAGGCATAGCCCACTTGCCAATTACTAGTATTTCCTGGATTGTACACTTACTGTTCATAATAGGCATTTCACTCTTAGTCGTATACTCTACCATGAACTGAATCAGGTTATCCGATGAATCAACAGCTATCCACTAACTGTACGGATTCCTTAGGGTGCTATTTTTTTTTTTTTTTTTTGCATCCCTCAAAAGTCTAAAAGTCAGGAATTCTTAGTAAATACTTAATGAATTGATTAATATTGGCATATACAGTTCCATAGGTCAACTGCTCATCATGAAAGTATGGGGACATTTTTAAAAAGGAAAAAGGCATTTGGAAAATTAAGGCAAGTGACACGAATCAATAATTCATAGAAGAACAATGAATCTTAGAACACTAAAAAAATAAAATAAAATTAATTAATTAAAAAAATTCACAGAAGATATGTAAATGGCTAATAAATTCACAATACTTTTTAGCTTGATAGTAATCTAAGAAATTCAAATCAAATGGCAATAAGATCTACATTTTCAATTTTAAAAATTGACAAAGGTATTTTTAAGTAGTAACATTCAATGTTGAAGAAACCATAGTGAGAAAGGAACATCCTTTAACCACTACAGGGAGTATAAATTAGCACAACCTTTCTGAAAGTCAATTAGCAATATGTATGAAGTGCTTAAAACAATTCATATCCTTTTATTCTATTCCTAAAAATTTACCCCATGGGAATAATCAGAGATTTGCCAAAGAAATGTGTGGAAAAGGATGTTCCTCGTAGCATTACCCATAATAGCTCATAAAAAAAGAAAATATCAACCAATAAGAAAGAAGATAAATAATAGTACATATAATGAGGTTTTTATGTAGCCATTAAAAATGATGTTTCAAAGAATATTTAATGGCATGTAATATAACAAGTACTGAAAAGTCAGGCTACAAATCTACACATAGAAATGTTAACAGTTTTGTTAAGACTCTAACCAGACAGACAGAGAAAATAAAAATTTTTGAAAAAGGATAAAATTAGTTGGACTAAATAAACAAATGAACAAATAATGAGATGGTTCTTTTAATTTCAAATATATCAGTAATTGTGTGAAACAGAAATAGATGAAATATCCCACTCTTTTGGGAGTATCTATTTTGGTTTATCCTCTTCCATTCTATTAAGTTATTATTTATTGTTCTTTAAATGGCAACCCTAGAAATTACAACTTGCATTCTTGACCTTATAATTAATAAGTTTTACTGCCTCTCAGAAATTTCAAGTAATAGCACCTTAATATCACCTTTTGTCCTTCTACTATATTTTGAAACTAATTCAGTATGTACTAATAAATGTTTAGCAACTGGTTATCTGAGGAAAATGTATGTATTTTAATACACATGTATTAGCTTACTATACTTCTTCCTGATTAAAAAAAAAATGTAGCACCAAGTCTACAAATAAAAAAAATATATACAATCCCCTCTATTATAAATTCCAAATAGCCAGTCGATTGTCACAGAATGCTTACATTAGATTTTTTAAAATTCTTATGTTCTTACTTAGAGTGTGGTTGAATTTGATGAGAAAGTATACTTAGATATAAATGGGCTCATAGCTTAGTTATATTAACATGTGTGATGCAATGAAGATAATGAAGTTAAATGTCAGCTTGACACATTGACATGAGCAACTTCTTTACTAAACTGGATAATAGTTAATCTGCATAACTAACATCTTTGGGTGTTTTCTAGACTATCAACAAAAACAATAAATCAAGCCCTGCTCTATAATATTTGCCAAATTTCATGGTGGAAATACTCTCATGACAGCCAACTTTAAATTACAACAAGGCATCATGGAATGTATGTTAGAAAAATATGTATATTTGGGGGCACCTGAATGGCTAAGTCAAAGTGACTGATTCTTGGTTTCAGCTTAGATCGTGATCTCGTGGGTCATGGGATCAACCCCTGCATCCAGCTCCATGTTCTACCCTTCCCCAACTTAAGTGTACTGTCCATCCCTCTCTCTTTCTAAAATAAAAATAAATCTTGTAAAAAATGTACATATGTACACTATTATATATGTTATTTTCATCATATATATTCAATAGACATAAATAATCTCAGCAGCATAAAATAAAATGTAGTAAAATAATTAAGAGGTGTTGAGTTTTGATTATTTACTACTTTTTTATGTGTTTAACAACCACCTTCCAGAATTACAGAAAACTTAGCAGTAAGTTCTTGCTAGCCAGGGCTAGCTGATTCCAGCAGATCACTGAACTCTATATGTATTTCAATTTCTCAAGATATTATAATTTTAAACTGTTATGCTTACTCATATATTTACCCTTTGTGATGATTTTTATTTCTTTCTGCATTATCATAGTTATTATTAGAATCACTTTCCGTCTTCCTGAAGAACTCTTTTTAGTATTTAGTTTAGTGAAGGTCTGCTGACGATAGATTTTCAAAGTTTTTGTTTGTGTGGTAGGTAGAATAATGGCTCTCATGTGTGTTCACACCTAATCCCCAGAACCTGTGAATATGTTACAATATGTTAGCTTTCATGACAAAAGGGACTTTGCAAATGTTACTAAGGTTATGTACCTTAAAATGAGAAGATCATCATAGATTATCCAGAGAGTCCAATCTAATCATACACATCTTTAGGAGTGGAGAACCCTTCCCAACTTTAGGGAACCAAAGGGGTGGCAGTGTGAGAAGACTTGGCCCATTGTTGCTAATTTTGAAGATGGAGCAAGAGGGCCTAGAACCAAGAAATGTAAGTGGCCTCTAGAATCTTAAAAAGGTAAGGAATAGATTCTTCTCTAGCATCTTTAGAAAAAAAAAATTTGGCCCTGACAACACTGTGATTGTAGTCCATTGAGACTGGTGTTGAACTTCCGATCTATACAACTCTAAGATGATTATAAATTTATAATGTTTGTATCACCACATGTGTAGTAATTTGTTCCACCCACAATAGAATATTAATGCCTTTACTTCATCTCTATTTTGGGGGCATATTTTTGGTAGCATTTGAATTCCAGGTTGGCAATTATTTTCTTTTAGCAGCTTAAAAGTCACTCCATTATTTTCTGGATTCATCATTTCTATTAAAAATTCAACTATATTTCTTATCTGTATAGCTCTTCCTTTGAAAATAATGTATCTTTTGTTCTTTGGCCTATAAGTTTTCCATTTGTCCTTACCTTTTTTTTTTAAACAATTACACTATCATGTACTTAGATATATCTTTCTTTGTAATTATCCAGTTATGGTTTCCCTAAACTCTTAAAATCTGTGGCTTAATATTTCATGTTGGTTTTAAAAAATGTCAGTATCTGCTCAAAAAATAGCTTTGCCCCATCCTCTCTCTTTCTCTCCCCTACTCTGGGACTCAAGATATAAGTAAATGAGACATTTATTGTATTCTAAGGGTTTGATATGTTCTTTTTGTAGTTTGCATTTTTTTCTCTCTGCCTCAATCTAGATATTTTCTACTGTTCTATTTTCCCATTCTCTAATCTTATCTTCTACTGTGTTTAATTTTCTATTTAAAAAATCTATTAATCTCTTGAAATCTGCTGACTTCTTATTTAGCACAAAATTTTCTTTTGATTTCTTCTCATATATTTAGTTTAATTTCAATATTTTTCATCTTTCTATTTTTAACATGTTAATCTTAGTTGTCTTGAAGTTTCTGTTGAAAAACTCTCGTAACTGTTTTAACCAAGATCTTTATCCTATATTTTGTGTTTATTCTTCTGTTTTTGATCTTTTGTTTTATAGCATTTATTTAATTGAATTTTATATATTTCATAACAATTTTAAAGATTTTGATCATGTTATTTTTCATAGAATTTATTATTCTTCTGGGCAGTAGCTTGAATATGATCATGTCACCTAGTCATTCAAGGCCTGTTTATTAGTATTTGCCCTTGTTCCCAGGGTATAGCTCTTCCAGCTCTCAAGAAAACTTGGACCATTTACCTAGGCTTCTCTTCCTTTATAACCCTGAATTTCATTTTTGTCTCCCAAGTGCTATAAAACTGCTTAATTTTGATTTAGCTTTTCAGACTCTTAGAAATGTCTCCCTGCAAATCCTGATCACCTTCATTGTTCTCTAGTATCTTAAAGTAATTATCTTCTTTTCTGTGTTTTTTAATTCAGATTTTATAGTTGGTCTGTCAAGAAATTTAGCCCCATAGCAGATATTCCATTAAATTCAGAAGCAGACATGACTAAAGGACCAAGACCACATTTTATTTCTATATGTATTAGAGATTTAATTAAATCTTGGAAAGTGATAGACACTCAATGTGAATTGGTAGAATGACATTAAATGAATGAATAGAATGCATTATTTAAGTTAAAAAAATAACTGGGTATTTTGACCAATTCATACAATAGTCATTAGAACTGCATTTGTTGTGTAATGTTTTGGTTTTATGCCAAATATTTACACTGATGAACACTAAAATAAATAGTCCCATGAAAATTATTGTGTGCACACTGCTAGGCATGTTGTCATGGAACTCGTTCATTATGACAGTGGTATTCACTCTCTAGAATAGCATCCAGAAAACATATTTATTTGGCCATAATGTCAAGAATAATTGTTCTTTGCCATATTGGTTTGTCCGTTTTTATTCTGAATTTACGATGTTGTATAACTCTCAGGTTTTGGTTTTCTTTTTTTCCACTTGGTTAGAGAAAACTTTAAAAAGTTTGCAGTCTCTCATATTAAGTTCACATGAGTTAGCCTTTTTTCCTCAATACATTTTATGTTCCTGACTTTTCCTCCCATCACACCTACTTTGAATATTTTAGTTCATTTTATGTACTTTTGGCTGCTATCCCATGCTGTTTTGGAACAAAATAGAGAGGATTGGTAAATTATTTGAGTTCTTTACAAAGTGCTTTCTACAACGTATATTTTTTCTCAAAACTGTGTTTGGTCACATTTATATTGGGGAAAGGTTTTGGTAAATATAACATTTACATATATAACAAGTATTTTATGCATTAAATGGTAGAGTTATACATTTTATTTAGTTATTTAATATCTAATAAAACAGTGCAGGCGCCTGCGTGGCTCAGTCAGTTAAGTGTCTGCCTTCAGCTCAGGTCATGATCTCAGGGTCCTGGGAATGAGTCCCATATTGGGCTCCCTGCTCAGTGGGGAGCCTGCTTCTCCCTCTGCCCCTCCTCCCCCTTCGTGCTCTCTCTGTCTCTCAAATAAATAAATTTAAAAATCTTAAAAAAAAAAAAAACACGCAGTGCAAATATTCACTTTGTTGCCTCTTTAAAAATTTGGAAACCAAGGTACAAGAGTCAATTAGATAACATGTGAATAAAGAAGAATTCAATCCAAAAATCTTAATTCCATTATAACATAAGTAGAAAATAAGAAATAGAAGTGGTTTTACTTCTAAATAACATTCCATCCATGTGTTTGCATGCTTATCCCCATCGTCTTTCTCCTTTGCTTATATGAGTCTTCAATTAGCTAGTACAAATATTTTCTTAAGTATGATGATACAATTTTATTTTAGCTTAGAACTTACAAGTCCTTTCTTTGCTTATCACCACATTTTCTGTAAAATAAGCGCCCTTTAATTCGCCTTTCATACATTTCTGCTTAAAGGTACACCTTCAATGGATCAAACTTAATTGCATTGTGGCCCTTAGCTAGCTCAAATTCCTCAATCAATTCACCTCAGACTCATCTTCTTTTAAGACTAAACAACCCCATTTTTCTTAATCTCTTCTCATATGTTCAGTAATCCCTTCCATTCCATTTATCATTTCTGTTGCCCTATGCTCTCTCCAATTTAGCTATAATGTTCTTCAAATAAGGTCCCCTATCAGATGGGCACATGCTTAAAACTTCCTCTTCTACACTCATATTAAGCTAACTAAGAAGCTGCCCTGGTAATTTCAGCTTGCACGGTTATTATGAGCCTCAAGTCTGTGGAATGCTAAATGCAGTATTCTAAAGCAGTGGGAATAAATGATATTTTCTTGTGTTAATATTTTGAGGCAACACGGTATTTTGCCTAAAAAATGAAAAGGTGAGTCTTCAAAGCCAAAGAAAGTAAGTGCTTCGCCTACAATATGAATTTTTTGATAGTCATGCTAAAGAGCTACTTTCACTTTCAGGAGATAATGTTATAATTGTAAATAATTAAATATGGCTCCTTTTTCCAAAATACCCACTGACTCTTTTCAAGAGGTTATCTATCATTATCAAGGCAATACGTCTGACATGAATTCAGGGTCTTTGTGATAATGGACCAAATTCATCATAAGATGATATTTGCTTAAAAAAACTAAATAAATAAACAACAAAAAAAAGCAAATATTACCTAAAGAACTTAGTCTGCAATTCTCTGAGGCATCTCCAAAAAGAAAGAAACACTGGTGTAAGAAACATCAATTACAAAAGCCCCTGAGTGATAAACAGCTACTTCCATGCAAGGAGTAATTACTGTCTCCCGGAGCTGACCCAGAGATTCTCTGTAGGGAGTGAATGTAATAGTGTAGTTGGAGCCATATGCCATGGGCATCTCTATGCACTGATGGAGAGGACTCATTTGGGAATGAGTTGGAGGAAGTCATGTGTGTTTATGCAAAACAATCTTGCCATTCTGTTATAAAGAGCTCAAGTGCTATATTCAGATTCTTAAGGGAAAGACAGAGAGGCGAGACCAGAAGTCAGGCAAAGCTGCTCACTGGTTAGATCTTGAGAGCAGGCATTCAGCTGAAACAGGCATGGAGAGTATAGCTGAGCAGTCTAAAAAGCCTGGAATATTTGCTGCCAATGGTGCTGAGCATTTTAAATGCACTTGGCAGTTCCAACACTTGGAATTCAAGAGAATAACTATCTTTGTATTGTTTAGTGGCAAGTGATATAGTACCAATTTTACTAGTTTAGAGGAAAAATGATAATGTGTTGGCCCCGGTAACTGAGAATTTTGGTCATATTCTGGCTTCAGAAACAGATGGATCCACAGGAAATCAATGGTATCCTTAGGACTCAATCTTTAGCCATCTCTTAACTATGTTTTCGTCTGGATTGGTTCCACTGTCAGGCAGTCTTCACTCATGATAGCAAGATAGCTGCCAGCAGCTCCAAGGTTATATTAATATCCTATCCTTTCAGGAACCTCAGTTGGGAAAGTATGTTTTTTTCCTAGTGGTTTGAAAAGAAGTCCAGAATGAGTTTTATTGACTCAGAGTGGCCTGGCTTAGTTCATATGTCCATCTCTGGACCAGTCACCATGGCCACAGGCATGTGATTCTCCCACTGGTCAGACCTGGGTCACCTCTAATGCCCCACTCAAATTGCCACCGTTGGAGCTAAAAGCAAGATTAGCCATCCCTCCTAAAAATTCCATGTGCTAAGAGGAGCCGATCGGTGTTTCTCCAAAGAAAAATCATGGTGCTGATATGAGAAGAAATGAATGGAAAAAAAAAAAAAAGTCTGGTGTTTGATTCACTGTAGACTTAAAAAGAAAAGAAGTGTTCTGGGAAACCCTACAAGACTATAAAAAGCAGAAAGTGTAATCCCTTTTCCACATCTAAATCTTTACGCATATTTCTGACTGCTACAACCGGCCCAGAGATGTTTAAAATGCCATTAAGGACCAAAATCTCAGTCAATGTCTGACTATTTAAAGTTAGCTTTTTGTGGCCCCACAGACATAGGGTCAGTTATTCCAACAACCCCAGAAATCACTCATGTTTTTGTCTGCTTGCTTTTTGCTTGTTTATTGTAAGGGATGAGGGGGCACTGTACCAGTGCTTTACAAACATTAGCCCATTTAATCATTAAAACAGTCCTGACAGGTAGTAATATTGATAGCTGCTTACCAGGAGAAAATTTGGTCACATAAGATTAAATGACTTGCTTATGGTTCCACAGCCATTAATAGCAAAACTGGGAATAAGGTACAAATTTCTTGACCTTTTTTCAACATAATACTGATCCCACTACTCTAAGCCAGCTTTACCATTTGAAGAGCAGAGAAAGTAAACTCTAGTTTTATTGTCAAATAGAATGCCTTTTTGCAATCACCATATACAACACTCCAAATCCTTATCTTCCAAGTGTTGGCTGCCTTTGTACAACCACTTAAAGAGAACTGAGAGTTTATTCAGAATTTCATAGAGTTAGGTTTTACCTGGTTTGGCAGTCCTTTCTGCTATATAGCGTGTGTTTGTGAGTATGGTCAGAGCTGCTGGATAGTAGTTCAAAACCCATTTCTGCCACTTTCTAGATATATGAATTCAAATCAGTTTTTAAAGTTCTCTGTTTTCAATTTTTCCAAATATTAAATAGGTATGCTATTTGTACCTACTTCTGATAACTATTTTGAAGAATAAATGAATTATACATGAAAATTCCTTAGAACAGTAGCTTGCACACAAAATACATTCAACACATTTGATACTATTGTATGAACACATTTGATACTATTGTATCAACACATTTGATACTATTGTTGCTACTATCATTGGTGTTGAAAACCCCTCTCACATAATTACCAAGAACCAAATCAGGAAGCAGAGCCTATTGTCATGGTTAATAAAGAAATGAATATATATCAATTATTTTTCTGTGACTTTTTAAAAGATTTTATTTATTTATTGTCAGAGAGAGAAAGAACAAGCAGGGGGAGCAGGAGGCAGAGGGAGAAGCAGGCTCGCCACCCAGCAAGAAGCCTAATGCAGGACTCGATCCCAGGATTCTGGGGTCAGGACCTGAGCCAAAGGCAGACGTGTAACCAACTGAGCCACCCAGGACTCCCTATTTTTCTGTGATTTTGAAAGCATTTAGTGGAGCTTGAAATATACAAAGTCAAACATATACATGGGAAATTGATGAGTAGGGTTTATTCTCCAACCATCGAGAATGGATTCTCAGCAGGAAAGGAAGTTGAACAAATATATGAACAATGAGCCATCAAATGGTATCAACTCTGCCACTTTGTCTAGTTTAACTTAACTTCGCAAAACTTTGGATTCCACATTTGCTCATTTAGGATCATCATATCTCTGCGGAGTATTTATAGAGGCTTAAAAGAAATAATGGGATAGTTTGTGATACATAGTATAACATAGTAGTTAACTCGAATCCTCATGGATGCAGGATTCTGTCTGACTTTTATAACTCTAAATTGTGCTCTTTCCACTAGCACTGTGTTTCAAAATCAATACAATTTTTCAGATAAGTAAACTGAAGTTCTGAAATTTTCTAACTCGTCCAAAATAATGAGGTTTTTTTATGCTCTTAAGCAACTCCGAAGTACATTGTCATTTATTTCCTGTGGAAGTACATAGTAATTTCTTCCCTATGCTACCCTTTCTAAATTTTTCTCTATTTTGGGTAGTACCTTTGGCTTGTCTGGGTGTTTTACTGGGTGGAATGAGCCAAATCCTCATCCCTAAACCTTAACATAAACTCCACGCAGTGTCTTTTCTCAGCACTAATACCATTTATGTTATAGAGTGGGCCAGGTCATATGACCCAAGTGGCAGGACAGCTTGCATGGAGCCTGAACCTGTTACAGAACCCTTTTCTGCTCTGGGCCCCTCTCAAATACATCTGCCTTTTGGGTCATCCAGGAGATGGATTTGAGCATTGTTCCCACATGTGGTATCGACTGTCTCTAGAACCTAAAGATACCTACGAGATTGTGCTTCTTTCATCCCAGGTAGGAAATATAATCATCTGTCTCTTTTAGTTTGGAAGTTATGTTTCACCATATCCCAGACCACTGGAATCCTATAATGTTCATTGATACATTGGTCCCCTGAGTCTTTATCACACTCTCTCCTATTCTCTCGAGTGCATGTGTCCTACTGAGGCCTCTAATATCCTCGTACTTCTTGCTCATTCATCCCAATTAGCAGGATGTCATTATAGAATGGACAAGTGTGATATTCGGAGGTATGTCAAGATAGTCCAGTTTTCTCCACTCTGTATTTTGACAGAACATGGGAGAGTTTTGACATAGCTCTGGGACAAGGCTATAAATGTATATTGTTATCTCCTTTACGTGAATGTTTTTTATTTACCCTTTTGACAGGCGGGAGATAAAAACCATTCACCAGATCAATGGCCGAATGCCATGTACTTGAGGCTGGTTTATTTTTTATTTACTTATTTATTTATGGAATCTCTACACTCAGTGTGAGTCTCAAACTCATGACTGAGATCAAGAGTCGCACCCTCCTCTGACCGAGCCAGCCAGGTGCCCCTACTTGAGACTATTTTAATCTTTTCTAGCAAATATACCACTTCTGGTACTATTACTCAATTAAATTGGCAGTAACCTACCAATATGTTTCAGAATTCATCTGACTTTTATAAGGTACACTTGTAAGTTAAATGAAGCTATGATAAGATCCACTACTCTGTATTCTCTAGGTCTTTAGGCGGCACCAATTTCTGCCATTTTTCTAATTGCTTTTTTTCAGTAGCTATTTTGGCAAGAGAGAGAGGTTCAGCTTCAGAAGCTTTACTTGGCCATCTTCACTACAATAGCTCTTATTCCACAGTCAAAGGAGCCAATATGGAACATAGTAACTGAGTATGTCAATTCCAATTGAACATTCAGGGACTGGGTCATGGCCACTCTGTGGTTCTTGGACCACTGGACATACTGTGAGCCAGGCCTGGGCCAAAATGCCATTTATTCTTTGGCTGCCATATGCTTCAACTTCACCAAAGAAGTGGTGGAACCTGGAAACCCAGGTTTCAGTGTTAACTTGAATCTTCTATTCTTGAAATATTTGGATATTCCCCTCCCCCTGTTGTAAATGGCTGACAGCCCCTAGGGGAAGTATTGGGGAAATTTTACACTTGCCATACTTTTCTAGGGTCTTTTCTCCTGAAGATCTGGACTCTTCTTCAGTCACTAGATTCCAGAGGTGAAAATTGGCTTCTATTTAGAAGCTGTGCAAGAGATCATGACTTTTATTGGGTGGCTACTCACAATCTCCTGATCATCTGATGTTAATTCCTCTTGTTAATAAAGATCATGGGCTAGGTTTTTGGCTATTGTTCTATTTACAATATTCATAGCTCTCTATAGGTCAGGCCCTCCTGGCTGCAACGCCAACCCTGCTGTTCATTATGATAATTACACCCCCTTGGCTTCTGAGAATTAAGCACTGCCATCTGGCTTCTTTACTTTGAGACCCTACCGTTCTCAATGCTAATAAGAAGCCAATTGTGTAATATCTCCAAATATCAAGACTAGTCCTCAGAGAGAAACCATCACTGAGGTTCTTCTCAGTGACGCTGATACCCTTCTATCCAGTAAACCCTTTATCAATTTGTTAAACAAAGTGTTTCTGGCCTGGACCATAGCAGATAAGCACGCAGTGGGTTTTTCAGGCTTACCTCTGCTCTAACATGCCCACTTCTTGGAGCTTTTTGAGCTCTTCTTCCATGGTGTGCCCTGAGAGTTACAGTTACTTCTACTTCACTTAATGTGCATCATAACATTCTCCAAGCTTCTACGAGCCCTCCTAGGGGCATACTGGCACACCCTTCTATACCCTTTGCAGTACATTAAATCCTGCACTCCAGAAGTATGCTCACATGCAATACAGCATTTGCAATCAGGTCAATCTGATTTCAAACTCAGTATTCTTGGATCCATTTCCCCTTTGTTAGATAGTTTTGCGCTTTTCTTGTTTATATAAATAATAAACAGTTTATCATCCTTTTTAGAATTGACTCATGTTCATTTTTAACAAAAAGTCCTAATGTATATGCCAGTGAATTTGCCCACTTATGAAGAACAATGAATACTCACTTTCCTAGCTGATTTTTGTGAATTTCCCTCATATACATATAGGAAAATATAACTAGGAGAACTTTAATTTTTATAAAATTCAGTAGATTTCTCTTAACAAACTATCTGACATAGATTAAGTGATCAATCAGTTTTATGGATTAATAAATGATTAAATAATCATAATTATCAACTATATGTATGTGTGTGTGTATATATATATATATATAGAGAGAGAGAGAGAGAGAGAGAGAGAGAGAGCTAAATTTGAAATCTATTTCGTTGGTTTTGTTCGCAAGGCTATAAATGTATATTGTTATCTCCTTTATGCGAATGTTTTTTATTTACCCTTCTGATGGGGGAGGAGATAAAAATCATTCACCAGATCACTGGTGCCCTCAGCATCTGCTACAGTGCCTGGCACATAATACTTTCTCAATAAATATTTGTTAATGAATGACCATTGGGAAATAATAGCTATACTCTTGCATGTGTGTATGTATGTATATGTACATTTATAGTTTTAATATGTCATTTTAATACAATTAAATATATGTTCACTTAAAATATTCAAACTATAGATATTTATAATAAAAAGTGAAAGTTGTGGTTTACTCCAACTAAATTTATTTAATTTATTTAACAAAGAAACTTCTATGTGATAATAACTATGTCTATGTGCAGGAGACATAACATTTAGTAAAAATAGAATGATTCCCTCAGAGTAACCATTGCTCTTATACCAGTATTATCCTTCCAGATATTTTATCTATTTTTAAACACACACACACATTCACATGGCACACACACATTTTCTAACATAAGTGATATTATGCTTTACATATGATTATGCATCAAGCATTTTGGTTTAAGCTAGGGTGTCCCAAACTTCTTTACATCATGGCAAAGGTAGAAAATAATTATACAGCTCACAAGGACAGACCAGTTATAACTTAATATATAATGGACATTTCCCCTTTTAAAATAATTTTGGTCACATTAAAATCAATCATGAAATAGCTTTTTAATAAGTTATTGAATCTAGTTTGCTAAATTTTAATTTAGAATTTCTGTCTATATTTTTATAGGTGTGATTAGACAGTAGTTATCTTTTATCTTTTTAAAAAATCCATCTTTTTCCAGTGTTAGTATAAGGATTATCTTAGCTTTATAGAAAGAGTTGAGAAGCTCTGCACTGTATCCTAAGATCTGTGATTGTTTTTACATAAATAAGGGATTTATTTGCTTATAACATATTGATGACTCTCACCTGTATATCTGTCTTGGTTTATTGCCTTTGGTGAAGAGGTAGGATGAGATCTTGATTCTTTTAAATTTTTTTCCTATAATTTTCAGTCTGTTAGGATTATTTCCCTCCTTTTGAATCAATTTGGTCATTTATATATTCCAGAAAAATCATCCCTTTCAACTCACCTTTAAAATTATATTTTTAAACATTTTTTTTTTCCTCAGTAGCTTATGTGACATTCATTTAAGGTGAGTTTCTTTGTAATTTCTCTCTTTTTTTCTCTCCCCTGAATGAGAGGATTGGCTGGGTGCTATACTTAGTGGGCTGGATTTATGAACAAGCTGACTTCCCATATAGTTAGTGGGTTGATCTGCTCCTTCATCAATAACTGCCAGGAGGAGCATCTTTGCTCTGCGTGAGAACTGTGTCAATGCATTCACACTCTCAGTACTGAGTGGACCTACCTTTCTTTTATTATTATTATTATTATCATTATTCATTATAAAGGTCTGAGATCATAACATACTCCGATTGGCATACCAGCTCTGCCTGACACATAACTAGAAACCCTTCTCAGAAACACCTCTTATTTTTAGGTGAGTCGTTTGCTGCAAGGAGCCGCCATTATAGTATATCATAGGAGGAGCATAACGGGACCAACTTCTGCATAGTCAAGCCTTCGCACTCCCCACTGACATAATTGCCCCACTGACTACGCTCTCTGCACCTGACTCCTGAGTTGAGCATTTTCCTGGTCCACGGCGGCAAGAACAGCTTTCACTTCCATAGTGAGGATTTTCTCTGTTCCAATTTCTTTTCTTTTTCTTTTTCTTTTTTTTAGATTTTATTTATTTATTTATTTGAGAGAGAGAGAGAAAGAGGGAGAAGAAGAGGGGAAGGGATAAGGAGGGGAAAGAATCTCAGGCAGACTCTGCTCTGAGCTGGGAGCCCTAGGCAAGGCTCGATTTCAAGATCCTGAGGTCATGACCTGAGCGGAAACTGAGAGTTGGAGGCTTAACCAACTGAGCCATCCAGAGGCACCCCCCCCCCGTTCTAATTTCTACATCACACTGATTCCACATGCTTTCTGATTGCCAGAGTTTTTCAAAATTTCTTTTTTCTCATGGCGTCGCTTCCTCTCCTGCAGTCTGTTATGAATGTGCACAAATACTGGTGTTCACCTCAACCTCACGAATTGTAATTAATAGTCATCTTGCCATTTTGATGGGTTGGAAGCTAGAGAGCTGACATTTGTAAAATATTTCTTTACTAAATGTCCCGGTTCATGTGGAAATTATAAGTAATTTTAGAATTATGTTTATACAACTATATAATGTATAAATTAAGAACTGTAACTAATTTTAAGTTGTATGTGCAGCTGTCCTTTGTTGAGCCATTTTCAAAATCTTCAACAGCCCAACGTGGACCACTTTTGAGAGGATGATGGGAAAGCGTTCCCACCACCATGCAAAAAGTTTCCGATGTATGTCAGCACGGTCTGAGTTTAAAGTATGTGCATCTTTCAGCACCCAGATTCCCGTTCATGATAAGTGACATGTGGACTTTTAGTGCTCCCAGCGCCAGGGACTGTCTTCCCTACTCAGATCGTGACGTCCTTGCGGAATCTGGCAGCATTACTCATCTTGATTATGCCACCAGTCTCTTTGATGGGAGGCTCACCCGCTTCCTTTAAGAATAAGGATGCGATTTAAGGTTTAACTTCAAACATTTAAGGCACTTAAGGTGCCAGGTCCAATTTATTTACAGCTTCTGATCGATGTCTACTTTCCGCAGGGAGCATGCATTTCAGATCGGGATTAGCACCCTCAGTACCCTCGCCGTCCCTATGCATGTGTGAAGTGTGCGTTCTTCTCTGGGACCGCCTGGTGCCAGAGTCATCTTTTGGTGTCCGACCTAAACAAAATCTTGGCCTTTTTATTCTTTGCAATTTTAATAATCTCACTGAAGAACTGTTTGGACAGCAAATGCAGGAATAGTGTTAAAATTGGAGCCCCTTGGGAAAATCGAGTGCATATTTGCAAACTACAAAATCCAACTTTTATTAAGGTTTTCAAAAATCCTACTTAATCTGGTTTGGGCCAATAAAGTATGTAAACCAAAGCAGTTCATGGAAGTAGATGACTATCCCCTTTTGAACCATGTTGTTGTGGTTTGTTTATGATTGTTGCTTGGTTTATAATGTTTTAATATAATCTTCCTGGAGAGAAAGCATGATGTTTTGTGAGGGAACAGTGAATGGCAGGGACATATGGGACATGGCTTTTAATCCTTACTCAGTCACTGAGTTGTTTGACCTTTGCCATCTGACCTACTGGCCATGAGCTTCCACAGCTCAGAGATAATCTTTTAAGTTTCTTCTTATTTCGAAGAATTTTTTTTCTATGCTACTGATTATGTTTTTTGTTTTATGATTAGGCTCAGAGAAAGTTATGAAAATTCCCATACAAGTAAATAGACAATCATAATAATGACAAAAACAAAAATTAGAATCCACAACTTCATTTTTTTTTTCCCCTAGCAAGTCTGTAGTTATTCCAGTATTGTCTACAGGTATCTGATTTTATGGGAGTGCCATATTTAAACATTCATTATCAACTCATGCAATCAGACTTAAGTGCACCTAAGTACACCATCTGTCTTTTTCTTTCTTATATATTCCTCTGTAGTCACACACAGATATCTGCTATTCTAGTAGTGTCTGGAGCCTATTATAGCTGCACCAGTTACAGTGCAATCAGCAGAGGAGGCATTCCCTTCCAAGTCCTGATTTTTAGAATTTAACAGCACCAACGTTTATAATGGCTCTAGCCTTAAATGTGATACATTCACACTTTTCTACACAGGTGTGTGTTTTATTTCTCAAAGCTCCAAAGGCAAAGTCTATCTTTGGGGGAGCAGTTCAAAGCTTGGCCCTCTTTTTAAAAAGCCAAAGCATGACAGAAAATATTTTGCAAATCCAGGAGGCTTCTGGTCAAGCTGCACAGTCATGCAAACCATTTCGAGACCACGATACAGACAGAGAATGGCTGGAAAGCTGCCGGCTCTTCCATCACGCTGGTCCCTGGGGTGAGAGCTTGGTCTTTTTGATTGGGTTCCACAGCCATGTTATTCGAGTAGTGTGCCCAGTCTTGGCCCAGAGAGGCATCGGTTCATTCTCTGCAAAGCAAACCGGAACGCACCTTTTCAACACATCAGTGATGGCTTGATGGCAGTGGGACCCAAATGTACAGGAGCATCAGGGATAGGTCTTGCATTTTGGCAGCCTAAGCATGCAAATGAATAGGACATGAGGCTAGACTTGGGGCCTCATGGAAACCAAATAAGATGCTGAGGATGTATTCTGGGACAATCAACCCATACCATTGAAATAAAACTCCCCGAAGTATGGTGACTCTTAACATTCAGCTCTTATACTGTATATGCTCTCTTGGAAGAGTAATACTTCTAGCAAAACAGAGGAAATGTCCTTTGAAATTAGTCAGCCTTCATTCCCGTTCCCACCCCCTGCCACTTACTAACTGTGTGGTTTTAAGCAGGTTGCTTTAAACTTCCTTACCCCAGGTTGCCTCGTAGGTGGTATGATGATCACAATACCCATTTTATAGTTACTGGGAATATTAACAAAAGCACAGTGTGCCAAGGTTATACGGTTAGCTCTGCATAAATGAGAGAAGAAAAAGTAATACTATATAACGCTAGCCTACATGCTAGGCTCTATTCAAATAGCTTTCATATATTTTCTCAGTCCTCATAACAACCAAGAGATAGATACTATTAGTACCTCTGTGATATGGATGGGAGATTTGCAGAGAGATCAAGTAAGTTGTCTAAGCACATTCAGCTGGTTTTCAGTGGCATCAATATTTGGGCCTAGGAAGTCTGACTCTCCCTGCTCCCTCCCACCCCAGCCCATGGTGTCATCTACTAATCTGTATTGCCTTGAAGAAAGCTAAGCTGTTGACCACTCACACTGCCCTGTGTACCAATATGCCAAAAAATATATCATTTACTATGAGTACTTGTCCACAGCTCTATGGGGGTCACATTGTCTCTCTTGACCACATCTGGTTGAACTACTGGTTGACCTAATCAAGAATAGGCCACCAAGTGATGATTTGGCCAAATGCAAAAAGTGGGACAATAAGTTTTTTTTTTATTAAGGAATTTGCACGAAAAAGTGCCGAGACAATTTGTCTTTGAACAATGAGAATAAGAGTTGAGACAAGAGGTCAGCTGAGATTAGTGGTGGTAATGTCAGTTTTACTAGCCCACATTTGAATGCATCGTGATACTTTTAAATACTAAAACACTTGTCTTTTTCTACTATGATATCGTTGTTTCACCATTAAAAAAAATCTGAAATCTGAATCATTTAAAACTTGAGAGGTACACAAAGAGGTTAATGGAACCAAGTGGTACTCTGAAAGTGTTCTAGCTATATTCCTCCCTTATTTAAAATTCTTCCCAGGCATTTTGTTAATATTTTTTATTCTTCTTTCTGAGATAAACATCTTTCTTCATGTTTATTAATCATTTCCATACACACCAAGATCTATTTGGGTTCATAGTAAATTCTGGAGGCCCTGATAGGGTTGGCTTAGATTGGTAGCAGGTGTCTTATGGAAAATAGTAGGAGAGTGAGGTAAAGGAATGGAGAGAAATAAGACAGGGAAAAGGTGGAGAACCTCTCTCAGGCCCATTTTCTAGCTATTTCCCTAAAGCTTAACCATCTCTCTGCTCCTGGTGCTTGGTTCCCTCTTTTTTTCCTCCTTTATCTTCATAAGACCAAATCCATTTCTTAGAATCTCTTCACCGCCATTCTTTCAACACTATGAACACTGTTATTTATCTTAATGACGGCCATATTTCTCAATCACCTTCCCTAGGGATACTGTAGCCAAAGGCCAGAATAACCTTAGTCTTCCCTCAGGTAGAACAGAATCTGATACAAAGTAGAAGCATCATTGCTCAATGCAGTAGCCTCCAACCGTATATGGCTATCGAGCACTTGAAATGTGGTTAATCAAAAGCAAGATCTGCCGTCAGTGTAAAGTCATACTGGATTTCAAGAACTTAGTACAAATAAAAGAATAAAAGATACCTCAATATCTTTATATTGATTACCTGCTGAAAAAATATTTTGCAATATTTGTTTAAATAAAATATAGTAATGGTACACCTGGGTGGCTCAGTCAATTAAGCAGCTGCCTTCAGCTCAGGTCATGGTCCCAGGGTCCTGGGATCAAGTCCCGCATTGGGCTCCTTGCTCAGCAGGGAGTCTGCTTCTTTCTCTGCCTCTGCCTACCACTCTGCCTACTTGTGCTCTCTCTCTCTCTCTCTGACAAATAAATAAACAAAATCTTTAAAAAAAAAATAAATAAATAAAATATAGTGTTGATATTAATTTCACATGTTTTCCTCTACTCTTTTAAATATGGCCACTAGAAAATTTAAAATTATATTTGTGGCTTGCATTATATTCATGTTGTTTGTACTCATGTAGAAGCTGATAGCAATTACATTTCAATTGTTATTAAAATACCGGAATTGATACTGGTGTTAATAAAGGTATTTTAAAATGTGTAAAATAAGCAGCAAAATAGAGATATGGCCATTTGGCTTTAGAGCAGTCTCTAACTGTGAAGAATTATATGCAAATCAAAATTATGAGAAATGAGTCAGCAGAAACTGAAGGAAGGAAAATATACAGAACTAGTAGAGGGTCAGGAACCCAAGCTGCATAAAGTTGCATAAAAAATAGATATCAGTATAAAGATGAACTGAGAAGAGGGGAATGACTGACAATTCTGCCTCCTGGGCAAAGGGCAGACGTCCCCAATTCCAGCTTTTGAAGTCTTCACTTTCGATCTGGAGCCAGCCTTCAGTTTCTTTTCTTTCCAAGGATATGGATGTATCACTTCACAGAAACTCTCCTATTCCCAGAAGCAAACTTTTCTTGAGGTTATTAAACACCTTCAACATACAAAGTACATTTCTTTTGCTAGGGAATGTAATAGTGAATGAACCAAACAGGTCTCTGCTTACACTTATACTTTCTGAGTGAAAGAAACCAGTATTACAGAAATAATCAGTATTAAATAACTATGAAATAATAACTAAAGCAAGAAAATTTAATGTAGTGAAAAGATCTCTAGGCTATAAGACATGTTGATTACACAGAGGGTTTTCTTCAGAAGATGACTACTCCTTATTCAGGAAGTAACAGTTGAGCTGAGATGTGGAAAGTGAGAAAGAGCCAGTCATGCAAAGAGCCTAGGGTAGGGAGAGAAAGGAGAAAACATTCCAGGGAGGAACAGCAGGTGCAATGTCCCTAAGGCACAAAGATTTTTAACTTGTCGGAGAAACAATGTGATTGTGATTGGAAGGAAAGAAGGTGGTGTGAGATAAGATGAAAGAGTCAGACAAGGGACCAGGTCTAATGGAGTCATGTAAACAATTTGGATTTTATTTTGAATGCGCTGGAAAGCCATGGAAGAGTTTTAAGCAGTGGAATGACACAGCCAGTTAGGAATATAATACGGTGATCCAAGCAAGGTGTGATAGAAGCTTGCCTTTAAATAATCCCTGATAATTTTGAATCAACATAATATAGGATTGTGCCCTTCAAGTATTGAATTTACCAAGAAACAATAATTTTAAATGCCCAATTCTATTTGTATTAATTATATAAGTTATATACATTTTTGAAACAAATTTTGAAAAAAAAATAAAAACACACACACACAAATCATCCACATTACCATCACCCAGATAGGCATCATTGACATCTTCAAGTGTACCCTACTATCCATTTCTAACTTTAGGTGTTTGTGGGGACAGAAATGGGATCATATGTTCTATCTTCAGACACTTTTTCTTTACTTACACTTGAAACATATTTTTGTATCATTAAATATTCTCCTATAATATCACTGACTGCATGGCAATTCAAGTGTATGGATATTTGATAATTGATCTGATACACTATACTTAAGAATTTAATTTGCTTCCAATCTATGATTATTTTATCTTAATAATACAATACAATGTGATGATTGCCATTCCTATAAATAAATATTTGTGTTCACCCTTAATGACTTCCAGATGATTAATTCTAAATTATGTAATTTTATCACCAGTTTTAACTATTGCTACATTTTAAAGGATTTTGATATAAGTACTATTTCTCCTCCAGACAAATTAGTTTCATGCCAATGATGTATAAAGATACCAGTTTCTCTGAAATTTTGGACACAATGGGTATGATGATTTTAAAGTTTTCTGCCTATTTAGTAGGAAATTAATAATATATCATTGTTATTTGGTTGAAATTTCATATTATAAGTTTGTATTTCTTTCTATCTAGTAAGGTTGAATTATTTTTCCCTGCACACGTGGTACCACCAGACCCCGAAAAGATTCTAAAAAACCTACCTACAAGTAAATGGTTCAACACGAAGTTTCCTTCTATTCAATCATGTTTGCTGAGAATGTGCTCAGAAGTTTCTAAAGATTCTAAATTACTATTTATGTAATATTTCACATGCTTTTATTTATAGGAGGCTCTACTTAGAACATTATGTACTCAACTTGCTCAAGGTTCTGATGTTCCCAAAAAACAAATCAAAATAAAATGTCATAAGTTGGAAAAAAATCAAGTACCTAGTGAGAAACAGATATCTATTCTACCACGTTAAAAAACACATAGGCTCAATTTTAGGTGTGGGAATTTGAAATTGGCTATTTTTCTACCTAAACAAATGGTCTCCAGAAACTTTCTAGAAATTTTTCTATGGGTCAGATTTTGAAACCATATCCTGTTTCTCAGCCATTTAGTATTTCTCACATAAAACAAATTGTTTCATCTAAGATATCAATGCTAGCATTTTAGGCTCCAAATAGAGGACGTTTATTTCATCTAAGTGGATTCATTACTCCAATGAAGAGTTTAATAATTGATCTTGGACAAGAGTTAGCAGGGCTCAGTAGAAACGTCAGAAAAGCCAAAAGACTTGGATTCATGTCCTGGCTTTTTCAGCTTCTGACTGTGTCCTTGGGTGAGCCTCTTAAACAAAGCTTCAGTTTATTTTTCTATAAACTGTATTTATTCCATAAGTTATTGTATGGATCAAGAAAAGTGAACGTACTATAAAACTGAGAAGTTTTATGTAAATACAGGATGTTATTCAGATCTGGAGTCACCAACTCAAGCATCTTCAAGGGCCAGGTGGGCTTCTATCTGCATGAGGTGGATCTGATGGGCCTCTGGGTGGCTCCAGGATCTATTCCAGTCCCACAGGATTGCTGCAATTGTGGCAATAAGAGCCCAGTGTTGTCTGATATTTCAATTTTTCTTTCAAAAGAAAATCTATAAATCTTTATTTTATTTTTTTTTTTTTTTGGTAAAAACCTCCATCTTTAAGTATTGACAGCTAATTAAAATACAGTTCAAAATAACTTTTTTGGCCAAATAAATCATATTCATGGGCCAAAGGTGGAGAGAGACTAGTCAGTCTACAAAGTGTTTTATTGTCTCCAATTTACATGGTTGCTACCACCACCCCCAGCCTCCATGTTGGCATCTTTAGTTAAGAGTATTTATTGTACTGATTGTATCAAATATAGTCCAATCTTGTAGTTACCAATTATTTGTAATTATTTCCACGATGAGGGTTTTTCTCTTCAGGTGGCCAATTACTTCCTATCAAATTATCACTGAAAACCATTATTTTAATTTCCATTCGTAGACATCTCAAGACTTTATTTTCCATTTGGTACAAGTAAATGAAAAGGAAGTAACAGCCAATGCAATTAGGACTGTGATCTTATCCGTCTGGATTGATTAGAAGTCCTTACTCTCATCATGCAAACTCTTTATTAATGTTGTTTATTAAAATCTAGTTTCAGATTTAGTGATTTTTTTTAAGGATTTCATTTATTTTATCTTTTTATTTTATAAGATGGCAGGGAATGCAGGATAGGGAAAAGGAAAGGGACCTAGTTACCAAAGGGACCTTGTTTTCCTATAAATTGGCTTCAGCACACTGATCTCTCTGAAAACTTTTTCCATTTATCAAAACTCTGTCTCTGGTGAATTTCAGTAAGTTATGATAGAGTGTTGCTAATTCATACTAATGGCTGGGATACCCAGTGCAGATTATTGAATTCTTAGAATTAGCAAGTGAGCATAAAAAAAGGGGGGGGGGATGACAATAAATTGAGGCTACTGCATCACAAAAATGTCCTTTGTTCACTTGTTTTCTTAATTATAAGCTAGTTTTTAATTAATAAGGTTAATGTATCATTGCTACTAGTGCAAATTATGTCCCTAGAGCTTTCCAACATTAAATACTAGTTAAAAATCAAGTGCAAGTTTATTTGGCAGTAAGTTGAAATAAAGCATTGGCAAAAGAGCAAGGCGAGATTGAGATTGGTAGTAAATTCACTAAATTTCCGCTTAATATAATATTCTTTTTCTTTTCCTGCCTTGGCATCAGTAGTTGGTATTAAGTATGATTCTCAATTATCACCCAAGAAAATCAACCAGGATTGCAGGGAGGGGCTATCCACTGTTGAGCACTTACCTGCTTAAAGTAACGGCAACTAGATGTTCATATGGTTGTTGTTCCTCCAGGAATTCCCACAAATATCTTAGAGTGAAAAATAACACCCTTCCTCCCTCTATTTTTTAGGAAGATGAAGGAAAATTAGGTAGAATGTAGTTAAAAATATAATTAACTTTAAGAAAAAATGTTAAGCATTGGAGAGCTTCTTAGTTTATTTATTTTTTAAAGTGTGTTTTTTTTTAAGTAATCTCTACACCCAACGTGGGGCTTGAACTCATGACCCCGAGATCAAGGGCCAGCCAGACACCTCAAAGAGCTCTTTATTTTATAGGTGATGAAAATGTAGTTCAGAGAGTGAGAGAGAGAGAGAATTAGGTCCCATAGAAGGAGATGAGTTTCATGCTTTCCTCAACATACCTCTTGGATGCTAAAAGATGCCTCATACTCCTTCTCACATTTTGTTACTTATTCTTTATTCTTTCAATGAGTGGGCTGTAAGACAGTACGGACCAGGGTTGAATTTGTTTCCTGCTGGCACTACCTAGTAGAGTTTATAAGCAAATAATAAGCCCTCAGTAAAAGTGCATTAAGTGGCGGTGCTTACAGAACACCATGTGAGGTCCCAGGATCTAAGGATGCAGAGCTCTGGATCTCTCCTCTGGGAAACTCACATTCTTAAAAGGGAAAGAAAAAATAAGCAAGTCAATACTGTAGGATGTTTCTGTGATGGAAGGTAAACTCAGATTTGCCTTGAAAGCAGAGTAGGAGAAACTAACCCAAGATAGTAAGGTCAGGAAAGGTCCCTCATGGGAAATGGTTGAGCTGAACTTTAAAGAATCACAGTTAGTAAGCTGGACGATGTTGGAAAAATGTTTAGGGAACTTTACCCAATTCATAGTGGGCTGTGGCTAGAAAAGAATCTAGAAGGTTCATAAAGGATCTGGTATGTCATGTGAGCTGTTTACATTTTATTTGACTGTCATCAGGGGCAGTACCAAAGATGGACCAAAGTAACAAGACTAGGGACAAGAAGCTCAGTGAGATTTGCAAGGGTCCATCTGAGATTTGATAAGGGCCTCCTGGGATCTGTTATGGCTACCCTGAGTATATTTCCTCCCCTAGCAGTACATAGGATTTCTGGAAAAGTACCCTTCCCCATACCGTTAGCCTGCAGTTTGAATGAAATGGTTTCATTCTCAGCTTCAAGGGTGATTCTCAATTAACCTAAGCTAATCAGCAAAACGCACTCACTTGGCCATAGTAATTGGATTGAGACTGGACATGTGACTCAAGGTCAGAAAATGAGACCAGAGAATATCTGGACTGGGGCTTTTGGAAGAGAATCTCCTTTGCTTTTCTGGGAGAACTACTGAGAGTAGTATTCTCTATTCTGGAACCAGGAAACATGTAGTCTGGACACTACTGGCCGCCATATTGTAAACAGAAAGAAAATCAACTGTGAGGTTAAGCCAACACTACAGAAAGTAAACATAGAGGAGTAAATGTAGCCAACCTTACTTTAAGTCTATTCCAACTTGGGGTCTTTGAGTTATGAATTATTTTTAATCATCTATGTTATTTAAATGAGGGTTTTTTGTTTTTTGTTTTCTAATTTGGACATTCCTGTTCCTGGAAGTATCGTAACTGCTAAAAAAACTGGCTGTAACACTGACAGTCTGGATAAAGGTAGAAAATTAGATGACCTCTTCATTCTTATGATTCTCCCTCACTTTTTGTTTATTAAGAAAATATGAAAACTGCAAACAGCAGGCTGATAACTGGAGAAAAATGGCAAAAACATCGCAAGAGTCAAATGACTCCTCCACAGTCCCCTGACAGCTTTTCTCCCTTCCTCTCTCCCAGCCTGCCTGTCTTTGGCTGCCAAGAATTTGCTGTTTGCTTCTCACTTCCCTCATCCAATCCACACTGAGAAGATAACGTGCCCAGCTAGCTCCAGAACAGAAAGCTGAATGTTGGCACACATTTCATCTTGCATGAAAATAACCTATCCGTTCAGAGTGGCCTCTGCTCTCCAGGGCCGAGACTGTATTGGGTTCAGTGGTGGGTTCTTCAGCCTTCTGGTCCCGGGATTTCAACTAATGGCTTTGGGGTTTTGCACAAGCCACATGAGCCTGGCTTTAATGTTGCCACCGTGGATAAGAGCTTGTCATGTTGTATAATATTACAAAGTTACTCCGAAGGAGCTTTCTGGCTAAGTGACAGCATTTGACATGTCTCTAATATTGACAGTAGTGGTGACTTTCAAGTGTTCTATTTATTTCAGGTAGAAAGGGAGCAGAGATTTTTAAATAAAATAAACATGTGCAAAGGAACCTTCTGGTTTAGTGTAGTATAAATGTCAAGGGAGTCTGAACGCTGGCTCTTCTCTTTTCTAGCCATGGGCCATTGGGCAAGTTTAGAGACTCAGTCTGCCACTGTAGAACAGAAATAATGGAACTGCCTACCTTTAAGCATCATAATTATATTACCCAGTGGGTCTAAGTGTCTTGTGTGATGTCTAGATAATCATGGTACATATTTTAATTGAGATTCCTGAAATCCCCGTAAACATTTCTAGGTAAACAGCTACAGTCAAGCCCTTAACTCTGAAAATCCTTAGATAACATTGTTTCTACCATAAGGCTTAGCTTCCTTGGTCACAGATGATCACACCATTGGTAGCCAGGCCTAATACAGGTGACTCATGAGGCGAGCAAGAAATTACAACCTGGCATGGTGCCTAAATATGACCTGCTTCCAAGAGCTTAATGGACTCTTGCTTGAGTTCTAAAAGAATCAGGGAGTCAGTAACAACGATTGAAACTGAAAGGATTTATAGAGAGAAGCCGTGATATAGGACCAAAGCATGAAGGGTCATAGAGGTTATCAGAAAGGAGACTACAGGCCAAGTGGCAAAATTCTGACAGATTTATAGACAAAAAGAATAAATGTGTTTATAGTGAGAGAAGCAGAAAAACCCAGAGAGAAACTAATGTATTTGGAATTGCTGAATTACATGAATGGAAAAGCATAAGTTTGATATCAATGAACCTTTCTGCTGAGGACCTTGCAACTTCTTGCAGATCATCTAGAAGCAGGATAGTCTAGGAGGAGGCTGTAGGGCAGAATTGTTCATGATTCAGCTCTGGGATTAGAGTGGCTGGGCTCAAGTCCCGGCTCTGTCACTAACTATCTATGGGAATTTGGGCAAGTTATTCAATCTCTCCACTACCTCAGTTTCTTCTTCTATAACACGGGGAAACATGGGACCCACCTTTAAAGCCATTATGAGGATTAAGTACATGTAAAGGCTTAGTGCATTACTGGCATATAGTCATTTTTCAATAAATAAATATTAGACATTATTAGCTTTCATCAGCTATGCCTCAGTAGTCATAAAACTGACATATAAGCAGCCCCTCAGCTCCACTATAACTCTTGTTTCCCTTATGTCCAAATGCATCTTATAATTAACATCACTGTCAATCAAAAGAGCCTAATTAAATAAATATCTATTATCAGTTTTATTTGAAGAACAAGATATACAAGGACAAAAGAAGAGATTGAATGTTAAATGCAATAACGGTAATAGCTACCTTTTTTGTATTCTAACAATTTTTGTGCAATTCATTCAGTCATTTATATATTTTTTCATTCATTTATTCATTTTTCAAAGATGTATTGAATTTCCACAATGTTGGAAATTCAATTAAAAAAATGCAGCCCTATACTGATGGAGTTTTAAGACTCTGTGGCATTAAGCAAATAGTGATGAAGGATCATTTTTAAAACTGAAATCTGAAGGTGAAAAATCTGCTTACTTCCTTATCTCATTTAGATAGTGACTAAAAAGTCATCTTTTCAGAGAGTTCTTGTGTAACCAACTGTATTAGTGAGGACAAGATAGGTAATATGGATGGTTAACAATCTAACATTGTATCATTGGCTTACCAAAACAAACATGTATTTCTTCCACACATTATGTGTCTAAAGTGGATTGGTCAGGTAGTGTCTACCCCACAAAAATCACTGAAGGGGCCAGGTTGATGAAGATCCTGCCATCTTTTACCAGCATTATCTGGAATATGGAGCCTCCCATGACCTCAATGGCAGAGGAAGAATGGCCAATGGAGAATGTACAGCCTTTCTGAAATGCCTTAGTGGAAATAACCACATCACTTTTACCACTAACCCATTGGTGCAAACAAGTGATGTGGGCCAGTCTAACTGCAAGGGGCTGGAAGTCTTCTCAGATACCAGGAAACACAGAGAACTAGTAATCTGTACTAGACCATCTCATTCAAATTGTAGCTCCAAACCTAACCCTTCCCATCCCCTTCCCTGGTTTACTTCGTTTTAGTCTTTATCACTATCTAATACTATCTCTCCTCACTTGCATATAAGCCTTAAGAAGGAAAGCATTCTTGTTTATCTAGTATGCAGATATATTCTTAGCACCTGGAACAATGTTTGGCACAGACAAGGCACTCAATAAATATCTGTTACATAAATGAATAAATGAATGTTATTGATTGCAAGAGATTGTAAGTATAAGTGGTAAAGAGCATTAAAAAATCTGAGATAGGAAGGAACTTGTCTTGCTTAAATAAAATGATTAAGTGAAGACAACCGAACTCTGGTCAGTCCCTGTGGTGGGATGTGATCAGCCAGTGAGTAATTCTCAGAACCTGAAGATCTCAGTAGTTCCAAGTTTTGTGTTTTCTTCTAATCATGAGTCATACCATATTCTCAGTCTTCCTGGGAGAAATGAAAAGGAAGTGCATTGGGGAAACAGTGGAAAGCAAAGATGGAAACTCTGGGTTGTAGTTCCAGCTGTCACTCACTAGCCATGACTTTGGTCAAGTCTCTTCAGTTTTCTATGCTTTAGTTACTGTATATCTTTAATGGGGGTGATATTCTTCCTCCCTTCTACCTAAGAGACCACCTACTAAGAAACCCTCCTGTAATCCAACTCAATTTTATAATGTATTCTCAGTACAGCAACTTATTTTCTTCTTACACAAACCCACCAGGAGAAGTCGATTAGCAGTCAGTCCCCACTCTCTTAACTTCTTGCTACACTCTACATGGATCTGAAAACTGAGAGGCAGAAAGATGGATTTACCAAATAGTGGAGAGGGGTTTATATCTCATACTTAAATACCAAAACCTTTATTTTTTCCTTCACACCACAAAAGCATTTACAAAATGTAAATATATATTAATGTTGTGATCTGGGCTCTGAAGGGAATACGTTCCCCTTTTCAAACTCCATTTTCCTGTTGGATATATCAAGAGAGAAAACATAGTCTTGGTTCCATGTTTTGGGGCCCAGGAGTAGCCCCATGGCAACAAAACAAAAGGAGTTTGCACAGGTTTGTCACAGCGGGAATACCGATGGAGGAAGAAACTGCAGTAGAGCCATGTCCCATGTCGATAGTGAAACGCAGTGAGGAAAAGTTCTAGAAGGAATGCTTGGGATGGCCATTTTCATCCTCAGCTCTAAGTGGCAAAGCAACATGTTGCCCTATAGGAAACCATTATACTAAGGAGTTGACCCCAGCTGGTACCAAGGGCACGTTTCATCTCAAAGAAATGAAATTGTTGGGCTATCAGAACAGAAATGATTCCTAGGAATGAGGCATCAAAAGGCCAGTGTAGGCTGTGTGTGGCTCAAGATGAATTTACATGGCTCAGCCCCATCTTGCCAATGAAAGTCACAATGGATTCCATAATGTCATGCTACAGAGATTAAGGAGCAGTCTTATTTGGAGAATGGGGAAACTTTATATCAGCCAAGGGTTAGCTAGACAGGGGAGACAAGAGTCTACCTGATCCTCCCATCATCCCACAAAGTTAGGTCAGAACTAGGATGTGGCCGTGCATACCATACAGATCTGCCTTCCAGAGAAGGGGCCATCAGCACTCCTCACTTGCTATTGTTATGGCCAGTATGAGAAAGCAGTCCTGTCTATGGAGAATGCACAGGAATCCTGCCAGCAGATGGTCTGAATGGGGGTGCCAGCTGCTTATAAGCATCATCTGCCCCTGGAGTCTCTTGCACCATGAGAACATGCAGTTCCCCTACTAGAAGGAAGTAAGGCCTGGCCCACAAAAGGTAAACTTGAGCACAGTCCATCTTCCTGCCCATAACTTCGGGGAAGGGGGAACTGGCCCCACTAGCTCAGTGTCCAAGTATTCCAAAGTGAGCACCCAGGGTCACTTTCCAAGGGCTCAGCTCCTCTTACCACACTGTCATCAGCCTGGTATTCCCAGTGTGTCAGAGAAAAGTTACTTAGCAAAAGGAACCTTGCCTGGCTGAGGCAACCTCATCAATATAGGTCGTTGATTAAAATAAAACCTGAATCGGAGTTGTCTTTTTTTAAAAAAAAAAACTAAATAAGATATAATTTATACTGATTTTTTTGTTTTGTTCTGTTGTACTTTAAAAAAAATGTTTCCAAGGCTGCCTTCCATAAGGGCATTTCATTAACTGGTTGAATTTAAGTGACTTAATTGATGTAGTTAAAGCATTAACTCTGCTGATAAAAGATAAAATGACTCGGGGCAAACACACTGTCATATTGTTATTATCGAACACGGACTGCAAAGCACAGGAGCTGCTGCAGAGCCCACAGTTAGATACGGTCCGTGTCCCAGGGGCATGCCATCCCAGCAAGGTTGTTATATGGTATTCATTGCAATTTGATGAACTTCATTTATCTAGACAGCCACTTATTTAGGATGAATTGGAACCCACTGAATCATCTTAATTCAGAGGCTTCTCCTGCACCATGGGTCTGCAGCAGCTATTAAACTTGAGAAGATTCGGTGGCCATGACACAATGAATGTATTATTCCCACGAAATTAGCTGGGTGTGAGGAATCATCAGCTTTATGGACAGGTGTTGGGCGCTACCCACTATCACCTTTCTACCCCCTTAGGTTTTTAAGGATGATCTCAGTGTTACAGTCACTGTTACTCATCTTCCCCCATAAAGAAGTTATCTGTCACAGATGATGCTATTTCCCCAATAGCACAATCATTCAATTCTTGGGGAAAAAAATCACACAGCCTGAAACCCTGATACAAGACGAGGGTTCCCTTAGGCACTGAGTTCTCTGAAGCGATGAGTTAATGGGGAGAGAACAGTTCTCTCTGTAACAGACCTAGCCACTTTATGGCATTCTATTACTAATTGAGAGTAGGAGCTCCCATAAAGTATACTGGGAGAATTTATTTGGATTATTTACAAGGCCAAGGGAGAAAATATGCAAATAGAGACTTACACGTAGAGTGAATCCAATCACTGAACACTTGTACATTCTGTTTGTAGACTGAGGGCTTTTCGCAGACATGTGGCATGTCAGGTTTGGGGAAAAAAAAAATCTCAGGGTTGTCACTCTCCAAATTTTTTGGCCACTTTCTAAATTCAGTACCAGAGGCTTTTATAACCTCCAGACCATATTTGTGTTATCTTTGATGGTAAAGCTAAAACTTGAAAACCAAAAACTCATAGGAACTTATGCTAAAATTCACAGCAACTTTTAATCTTCTCAGACTCAAAACACACTAAGGGCATTGTATCAGCCAGAGTTCACCACAGAAATAAACAGAACAAATATACATATTATACATCCTAATATAAAATATGCATGATTTATTATGTAAAATAAACATGATTCATATATCATAGGTAGGCTTATATATATGAATACATCATGTATCTATATAATTTATTTTAAGGAATTAGCTCACATAATTGGGTGGGGGGTTTGCTGGGTGTTTGCTGGCAAGTCAGTAGGGCCGGTTGGCAGGCTGGACACTCAGGCAGGATTTGAAGTAAAATTCTTTCTTGTCTGGGAAACTTGTTTTTGCTCTATTGCCTTCGATGGACTGGATGAGGCCCACTCACATTATGGCTGTTCCCTCTGATAGGAGATGTTAATCACATCTGCAGAATATCTCCGCAGCAACATTTAAATGAATGTTTGACCAAACAACTGAGCCCTGTAACCAAGCCAAGGGGACACATAAAATGTAACCGATCACAGGCATCAACTCTACCTGTCAATATTGATGCTGTGAACTTCATCGAACAATATTTATTAAATTGGCGCACACAAAACTAATAGGATCTGTTCAATAAAAAAGGACTATCTCACTTGTTTTTCATATTACAGCTTAAACCAAAAGTTATTTGAATTCAAAACACATCATTCTTTTTTGTGCCAATGTCAATTCTTTGGCTAAAAGGGTATTTCTTATGTTTTGTAAGCCAAGTGTTGGCAAATATGGGCCCACAGCTAACTCTGACCCATTGCCTGTTTTTGCATGGCCCATGAGTTAAGAAGGTTTTTACATTTTTAGACGATTACATTATGAATAGCTATATAAGGAACTGTACACTCAAAAATGGTTAAAATGATAAACTTCACGTTATTTGTTATTATAACACACACATAAGTTATATAGGAATCTACATAATATCCAGAATGTTGCCTCTTGACCTTCAAACTCTAAAATATGGGATATCTGACTCTAAAATTTTGCTGTGCTTGTTATAAATCAAATACTTTCTCACTGAGGGAAGATCTGAATATGCACCTGGGTTATATGGACATAATAGTAACAAGTTTCTTTGATCCACTTCACAACATCATAATTCTTCAGGAAGCATTAAAAATAATAGCTTTGTTTGTGTTTTACTTAAAATCCTATCTTTACAAGTAGACTTCAAAAATATATATCAGGAGCTCTGGTATTTGATGAAAGAAGCCTCATTTAAAGCTAGAAAAAACAAAAAGACAGCAGACTCCCATGGCCCGCCATGGTCTGGCCCTTGGCCTTCCCCTTCAGTCTTGCCTCCTATGACTCCTCAACTCCTCACTCCATTCCAGCTACACTGACATTTTCTTTGTTTCTTCAATACTTCCACCGTATTCCTCCCTCAAGCCTTTTTGCTTACTATTCCTTCGGGCAGGAGCACAGTCCTCACAGAGCTTCACATGGTTGCTTTCTTCTCATTGTCAACCAAATGGGACTTATCCAGGCCAACTATCCCTGCTCACCCTCCTGACCCACAGACCCATCCATCTCTCCATCTTAGTATTCTGTTTTAATTTGTATATAGTGCTGTCTGGAATTATTTGTAAATTCATTTATCATTTTTCATCAGTAGATGCTAACTCTAAATGAGCAGGGATCTTGCCAGTCTTGCGTATGGCTGTTCCCTGCTATCTAGAATATTCCATGGTCATAGATGATATTCAATTAGTATTTGAAGTAAGCTGGTGGGAGACAGAACACAGGCCAAACAGGACCAGTGATTAGTTTACCAATTAAATCACCATTGGGTTAAGAGTGGTTTGGAAATTATTTAATCTGACTATTCAGTCATTTAATTAAAAGCACTGAGGACCCAACTCAGGCAAAGTACTAAGTGCTGCAGATATAACAGAAAGAGGGAAGCCAAGGTCCCTGCAACCAGGAAAATCACAAAATAATACATTAGGAACAGAGATGTTCAGGATGCCATACTCCAGTGGTATTATAAAACATACTCTGAATATGTTTTTTTCTTACTTCAAATACTTTCTCAAACTTCTTTGAATCATTATTTTCTCACATTAATACATCTGAGCATTCACAGTGGTTCCATGCATACGTATGGCTTTGACATTGTATCAGGGTTACCTGTAAGGAATTATTATAAAGATTTAGCTAAAACTTAAAGACAGAAAATATTATCTTGAGTTTAACAAGACACAATATAGAAAGGAATCAGTTCTTAGCATTCTAACATACTGATCCTCTGACTTCATGGCTCCTGGTTGCATGTCTGAGATGGAAAATTTCCACCTAAAGACAAACATGATGCTTCTTCAGTTGTTCAAATTGCTGACATTCAAATAGAAGGGCTCATTTTTCACCAGAAAGAATATACTTAACATGCCTATCTTTACTTCCTCCTTTTCATATTTCTTTTAAGAGCTGACTTAAGCAGGGCCAGGTCCCAATTGTGATTTTTAAAACCTCGGGTGACCTCCCAAGCCCAGGCTCCTTGTCCCAAGAGGAAGGGTCAACAGCAAAACCTGGCAAAGAATCTGGTAACACCTCAGAACAAGAATGAAAACAAGAGGTAGGGACACTGGATCTTCATGCAGTGTTTCATGTCTTGGCTTGCTTCTTGGAGAATATTGTATTTTTAACTCGATCAGCATAAGTTTATGAAAGAGCAAAACAACAACAACAAAAAATCAAGTCCTACCTGATATGTCTTTCTTCATGCTCCTGCCAATACCGGTATGGGTGTCCCATGACCTCAGTCCTTGGAATGCATCCTTCTAAATACACATACACACACGTGCAAATTAAAGGGGGATTTGAGGGTTTTTCTCTAGTATACTTCCTAGTAAATTTAGTAAAAAGAAATTTGGGGGAGGGCAAGATGGTGGAGAAGTAGGAGACCCTGTTACAACCGGTCCCCTAAAGTGAGCTGGATATCTACCAGAACACGCTGAACACCCATGAAATCAGCCTGAGAAGTAAGATTTTTCACTTCTGGATCGCTACAGGAGCAGAAGGCAGCAGTGGAGAGGTAAAGCAGAGTGGGAACACTTGAACCTATATCGGAGGATAAACAGAAGGGGGAGGGAGCCACCAGAAGTGACCCAAGGACAGTAATACCCCAAAGGAAAGTGGCCCGTGGTTCGGGACCAGCATTAACTTAGAGTCTGGTTAAAAACACTTAAAAAGAGCAAAATATCTTAAGGAGCAACTAGTGGAAGT
>CM052899.1:160866427-160902553 GCA_028534135.1 Potos flavus | reverse complement strand
AAAAGAAATTTGCATTCCAACCAGCCTTTAACATAAAAGTGAGAAAAGTTTTTTGTCTTCCTTTTTTATGTATGTGTGTGTATATATATATATATAATATAAATAAAATACATATATATAAAATATTTTTTTTTCCTACTGTCAAGAGTGAAAGTGACAGATGGGTATACATACCTGCCACAGAACTAAAAACCAGGAATCCTGCCTGGGCTGTATCTCAAATCATCTTCAACCTTGAAGAAGAGACTTCTCCTTTGATCCTCAGTTCCCTTATCTGTAAAATGAATGCATATTATTATATCTTCTCTAATCTGCTTACTTCCAGTTCTAGGCTCTACCGTAATATTTAGTTTATATAAATAAATAGAGCCTTGTCTTATTAGGACAAGCATAGACAATTTAAAGCAAGGATGATCCACAACACTTTGGAATTTCAGGACTGACGCTGGTTTACATATGTCAAAACATAAAATTGCACACTTTCAATGTGTTCTGCCTGTTGTATGTTAACTACACCTTAATAAAGCTCTGATTTTTTTTTTTAAAGAATGACACTTTAGCTCATTATCTAAAAATAATTAAATTAACAGCATTTTGGAGGGAGAAATAAAAATGACATATTTTCACATGGGTATTATTTTAAACGGCTGCTCAGAAAAGTAAACAACAACAACAACAAACAATGAAAAAACCCATGTCCTTTAGCAGCCACTCTTACTGCTCTGAGTAACCTTGTCTATACAAATAAAATGCTTTGAGACAAAACTCCTTCTAGTTGAATTTTGTTGACCTGTATTTTTATACGACCTGTTGAATTCAGCGGATAGATAGTTATGCATCATTTTCAAAATACCCAGTTTGTTCTCCACCTCCCAGCACCCCAGCCTGGTAGGAGCCGGGTGCAGAGATACTGCTACCCGCCGGGTGAGTGGGAGAAGGCAGGTCTGTTTACCTTCCAGTAAAGTCCCGGCATAAGCACACTACTTAGCTCTATTGCCACAAAGCAAAAACAACTCGTTAAAGAGAAAACAATTCAGTCAAACTGAAACAAAACATAATTGTCTCTGAATTCAACTGTATTTCGATGGACTGAATTCAATGAAACCAATTAACGGAGGGTCAGGCGGCTTTGGGAATAATGAGAAGGGAAAACGATGGGATGGAGCGCAAGCGCAAGAAGAGGAAAACAAAAAAGGGGGAAATTGCAGCTTGCAGTTTCAGGATCAAAAGGCATGCTTTCTTACACTTTATTTTTAAAAAAAATCCCTTCTAGAACTCCCAGGAAAATCTATGCCAACATGCAACTCTGTGAATACAGAAAGAAAAATAGAGAGATGAGGGAGCTATGCAGATAGCGAAGAACAGTCTTCACTGAACATCAAACAGATTAAAGCAAATTCTTTTTCTTTACCTTGAATTATTCAGAAAATCGTCTCAACGCTTCACTTCTCATTGTGTTGTAAACAGAGGGAAAGCCAAGTCAAAAGTTGGTCCCGTTCTTTGTAATTCTCCTATGTGATTGCACAACTCAGGCAAAAAAATCTGAATTACACACGTTTTTGCAAATGTGTGGATCTCGTACTGGAGACCTCCATGAAATAGAAGATACAAGAATGGGATGGTGCTGGCTAAGGGCACACAAATATTTTCGGACGTTTTTCCCTATCTTTCCTGAATAGCTGGGGATGTTTTAAATCAGGTTCTGCTTTCGTGAACACTTAAACCCTGTTCCCTCATAGACACTGAAATGACATTTGAAATGGCATGTCTGTGTATTATAACCAGGTCACATTTTTTGTTTTGTTTTGGTTTGTTTCTTTTTCTGCATCCCATATCAACAGCAGGAAAGGCAAAAAGACCGGCCTGGGCATTGCCAAAGCAATGGAGAAATTCCTTTAGTTATTATGACCACAGTAGATGAAGAAGCGGCAGGCCAGATGGGTGTACATTATCTATCCAACTAAAAAAGTGTCTTGTTAACAGAGATAAATGGTCTGAAATGGCAGAACATTTTCTTGCAATTTTAAAAAATAATAGCAGCAATATTTCAGAGGATAATTCTGCAATTTTTTTCAAGGTTTCTGCTAAAAACCACATTTGATATTGATAGATACATTCTTAAAGTGTTCATTGACACATTCATAAATATGTGAAGCTGAAAGGGGATTTTTTTTTTAATCCCGACTATAATAATCTCTCTTGGAAGCTTGAAGACATGATAGCGTCCAGTGGGGCTGAACATATTTCATTCGTTCCTGAATCAGCATTCCCAAAGCAAAATAGAGGTAGAGGGGATGCACCAAGAAATGCATAGGTTTCAACAGTCAGACAGATCTGGGCCACTCCGATTCCTATCTGTGTGACCTTGAATGTGTTAAATGATGCAATCTCAGTTTTATGCAATCTCAGTTTTCACATCTCTAATGTGTATATAAAATCTAGCATGGGGGATTGCCATGAGAATTTTTAAAATATCCTGTAAAATACCCTGTCTGGTACAAGCAAGGTGCCATCTAAATACTAACTTCTCAATGAGTAATATTTGTACAACCTACTGGTTCTGTTCACCTCCTTGCAGAAAAGAGCTTCTCATCTCACGCAACACGAATGTCTTGTTTTCCTTCCATGCTATGGATGCATAGCTCCATTTTCGGGAGAAAACAAAACAAGTTCTTTGGCAAAAGTTTAAAATAAGTGTTATCCCCTTCCATAGTCCTTGGCCTGGTTAAATCTAGGCTATAGTTAAACCTAAAATCCATTATGAATATGAAAACATCGCCTTCATTTGCATTCAGCCATAGCTATAGGCAAAAAAAAAAAAAAAAGGTTATTTACTAGAAGAAAAATACAATTAAATTCTGAGATATTTTATTTGATTTGGAAAGCCTCCTTTCTCCAGGAACATAACAATGACTTACTGATTTATAAAGTGCTATACTTTAGAGGCGGTCGAAATACCTTCCTTGTAATTATGATACCACCTTGCATTTTTAATCTCAGTAACACCTAGCTGGAACATCAAAACTGCCTTCAGAGGTGCTTTGGGCCTTTTTGTTTGTATTACCTCAATTGCCCTTGCAGCTACTCAGGAGCCTTGAAGGGGTTTTTATATTTCTGTTTAGCATTTGGTTAATTGGTTTGTTTAATTCCTGTGAGTACTGAAGAGTACAAGTGACTTAAGGTGTCTCCCTTGGACCTTGCAGCCCACCTTTATAAAGTCTGCTGTGGTTGGCATGGTCCAAGGCGGCCCGTGCTACTTGGAGATCCCAGTAAGAGCACTAAATGAATATCAGGCCAAATCCAGTGACCCTTGAAAAAAGAAAGGCAGCATGGGCAAGACTCGTACATTACGTTCCTAACGGTACAAAGCAAGCCCCTCTTTGTCCAGCATTTTCTCTGTTCTTCAGTTGGGCACCAGCAAAAGAAGTTTGCTTGGATTAAGAAAGCATAGTATATGAAAAATATGTATCTCGGTGCAGTGTGGAAGTTGGGATTGGTGGTCCAATATCAGATTCATCTCTCTTAATCCATGATATGAGAGAGCTCTGTGGCACCGAGTGGACCTCTGGTTATACTTCTGGGATTAGATATGCATTTTAAGTGATTCCAGCACACTAGTTTTCCGCCCAGGGAAATTCATTTCCTGGGACCAGCTTCTTCCCTAATCTATCCTTGCGCTCCTGACAGGAGCTGCCATCCTTTGACTTAGCCTTACCCTCTTTCTCAATCTAGACCAATCCTGGCATTTTCCTGAGATACTTTAAATTTCAAAGCACAGGGAGGGTGATACAGTCTCCCTCTTGTGGCCAAAGCAGAAAATGTGACTCTTGTTTTTCCATTCGCTTCCCCAGAAAGGTAACATGAGCAAAAATAATAATAACAATAATAATAATAATAATATGGAAACAGACAGAGAGAACTGTGAAACTTGGAGGGAAGGTCTACAGCATTCACCCCTCCGATTCTGGTTATTTCTGAAGCTCGGCTGGATCCCTCGCCTTGCCCTGTTTGGTGGTTCATCTCTGCCATGATTGTACAAGTTGATAAATGACCTTGCCAATAGATTGCTAGGGTTAGGTTTCTGACACTTGCAACCAAACTAATACACTCATCAAAGTATTATTTACTCAGCTTAATTTTCTTCCAAGCGAAGCCTTGAAATAGCTCCCCAGTAAAACTGCCCTGATTTGCATAAGTGTAGAGTGGCCTTCTGTTTGCAGAACCCTTCACTTTGATGGCCTGACATAATAAGTTCCTTTAGCTCTCTGGGTTTTAAGTTTCTCATCAATGAAATGGCAGGGGTCATTTCATTGAGGTCAAAGAGACTAAGGGAGACACACCCCTTGGCAGTTACTATGTATGGGTCTGAGCATTCTTCCCAAGGACCCTTGCTTCAGAAGATTTCTCCACACAGTACACGAGATGAAATTTGCTGCTTTTCACTCCTGAACCTTAAATTACCCCAAAACACCATTATAGCCTTTCTTAGAATCCAGTGTATTAGACCAGGCAAGTATCTGATTGCCATTTCACAGGTAAGGAAATTGAGGTACAGAGAAATGTATGGTTTACATAACACTATTCAGCTTGTTTTTAACCTTTCCTCCCCATTCAGGACTTCAGGATGAGGGGTGAACTGGGGTGGAAGGAGGGTGAAAAACTGGATGACCTTAAACTGTAGTGAGTTTCTTCCCTTGGAAAGGGAACAGTGGGGGAAGTCACTCCATGCCCTCTGTATGATTGCCTTGGAAATGATCTCCTTCTCTTCCCCATCCCTTCCTCTCCCCTATATCACATCAGTACCAGCTGGCAGTGCCCCACATTAGAGGAAGAATGGGACCCAGTCAATTATTGCTTCTCTGCACTAAGATGTACCCTGGTGAGCAGCACTCCCAAAGGGGGTTAACTTATGAGTGGGAAATAACAGAGGAGCTAAGGGAAACTGGCTCAGGGACCCACTTTTGAACCCAAGCAGAGATGCAAATTTGGGGTCTAAGCATGCCATTTAGTCAACCATGCAAATTAGCACATGCTCACTTGCCCGGGGCCTGAAAGGAAACCAGGAGGGGGGCCACAAGGAATTCCAATCTGTTGTGTTTCTCCTTCAATTGACTTTTGGTCATGTTTCAGTTGGTATTTCTTTCTGTAGATGCCTATGGCTCGAAGGTGAATATTTGTTTTCTTAACCTGGGCATCAGGAAGCAGATGTGAAGTAAAAGAAATGAGTTAAGATTGAAGGTTAGTCATGGTAAATTTTAGGAGTAAACTAGGAAGAGAGTTTAAGAAAATAAGATATATATATATATATAGTATTTTACACACACAAACATACATCTGAAAAACCTGTACAAAAATGCAATTCAACCTAGTCAACTCCACATCTAAGAATCTTTCTTTTTTTTTTCTCTTTTAAAGGTTACCATTTACAGTCATTGTTTATGGGCGCAGGGGTTAGGACAACTGTATTTAGTTGCAATTGTTCAAATATATGCTCTTCATAAAAGCAAGTGTCTCACTCTGACAAAGGTTGTAACCCCTATACATTTCCTATAGCTCTAGCTGAATTGAAACTGTTAGGTCCTATTCACTTACACTTTCTCAGCGAAGATTCCATTTCCCAATTATTGGAACAGTGAGTCAAATAAAAGCAAATGTTGCTAAGAAAGCAACATAAAAAGAGTCTTTCAATATTTAAAGAAAGCTGGGGATTGATTGCAACTAAGTAGTTGGAAACACATCTCCTTCCATGTCTTAACTACAAAGGTGGTGATGGGGTGAGGGGCAGTAAGGACAAGTGGTAGGAGCTTGGAGCGGGGGCAAGGAGAAGAGAAAATTCATTGAAGTAAAGAAAGAGAACTGGTATCTGGTATTTCCCCTGCAATTTAATGCTGTCAGGCCAGCATCTTGCACACTACCCAGATGGAACACATTGCTATTACGGAAACAGAGCTCTCTTCTAGGATAGATTAAAGAGCTAATAGGTGAAACCAGCTGCAAGGAGCATCTGTTTTTTTTTTTCATTTCAGAGCAAGAGTCCTTGCAGAACTGGAAAAATACAGGTTCCAGAGTTCTTGGGGGGTTGTAGCCTGTAGCCCAGGAGGAAGTTTCTACAATCTTCCTGTTTTTAAAGAGCCCTAAGCTCAATGAATCTCCATGAATTCCTCCAACATGTGACTTGTCATTACCACGTCAGCTTCTAAAACATTTCTGGTATGAAGAGACCTAAAGAAGCCCAGTCCACTTTTACTCAAGACATTTCCTGTTCTTTGCCTTATTCTTTGAGTAAGACCAGGGTGGATATATTTGTAGATCCTGGCTCCTGGCTACCTTGAGTAGTTGCTCCATTATTTACCCCTAAAAGAACAGATGGCCTTTGTTTTCTCAGTCATCGTATCCTACACAAATGGTTGGAAATGTTAAGTGTGCCAAACACCTGGGGGTCACACAGACAACTCATGGAATCTTTTAAGAATTTATCTGAGCAGGGTCCAAGGTCTATAGAGTATGAATTGAAGGGGTGTTGGGGAAAGAGAAGCCATTCACAATATTTACTAAGCATCAGTGGTATGTTAAGCAATTTAAATTTGATCTCATGCAATCTTTACAATAATCATGCAAAGAAAATCTGTTAATTCCCATTTTCATTGGGGAAACATAAGACTTGTCAAGAATCTCCACATCCATGGCTGCAGCCTTGGGAGGTAACTCAGCTGTCTTTGGCGTCAAAAGCTCATGAACCACAGAAAACACATCTACTTTATTTTCCAGCTTTATCAACGTATACTTGGCAAATAAAACCATATTTATATTTTATGGTTATATTTATATATAAAACCATAAGATATTTAAAGTACACAACTGATGATTTGATATATGTATACATTGTGAAAGGATCACTCCCACTGAGTTAATTAACACATCCATCAACTAACATATTAACCCTTTATTGCGTGTGAGAACATTTACATTCTACTCTCTTAGCAAATTTCAATTATACAATACAGTGTTATCAACTATATAGCCATTATGTGATACATTAGATCCTCAGATCTTATCCATTTTATAACTGAAAGTTTGCACCCTTTTACCAACCTCTTCCTACTCCACTCACCTCCCAGTCCCAATGCATCCACTTTTAAAATTGCATTGCTTTCTCCCAAAAGCTCATTTTAAATAGACATTTCTGGGATAAAGTAGATTCCTGTCCACTAATGTGTTGGGGGGTTTTATGATTTAATAACAGTGCTTTTGAGACTTTTTTGAGCATGATGCACATGAGAAATAAATCTTATATTTTGACTCTATGCACTTGTAACTATTATGCATGTATAAATATATATTTATAAATGAAAAAAATTCCCCAAATAATATTTTATTTTATATATGCAATTCATTCTGGTGTATTCAAATGTTATGTTTATGCTATGTTCCTGTGAACTAACTAGCGCAGTGGTTGTGAATACACATAACGGAGTAAGACCAGCTGGGATCATGTCTGCATCCAGATATTTGCCAATTATGTGAACTTGGAAAAATTACTTAACTTATATCACTGGTCATACCTCGTAGGAATTGTAATGGTTAATTTTATGTGTCAACGTCATTGGGCTCAGGGATACCCAGATAGCTGGCAAAATGTTACTTCTGGGTGTGTCTGTGAATGTGAGGGTGTCTCCAGAAGACATTACCATGTAAATCTGTAGACTGAGTAAAAACAGATCACAGTCCCCGTTGTGGGTGTGCATCCCCAGCTCCTGAGGGTTTGAGTAGAGCTAAAGGTAGGTGAAAGACAAATTCACTCTCTCTGCTTGAGCAAACGTATCTACTTTTGTCCTGCCCTTGGACACTGGTGATCTTGGTTAGCAGGCCTTTGGGCTCACAGCAGAACTTAAGCTACCAGCACCTCCAATTCTGACTTTTGAACTTGGACTGAATTACGCCCTGGCTTTCTTCATTCTCCAGCATGCAGATGGCAGATCATGGGACTTCTCATATAGATATCTATATCTATATCCCTAGCTGTAACTATATCTCTTTCATTGGTTCTGTTTCTCTGGAGAACACTGATTAACACATTGATGTTATGAAGATTAAGTGAATTCATATTACATTTAAATCACTGACTCATAAAAAGTACCTAACAAATGTTAGCTCTTATTTTATTAGGCTTGAAGCGCAATGTGCCACAAAAACGGAGCACTTTTACAGTGACTGACACATAGCGAGTACTCAGCAAACATTTGTTTTTTGTGGTAGTATACACTTATTTATTTATACCTACTAAGTGTAGGGCAACGTGCAAGGTGTTTTGTGAGTACAATGAAAGAAATTGGAGACTATTTAGACATTAGAAAAAAGAGATCAAACGACTCAAAGATTTTCATGGAGACAGATATATTCTTTACTACTTTGAGATCAAAACCTTAACTTTTGTAACTTAACATAAAATAATATAGTATAGGCATTACTTATTCTCTTATTTTAGACTATTTCATTCACCAGATCGTCAAGTCTTTTGGGGTTGAGATCATATCTACTAATCCACCACTGTGTTTTCTTGATCTAGAGCCATGCCTTTTACATAGAAGTCACTCCATAAATTACTGCTTGCTGAATAGATCAACAAATAAACAGACCAGCATTATTAGTTTATTTGTATCCACGTCAAAGTAATTGTTCATTTTAATAATAACTATAGTCTTTGGACTATTGGTGTCAACAAACTTCACTCACTTTCTAAAATCATGTTACTATCACACAAAACAACAGAGAAAGAGAGACAGAAACAGAGAGACAGAGACAGAGAGTGTGGGGGAGGGGGAGGGAGAAAAAGAGAGAGAAAGAGAACATACTGTATGCTCTTCTAACCCCTAAAATAAAGGCCAAGTTTGGACAAATTTCACCGTTCTCTGTGAAGCACATCTTTCCAGGCATGTGGCATCTCTGGGGAGCTCTCCATGTTCTTGTGATGAAGTCTGAGAGGTTGAGATCTCTAGTAGCTCAGGCTAGCAGGTTGGTTGCCCATGAATCACTCCATCCCCTTGTCCAACGAATGGAGAGAGGCTAAATGAGATGACATCACCTAAAATTTCATTCATAGGTGTTTTCTTTTGCTTTCCTTTATTGATCTGGGCAAAAGCACAGAAGAAACTGGCAGTAGGAGAAAAGTACTGAAATCCAAGAGGGAAAAGACCTATGAGATTATGACACATTGTTTCCTGCTGATGTTTCCAGCTTCTTTTCATGCCCAGTTGGCATTATATCAGAGAGGCATTAACCACTCTCATTTCCATTTCTGTTAATAGAAGAGAATTCTGCTAATTGTGTTAATGCAAAGGAATTACAAAGTTGGAATTCTCCAAAGCATTGAGGGATCATGATTCAGGGTAGAATGGCCTTGTTCACCTCTCTGAGTGGGAGATGGTAGGATGAGCAAGGTCTTGAGATGAATAAGCCAATTATGTAGTACTGTTGAATGCCTACTGCTTACCTAATACAGTGCAGGGCAAATCACAGGAAGACAAAAACAGAAGACTCACTCTCATTCAAGGAGCTATGAAGTTTTCTTTGTAATAGTAGAGAATTGACTAAAACATGAAAAACATAAAACCCTGAGGGTAAGACTTGTGATTCCCTGTACCTAGCACTGGCCTTAGCACACAGTTGGTTAATGTCGGTAATTAACCAAGCAGTAGGTTAAAGTAGAACAATTGTAACACTTGGATTTGGACAGACCTACATCTCAGATCTGTCATTTTCTGGATACATGATTCTACACAACTGACTTGATCTCACTGAGTGCTCGCTATTAAAATTTAGCACATCTTATCTTAAAAATAAAAATTGTAAAGATTAAGTGGATCAGAGAGCTAAAACGTCTAGTATAGCACCTGAAAAAGAGTAGCTGCTCCATAAATACGTAGTTATTGCCTTATGATTGTTGAGATCAGATCTTAGCTTACACTCAGCAAAGGTATCTCCCTCTTCTATATATGAAGATGCCTGAACAAAACCAGAGCACAGAGCACAGTTCTCATATGCATCTGGAAGGATGCCTATGGATTATCCCTGGTTGATATATGCTCCTCAAATATCTGTCCCACTCATGTGCTACTGATCTCAGATTCTACTTTTGGCTGTTCCTTCGGTAATACTGACCCCTGGTATACTAAAGGTAGACTACCTTAGAAAAATTAATGGAAGGCCCAGTCTCACTAGAGTGAGGCCAACATACAATAGGGGAATACTGAAAAATTATAAGCCAAGAGGTAGGCAATGAAATGTACAAGATAGAAAGGAAACACTCTTTCCTGATGAATTCTGAGTTCAAAGTCCAAGTCAGGCAGTGTACTAGCTATTTGTACTAAGGCCAATTACTGAATCTTTCTGAACTACAGATTTAAAATTTAGATATTATCCTCAAGGTTGTTAGAAGAATTTACATAGCATATTATATAATGTATAATTAGCACAGTTCCTGGCACAGAATAATTTAATTTTTTTTTTCTTCTAAACTGGATATTGGAACCCTAACATTGGGTACAGCCATTTTCCTACATTCTCATTATGTCTTCCTAAAATATTTCTAAAATTACTTCTATTTTGTACTGCTTCATTGGACACTAATATTTTTCATGCATTTATATCATAAGACGTTTTAGTTTGTGAAAAATTGATCATTTATGTCATTGGACCCCAGAAACTCTCATCTCCTGAAATAGTAGCTTTTCTTCTTGAGCTAAAAGGCGCTTTGTCAACAGCCATTACCAACTGTGGCAAGGACTTATTCTTCTAAAGCCTCCAGAGGGCAAGATCACTATAAATTGCTCCTAAATTTCCTCTGATTTGTGATTCCAATTTAGCCAGAATTATGAAATGTCCCTTCAAATTAAGTAAAGCACAGCAGCTCTTATGCTAGCTATGAGATGACAGTAGATCCCATTAGGCCTGTCCTACAGACTTCAAGGAAATCCAGACTCATCTGTAATGGCCTAACAATTGGCACTACCGCCCTTGATCAGGACCACAAGTCTATTGATGGAAAAGAGGCATCAGCAATCAATAGACAATGTTAACTTCCAAAAAAGCTTCCATCATTTGTGGAAGATAGTGGTTACTTATTGAGATGTTGGCAGTTCCTAGTTGTGAATCAAGATATAATAAAAAGAAAAGTAGGTGACTCCTCCAACGTTTATAAGGTATCAACTGAAAAGGTAGAACTATCACATAAGTATAATATGGTTCTATGTTATTAAAAGGAAAAAATTGAATTTAAGGACCAAAGAGTGACCTTTTTGATATTATTCTCCAGGAATGGAAGTTTTCAGACTGGTTAAGAAAATGGACATGCACATGAGCATTACAGAGGGAAGGTATTTCAGACATTTAATCTATGCCAGTTTACTAAGCAGTCATTGTTTATGTCACATAATCCATTTTCTAACTGTATACAGAAAATATTATCTCAATCCTCAAAATGAGTGAACTGAAATTCAGACAGGTTGATTCCAAGGACACACAGCTAGAGATGGAGGAATTGGGATGAAAATATAGCTCTTCCATCTTTAGAATCCACGCCTCAAGTTGGCTGTAAGACTAAAAGACAGATACACAAAGTGTCAGAAGCATATTACCTTAAGGACAAGGACTAGAGACGGATGGCTTTCCATTCCATTTTGAATTCAGTTCAATTCTTTAAACATTTATTTAGGAACTACCATCACGGACTTTTATCAACTGCCCTAGGGAAGCTATATACCTTCATGGGTATGCCTGTGGGTTTTAGAGCCAGATTCTCTTTGTATATGAATTCCTGTTTTGCTACTTACTAGCTGTGTAAACTTAAAGAAATGTGCTTAATTTCCAGGTTTCCGCATCTGTAAAATGGATATAAAATAACTACATTGCACGGGTTCCATGAAGATTAAACAAGATGACAGATAAAAGCAAAGTCCATTGTCTGGCATAATATGTACTCAATTCACAGCAGCTATTGTTATTACTCTTGTTAAAAAATCAAAATTCAACAGGGTAAATTTGAAGATCTCTTTGGCTTTCTTAAAGGACTCATGACCTAGGAAGTATCCCTTCTAGCAAGAAGACAGATGCTCTGAGGAGTAGTACAAAATGGAAGGCTTTTATAGGAGAGAGGGTGTGACAAGGAAGTCATTTGCAAAAGATAAGAAATGATTGTTTCAGGTCAGAACCTCTTCTTTTGGATGCGAAGGGAACCATCATGGTTTTTATCATGCAGATGACCTCGCTGGCACTGATCAGGAAATTTCAGATTGACTTTTAAAAGGTCACATTCCTGGGAGAGGTTGAAACTGTAATTAAGTCTTGGTTTGCTTTCCTTGTGGGGGGAAAAGGGGACAAATGACTCCAATTTGGGCTTGTTTTTTTCTTTTTTTAACACTCTTTTAATACACAACTATCTCACAAATTAACATAATCTAAACGAAGAAGTTGAGCTATTCGGTGGCACTATCCTTTGTTGTTAAAGGAGACGAGACTAAGAGTGGACAAACACTGCTTATTCAGGATGAGGGAAAGGTTCAGTCAAATCATCATACCTCTTCTAGAGATATGGGGACATTCTGGAAGACAAGAATATTAGATGTACTCTCCCACGGCAATTCTGAGAGCCATACAGCAAACTGATGGCAAGGGGTAAGGCTTTTTACCTGCCTGTATTAAAAGAATTTTCTGTGTTGTTGTTATTGCTGTTTAATATCAGAGGGCAAAACTTTACTAAAGCAAGTGACAATTAACATTGACTAGGGAAATCTAATGAGCAGCAGATACCCAAAACCACTTTGGAGGTGTAGATTATACCAAGAACTGTATACAATTCTCTTTCAGAATCTGATTCTCTTATTTAAAATCCTCATTTAGCTGCTAGCCTAGGGGCATCACATGCTTTTTAAAGAATCAGCTTTTTAAAGAATCAGTTCGTCCAGGATAGTTTCATTAATTCTGATCAATGACTTTGTTGGAAAAAAATTGTTATTAACAGCCACAAAAATGATAAAACTCCTATCATCTATGCTGTCCCACATCTTCAGGACACATAATCCAAATAAGCTGAATTTGGACAACCCCCCCCCCTTTTTTTATCAGAGACAAGAAACCTCTGGGTCACAGTGGTAGAAATAAGGCAGTAATGAATCTCCAGAACCCTAAGATGTGGCCCTGCCCCCATTCCAGCCCTATTTCATGAAACATTTTTATGTACTCTTTGGCTATTAACTCCCCATAAATTAATGTCATTTCATTTCTTAAGCAGAAGGTAGCCATGTGGACCACTACCAAGCCAACCTATTTTTCTATGAAGAGATCTCTATCCCCTCAACTTCCCAGGAGAAATGCTTTCATGAGGTACACGCAGGAAATAGATACATCAGCTTCAGTAGATTTCACCTATTATAAACATAAGACAAATCATTCTGAGTTCTGATGCCAAAGAGCTTCTGTAGAATATTCTTGACACAACCCTGGAACACTCGAGCATTCTTATTCTACCCTAGGCTGAGATCGCTCTCATTGGCCAGGACTTTCTTATCTTCTTTTGGGTTTTTTTGCCTTTCTTCTCCTTCCTTTTTCTCCCACTCCCTCCTCTTTGCTGTAGGCACCACATGCCTCCACAAATTGTTAAATATATTTCCTTTTCTGCACCTTCTTGTTAGTTTTGACTTCCTAGCATTGGCCTGGGCCCTTTTTTATATGCTTCCTTCTCACTGGCATCTTCTCCCCATGCAAACTTCAACTTGGGATCTCTTCCAAAGCTAATTTTCAGTTTTTCAAAACTCTTACAGGAAGTAAGGTAAGCTTGGAAGGCAAGGCTTGACATTCAAAGCATTCTGGAATATTCACCCCAACTGGGTCTTATTCCCGAGACGTTTGCCTTTCTCTTCTTGTTAGCAGAAGGCTGGAGTGGAGAAACAGAAGACACAATATGATTGCCGATCTTGGCCTTATGAGACTGATATTTTCATGGGAACAGACTGTTTATTTACAGTTAGGGCCCTTGAGGTGGTTTCCATTGCTGGTTGCTGTGGCAGCTTCAACAACACCATCAGCAGAGATTCACCTCCACTTTGTCTTTTCCCCACACCTCCTTCCTCCCACCTTTGCACAGTCCCTAGTTACCAGGAAACAATGGAAAACTAAAATGCTATGTAGACCTCTTTGTCAGTAGAAGAGCTCACTTGCTATAGTTAAGCCTGTGTTTGCTGAATTAAAATCAGCTACTTGCCTCCATTTCTAAAGGCCCCACTCTGTCAAAGCCCAAACAAATGAATCTGCTTCACATTTAATCAGCCTTTACATTGACTGTGTACCTGACACTAAATGTCCCAAAGGAAATGCCAGTTCTGCCTTTCTGGAGCAGCTGATAGTTTGGAGGCCCCTATGGCTGATACCAGGGAAAGTCCAGTGGGATAGGGGTCAGAATGAATAACTAGTTGGCTATCACTAGGTACCATGGCTAGCTTCTAGTGTGCCTGGGGAGAAACTGAACCCCTGAACCTACAATCTTATTACCTAACCTTGAAGGTGGTTAGGTAGACCATCTAATTGGCTTTATCTTCCCTGTTTTTCCTTCCCTGTTTTAACAGAGTAAGCATTTTCAACCAAAGCAAACCCTATTTCCATACTCCTATATCAACATGAATTGACCTCTTGTATTTAAGACTGTGAAACCAAAGTTGATTATGCCATATCTGAGTCTTTTTGTATTTGGCAGTAAATTGGCCTGAAGATAGATCAAGTTGAATTAATATTAAAAGATACTCTGAATTTCGAACTCTGGATCTTCATATCAAGGAAAGTTATCCATTAGCATTTGACTTCTAATATTTTTTAGTAGCTTAACAGAATGTAAGTAGAAATGTTTTCAAAGAAGTCACTATTGGGATGCCTGGGTGGCTCAGCTGGTTAAGTGGCCGACTCTGATTTCAGCTCAGGTCATGATCTTAGGGTTCTGAGATCGAGCCTGTGTCAGGCTCCACACTGGGCATGGAGCCTGCCTAAGATTCTCTCTCTCCCTCTGCCCCTCCCACCAGCCTCTCCCACCCTTGCTCTCTCACTCTAAAAAACAAAAACAAAAACAAAAAAAACCTTTTATAGATCAGAATCCTGAGAAGCTATGCCTCTCATGTCATACTCTGCCCACTCCTTCCCATCACACAGAGAAGTCGGAAAGAAGGAAGAAGGTTGCCATAACTTCACACCAGTAAAGTATAATGACTAAACAATTTAAAGACAATCACAGGATCCCAGGCGGCCAGGCCTCTCAGTTTTAAATGACTGTGGACTCATTAAAGCATTTGTTCACAGAGGGCCAAAAGTCTATGATGGATCATGCGAGTCAGAGCTAAGTAATGGTTCACTATGGCCTGGTTAATAGTTAGACAAGCTGTTCAGGTTTGATTAGGGTTTTCTTTTCCATTGCTATAATTGTATGATAATTAACTCCACAGAATTACATCTCATCTGGGGAAAATATGTACATTTTGAAGTTTCGGGAGTAACAGATTTCACATGTCAAGAAAAAGCCTGAAATTATACTGTGGGTCTACTGCTCAGCCATAAAGATTGGACCGTTAGGTGTGTGCCTTGTGAGTTTTTGTCTCTAAACGAGCTGGTGAGTTTCCTTAGCTCCAACTCTTCCAAAAGCCCTATGCACAAAAGTGCTCTACCCAGACAGCTGTTGATAGATTAGAATTACCAAGTGGCAAACAGCATGAACATCTAATGTAACCTGACTTTGGAGCTCAATCTGAGATGGAGCACATGAGGCTTCCCTGAAAGAAAAAGCTTCCTCTAATATAGGCAACACCCCATGATCTGGTATTTCACAAAATGGAGGGAAATTCTCTTAAAGCAGATGGCAAAGTATCAGAGCGGGTGTCCAAATTGAGTCATTTATAAATTGGCCACACTGGAGATCTTTTCCCTCCTCTGACCACATATATACTTATCTCTATCACACATCAGAACTAATAATTATTTATTATCTCATGGTTATGCTAATTTCTAGAGTTGCTTATGTCTTCAAAGAGAGAGAAGACACTTTAGAGCAGAGACTCCGGATCTTGCTAGTTCAGTGCTAGCCCATAGTCTGTGTTTAACACATAAATCAGATCGTATCCGTAGATCTCCAAGTCAATGCCATCTTTCCTAAGAAGCCATCCTTGACCACCAGTATTGGGTACGTTGTCACTACTGTTTCTAGAGCTTCCTGGTCTTAACCTTATCAAAACATAGAACTCCTATATTAAAATTATTTTCTTGCTTATTTTGCTTGTCTATAGTTTGTTCTCAATAAAAGGTTTAAAATGAATAAATGATCAAACACATTTACCTTTCTTTTGTAGCAAACAGCAAGAATGATACAAGGATCTTAGATAAACACACCAATTTATCTTCTGGCTAAAACTTAGTATTATTCTCCTACCAAGTTCCAGCAGTCCTATCATGTCAGGATTTAGAAAGCTAAACATACCCTTCTAAGATGTCAGTAATGACCTGTCAGAACAGGGGGAGAGAAGGACAGGGTGGATTGAAAAGAATCCTAAGATTTCTGAAAGGCCAATACAACCTTGCTTGATGAGGCAGACAGCAACCAAATTATTGCCCTTAACTGTTGTCTGCGTTAATGATGTCTCTTCTTCCAGGGACCTTTGGATCCCAGACTCAGTGATAAGATTGATTGATATAATACAAGCAAAATAGGGATGGTTTTCCTGCTTTTTGTCTACCAGAGGATTCTAGGGACCTAATATCTCTTACTGAAATCCTTGATTTTTGAGTAGATGAATGTTCTGGTATCACTGACAGTATTCCCTGTTCTCCTGCTTGCCTCTGACATGATAAATTTGTACTTCTCCCATTGAAGTTTTCCTGTCTCTTACCCATTTTCTATCTCAGCAGGGAAGTTCTTCTTTTCTCTCTAGTCCAAACTTCGATAGAAATCCCTCTCCTTATTTCTCCTTAGAATAACTGAAACACAATGACATTTTGACCAGATACTTTATGGAAAAATAAACAGATCCAATGCAGATTATAGAGTTCATTATATATCAAGTGCATATAATATTAACAAATGTATTTTTCTGATTCTATACATCCTAGAAAATGCAGTGAAGAGCATTCACACCCCAAATTCCCTATTCCTAACATAATGACATTCTTGCAAGTGTTTGGCACAGCTGTCACTGTGGTTCTTCTTTCTCAGTCTGGCTGTAAGCCATGTTGCCTGAGGACACCATCTTGCCTCTCCAGCACCCAAACATAGAACTACTTATTTATTATACCCTTCCAAGGATAAATGTCAGTGCATTAAATGACAACATTTGCTAGTTCAAAACTTGCAGATACCTAGGGCCTTCACACTCAGCTCCTGTTTCCTGGTGGAGGGTCTAGCCTAGTGCATAAATAATTTTCAAGGAAGTATTCTACTGTGATCCCTTTGAGCAAACTGATTCTTCCACTTCTGGATTATCAACAGGTCTTCACCCATCTAGAGAATTCTAAGTAACTCACTGAAGGAAGCACCATCACCTAAATGCCAAGAGAAGTAGCATTTCACTCAACTACCTAGCTGTACAGTTACAAGAACATACTTATAATAAGCATGTGCATTTTTTTTTTTTTAGATACATTGGGTTGAGAGACCAGGCAATCATGCTTGCGATGTCCTGCTTTTCATTCTACGAAGTTGCAAGATTATGTATCAAACATACAACTACTTATAATAATTGCCATTATACTCTCTATGTACTTGTTTATGTTTCTATCTCCTTAAAACCATGAGCCCCTTGATATCAGAGATTATACCTTTTTTTAGAGAGAGAGAAAGAGAGAGTGGGGAGGGGCAGAGAGAGAGGGAGAGAGAGAATTTTAAGCAGGCTCCACACCCAACACAGAGCCCCACACAGGGCTCAATTCATAACCCTGAGATGATGACCTGAGTCAAAATCAAGAGAAGGACATTTAACCAAGTGAGCCACACAGGCACTCCCAGAGATTATGCCTTTTAAAAAATATTTTCATTGTCTTCACCCACCACAGTGTCTAACATTCAATTAGCCCTCAGTAAATATTTGATTGATTAGCAATAAATGTATGAATTAATTAATTAATTAAGTCTGATGCAATGTAACTTTGCTTTCTATACTAAGTACTGTTTAAATTTGGATTAAGGAAAACACAGGCAAATTGAGGTAAAGTGTATCGATTGAATGTCCTAAATATATATGGGAAGGTAGTGCTGTATTGGGAGCACAAGTTTAAGGATGAAAACTTGGGTTTAAATCTTGTCCTTACCCAATGGTAGAGGTACTATTTTTGGTGAGTTTATTTCCATGTCTGAAAAATGTGGATAATTATACTTCTCTTGTTAGTCTGTTAAATAAAATAATGTTGATAAGGACCTTAGCATGATCCTGGCATAGAGGCAGCATTCATAAAATGGGAGCTTCTGCTGTTGTCATCAGTGTGTCAGTGTAACAACAGCAGGCAAGGCACAACTAAAGAGTCTCTTTGTGGGGTGCCTGAGTGGCTCAGTTGGTTAAATGTCTGCCTTCAGCTCAGGTTATGAACTCAGGGTCCTGGGATGGAGCCCCTCATCAGGCTCCCTGCTCAGTGGCAAGTCTGCTTCTCCCTCTTCCTCTTCCTCTGTGATCTCTCTTGCTCTCTCTCAAGTAAATAAATAAAATCTTAAAAAAAATCTGTTTAAAAAAAAAGGAGTCTCTTCATTAAGATATGCCTAGAAGATATGCTTAGAAGTGTAAGTGAATCATTGTCTGAGGCATCTCTCTGGGGATAGCTGATGTCCAGACCATGGACTAAGGCTAACAGCTAAATATTTAATTGCTGGGGACATTGAGAAGAGCCAAATGGGGCCCCTTAGCAGAATCGAGGGTTTTGACTGGGTGGTGATATGGGAATCAATAATGGGACCAGGGCAGAAGTATTAGCTGACCACATAAAGACTAGGCCCAGGAGAAACCAAGTCCTGTGTGACTCCATGGCCAGGTAGGGAGATCTCACTCTTAGCAAGGAGCACCAAGGCCCCATGTCTAGGGCAATGGGTTCATACTAAGCCCTAGAAGACAAAGAGGTTTTTGGAGCAGTAAACATTCTCTGAATTGGTGCACAGCCAACTGGGGTGTGGCTGAACCTATGAAAAGGGATAGCTATGGACCAATCTGGGAGTAGATGAGGTGAGCAGAGGTAGGTTCATAGAGACCAAAACTAGCATAAAGTATTCTGTGCCTAAAGGATAGCCATGACATTAGGGAGATGGTTTGTAACTGAAGCTGAATGAAAGAAAATCCTGTGTGGCCAGTCCCTAGTCATACGACAAATACTCCAGGCGTCCATCAAAGTGAAATCATGTTCAAAGCGAAATGTTTGCATGGACAACAACAGTGCATCAATCAAAATGTACATCCAAGTCCAGAATGTAGTGAGAAATCAGAAATACAAGATAGTTGGGCGCCTGGGTGGCTCAGTTGTTAAGTGTCTGCCTTCAGCTCAGGTCATGATCCCAGGGTCCTGGAATCGAGTCCCACATCGGGCTCCCTGCTTGGCGAGAAGCCTGCTTCTCTCTCTCCCACTCCCCCTGCTTGTGTTCCCTCTCTCGCTGTCTCTCTCTCTGTCAAATAAATAAATAAAATCTTAAAAAAAAAAAAAAGAAATACAAGATAGCATCAAACGCCTATAGCAATATGACATAGAAGGCCCAAGAAAGAAAATTTGTAGAAAAATACCACAGGAAAACAGAGTTAATGGACATACATCATTCCTCAGGGATAAGTTAACCTAAAGAAACATGTTGTCCCAAAATGTGCTCTTTCTAGAATTAAACTGTGAGAAGCGCCAAGAAAAAAATCAGTTCTGTGCCCAGTAACTGAGAGATGCGACATGCTATATCTCCTGTTAGAAGTTATAATATTAGCATATTAATAATATAAAAAGATCAGTTAAAAAGCATGCTTTTATTTATTTAACCTAACATTCCCCAATTTTCTAGAGCTGCCACTTTATTTTAATAGTATTTAATATTCTGTGAAATAACTGGGAAACGGTGGCCCAGACTATCCATATTAAAGCAACTACATGTTTTTTACTTCCTCATTTGAGTAACCAAGATAACAGTAATATTACAGCAAAGCATAAGGATCAAATAAAGTAGTGAATGTTAAGTACCAAGAAAAGCACCCAACATGCTATATGGTATTTGGAAACAATGGACAGTAACAAGATGAACTCTTGAGAATAAGGGTAGCTAAGAAGAATAATATTACTATTATTAACTAATGTATCTTTGAAATATTAGAACAAATACTCTTTATATTATTTTAGCTAATATAAATTTGCATCTATATCCACTATTCAAGAATGTCTGAAGCACATCTTACTGGGATCTCACATTATAATACAGTATTAACCATTCCTTGTTCCCTTCTCATATCATATATTTCCAATCACATACCAATTCTATTTAGAAAATCTCCCTCTCTGTGATCATCCAACTCCCATCCTGTTTTCTTCCAAAAGGAGCACCATTTTACATGACAGTGAAAAATAGCAACAACAACAAAACCCTTGCTTATTTCTTTTCTTTCCTTTAGATCCTCAATGGGTGGGAAGAATCAGATCAAATGGAAAAATCTTGGAGCTGAATCTTAGAGAAGAATAAAAACCAAGAACGCCACCCCCCCCACACACACACCCTCAACATACTATCCCAGAGACAACAAAGACGTTATAGACCTTGTACACGATTAAGTTCTAGAGATTAAAATGTTGAGTTTTTAATAGACCCAGCCTTTGCCCAAAACCTGAGACTCTTCTATCCATCTGACTATTTCACATTTCCAATTAGATATCAAAATGAAATTTTTGATTGAATTTGCTGCCCCCAGGTTACCAAACTGCTTCCCCCATAATCACTCAGTAAATGTAGTACACAGCAACCAAAATCTATCATTGTTCAGCCAGAAGTCTTAGCACCATCTTTGACTTTGGACTTTCTCTCACATACCACTTCCAATTTCTCAGCAAAGCCCAGGAGAACATGTGTACTTTATTCCTATGCAAACCATCATCTCTTACCCAGATCCCTACCCTATCTTGCAGACATATCCTTGCTTCCACCTGGTGTTCCTTCTAGCATGTTAGTCTTCTACTGCAATCCTCTAGCAACTTTCCAGCTGACTCATAGTATAATCCAAAGTTCTTACAATAGCTCCCATAGGTCTCCACTCTATTACCTCCCACCCAATTGTCACATCTCTGACTCTCCCCCTGCCCCTTCTCCTTTCCATTCACTCATCTCTGGCCCTCTTGCTCTACCTGGAACATTCAAGGATGCTTCTGTTTTGTAGAACCAGCCGTAAGGATTAAATGATTGACAAGTACAAAGCATTCTGAGCTTCATCTTACTCATAGTAAGTCTTACTTAACATTGCATCACTATTATTTGGAGCTCCTATGTCTTGCTTTTGCTCTCTCTTTATATTTCCACCACATAATGTATCATGGGTACTGTTTTATAGAGAGTATTCAGGAATGCCCCCACCTCAGGGCATTTCCTCCAATCAATCCCTCTACCTAAATATTCTTTACCCCCAAAACCTACATGGTATTCAGCCTCACTGTCTTCAGATCTCTCCTAAAATCATCTTATCCATAAGCCCCCGTTGACCACACTGCATGACATAGCACCCATCACACCTGATATGCTGAAAATATCAAGAGACAAAACAAAAAGTCATAGAAGCTCCAAATAGTTGTAAAATAATGTTAATTGAAGACTTACTGTGAATAAGACATGACTCTAATAGCTTTACATGAATTGATCATTTAATCCTCACAATAATTCTATGAGATAGATAATATTAATCCCATTTTAAGAGAAATTTAAGATACATTGAATTTACTAACTTGCATAAGGCCACATAGCTGAAAACTGCTATGAAGCTAAAATTTGATCACAAGCATTTAAATTGATAGCCAATGTGTTTATCTACAGTGCAGCCTGTGTGCCTCACTACTCTTTCCATTCGAGGGCGTGTGAAGCCTACCTTTCACTGATTCAGTGATGTTTTCTTGAACACCACTGTGTGGCATGGTGTAAGTAGGGGAACAAATATTGGTAAAAAGTTAATTTGGAGACGTAGTCAGAGCTCAGATCCCATACGTCCTTGCGGCGTATTGTTCTAGCGTATTGTTCTAAGAGAAACTTGGGTGTTGTTCTAAGTGTGCCAAGAAGCCCCTGGAGCAATATGAGCACATTTGCATTTTGAATGGAGCACTCTGGTTGTTGAGTGGAAAGTAGACTACAGAAGGCAAGAGAGGAATATGGGGGTCACTGAGGAAGATGTTGCTGGGTTCTAGTTCACAGGAACCATGATGGATGGTACATTAGATGAGGCCTATGGTGGGATTGGTGACAACTGGTCATGATTCAGGGTACATTTTTGGGGAAGAACTAATAGGATTTGCTGGTGGATTGGACATATGTCTCCCACATTTTTAAAAATTTTCTATTATATTCCGCAATATGAATATGCCACTGCTTATTTAGCCATTTCTTATATTTAAGACATCCTTCTCTACGTTTTTTAAATTCCAAAGTGTGCTAGAATGTTTGTTCATATTCATGGCTCTTTATACACATGTGATTGTTTATATAGGCTATGAGGTGAAATTGCCAGGTCATAGAGTACATGAAAGTTTAATCTTAACAGATATGGACAAATAAGTCTCTGAACCATATGTACTGATCAGCCCGTGCCAACTGATATTTCTTTACTCCATTCTTTAAAATGCGATGCCAGTGCGATTTCAATGTGACATTGAGAACAGGCCCCTTTTCTGTTTTCCCAGCCTGTCTACAGGCTATGCTGGTACTCAATCTCACCTATATGCCAGGGATGAGATAGCACTTGTTGCATCACTGACTTCCCCCTATCTAGTCATTGCAGTGCCCAAACCAACTTTCACTTGCTATTTGCTACTGTCCTTTCTGGGCAAAGTTGAGAAATTACAGTGAAAGAGGAGGTGGAGTGACTTCCAAAGGAAATGGTAATTCTGGCATTTGGCTCCCCTTGTAAATACCTGAATACACAGAAAGCCCCCCCTCCCCCCAAAAGTCTGGTTATTTCCTTGTCAGGAAAGTGTCTTTTCACAGCCCTGGTACAAGGTCAGGCAGTGCCTTCAGGGGCTGTTAAGAACAGGTTGCCCTGTAATTAACTGATTTGCTGCAATACAGTAGTAAGGCATGTGTTTCCTCTAACCTTGAATATCACCCAGTACATAGGTGCTCATTGACCTGTAAGTTGAGGGCTTTCAAGGAAAAGAGATAACTGTGCCCAATAATCTTTTGTACCAAGGTTTCATAATCCTGTGCTATCTAGCACACTCACTTGTAGATTGCCTATCACAACAGACTGTAGACTTTCTGATAAACAGTGCACTGGATACTTTCTAAACTTTCTACCATTAACCCTTTCAACCTCACATGCCTGGAAGCCAGGCAGGCAGGGATATATTATTCTAAGTTTACTTAGGGCAACTTGAGGAATGGAAAGGTTAATTGACTTGGCCAAGGCCATAAAACAAGCCATAAAGAGAGCTAAGAACAGAATTCAGATCTCTAGAAATGTTTCCAGTCTAGTGTGGGAAATGTTAAATGAAGTATATTGCTCTCATTCTATGCTGTTTTCTATAATCTTATTCCCCAGGAGCAATTTTGCCCTTTGAATTCTTCCCAATTATGTTTTTCACATCATGGTATACACAGAAAATGGCATTGTTTTTATGAATCATGAGGGTAAATGGATGGTGATGTCTATGGTCCCAGGTGACCAACTTTAAGCCCTAACAATCTCAAACCCTGTGAGATTATCTTGAAGAGTGGGAGGTTTCAGAATCTCTGCCAACTGAGATCCACTGGGAGCAAACCAATGAGGAAGCATTCAACATTTCTATAAAGTTTAAGTTTATGCGAAGCTCAACATCCCTCCCATATGAAAGTATGGCAGAACCTGAAGACATGAGATTTCACATATGCTAGAGTATCGTCTAGGCCTGGGATTCATAACAATAGGAGACCAGGAGTTTGGAAGAGGAAACTAGGGACTAGGGTAACCTCCTAGGTAAGAAAGGATGAACTGCAGGACTGTGAAAATGGCAGTGGGACAGACAGCAGGCACCTGATTTAAAAGAAATTTTTAGAAACTGGTGACTAGTCATGTGGAGTGTTATAGGAGAAGAAGTCAAGGATGTCTTTAGGATGATTAGCATTTTAAAATTCTTTCTAATGCTCCTTTCTCTGTACTTGAACATATCATCTCAAATCTTAGGTCATTATCTCTCTAACATAAAAATTTGGTCACACTTTCTGGGCAAGCTTTAATGGTTTCTTATCTGGCATAGGAATAAGTCCAGATTCATTACCTCAGCATACAAAATCCTTTAAGACCAGGCCCTAAAAGCAAGCCACCAGGTTTCTCTTTCTCCACTGCCTATTTCAAAACCAGACCTCAGGCACAGAAAAGAATGAACTTCCCCTTATGAAATAGCTTTTCTATACTTTTAAGATGCTCTTTGCTCTCCTGTAACTTGTTCTTTGCCTGACAAACTCCTACTCAACATCCTACCTCAATGTTACCTCCTCTATAAAGTGTTTCCCAATCTACCAAGTATATGAACTTTCTTCCTCCCTTTTTTCCTCCTACAGAACCTTGTAATTCATGCATACTGACTCTTGACCTGTCTAAATTTTTTCTCTTCCATTGAACAATGGAATTTCCCCCCAAGGTCCATGTTAAGACTTACCTATACCCAGCATCTAGCATAGTGCCTGGAACATGATAGGTATGCCACAAGTGTTCTTTGGAAGAATTAAATAAATAGATCTTCCATGTTTAGCAATGTTTGAGAACTAAGAAAATGATGATTCCTTCTATTCTCTAACATTTTGCAAGAAATTACGCTCAGTGGTTCAGGGGATAGGCTTAAGTCATACATGATTTTGAATCTCACTTTTGACTTGAGATTTTAGGTGAGTTACTTCATTCTTTGGAGCCTCCTTTCCCTCACTTAAAGAGGGATACTAACACAAGTTTGATGAGAGGATCCAGTGTCACCCTAACACTTGCTACATACCAGGATGCTCAGTAAACACTTCTTCCTTCCTGATTTTCTTCATCAAAGCCACTTGAATACTAGTAAAAATGCTTCTTTCACAAGGCTAGTCTTTATTCACATCTTAATCTACTCTTTTATAAAGCTTACTCATTTACATGTGGACTTATTTATACATGTAAACATTGTCTATTAATGTACACATGTATAGTTGTGTCTTTACATTTTTAAGCCATGTTTTTAAATGGTACACCCACGAAATATATATATATATTTTTGCTAAATACTCATACAGACATAACATATGAATGGCTAAAAATAAGATCTTACAGTAATAACTGAGAAATAATATAATATGGTGTTTAAGAACTTGGGCTAGAGTGTAAGAAATAAACTTGGATTCAAATCTGACAATAGCCCTTACAAGAAAATCTAACTTACAATGCTTTAGTTTCCTCAACTGTATATTGGGTGTAATAAATGTATTTAACTTGAAGACTTGTAAGGACTGAGAGAGATACTGAATGGAAAGCACTTGGCACAAAGCTTCACACATGGGATATTCAATAGCTGATATTTTTACAGTTCCAGTCATTATGATTGTTTCTCTGACTTTCACTCAAACTTGCTATTGCAGACTTCCAGGCCCCTGATAATCTCACCCACCTATTCTGAGCATCCCCACAGGGTATCCCCAATGTGTCTGGAAACACAGCATCTGGGCCTTCACCAAACAGAGAACATAGGGAGGGGAAGTAGGGCTCTTGGTGAAGAAAGGGTGTAACCACTGTAGATCTATGAAGGAAACTGTGTGACTCCTCTTTATTAATCCCACTTGTGCCAGAAATGCAGTCATCCCCTCTTCCATCACTCTACCACTGTTCTACTCTCTGAGCATGGCCACAGTGAACAAGCCACCCCCAGGCACTGCCACCCCCTATCTTCTTGCCACTTGAGTCTTGGGTATTTCCAATGTATAATTGTTCTTGATGTGCCAAAGTAACACTGAATTCTGTGCCAAAATGAAGAGAATGTTTTGTCACCATCTGTTGCATTACATTTGTGACATAGGCACAAAAATGGTTTTGTCTTGTGGTCCAACATTTTACACTGTCTCTACTGTCTGGAAAGTAGAGGTTAAGTTTGTAGGTTGGGGTAATATCTGAATGACTGAAAGGGTTCTTCTATTAGAACCACTCTATTTTTTTTTTTTTTAGAACAACTCTTATCCTTTTTCCAGTAATAGAGTCAGATCACTAGACACAGTCAATTTGTTTGCTTTGCTCTTCCCTTAGAGAGAAAATCACTCTAGGTGGCATCCTCAAACTTTCCCACCCAAGTTCTATGCACAGTGAACCCCAAACCCGTGTGTCTAGGATCAGGGCCAAAATGGCCTGACAAGAGAGCTAAATCTCTTTGATGTTTCATCTTTTATCTTAGGGAAAAAAATATGAATTTGGCATCCTCTCCATAGTATTATGCTAATATAAAATAATGGAATTCTTCCTCTCAATTTTTAAGTCCATTTCATGGCTTTTGGGTACCCTCTGGAATACTTCACCAACCTCAACAGGCCTTATAACCCATATCGTGATCCCAGATCAGCCTTGGAATAAATGAGTTCTTTCCCAGGAGACTCCTCCTTTGTTAGCACTTGGTAGAAATAGATATTTGGCATATTCTTTCCACTCATTTGTCAAACATGCCCTGACATGGCTGAATCCCAGCCATAAACACAACTTACGGTTAAACTTGACTCCCCTATCTCCCAACAGATTCAAGCCATGCCTCAAAGACATCATCAAGAACCTCAGTTTTTATCCTACCATCTGCCTGTGCATTTGCCAGTGAAACATGAGGTTCTATTGGCTGAGGAGTCAAAGCAGAAGGTTTGCTGTGCGTGATTACTGATGGAAACCACACTTCTTCAAAGCATGGACATGCACAGGAAGACATTTGACAAATATGTCTTAAAGTAATGACTTGCATGGCAGTATAGCTTTATATGGAGAAATTTGGGGTTATCCAAAGACATTCAGGGCCTTCCGGAAAATAAAACCCATTTTGATTAGTTCTCTCCATGTACTTAAGCATATAAAAGTAATGGATCCGTATAAATTACTGCATTCCATATTCACACCAATTAAAAATTCCTCAGATGCTTCAGTCAATGGCCCATATGTATTATAGTTCTAGCAACTCTCAACCATATGCAGTGACATAGACTGTGCCAGAAGTACCAAAATAGTCTTTAGAAATAGATAGCTCTGCATTGTGGCTCATGAAAATACCTGTTAATTATAAATGTAAGTCAACTCAGCCCAGTATTAGTTGAATGACATGAAGGTTATTTCTGAAATGCAAGGAGATCGAGAACTAAACACAGCGCATAAAGACTTAATGGAAAATTAATACGGTTAGGTCATGTTACTATTATCTCAAATCCATGTGTGGTTTTCCATGAAATAAGTGGAGCTCACTGCAGTCTTCTGAGACAGGAGTTTATAGCTCTCATGTTGGTTTTGCTTAAAAAGGCCAACCCACCATAACAAGGAATGAAGTACAGACACATGCTGCAACATAGATGAACCTTGAAACATGTCACATGAAGAAGCCAGTCCCCAAAGGCTACATATTGTGTGATTCCATTTGTATGAAACTCCCACAGAGACAAAGACATGGAGACAGAAAATGGAGGAGTGGATTTTGGAGGGGAGGTGGGTGGGGGGTTAGGTGAGCCTGGTGGTGGGTATTAAGGAGGGCACGTATTGTATGGAGCACTGGGTGTGATGCATAAACAATAAATCTTGGAACACTGAAAAAATAAAATAAAAAAAAATGGAAGAGTGGTTGCCAGGGGCTGGGGGAGGGGTAATGGGGAGTGGCTGCTGATGAGCAGGAATGACGAAAAGTGTTCCAAAATTAGGTAGTGGCAATTGTTGTAAAAATCCATGAATACACTAAAAACCACTGAATTATGTGCTTTAAAAGGGTGAATTTTATGGTAGGTGAATTATATGTCTGTGAAGCCATTATAAAAGGAGAAGAAAAAATGGCCAACAAGGGTATGGTATTAAGTGAAGTCTAGGAATGGGGAAGGATGGACCACAACAAAAAAGCCCAAAGGGCTTGATCACCACCAAAACCCTTAGAAGAGCTATCCTGGACCCTTCCACTCCTGGACAGACTTCCACAATAACGCCCCAGAATCATTCTCGGACTTCACAGTTTTCATTGCCAAGATGCAAAGGGTGACAGTCTTCAAGTTCCTAAGATGTTTGCGTTCCCTTTCTTTCTTTGTTTCTTCTCACCTCCTCATTGGATTTTCTAGTAATTTTGAGTCAGGTGGAGAAGAGTCCGCTCTGCTTGTGCTGTTCATTATGGAAATTGATTTGACCCTCATTTGCATCTATTTGCACTGCCATCAAGCTGATTTAGAATCCGAGGGTGGTTGCAACCTCCTCCGAAGCTGGCAGATTTGCTCTAAAAACAGAACCCTGGAACTTTCCAACCAGCTCCGAAGAACTTGTTCTCTTGCCCTTTTGATTTCTGCACAACATGGGCAGAGTTTCAGAGAAATACAACTCTTGGTAAAAGAAAGAAAGGAAACCTTTGTTGCCTTCTGCTATAAATAGCCTTCATTCCCTTGCCTTCCTCTATGCTGCTAGTCAACCCTGCAATCCTGGGTTGTGTATCAGATATAAGTACATTGGTCTGTGGAGTGAGCAAGAGGCCCCAGGCAAGATTGCAGGCTGGCAACTGGCAGCAGAGGAGTTAAATCTTAAACAATCCAACATGGCAATTATCCCTGCTGCAATGACCCACGGATTTCTCACTAGCCCCAGGAAGGAACAAAGTGCAGCGCTGCAACCATGGCCAAGGTGCCAAGGCGAGTGATAAGAACTTAGGAGAATGCAGACTTCAACAGGCCCAGTCATTCCGGCCTCTCCTCTTTAGTTTCCCTTTCCATCTACAGCCCTGGGCTGGTTCCTTGCTTTCTATCCAACTCCTCCTCTCGCCCGCCCTGTGTGCTTCCCACATGTGTCCAACAACAACCATCATCCTCACCTCCCCTATGCAACCTGTACTCTCTTTTATTGTCAGAAAGGAAATCACTTTATTGCTGTTTATGATGTAAAATACTAAATTCTCTTTGTGAAAAAAAATCAGTTTATATAAAAAAGGAAGAAGGCATAAAAATTAGCTGTACTCTGGCCACTCAGAGAAATTCACCCATACCTCAAGTGTATAGTCTTCAAATTCAAAGAATTTTTTTAAATGAAACCTATGAGACATATCTATTTTTCACTTAGAAATCCATCTTGTGCATTTTTCATTTCAATAAATATAGATCTACACTACCATTTTTAGCAGTCTCTATAAATGTATCCATAATTTGCACACTTAGTCTGTTTCTTCTTGATTCATATATATGAATATATATATATATATTCATAGATAATATACACATTCACAGTTTTTTTTTTTTCTTATTCCCAAATTTATCCATGAGGCCCTCCTTCTATCCTCAAGCCATCCAAGTTGCCTCAGCACACCTGACATCTGGGCTTTCTGCTGCCCCAAACTGTCTGCTCATCAGAAGTTGCCCATCCTAGCCTTATCTTTCAAGACCCTATGCTACTTGATGATAACTGGCAAATGTGAGGAATAAAGTGAGCTAATAGGTTAATCAGTAAAGCGGCTTTTATTTGCAGTCAACAGATAATTGGGGTAGGAATGGGCTTTAGAAATAACCTGCTTTGGTGTTTTCCCAACTTCTCAGTGGAGCGCAGGGGTGAGAGTGGTATAAAAAATTCACTGGTCCCTCCTTCAGGGAGTTCAATGTGATTAGTCCAGAATGGGGTCTGGAAAACTGTCATTTAACAAGCTCTTCATGGGATTATTTTGATCAGTCAAATTTCAGAACTCTGATTTTGTCCAGTATCTTTATCATTCATGTGAGACCATAGAGGGCCAAATAGATATAGTTTGTCACATCTACATGGACAATTAGGGATAGGGCTGGAGGTGTTGTTTATATTTTCCTATCCCTGAGCTTGTCTTCTTTTTGCTGCACAAAACCATCTTATTCCAAAGAAAAATTTTATGAGAACAAAAGTTTTCTAAATAGAATTCAGGAACAGGAAGGATTTGTGACTCTTAAACAGTGACGGTTCTGGAACTCAAAGTGGGCTAAGGGGAGATTGAATTGGAGGCAAAAAAAAAGGGGTCTTTTACTGCCACTCAAATATGTATCATGCAAATGACTATTTACATCTGGGTGTGTTTGTGCACATGCGCACATGTGTATATTTGCATGTGTGTACATATGGCTATATGTTGGTCTTAGAAAAAATATTGGAAGTCAAACATGATTATAGAACCCATAGTATAAGAATAAAGGTTTTAAAGACCTATTTCTAGAAGTATCTACAGTGAGAAAAAAATGCCAGTGCTAATGCATAAAGACTGGATCTAATCAAAAGCAAAATTTTCCCTTTATTTGAGTCTATCTTCATAAATGAAGACCAGTTTCAGCAAGATTTTCAACTTTCTTTGGAAACATGTGTAGTACAGAACACACAGAGACAGAGAGAAGACTTCTCAAGCCAATATTCAATAGGGAGCTACTTACCAGCTCTGGTGGCCAACTCAGTCATGGTGTTCATGTATAATGAGTATCTGGCAGGACTCTTTAATTCAAAACCTAATAAAGAAAATGAAGATGATCATTTAAAGCATCCTAACCTCATGGAGTAGGAACTGTGATGGATACCTTCCATTTTCCTGAAAGATAGTAGTTCTTCCAGTAGGCACAACTTCAGGTGGTACACCCTGCTGTCTGCTCTGTGTGGGAGGAGTAATAGCCATACCGATTTCCATGGTTCTTTATGGTTGCATTGTGTCCCCTCAAAATTTACATGTCGAAGTCCAAACCCTCCTGCTACCTCAAAATGTGACCTTACTTGGAAATTGGGTCATTGCATATCTAATTAGTTAGGTTAAATGAGGTCACAGTGAAGTAAGGTGGGCCTTTAACGCAATACGACTGATGTCTTTATAAAAAGGGAGAATTGGGCACAGAGACAAATACACACCCAGCAAGGATGTCGTATGAAGATTGGAGCTATACCGTCATAAGCCAATGAACTACCAGAAGTTAAAAGAGGCCTAGAACAGATCCTACCATAGGGTCCTCAGAAGGAGTATGGCCCTGTTGCCACCTTACTCTTGAACTTCTGGCCTCCAGAAGTATAAGACAATAAATCTCTGTTGTTTAAACTACTCTTTGTGGGGCTTTGTTACAACGGTCCTAGGAAACTAGGATAGTACCCTTCAGAACACAGCCTCCACCAGATGATACTTTTTAAGACAAGAGCAATTCAGCAACGGGCTAATCCTTATAATATTCACTGGTTTGGCTATACAAAAGCTCAATGGATTTGGAGATTCTCATGCCAAAAGAGGAACACCTGAAACAAAGTAATAACCCTGATTCTCTTGAAATAGAGGCTGATTCTTCCCCTCAGCCATTTCATGTTCCTTATGCAGCTGCAGCAACAGGCAGAGAAAAGTCACTGTTTCTGCAGGCATGATTGAATCTGGGTCATCAGATAGTTGCTATCAAAGAGTACAAGGAGCACCATATATGGAACATAGGCTGTCTCCTAGACAGCTCTAAATACTCTCTTTCCCAAAAGTACTAATGAATGGAAAACTGAATCAACCCTGTCCCCAAACACTCTCTCTCTCTCTCTCTCTCTTTCTCTCTCTCTCTCCCTAAAAGACCCCTAGGAAAGCAAAATTATGGGAATGAAGGCTTAGATCACCACTTCTCCAGCCAAGGTGCTGCCACAAGCTATGAGGAATGATAAGTGTGTATAGTAGGAGATGATAGAGATGATTGCCCAATTAGGCCTCATGACTAGCTGCTAAAGCATGACTCGATGTTATGATTTTTTCACTTTTTCTCTTCTTCTACTACATATTTTATACGATGACCGGTGGCTAATGTTTTAAGTTTCAGGTAGAAGAATGAAAGAATCCACATCACTTCCCACAATAATACAGTAGTGACTTTGTGTCTTGTGTTTGGGCCGTAAGTTTTGTAATGGGTGGAGGACAAGACTAGTTTTCAAGACACCAAAGGGATTGACTGTGCTAATCCTAATCCTCTTAATGTCTTTAGATCCACTCGCTATGCTTTCCCACCCTGCTCTTTGCTTCAGGATGCTGACTAATAAACACTGCATCAGCGGATTCTCATCTCCAGGTTCTCGTTGGGATCATCTTCTATGGTTCTCTAAGATGAAATAGCAATGGTAAGAACTAACTTGATTACCTCTCCCTGGGACAAAAATTTGCTTTTGAGTATATTGCTATAAGATAATGGAGTCCATTATTAATTCAACTCAAAGTTTTAGTAGAATATAAGCTGGTAAAAAGACTCTGAGTAGGGAGTAGTCCAGATGTTTTCCATTGATTTTTGTTTTTCCAGTAGGATCCTTTCTCCCACTATTACCACATTCAGATTTGCCTGCCAGAGCTCTTCTTAGTAAAAATGTTGGAGGATTCTGTTCTTCACATCCGTAGTAGAGAAAGTAGCTGAAGCAGGCTATAAACCCTATGTGAAAGGTGATGTTGAGGAGAAAATGATCCAAACCCATTTACACAACTGTGCTATCACGCTTCTAAAAAACACTTTTTTGTAGAGTTTTGTGCTCTTTTTTTTCTTACATGTATTGAGGTATAATTTACATATAATAAAATGTATTCTAAAAAGCTAAAAAGCTGCACAGCTGTACACATTTTGACAAACTTATATAGTCATGTTACCACAGAGATATCAAATTGTAGAATATTTCTGTCACCCCAAAACATTCCTTTGTGTCCCTTTATAGAACATCTCTTTGTCACTCTTAGCCCTTGACAGCCTCTGGTCTAATGTATGTCCTTCTAGCTTTGCCTCTTTCAGAATGTTATGTAAGGGAGGGCATACAGAATTGTAGCCATTTGAGTCTGGCTTCTTTAATTTAGCATAATGTTTTTGCGAATTATCCATTGTTTCAAGTCTTTGTACTTCATTCCTTTTTATCACCAAATAAAATACTTATTGTAATATGTTATTGTATCATACACTACAATTCATATCCAAATTACATCCACACTTTGGTGGATATTTGAGCTGTTTCAAGTTGTTGACAAACGTGAATAAAGCTACTGTATACATTTACATATAGGTTTTGTATAGACATGTATCTTGATTTCTCTTTGGTGAATACCAGAGAATGTATTAATGGATTGTATGATTAAGTACATATTTAACTTCATAAGAAACTGCCAGACTGTATTATAAGAAGCTATGCCATTTTGAAGTTGCACCAGCAATGTATTAGAGTTCCAGTTTTTCCATATCATTACTGATGTTTGTTATTGCCATTTTTTTTAAATTTTAACAATTGTGCTCTGGTTCTAATCTACATTATTCTAATTGTTAATGCTGTTAAACATCTTTTCATGTGTTTGTCATCTATATATCTTCTCAAGTGAGCTTAGTTTCAACTATTTTGCCTACTTTTAATTGGATTATTTATTTCCTTATTATTGAGTTTTGAGAGTTCTTCATATGCTCTGGTTATTACTCTCTTTTCAATTATTGCCTTTTAAAAATATATATATAACTAATTTGCTTACATGATATTGTAACTCCAAAGAAGGAATCACCTCCTAATTCTTTTATCACCTTTGAGGATCACTCATTCCCAACAATTACACTTCTCCTTCAATCTTTTACTCTTAAAATTCTGATCATGGGTTGTTTAAAATTTTGATCATGGGTTGTTTCATACTTTCATAAAAAGTATGAAAACTACTCACTCTTTCTCCCATAGAACCTGTACATATACAAATATTTGCGTATCCTTTTCAGAGTCCACAAGATACCTACTCCTGAAGTTGCACATCGATCATGAATCATGGACCCCAGGTTAGAAACTTATGTGTGCACTCTGTTAATGTCAACTTGGATCACTATAATTACCTTCCTTCTTTATCTTAGGTGAACATAAGCCATTGGATGATGTTGGATAAATCATGCAACTGTGCAAATTAATGCACTGAAGGTATACTTCCAACCATTTTTGCAGGGTATGCACAGCCACACAATATTTTTTTTCATTAGTCTCTTTAGTTCTATTTTTAATTCCCACAGAAGCCAGTTGACAAATATTCTTTATCACCTATATCCCCTCCACTCTGTGAAGAGCATCCTGCTATCTACTCTCCAGAAAAATAGAAGAAATCAGGTGTAAATAAGTTCCTCCACTCAATTTAAACATAAACATGTGCACATCTTTTCTTCCCTTGAATCTCGGAAAGAGACGTGACTTTCTTCCAGCCAATGCTAATCCTTCCTTTTGTGCTCTTGATCCTATTCTATCCTGAACTCCATTTTTGCAAACAGCTCCTCCACCTACATTATTCATGTCTCCCTCTTAAGTTGCTGTTTATTCTCAAGATTTCATCATGTTTTGTTTTTTCCATTTGAAAAGAGAAAAAAAGCTCCCTCAACAGTGTAGCCCACTTCTCACCTCTCCCCATGCTCTACCTATTCATTTCCCTAGCTTTACAGCCAAGCTGAAAACAATATTTTACATTCAGTGTCTCCAATGGTTCCATTTCTCACATCACTACAAACTCTATAGCATCCCCAACACTCCACTGAAATTGCTTTTTACAAGTAATAAATAACTTTACACATGGTCTAATTACAAAAAAATGAATTGGTTATTTTCAATTATTATACCTGTCCTCTGGGAAATATTTGCTATTGTTGACTATTTCCTGAAACTCATTTCTCTCTTGTCTTCTGTAGCAATACTCTCTCCAAACTTCTCTGTTAGTGTCTAACTATTTGCTGTGGGTCTCTGACCTCTTGTCCTAACAAGTACCACTGTGATAGTGATCCTCAGGTCTCTCTGTTAAGTCTTTTTTTTTTATTATTACTCTACACAGTTCCTGAATGACCAAACTGCATGATATTTTCAGCTACTACATACCTACCCATAAATCCATGAACCACAACTCTTGACCTCATGCCAGATCACTTTTAGGAATTCTCCTTTTTTAGGGGGGAAAAAAAAAGCAATATTTTCATACGCTGCTTGAACCCAACCAGTCCCAAGTGAATGTCACCATTGTTACCCTCCCCAAACTATTCTGAGATTTACTCCTTCCTTCTTATGTCTATCTCAGTGATTATCCCTACCATTCCACTTGTTTCCCAAGCAGAAACCTGAGAGTCACACTAAATTACTTTTTCCATTTCTGATAGTGACTAGTCAATCATACATTTATCTATGCAATAAATACTTATGAAGTGTATACCACATGCCAGACACTCTGCTAGCCCTTTGCCAGGTGGAATTAGATATTATCTTTGTTCTCAAAGAGGTTACATTTTAATGTTACAGAGGCTATGTCCTATATTCAGTAAGAGCTTAAAGGAATGGTTCTTTAATCAGACTGAGGTGGGGGCATCAAGAAAACTTGCCAGAGGCAACCCTTGCATTGAATGATAAAGGATCAATGGCAATTAGCTAAAGAAAGAAGAGAACAATAATCCAAGAAGAAATAGCCTATTGCAAGGCTTGATAATATGGTTCTTTTTTTTTTTTTGGTATTGTATTTTTTTTTATTTTTTATTTGTTATTTTTTTTTATCCCCAAATACTTTTATTTTATTTTTTCAGTGTTACAAGATTCATCGTTTATGTACCACACCCAGTGCTCCATGCAATACGTGCCCTCCTCAATACCCACCACCAGGCTCGCCCATCCCCCCACCCCTTCCCCTCCAAAACTCTCAGTCCCTTGTTCTGAGTTCACAGTCTCTCATGGTTCTTCACCCCTCCGATTTCCTCCAATTCATCCCTCCCCTCCCTCTCACAATGTCCTCCATGTTTTT
>CM052899.1:160777365-160865927 GCA_028534135.1 Potos flavus | reverse complement strand
CAGACATGAAAACAGACAACTACAAAAGAGAACTATTAAGCAATATGATAAGGGAAATAAAGAAAACTATGAGAAATGGAGATCAGAGGACATCAAACCTACTTCTGGATCATTAGAGTAAATTTCTAGAGCAAATGACAGTTAAGCTGGGACCTGGAGAATAGGCAGGAGGACAGGACAGCTATTCTAGGCAGTGGGAACTTCATATGAATGTCCTGGGTGGAAGGAAAAGTAAAGCCGAGCCACAGAATTTAAAGATCTGTCTGGATGGACCATAGTAATTCAGGGAGAGTTGGTGGGAGGTAAGATCATGAAGGGTTCTAATATCCCCCAGAGTTTAAAGAAAGGAACAGAAAAGATCGGGCTATGTTAGGAAGATCATACTGGCTGCCAAATGGAGGCTAGCTTGGAAGAAGACAGGAATGAAGGCAGAGAGATCAGAAAAGAGCCTGTTTCAATCATGTGGGCAGGAGACAGTGGTGGCATTATGGGGATTCTGTCACCTCCACTATTTTTTACGACCGTGCCCTGTGATCATGGATCGAGAAAGCTGCTGTGCATTGAAGGGCCTCTAACATCCTGCCCCCGTCACTGAGAAATGAGAAGAAAGCTATGGATCAAAGGCAAGGGAACCCCCCTATATCTGGCTTCATCTAGATGCTTATTTATTTATTTGAAGTTTTTTTTTTAATTCCAGTGAGTTAACATACAGTGCAATATTAGTTTCAGGTGTACAATATAGTGATTCAACATTTCATACGATACCCAGGGCTCATCACAGGAAGTGCCCTCGTTAATCCCCATCACCTATTTCATCCAACCTCCTACCCACCTCCCCTCTGGTAACCAGCAGTTTGTTCTTTGTACTTAAGAGTCTGTTTCTTGGTTTGTCTCTCTATCTCTTTTTTCCACTTTGTTTCTTTTGTTTCTTAAGTTCTGCATATGAGTGAAACCATCTGGTATTTGTCTTTTTCTGACTGACTTATACTTAGCATAATTCTAGCTCCATCCACATCATTGCAAATGGCAAAATTTCATTCTTTTATGGCTGAGTAATATTAATATGTATATATGAATATAGTAATATACATATATGAAATATAAGAATATATAGAGAGATATAGTAATATATATATATATATATATATATACCACTATATATCACACACATACATATATACATACACACACACACACACACATATATGGCACATCTTCTTTATCCCTTTGTCAGTCAATGGACACTTAGGCTGTTTCCATAATTTGGCTATTGTTGATAATGCTGCCAATTTAAATGTGGACACGAACCTGAACAAGACAAGGTGTGAGGGGCTGAAGCTCAGAAATGGTGACAGATTGGTGATTAGGCCTTGCCCAGCCACACCACGGAAATAAGAGTAGGTCACAGAATATTGCATGAAACAGTAACCATGAGAGTATGTTCCACAGGCGAGAGAAAATTGCTCTCGACAGGCAGCTGAATAGCTATTGAGATGACTGGCAATAAAATATGAGTCTTTTCAATTGGACAAAAGTTAAATTCAATAGGGAAGCAATATAAAATCCAAAAGGGGCTTCTGGTCACATACTTCTTGGTTACAAAATGGATGGAAAACAAGGCTTCTCTGGCTTTACGTCACAGCCTCGTATGGGCATCCAGGCTGGATTCAGACTCTTCTAAGTTGCTATGATCATTTCATTTTCTTAGAATCTGGCTTCAAGTCCTTCTTCATTTAAGTAAAAGGCACCTTGAAAGGGGGGAGTAGAATCTCAGCATGTGAGACTGGATGTTTTCTACCATACTCTTCTCTCAAAATAAATAGCTACTGTCTGGAGGAACTCCCTTAGATTTCCCCAGAGATCCCCATATTTTCACCCCTCACAGTGGAGCTTCCACTTGGCTTCATAACTGCAGGAAAAAATCCAGTGTACACAAGGTGTATATATATAGAACACTAAGGTGCTCTAATACAACCCATCCTTTGCCATAAATATTGGGCCAAATCATGAAAATGAAAGGCTCTTCTCTCCTGTGTTACCAACTATAAAAATACATTTTGCTGGCATAGGTTTCTCATAAGCTCCCAGTCATTCAATTAGATGTTAAAAATATGGCATAAAATTTTAAGTCATATTTACTCCAAATGAATAGCAAAATATATATCATATTACATATTCCATGTGGAAGGCCTATGGCAAGTTCTGCCCAGCTCACCTTTTTAGATATCTCTCCATCCTGTTCACATTCCTCTATCCCAATGGCCATAGTTCAAGCCACTACTATCTCTCGTTCGGAGGCTGTAATTGAATCCATCCCAACTGACTCTGCCTGCAGTCTTGCCCCATCCAATCCATCCTTCACACTGCAGCTGGAGTGATACTTTGAGAATGCAAAATGAATGAATCATGTCATTCCCCTATTTAACACTCATCAAATGTTTCCCAGTGCCATTAAGATAAAGTCCAAGCCCTTCAGAATGCCCTTTGTGGCCTGGCATCTTGCTTTTCTTTCTCATCTAATCTTACCTTCTTCTCCTTCCCACTTTATGTTCAAATTAAGAAATGTGTACTTTTCCAGGTCTTGAGCATAATTTTAATCCTACTTACACTTTGTGGTCATTTGTTTTTCATTTTAAATATCATTCATCAAAGCTTTTCTACCTCTTGATAAACAACACCAAGTGTCCCGTCTATGAGTTCATATTGAATCTTGCATCTTACTGTTGTACCTATAACATTTTCTCACACATAATGATTTAACTGCCTATTCTCCCACCATACTATAAACTGTCAGAAAAGTGATCTTTCTGATCTTATTCACCATTGTATTTCCAACACCTAGAGCAACTTTTATATCAATTTGTTGAATGGATGGATGGATGGATGGATGGATGAGGAAGAGCCTGTAGAGAGCCTGATAAACAAAGTGGACGTAGGCTTATATCTCCTCTATAAAGAGCTGATGATTAAAAAAAGAAAACCTCATATCATTGCTGTAAAGGTTAAATGAGATATTTATAATATGTAAGGCATTTAGAACTGTGCCTGGCATGTTTAAGCACTGCTCCAAAAAAAGTCAGCTATTTTTAATATTAATAATACTATGTTCTCAAGAAACATGACAAATAAATGAATGGATTAACAAAGATTACTCAGTAGTAAAATCTAGGTAAGTTCTGTCTGGTCCTTAATTACAAAAAGCATTTGAGACTTCTTGACAATGCCCAGCATCTGTGGTCCCAAATCACCCACATTCAGCAGGCAGAAATTGAGTACAATAAAGCACTTTCTGCCCTAGCATCCAAGTTCGACCCTTATTACTAGAGTTGTTTTTGTCAAATTCCCAACCTTTTGGACTCTGGATTCTGTCTGTGTTCTGAGATCTATGACATTTTCCTGCTCCCTGCTCTCTTACCTGATCTTCTGGTCTTTGGTCCCTTGCCTTCCTATACTGGTGGTACCTGATTAATCGAGCTCTGCTCCTGACCCTTCCTTGTTTGGCTTATATCCAGGATGGGTCAATGGCTTTAAGGACATGCCCCTGGGCAGTGCACTGTGCCAAGACACACAGGAGAGGAATGCCGCAGTGGTTGGTCTGCATTAGCATAATTATCTCCTGAATCTACTTTCAACCAATTCATACTTTGTCTCAAACCAAACTATTTTTGACCTTCTCTTTATTTTTATTACTTCTTTACAAGTTGCCCTTTCAATCTGATGTTGTTCCTTTTTAAGGCTTTGATTAGCATTCTTCTAATGTGACATTTCCTTGGAAAATGTTTGGCTTGGTCCCAGATCCCCCTTACCAAAGAACATACTTCTGCACTGCCTTAACTGGGTATAAGCCAGAGGTGATATACAGAATATTTAATATCTGGTAAAACAGAGGCAATGAGGAATCAAAATGAATGTTGATAAGAGGACTGGAAGAAGATCCTGGAATGTCTCCATACTATGTCAAGCATTAATTCTTTAATAGTTGTGTCTAAGGGTACAGACTGGGGAAGTGGGGAAGCAGCTACTTACCAAGCAGTATGAAAGCATTCCAAAATTCAGCAACCACTAGAGTATACCTCAAGATTTTATCTAGGATTGTGTTTTCTAATTCAAGCCTATTTTTTTTCATGCTCCACAAGGCATTGTCCATTAGACTCATCCCTAAACTTAGGCACTAGGCGACAGAATTTCTCACAAAGACAATATACACATATATTGGCTTTAGTTGTTCCACATGAAAATTGTTAGAAGCAAAATCATCCCCAAGTTACTATGTTTTGGGGGGGATGACATTGCTCAAGAAACCTCAGATTTGTGACTTTTAAACCCTATAAGCCTTTGAAACTTCATGAATAAGAAATAAACTAGGAGGGTTGTACATTCCTCAGGAAAAGTAGCTTTTCCAAAGTCAACTTCAAATATAGTCATGATGAATAGTAGGGATCCTCTTAGGAAAAGATAGGGAGATTGTCTAATAAAAAAATGGACTCCACTGCCAGGACAAAGGTCTTGCTATTTAACATATGTTACAGGCCAGCAATTTGTATGTAATTCTCATTCTTCCTTTTTCTAAAATAAAGATTTTTTTGTAGTTACCCTGTTCCTTCACCATTACTGTATGCTGGGTGATGGGAATAGATAACCTATCTCTCAGCTGATAGTCACTAGACTAGAAAGTTCACATCTGGATCTGATAGTGAGGAGTGGACATTACTATGAGATGGTATACTTTAAGCTGGATTCTAAAATAAATGATATTTGGGGTTACTTCCTGTAGAAGAGGGATGAGTAGACTCTATTAAAATGTGTATATGAAGAGTTATATGCATGGATGCTCACCAGTCTAAGGAGTGTCAGAAATTGTTGATGCGTGAATTCAGTACTGACCTCTAACCTCCTTCTCCTATGTCCCATCCACCATAGAGGCCAGAGAAGCCACATATATGCTTTTCCAGCTTCCTTTGCAACCAGGGTGAGCCACAGGACACACTTCTGAAGAAAAAGATGTGAAGGTCAGAGGTAATGTGTGTAAGCTTTTACTTTAGTGGTGAAATGAGCAGTTATCACTGATAATTTACAAGACCCCATTTTTCTTAACTTTAAGGTAGACATGAGATTTGATGATGTGGTATCCATCTGATAACTGTGAAGAACAAACAAAAAATCCCAAGAGATTTAAAGAGGTGTAAGCCCTGACACTATTATGCTGTTGAACACATGTCAGCAATAATCAACCTCCTGATTCTTGAGTGAAAAATAGTACCATATTAGTTTATACCACTGTTGATCGAATTTGCTAGTGTTTGCTGCTGAAAACATCCTTACTAACAGAGTCCTTTGTAATGCAATTAATGTCTCTAACATCATTACCCAAGTGAAAACAGTGGTGAATTTTGCACTGCACATTTTTATCTTTTCTTAGGTCAACATCTCTGTTTCTTCATGTCCATGTGGGATACCAGTTCTCTGCTATGAAATCTGTCAGGGTACAATTTTGTAACAACCCCAACTGCGTAAACAGTACAAGGGCCAGATGGCTATTATGATACATCAATCTTTCCAGAAGAAAATCTTATGATAACAAATTTAGAACCCCCCAAAAATTATCAGAAGAAAACTAAACATAATTGAAGAAGTAATTAGACATGAATCAACAATAAAAAATTCATAGAATTCAAGCTAGCACTTCCAAGCACTATGCCCATGATAGATACAGAATATTTTCTCACAGATATCACCTAATACCTGAGAATCCTTCATGATGGCAAGTTCTAGGCAACCATTAACAAGTAATTGGAGCTGGCACATAATGTGAAACCTATTTGTATCTCCTAACAACTACATAGTCACATTATATAGTATGGTTCATAATCCAACCACAAATCCATGCTTACCAGAAATTGATAATATCTTTGGGGAAGGGAGGTTGGAGGGTACCAACTAAGTGCTTCGATTTTGTTTTGTACCCCCTCCTATTTCCCTTAAGTCCTAATTGACAACCTGGTCAAGAAGACATATAGAATCTCACTGAATTATTAAAAACCCCATTATTATGATCTTGTATCCATTACTATAGCTAGTAAACAATCTATACCCTTTGTATTGATCATCAATTGCTTTGATCCCTGTCCTTTATCGTTGCATCTGAACATTTGAAACTTTGTCAAAATTAGTCTTGCTGCCAAAAGATGCCTCTACTATCTCTTTATGAAAGTTTATTTATCTGCCCTTTTGGACAAATGGAAGCTGTTAATGAAAGGAATTTGTTTCTAGATGTAACTTTTGAAAGGACAATTTCTCCCCTATGCAGAAAAAGAGATCCTAGCTTGAGTGACTTTCCATTTTCTACTTCAAATCTATCTGGCAACTTAAAGAATAGATACAAAGGAGTAGGGATATTAGGAGTTAATACTTAACACTTTCCTGCCAGGTACATGGAATGTCCTTCTTTGATCTGGGCTGTATTGAAAGGGTGCTAAAAAGATACTACAGAAGATACCAAAATAGAAAGAGATGCTATCGGGAAGCTCAGGCAATTGCTGTTTGGTGACCTGAAAGGAAAGAATTATATATGAGAAGAGCAAAGGAGAAAGTACAAAGACAAGAAAATACAGGTCACAGGGAACAAAGTAAAGCATAAGATTAAGTTGAATAATATTTAACATCTTATAAATAAACATATATATATATGAAAAAATAATCTAAGAAAAATGGACTTCTGCTAAAAGCAAGCCTGGAAGTACAAGAAATGTAAGAAATGTGGAAAAAAAAAAAGAAATGTGAAAAATATAGAAACATTGACATAAAATCAGCTGATGTCAGTGAGAAAGAATGGGCATGGAAATTCCAGCTCCTCATGACAAAATGGCATGATCTTCAGAAATAATTGTAATTTCTCTCACTGTAGGTGAAGCTGTGAGCCCTCCCCCAAAGGAGGGAAGAAAAATCGCATGAAGCAAAGACAATAAACAAATAGAGGGCATTTTGACTTTGTATTCAGTCATTCAATTATTCAAATATTTAGTGAGTTTCTACTAATGCTAGGCACTGTTCTGGGTGAAGAGTGTACATCGGTTAGCAAAAGGCTCAAAGCCGCAGCCCTCACAGAGCTTACATTTCTAGTGCGGGATAGAAGTGATATACAGTAAGGTAGAGATAATACCCTTCTATATTATATAATTGTGTAAAATTAAGCCTAAGTATCGGCAACTGTTCAGATTCCACAGACCTAGTCTAATGAAATCAATGTAAGAGATAAGTTATATATTTGCGTATACATATTGCCTTGCCTATATTATGAGTCAGCATCCCTTCCTCTAAGAAACGATGGCTTGGTAGAAGCTCAATTTCCTGACCGGGAAATGTAAATTGGACTAGTCAGTCTTGCATGTTGTTCTCCCTGACTTGGTCTTTAGGTCGAGAAAGGTTATACCTTTAAAAGAAGGGAGTAATAAAGCAAGGTGTGGCACTAGGAAAATCTCAAAGAAATTAGTAAAAATATTCAAGACCAAAGCATTCAGAGAAAACATCTTCTTCAGAGGTGAAAAGAATTAATATAATGATGGGTTAAGAAGTTAAATTTTCAGGCAGGGCCTTATGTTTCAGGCCATCTGTCCATCCACCCATCCATCCATCCACCCATCCACCAATCCATTCATGTGTCGCAGGAAGAGTGAGGAGCTATGGAGAGGCATGGGCAAGTTTATCCTCACCAGGAAAGAGGTGGCTCAGTATAAGTTGGCTTGCAAAATCATATTCAAATCCCATAGAGTTTATTCTGTAGGCTTTGTCGATAGAGCTAATTCTCGGGGGGAGGGGGTGGAACTGTGATACCAGCCATATTTGTCTTCAGCCCAGCCTTTTTTTCTTATCCTGTGCATTGCCACATTGTTACATTCCTGTTCAGCATATAGGCTTTGGTGTCCAACTTCCCAAAGTTGCTAGATATCCCTGTCCGTGATAGACAAAGTCAAGCCAAAATCCTACAAAAAGAAATTTGCCTGCTGTCGGAAATCTGACATACTTTTGCATGAATGATGTAGAAAGGATTCCATACAGCATTAAAGCAATCCCTGAGAGAGTTATGTTGAATACAATCCGTCTTACGTAGACACATATCTTGGAAGTCCACTCCTTGACATTTCCTCCTTAAGACAAAAATTAAATAATGACTCTCTATAAAAATATTAAAGGTCTCCTTTTACTAGGAAAAAAATGAGCAAAATTAGAGGACACTTTTTAAGCTTAACTTATGTTTAGCCCACCTTGAATTCCTTTGACACACTTCCAGGTCCACCGAAGAGCAGTAGGAGAGATTCTGTAAACTGGAGATTTATAACATATGACAACTCAACCCAGATCCTTATGAAACTAGAAGTGAGTCAGCAACATTATAGCTGCTTGAAATTCAGGGCATTTCAGAGTGAGGGGGAGAAATCTTCAAGAATTTCACAGAGAATGTTTTACTCTGAAAAATTGCTGAGAATTCTACAGAGGCAAAGTGGTGCCTGAGTTTTTTATTTTCCATGGCTAGGTGGTAAATGAACCAAGGCTTTGGGAACTGGGATCAGACAGCTGACAACAAGAAGGGCCACATCAGTGGGATGTCTAATTGCTTCTGCACCTTTCCTAAAAAGTAGTTAACTTTCAATGGCTCCCATCCCCTTCAAGAAAACAATCTCTAATCCTTAATGCAGTCTATAGGCCCTTAATTAATTGGCTCCTGCCTGACTAGACACGCATGTCACCTGCTTAGGCTTTCTACTCCTCTCCTCCATAGCTATTGCCAAACCGACATTCTCTCATTTCCTCATTAGATCATGCTCTACTTCTAATTGTTATTGGGTTGATCCTTGATAGATTCATAATACAGAACAAATAACTATTATACGTCATGGTAACAAAAATAGAGTCTCCATGTATTGAATATCTCTTCAGTGTCAGACATGAGTCTTATGCTTATCTTGCTAGTTTTCACCAAAACTCTGCAAAGCAGGCTATCTATCTTTTTAGAGTTCAGGAACCTGCATTTTGAGAGGATAGATCATTTGTCTAAGGTAACACTGATGATATGTGGGAGACATGCAGTTTTAGTACAGGTCTGTTTGGTGTCCAAGCACACTATCTTCCCATGCTTCTTCCCCTAATTAACTCATCTTTGGCTCTCAAGACTCAATACATTACAATCATGTCTCAGAACGGTTTCCTCTGATGCCCTCTGCCCCTACGAGGAAAACAGGTGTTTCTCTTGCCATTTGAAAGCAATTATCATCACTGGTTTGCTTATCTGTCTCCCCCTCTCAGAATATGAACAACCACCGGCACTCTTTCTTCTCAGTAGTGTCTTTACCTTGGACATGGTAGGGGTTCGTAAGATGTTTCCCACCATGGCCAACCATAAGTGAATGAAGAGTTGAAGAGGTGTCACATGATGATTCAGGAACCAGGTGAAGCCAGGAAGTAGCTATCTTAAGCCTTCGCCAGTCAGCACTTTCTGAAGGTCCCCTTTCTTACTTTAATAGTTTATTGCAAACACTAACTAGAATAACTAGATGTAGCTAAAAACCTGGGGCTTTGTTTTTGGAGCCCTCACCCTCATCACCAATCCCTCCCCCAGCCCAATTCACCTCCCCAAGTGATCCAGAAAAACTAAAAGACAAAATTATTGCCCTACAAGGAGGTTTAAAAGTGATCATGTAAGGTAGCTGCTGAGGGACCTGTGTGAAGGAAAGTCATGATAAAGGTGGTTAAGAGGCTTTATTGAATTGTAACCCGGGAGAAATATGGCTGGATTCATCAGGCTGTGGTTAGGGGACCTATGAGCAAATTTTACTGGCTGACCTTAACTAGAGAATTGATTTTTCTTTTCTCACAGATCCCATAACAAGAGTAGAACAGAGAAAAGACCAGAAGCCAGCAGGGATGGAGAGAAGAGATGGCAGAGCTGAAGGGAGTCTCCCCTTCCTTCTTTAAGAAGAAGAATGTGTTCTCTGCTGGGCTGACCCCTGGGCCAGGGAGAACACACCAGGACCCTGCCGAAGATGAAACCCATGCATCCCTTATGTTCTTCAAGATTGGGAATTTCCAGACCAAATCATAGAGCAGATCATGGAATCAGGGTCACAGGGAAGGACCCTGATTTCTTGCTTCAATGTCAAGGGCACCGATTGTTGTATATGTGAACACACACACGCTCACACTCTCACACACACATTCACACACATACTCGCATACTTTCTCTCTCCTCTCTCAATCTCTCTCTGCATTTGACAAGGAATCTCTATTGCACATAGCCCTTCCCACACTTGTTTACTAGCTAGTAAATATTTTCAGTAGCTCATATGTCTTACCATGCTGCCGAATTAAGGTGACTGAGTGAGTGTTTCAGGGAGCACTAAGTACCCGAGTCTCAGAAGCTCTTCCAAGTACACCACTTATTAAATAATGAAAACTCCTCCCTGGTAGACATGGTTCTCACGGAAGTTGCACAATCATTTACAATTAAAAAAAAAATAACCATGAATATTTTTTTTAAATCTCACCTCTAAGGATTTCTGAACTGACCACATTTCTTGATCATAATAACTTGATTGGTGTAATCACACTTAACTCCTGGGGACCGTGAGCACCCAGGGAGGAGATGAATCTCCGGGCCTGTGTGAACAGAAAAATAATCAATATCTGCCGTCATTATTAGGCACTTCTAATAGTAGTCCCATTTCGTAGATAAAGAAACTGAGGCTTAGAAGAGTTACATGCTTGCCCAAAGTCACACAGCTGGTCATTGGTCCTTGATGGAGTCACAATTTGGTTCTATTGGGACTATGTGAAGAATCCATCAAGGCTTCTGGACAAAACAGAAATGACTGCAGAGTCAGAGGAGCAGAGAGGCTCAGGTGGCTGCCACTGTCTCTCCCTTCTCCCAGGAGAAGGCCAAAAATGCTCCTCCGTGGGTTAAAGACAAGGAGGGTCCAACACCGTTTATGTGATAAGAAATCAGCAGCTGGGGGCGCCTGGTGGCTCAGTGGGTTAAAGCCTCTGCCTTCGGCTCAGGTCATGATCTCAGGGTCCTGGGATCGAGCCCCGCATCGGGCTCTCTGCTCAGCGGGGAATGTTTCCCCTTCTCTCTCTGCCTGCCTCTCTGCCTACTTGTGATCTCTCTCTGTTAAATAAATGAATAAAATATTAAAAAAAAAAAAAAAAGAAATCGGCAGCTGTTCCCTGGGACAGTTTCACCGAAGGCCTCCCTTTGTCTCAGATCAGAACAAAGTTGCTCCCGATGCATTTACTGGGAAGTGTTGTAACTCCTTGGAACTCAATTGCATCCTGACATCTTATTCATCTTCCAGCTTATTTCCCATCACTGACCCTGATCTTATTAGAAAAACCTTGGAGAATATCAGTAATGGCACCTTTTCTTTTTTTTTTTGACAAGTTACTCCAGAATGGATTTAATATCTTCAAATTGTCATTGATTGAAACTAGTAATTCTAAATGAGCAGCTTAAAACTAATATCCCTCTTTTTTTTTTTTCTTAATCTTTTTTCCTCTCTAGCCACTTGATACTTGATCTTTTCAAGGGTGTCTTCCTGAGTGTTCAACAGGCTATAAAAATGTCCGTGAGAGACAAAGATAGCCAGAAAATGTCCAGTGGCATGGGACCTCGTGAGGGGCATCACTTATTCCCCCACTGAATCTCCCACCTACCAGAGTTTAGCGCATAGTAGGTGCTCAAGAAGTATGTAACAAATCAGGAAAAGTCATTCCATTAACCAGAGCTGATTATTCAGAAAATTAGAGACTAGAATCTCAATACTCAATTGCTCTTCAGTAGAGCTCTTGTGAATTAGAAACTGCCAACAGGTAGGTAGAATGAGTGATTGCGACTCAGTGAGATCCCAGAGGCAGTGAAGTTTTCCCTCTTTCAAAAATTTCTCTCTCAGCAATCTTTTACCAACTGAAATTCCCATCTTTGATTATACATTGAGCACCTAAGGAAGGGCACTGACTTTGGAATTCAGAGCTATTAGCCCAGATAAGTTTATTTAACTAGCTAATAGAGACTTGGGTCCTTGAACGACAAAGATAGGGGCTGGGTGAGTCCCAGGTACAGGAAATAATCAAAAGTGCTGAAGCAAAAGTGTAGCGTGACTGGTTGCAGTTTGAGCACAGAGAGTTGAAAGGAGCATGCTAACCGGAGGGCCGCCCACACCTAACCCACCAATATAACTAGTCTGGCCCGGGTGCCAAATGAATGACATGGGTTTGCTCTAGGAAAGCCATGTTTGCATGGTCCACGAGAGAAATGCAGAAATGGAGCATGATCATCATAAAACAAAAACAAAATCATGGGTTTGGGATCTGGAAAACCCGAATTAGAGTTCTGGCTTCATCCCTTTTTGGTTATTGGTCCTGTGGCTTACTTTGTGTTTGCTCAGTTTCCTCATCTGTAAAATGGGTATAGTGGCCCCTCCTATTTGGTAGGGACAATGAGGCATAATTGAGATCAAAAAATGCTTAAATGTCAAACCTAGTGTAAAAGAGGCACGTAGTAAATGGTACTTTTGTCACTCTCGGTCACTATCAATAATTCTTTTCAAAGTAAATTCTATCCTTCTTACTAAAGCAAAAAGGAAGAGGGGCAAGGGAGAGAGGTAACTGAAAAGGGAGAGGGAGATGCAAGGACGGGAATATTTACCAGGCATCTACGATGTGCCTTCACATTCAAACACTCCCCGAAAAGGAAAACGTATATTATGAATTTTGCCTTCTCCATCTTCCCCCTCACCTACACATCCCTCAGACCCCAGTTGTTCAGGCTCCCCAAAATAAGGAAACACAGAGGGAAAAGGAGAAACATAAGCGGGAAGAAGAAGAAGGACATTCTGTGAAAACAGGAAGCTTAATTGCTTGAGTGTCAAACCATGCCCTCAAAACTCTGAGCAGCGTCATGAGGGAGAGGGGGAGTCCCACACTGCAAACCAGAAGCAACCCCTTAAGAACACAGGCCCCATGGCAAATGGAAACTTGGTGTGCACTGGTTCTAAGACCCCGTACAAAATGACTAACAAGGATGGCTGACCCAGCACAGCTAATCAGCTAATACTGAGCGGAAGGCAGCGTTAGCTTCTAATCTTGGGATATTCCTGAAGAGAAGGGGTTGCATCCCTCCTGCTTTTTGTTCATCACCTCTTCAGAAGTATTCAAATGAGTTGAGACAACTGCTTCACTTGGCATTTGGATCCATCTATTAGCCACTCCGGGCTGCGAGTGCTTAGTCATTTCTTAGCTCCTGTCACTGCCACTTTGTTCTCGCATCTGACACTGACTCCAATAACCTTGTAGCATCTGCCCTCCCAATTCCCTGAAAACCCTGAGCAGCCTGCTTCCATGAACCCTCCTTTGAATGTCCTTGTCTCTCTCCTTCTCTCTCTCTCCTTTTTTTTGACAAGGAAAAGAGCTATCAGGTTTCTTGAACATTCTTGAATAGCTAATTCCTGGAGTCCTTGTCCTCACTTCTTCCCCTCTGTACCTCACTGGCATTTGCTCCGAGATCTGCTGCTTTTCAAACAATGCCCTGGCACTGAGTTGAGGTTTCCAAATGTTAGCTCCCTGGCACCGGTCCTGTGGGTGCTCAAAGAATTCTTCCCTGATTTGCACACAAACCCTTTCATTCTGAGACATATCAGGGTCAGCCCGGCTTTTCTCCTAGCCCGCAAGGTGGTTTGGAGGCCATGGCCCAGAGAGCAGATAGAGAAGTGTTCCTCTCCCTTTTCAGACTGTCTCTCAGCCACTCTCACTGGAGCATTTACAGATGCACATTCCTCCAGGTTTGATTCAAACCCCTACGGGCAGCGTCACGCGGTGGACTCTTACCTACACTCCAGCTTGTCAGACTGCCTTCAGGGGAGTCTGCAGAGTTTCCAGCAGCTTGTCTGCGCCGTTCTCATGCCCTTGCTCAGGGGAAAGCTTGTCTAAAGCTCCTAGGATGGAAGAAACTTTCCCACCCAGGTGTCACTGTCAATACGATTATTTTAGGAGAATGCCGGGGGGGCTGTCTGTGATGTCTACTCCGGGGTGAAGGAGTGGTCCAACCTGCCTGATAGCCATTGGTTTGCTCGTTCTCAGCCTGATTCTTACAAGCAAAATGTAAATGGAGCACGGCAAGAAGAAACCAAAGAAAGAGACAAGAGGAAAAGAATCCATTCGTTCACCTCTTCATTAATTCAAAAAGCTTTTCCCGAGCGCTGCTCTATGGGTCTGGGAAAGGTATTGGGGATTCAAGGAAACACAGGACTTACTCTTTGCCCCCCAGAACCTCAAGAGTCTAGGAAGAAAGTGAAACAATTTCTCCGTAGCATATAAGCAGAGTCTATTACTTAAGAGAAGTACTTAACCAGTGCTGCGTGAAGATTAGGGGTTTAATAAGAGCTTTCCAGAAGGAACAGTGTTCGCGTTGAATCTTAATGGAAATGGCAAACACTTTACGTTTAGCCTGCTTTGGGTCAGACAAAGTGACAAGTGCTAGATAAACGTTAACAACATAGAACCTGTCCTGACATCAAGGAGCTTAAAGTCCAGCTGAGGACATAGAGAGGTGTAGTTGGGGGACAGGAGGAGCTTAGAGTCCAAGTTGAAAAGGATACATATTAGTTAACAATTATTGAATGTTCCCATGCACCAGATACCATACTCAATGCATCATATTTAATCTTTAGAACAACATTATATAGCAGGTATTGTTCTTTCCATTTTAAAGGTAATATAACCGGAATTTAGAAAGCATAAATAACCTGCCCACCATTATCAACTTTACAAGTTACTAGATCTTGGATTTGATCTCCAGTATATCTTATCTCAAAGCATGGCTCTGAACCACATTGGGGGGCAGACTTCTGGACTTCTGGCCTCTCTGATAGAGCATTTGAGGGAAGGGATTCCAAGCAGAGGGGATAGCTTTTGCAAAGCTTCAGAAATATGATGGAATAGGGCATCCTGTATTACAGAAGCAGAGGATATAGTAAGGTCGGAGTTGTCATGCAGGGGGCAGTGGGGCTGGAAGCATGATGAAAATAATGTTTGTGGGAGGGAAAAGACCATTCGTAGATGAACTTACACTCAATGCCAAGGGCTTGGTATCTGGTTCCGGGGGCCCTTATTTAGAGCACATCAGTGGGCACCAAACAAAAACAGAGTAGGATAAAACTGGAGTTTCGAGTGCTAAATGGAAGTGGTGGAATTGGTTATAACCGAAATAATGATGATGAAAAACAATCATTCTGATAGTTTTGAGAGTAGAATAAAGAAGATTGGGTGATCTTTGATTTGATGAAATTAGAGGTGGTAAGGAAAGAGAGGAAGGATTTATGGTTTTTGGACAGGGCAGTTTGAGCTGATAACAATCTCTGAAAAGGGGAATATAAGTAGATTTTAGGGAGTAAGATGATATGTTTGGTTTGGGATATATCATGTTTAAATTTTCAGGGGAGACTCAAAGGACATATCTAGTAGGTCTATGAGACTGAGCTTGGAGCAGGGATTTGGATTGGTGAAGCTGATGTAGAAGTCACCTCCCATGGTCTTTGGTAAGTCAGTGTTATTGGACTCAGTGATTCATGCCAAGAAGAGCACACATAGGGAGGCCTGGGTGGCTCAGTTGGTTGAGCGGCTGCCTTTGGCCCAGGTCATGATCCCAGGGTCCTGGGATCGAGTCCCACATCGGGCTCCTTGCTCAGTGGGGAGCCTGCTTCTCCCTTTGCCTCTGCCTGCCACTCTGCCTGCTTGTGCTCTTTCTCTAACAAACAAATAAATAATAAAAAAAAAATCTCATTAAAAAAATAAAATAAAATAAAGATTCCTTATTAAAAAAAAAGAAGAGCACACATAAAGAAGAGAAAGATGATTCAAGAAAGGAAAAAAAAAAAAAAAACCCAGGGGAATATCAACATGAAAGAGATAAGTAGGGGGAAAGAAGCTAATGAAGAAGAATATGATGGGATGGCCAGAAGAGAAGGATGAGAGCATATTTTTCTATTTCCATAGCATGTTAGAATTGGAAGCCATCTGCCCCCTTCAGTCTGAGATGCGGTCAGTGGGGCCTGCAGAGATAAAGGGCATCGGCAAAGTACGAACAGCTGGTCTATAGTAAAGCCAGAATTTAAACCCTGAGCTTCCCGTGCAACCCATGCCAGGATTTTTGTTAGTAATGTATGGGAACTAAAAAAATGTTGATTAATAAAAGTATCCTTTTGACCTCAGATTTCATCATTTTCCATGTTTTGAAAGGCATCTCAACTGCCAGTAAGAAGAGATGAGAATGTACTTATTGTCTGCCAGGTTCTTTGACACAGATCAGCCTAGGAAATGTCCTATCAATCCCACAAAATAGGATTAATTTTCCCACTTTTTACTGAGGAAACACTGAGGCTAAGAGATGTAAAGAAATAAATTTCTTGGGAGCATATGTGTAAGGAAGACCATTATTTTACTGTCAGGTCGTTCTAATTATTTGTCAACTTCTTGGGAGATCAGAGCTGACTCTGTATGCAAACTCCCCAGAAGGGACAATTTGGGAGGGGGAATCAATAATAATAAAGGGGGGGGTCTAGGTTGATTTAAGACCATTGTTCTCTGTACTGGGGGACTGAGAGGAATTCTATAGCGGAGCCATAGCTTTGGGGAAATTAGCAATATCTTTCAAGAAATGCCAATAACTAAGAACTAACTTCAGAGTTATTAGTTGGTGCTTTATACCTTCAGAGCAAGTCTATCATTGTGCAGAGGCTTCAGCCTCTTCTGTTGGAAATGAGTTAATGTAGTCAAAATATGACATGCTATTTTTTATTCCTTACCCAGATCAGCCGTACTCTAACAATGCATTTCAAAGTACAGCCGATGGAAGCTCCACCTGAAACTTGTTCTTGCAGATAAGTATCTTCATCCCATTCATCGTTTCAAGAAAAGAAATCTCACTGCATGGCAGCATTTTCATCTGCTTTGGTTTCAACTAGAGATAAATTGTGCCTGCTGCAAACTAATTAATATCAGTCACCTGGAAAGTAGAAATTGGGAGACAACAGGCTTCTCTTTCTTGATAAACAGATTGCTGGGTAAGGGATGCACATGGATGTGACAATTCATTTGGCCATTGAAATAGCAGGAATGAGACTTTGGGGACAGATAGTTGGAAGGCATGAGCAAATCTCTTCTGGCTTCATCCATCTGAGCCCAGGCAAAGCTTTTGCACAAAGTTTCAAGCTTCCCTAAGTCCTTATATTCAGCAGAAATTGCTGGACCCCCAGAGAAGTTTCCCTAAAACTATAACCAGACTGCTAAAATAATGGCCAACTCCTGGGAAAGCTGCTCTGTACCCAAGTTATCAGCAGCCCCTTGCCTGACCCAAGTTCCCTCTTGGGTAAGGAACCAAAAAGATTGGCCTAGATGATATGTAATCCAAGAAATCCAATATCAGAACCAAGCAGCTGGGAAAGAAGAGCAAAGTTTAGAAGCAAGAAGCAGCAGAGAGCTTCCCCACAGCTTGCCTGTGGGGGGAGATGTCGCGTGAAGCGCTGAGAAAAGACAGCTGTTTTGCATGGACCAGGTGGAGCAAACTCATCACAACTATCCTCAAATGAAGAAATCACCTCTCTCACACAGAAAAACTGTTGTTTCAGGGGGTGGTTCTCTGAATGAGCCATGAGAGGGAAAATGCAACCACATGAGTATCCCTTACACCCAGTTTGTCAGAGGCGGCTTGAGGGATCATTATCCCATCTCGATAATCATAAATTGCCATTTTTAGAGGAGCTTCAGAAGAATGATATTCCAGAAATGATTCACAGTCATAGCATTTGGGGATTCATTTAGCTAAACTTGAAAATTCTCATCCATCCATCCAGGTAGCCAATATCCTCACAAACTCAAAGGGCAAAACAAAGGTAAATTCACACATTAAAATATGATGTGGTCACTGCTGTGATAGATGGAGATGCAGAAGACACAAAAATGAAGGAGTCAGTTCTATAAATCTGGAGTGGAAAGTAGGGATAGGTCAGAAAAGCTTTTGTAGAGAAGGTAACACTTGGATGAGTCAAGGAAAGATGGCAAGTGTTCATAGGCAGACAGAGTAGGGGAATCTGAAATGCTCTCAGTTCTAGGAGAGATCTGGGGAAAAGATAGTTGGACTACTTCTAGTCCTGCCAGTGCCCAGTTCTACATATCCAGGTCAGCTCAGACAGTAAAGATCCCATAGAGCCTTCACTGTCCATCCTCCTTTCTGAGTAGTGGGGTTTATTTCCATAGATCTTGAGATATTTCCTAGTTATGTGCTCATGACATTGTATACATCCACTAGATCTCAGATTGCTTGAAGACAAGAGTCTCCCATTAATTCATTTTTGCCAATTTGTGACTAAGACAGTGTCTGGGACAGAACAGGTATTTTTCTGAAGTTTGTCAAATACTGTATATGTCTCCACACTTGATTAGGAGTTTCCGGAAGATAGGAACTATGATTCATCCCTTCTAGGTCTAGAACAATGCTCAAAGTAGATGTTCAATAAATGTTTAATGAATGCATAAATAAGTGAAAAAGAACGTTCTTAGATATTGAGAATATAAATATTACATCCTCTAGGAGCCCACTCAAACTTCAATGTGATAGTGAAGTCAATGACACACCCACTACATGTCCTTTTTTCTGATCACCTAATGTCATTGTCCTTCCTGTCTTCCTCCAGACAGTAAGGGCCTTGGGTATTCAGATTTCTCTCACTTTTGCCCTAACATAACTTGAAATTATCTAAGCAACAGTGAGCTAGAACTGGTAATGGCTATAGTTCATTAGCTTATATTATTTTCATTATTTATTATCATTTTTTCCAGTTTAATATAAAAATAAAGGGACCACTGAAAGTTGGTTACTTATAGGTATCATTTGTAAGCCATGGAAGAGATATTTTGCAGCAAGGAAACCCGTACACAGACCTCACAACTCTTACTATGGGTTCACTGCCTAATCTGTAATAAGATTGATTCTGCCTCCCTTTCTGGCCACACCTGACTGGTCAGTCAATATCCATGTTGTCCTAATGGACTCTGTTCCTTCTGCATGAGTTTGTTATTGTCCCTGTGTTGCTGGTTCATGTTCTGAAATTGTAGGGTGTTCGGCAACCTGTGGTGTAACTGGTACAAAGGCAGTCTATTCTAACCAGGGCTCTACCCTCGTGTGACCTGAAGCCAGGAATTTAGCTTCTGTGATTCCCAGTATCTTCGTTTGTGTCCTTGAAGACCCTCATTGTGATGTTAGTTCTATAATCCTTTGAATTTCATTTGTCTTTTCAGTGAGAGTCCACAAAGTCAAAGATATGGCATTTCACTTCATCTTACCAGTAGGTTTCCTCTGGGAGAGGGTGGGGCAACCTTGGCAGGATGCGAGGATTGCCACGGATCTTGCGTAACTTGTTACTCAACCATGATTTATTAAGCTGCCACGGGGTTCACAGCCCATCTGAGCCTCTCAAACAACCCATTCAGTCCCAACCCTTGGCCTGATCTATGCAGAAGGTTGGAAAATGCAAAGCAGCAGAAAGCTCTGGAAGGGAAATGATCCCTATATATTTGTTGGGTAATGGGGGAGACATGAAGAAGAAGGGACATATCAGATGGGGGAGTAGCATCTTCTGCCATCCAGATATACTTCAGAACTGCTTCCTTTCTGAATTTAAACATTCATCGTGTACAGTTGTCCTAAACACAGAAAGGCCACCACCTCAAGGAAAAAGGTGCCCTCCAAGCAGATTCAAGAACCAAATTCTAGACAGATTCTTCCAGAATAAAATACTGCATTTCTTCTATTAAGCTCAACCTCTTTTCAACAATTCCTTTCTTACTTGGCTTGCGAAATGAATCACCAAGAGATAATTTTCTGGGCAAAATGGTGGGAAAACCCTGATGCAGACAGTTCCCCTTCTGATTGCAGCCTGACTTCCACTTATTGAGTATCACATCAAATAGTGGCTCAGGGGTTTCAAAGGAGAGCTCAGCAAAAGAAGAAAAAAAAAGCCCACAAAATTTTTCAAGGTACCTACTGCAGAGTTATCAGGCCATAGATCTAAATGTCAGCACTGTATGCCTGATTTGCACATTTAAACCGATTTGGGTTTTTTTTTTTTTTCTTTTTCATTTTTATCTGCACGCATGAAGTACTTTGGAATACTGAAACAATTTAGAATCATATTTAGTTTGCAACAGTTCAATTAACTTAAGTGCTAAAACATGCTCCCCAGCTGGTAACTAGTTTAATCGGTTACTATTACAAGGAATAATTTTTTCAGTGCTGGGGCTTCCCAGTGTCCTCTCTGGAGAGGGCAAGGCCATTCACAGGTATGTGGGAATGGGAAGGTTAGGAGTCTGGCAAAAATCTATGACTTAGCTAAGAAGGAAAATCAAAGAATCCATTCTCCTATAAAAACAAAACAAAACAAAACAAAAACCTAGGTATGGGTTTTCATCTTCTGCTCTGATTTTATGACCTCCTGTTTCCTTGGAATAACTTTATAACCACTCAATAAGTAAGATGAAGGTGTGGATCAAGGGTCGAAGATTTTTAAAGATATTGCATAAATGCACTTAACCATGAGCCAAAGTGATAAATAGGAAACCAAGATGAATGTCAGGAACACTGTGAAGAATGATTAGCTGGGACAGTTGGAGCAGCTGCTAAGGCAACTCCAAACACCTGGAAAGAAGGATTTCCTTCTGGCTTACACCAGGGCTGAATTGTTCTAATTGCATTTGCATTAAAAGGCACCACTGGCAAATTGCAAAAAGGATACATACAGTAGAAAAACATTATGTAAATTTTCAAAAGACACAAAATAATACTGCATCTTAATTTTGGATATATGGAAATGTAGTTAAAAGGGAAAAAAAAAACGGTTGGGGAATAACACACACCGACCAGGGGAGATGGGTCACTACTGAGAAGAGAAGGCGATCAGAATGCGATTTGTTCGAAGAGAGATTTTAAGCACCCAGGGTAAAATTTGAGAACTTATAAATCTGGGAAGTGGGTACATAGGGTTCTATTGGGTTATTTTACAAATTTATGTGTTTGAAATATTTTCTAATTAAACTTAAAAACATTTTTTAAAGAGCCCAGGACTACACCTGTTTTGCAGCCATTGTTAGTCATTTCTCAGACATCTTTCTCTCACCATAGGGACCATGAATCCTGAGCTCTTTAAGGTTCACAGAATTCAAAAGACTAAAGTCTCTGATCAACTACCCCTCTTTCCTATATATGATTTTAACTCACCTCACTAAGCTTGACAACCGAATTGGAAATTGAGCCCAGATATTGCAGTATTGGAAATCCAGCCCTCCTGTACCTACTATGGTGCTAGATGCAACAAGGACACCACCCCAAAAAGACCATCCATAAACTGGGACTATGAGTGTCTACTGATCAATTTCCATGGTAATCGTTAAGACCCAACTGTAGAAAGGTTAACATTGTAGAGACAAATCCAGACAAATACACCTGAGAAATTTTACAGAGGTCCTCTGTCATTCATGAACAGGTGATATTCAAGACAACAATGACTATAACCAGAGGAATGAGGAAGCATCCAGTTAAAGGATGACTAGTCCATATGCCTATTGTTTGTCATATATCCCAGCCTTCAACCAGAAACTTCTAGTGTTTGTAAAATCATTAAGAGCTATAAAATATTATTTTGGTATTGAAAGCCTAAGTGGTAATAGTGTGCCAATTTAAACCTCCAAATCCATTTTAATGTAGGGAGGAGGTCTACTTCTTTTTAGGTTGGCTACCAGTCCTTCTAAATCATATTGCATACCATGAGATCATAGCACTTTGCCATCTTTGTCCATTAAGTATGAGGATCTCGACCTTAACCTTCATAGACATTGGCTATATGGTAATAGACATTTCAGAACACATGCACACATAAACACACTCACACTAGGGTCCTGGAAAGAAGGTCCTGCTGTTGCTATTAGTAAATAACTATTTTATTTTTCTTTTACTATATTTCCAGCTAGAATGTAGAGTAGGATCTCAGTCCAACTCTTCCTTTAGCTTTTAGAGCCAAATGTGGTTTCTGACCCATTGGAAGAGTTCAATCAAGGGCACCTGGGTGGTTCAGTCGGTTAAGCATCCAACTCTTGATTTCAGTTCAGGTCATGATCTCAGGGTGGTAAGATTGAGCCTCCCTGTCAGGCTCTGCACTCAGAGAGGAGTCTGCTTGAGATTCTCTCTCTCCATCTCCCTCTGTCCCTGCCCCTGTGCATGCACATTCTTTCTCTCTCTCTCTTAATAAATAAAATCTTAAAAAAAAAAAAAAGGAAGAGTTCAATGAATGTATGCAACATATGCTAAGTTTGGCTTCAATCAGATGGTAACAACAAAACCACCCCAACTTTTCAATTACTTCCAATGGAAAATGTTTTTTTCAGGGCATTTATATTTTATCTGTTGAAGCATTATATGTAACAAGATAATCAAATCAGTTTTGGGGTGAACTAGACTTCGCTCGGATCTTGGCAGTTACTTTACTTCTTTATACCTCCATTTCCTCACACATGCAATAGGAACAGTTGTAGATCTACTCCATTTTTCAGGCAGGAGGACTCATTAAGAAAACTCACATAAAGAGCTAAGTGAAGTGGCAAGGACCTAATAATCCCGCAATAAATGTTAGCTGATCCCATCATGGTCATCGTCAATGTCTTCAATCCCACCCTGCATCTATTGGACTTTCAGATGGAGGACAGCTTTTCATATTAGTCTTCTCATTGCAATAGGAAGATTCATCTCATGTAAAATGAAGATGTTTAGAGAAAACAGATCAGGTGAAGTACCATCATCACACCTGAGGTGGAAGTGCTGTAAAATAACATAGCCAGGTGTGTCACTGAGAGCCAAGTCTAAGAAAGGAAGTCTCCAGGTTGATCCAGTTTCCAAATGGAGTTGATAATGTTAAGTTTTTAGTGTGGAAAAATCAAATAATATTTTAAAATCATTTCAATGCCATGAATTTAAATGTTTCCGCAGTGTTTCACAGATAAGACTTTTGAGGGGGTTCAAGTTTAACCTTCCAAATGCTGAAAGTCTGAGAAGTTTCCTCACTTCAAATGCCTACTTTGGGATGGTAAAACTGAACAATTAGAAGAAAAAAGGGGGTCTTTCTCAATGCACTATTGGAACGTGAAAAGCATTGTTTACTGGATGCACAGAGGGGCATCTTTTTATCATTCCACAAAATTAAAGCTGAAAAGTTCCATCCAAAAACCTGGCCATGGAAATCCCTAAAAGTCTTCCACCAATCCAGCAGCCAGGGCGAGAAACAGGATTTTAATCAACTCCTTTGAGCAGCATCAGTTCCGTAAAGGCCAACTGCTGTGTAGCTGACACAACCATGCACACACACAGAACCAGCATTATGAAGTTCATTATCTTCTTCACAGCTCTACTGTCTCACTTGTACAATCACCTCTTTTGTTTATAGAATCTCACAGAATGAGTCGGCATGAAAGGCAAATAAGAAACCATGGGGAATCCTTGCCCAACCCTTGTTTTGTACCCGAAGTTCAAATGTGTTTGGTTAACCTTCTATTTATTTCTTGTCTTTTCATGAGCTGACCTTTCTAGTCTTAGTCTTTGCCATGGTGTGCCATGGCAGAAGGTGGATCAGTGGGACCCTGGTACCATGTGACAAAGAAACTCTTATGAGCTCTCTATGAATTGTTTCATTCATCAGGTGCATGCACTGGCACTCCCTTTGTATGCCACCAAATCTGCCATTAAAAATTGGAAAATGTCAGTCCCCACACACAGGTACTTCCCATCTTTACACACTGAGGCCAAACATTGTGGTGAACTCCAATTTTTGCTTTTCCTCCAATTATTTTCCTGTTGGATGGTCTGAACTGCAATTCAGATTGCTGACCCTGGGAAAGGCAGCTTATCAAATGTGGATCAGGCTGTTTATCCTAGGTAGCCAGCTAATTGGAGGAAAATTAGGCCATGTGTTGAACTTGACCATTAAGTTACCTGACACGAAAGTAACGTGGTGACATCACAGGCTATGTGACCAGTTTATTAACTTAACCTGCTCTAGGAAGCAGACTAATTAATCATTATTCTAGGGTAGTGTACACATATTCCCACCAACAAATAGGGAAGTGATTACAGGGGGCAATACTTCTAAGTACTATGAAACATTAGCCACTTGATGCAAGGGAGTATAGCAATCAAGCTGAAAACCGGCTAACTGGTCAACCCGGGAACAAGCATGGTCTCATTGTGTTTCAGGTCTTTTAAGCGCACTGAGGATCTCTGGCAGAAATAAGCAAGAAGCCTGCTTCGGAGTAAAGTGAGAAAGCAACAGTATGAATGAAGACAGGACTTGATTTTCAAAAACACCAAAGTCAATCAAAGGAAAAGTACCTGTGAATTCCCTTAAACGACCTGCTGGAGGGTATCGTGTGGTAACTATGTTACTATAGCTACTATTTTTTTTTTAATCAATTAGTATTGTTAAAGAGAAGCTTGACTATAGAGTTCCTAACAGCAGCAAAAATAAATTCCCTCCAATTAAGTAGTCTAATAAGCTATTTAGGATTTTACCACTTAACATTCTTTCCTTCCCATTTAATTTCAGCTTTCACTTGGATGTCATCTTGTTGAAAATCCATCACAGAAAACTATGTGGGGGAAAAAAGATAATGTTGCTAAGTGCCCCTGATGTTCAAAAACGAGCAGAAGCACAATATTTTTTCTAAATCACCCCAGGATTTTTCCTAATAATTCAGCTTCTTCCTACTAGAAATTAATATATGAAAATATATGAAAATGGTCAATATGCAAATTCAAATATCACACCAGCTCCTTGCCTTCAGTAAGTGCTATACGCATAAATTTGAAACAATATCATATTCTAAGGTTCTCGATTATAATAATGCCTTGGTGTGCATTTGTGCATGTATAATTATGCTCATTTAATTTAATCATGAAAATATTATAGGATCATTTGGTTTTCTCCTCTAAAAGTTCTCTCACTTTTTTCAATTAATTAATTCCACCTTGCCCCTTCTATAAGTCAGCTGATGGTAAGTAATGGTTTTTGAGCGAACAGGAATATGGTCACATTCCTATGGAATTATGGGTGGAAAAGAGGCCTATGGGAAGGTGATGGCCTCTTATCTTCAGCGTAAATCCTAGTCATGGAACAACAGGCTTTTCAGTAGAACCTGGTCCTAGAAATACTCTCACTTTATGATCATTTCTTCCTGCAAGTTTCCAGTGTCCCTGAACGGCTGAGAACTTGCCCCAGGGCAGTCATCTGATTACAACAGAAGACCCGGGAATCAGCTCATGTGCCCTACACATTCCCCATGCTTGACTGGAGTGGAGATTTTGGGACTTTGCAGAAATTATTGGAATCACATGGGATACATGGAGGGGAGCGAGGGGGTGGAGGACATTTAACTTAACCGTGCGTTAGAAGAACAGATAAGCCATGGAAAGTGGAATGAAACCGACCATTGTGAATGAAAGAGAAGAAACATGGCATAAAGGCCATTTCATATTATACTTCCCCCATCAAGGAAATCTTGTTTTCTTTCCTGCAGAAATACTATGTTTCTTTTTCCCAACTTGTTAACAGAGACCAATGAAAAGAAATAGGCTGCTTTGTGCCCATCAATAGAATCTATATAGCATCTTTTCCCCCAGGGATTAATTCAGCTTTTGATTAAATCTTTCTGAGATTTAAATCATGATGTTACAAGCCTCCAAGGAACTCCTCTATGAGTTGTGACCTTCTTTATTACTCTCTGCTGTTTGATAAGGTACGAAGATTGATTTATAATGGTGTATAATGTGTTTAAAAACAAGGAATGGCAACAAGAATTGCAAAATATAAGATTAATATAAAGTAAGTACTGCAAAAAGTATGCTTTGGTTAAAATATTTTATAATTAATGCTGAGTTACAACTGTGTAGCTAGTAACACTAGTGTCAAATGAGTATAATAATGTTGTTAGGGCTGTAAATTATATCCAATGATTAGCTAAATAATCCTACAATGGAGAGAAAAGCAGCAATGCTGAAAAGGGATTTCGAATATCACATTGTACAGTTTAGACAGATTTAGTTTAGAGGACTTTTGAATTGAGACAAGCTCCTTTTAAATAAACTATTCATATTCAGTGTTCATTTATTTTTATCAGCCTAATTTTGGTTTCAATAATTATTTGCCATTAGTATCATCAAGGATGGAAGTGATTTAATGTTTTGAGGACAACAAGAAATAAATTCTTTATTTTTAATCAGAATATCCTAGTACCAGGCCAGCAGCTACTACTGTTGCTTCTTCAAATTTCCTCTTTCCTCTCAAAATGTTTCTAAGGGTAAAAAGTTAACCCTTTAAAAGAAAGACCTGCATTATTCTAATGTACTTGCTGGATCCAGGCAGAAGCTTAAAAATGTCGTATGCAATTTAAGCATCGATGGAGACAAGTCAGAATCCGAGGGTAATCTGCCAGGCGTGCTCAGTAGCCACAGTTTAAGTGAGGGTCATATCTGGGTAAGATAATGTTAATTTTTATTTTCTGTTTTGATAAAACGACTGGCAAATCTCAGAGTTGTATAAAATAGAAATAGAACAGTGAGCAGTGTGTCTTGTGTTACGTAGCAGATTTCGATGTACTATTGTTAGCTCTATCACATTTCCAGTAATTACAAACCCTTTTTACTCTAGGAGATGGGGAGCAAGGGCTGGGATATATTTAGCCCCCTTTCCCCAATGCCATGTTTACGGTGGGTCTTGCAATGCAGGTGGCTGGGAGTGGGGACGACCATCTAAAATCGGGAGAGGGTAGAGCCCGCACAAATGCATTCACTTTCTTCTCTGTCATCGGGACCACCAGTCACCTGTGAGGCACAGTAGACAGACATCCTGAGAGCAAGCTGTGTCCGCAGCTATCAGCTCTTCCCATGTGACTTAGACACGATGGGGGCCGCATCCTGCTACAAATCTTTGTGACATATACAGTGCATCTACAGAATTGCTTCCTAAGCTGAATACTCAGCAGGATTCTCACTAGGGGCAATGGCTTGTACTTAAAAATACACACTTTCTGTACAAAAGCAGCGTTAATCCATTTCCTAAAGCCCCACATCATCTCTCATTATTGAAAACACTTCCACCTTAGTCATTTGAAAGGAGAAAAGGTAAAATACAGAAGGTCTCCATTACCTTAGAGCCGAAATCCATCCATGAATGTGGAGAAGCAGAGAGAAAGGGAGGAATATCCAGAGAGGAAACAGAATGATAATAAGCAACTACTGTGTACTGATCTGAGAAACATGCTAGGAGTTTGGTTACAATAAATAAGAAAAGCAGAAGTAGATTTGAAACATTCGTTTCCCTTTATTAGCTCAGTGAGGCTGATGTGTACTGCACATTTAAAAAAAAAATCACAGGAATTTTCATACAATGAATAAAACCACAACAATACATGTAGAATTGGCAGGTGGAAAAAAAAGCCCGGCAAGGGCTGAACTCATCGCTCACTTTCCCTCTTCAGCATAGTTCGACCAACAGTGTTACACTTTCACCTACAAATCTTAAAGTAGCTCCATCAAATCAGCAGTTCACATTATTGAAAATGTCTGTCACATAGGTACAAATTTAGAATCATCACATTATATTACATGGCTATTCTAGGTCATCTATAGATCAGGTCTTAGACTACAGTGATTGAAGTTCTCGTTACAGCCATCAAAAAAGGACACATAATCATTACCTACTGTAAGCTCACATCTAAAGGCATGAAAAGGTTTCCTTTTTTCAACTGATCCAACCATCATACCCTAATAGTGCAAAGTTCCCTCTCTGCTGCTTTGAATGTTGACAGCCCAACCGCGTTGTTCTCGGAGTCGTTTAGCAAAAATTGATTTTGTTGCACTGGAAGAATTATTCCGCTACATCTCTTAAAAAAAAAAAAAAAAACACCCACATTTCTAAAGCACCAGTTCGGTCACCAAAATTGTAGATGTGGTACTTACCACAGCGTGAAGGCATTGGCCTGCGGTCATCTAAAAATCCTACAGTTCTATGCTGAAATTTGCCTCCAGTGATGATGGGGTGAATGTGTTCATTTGAAATACTCTCTCCAAAAAAAAAAAAATTAAAAAAAAAATAAATGGAACACAGTTTACATTATGATGGGCTACCCACAGGGTCTGCATAAGATACAAAAAGCTCTATTCGGATGGGTTAGTGATTCTCTCTTTGCGCTAATTTTAGATGCAATTTGAAGTCCACAGAGGAAAACTATCTTCATGGTAACAATATTTGTCAGGCCAGAGTGGGGATAAATTAATCCTCAACGTGAAATCTGTAGTGTTGTCTTTTGATACGTAAGAAAAGAAACCAAGTATTTTACTCATTCAACAATCCAGGGCAAAAAGGAGAATGTATTTAAAATTGGATCACAAAAATTTAAAGGCAAAGTAGAGAACGCATCTGGTCCTTGAACACATAATATGATTTACTAAATATTGATTTCTTAAAAATAATTTATTGCTCTTAATAGTCTTTTTCATTATTATTATTCTACAACAGAAGATACTCAAAATTCCGAAAGAAAGACTGTAAACTTTAGTTTGGCGTTCACACAGAGTTAAAATATCTGCATTTAACCTACAGAACAACAAGAATTAGGCGGATTAAAGATATGTTACTGCCGTAACGCAGAACAAGTTCTTTTATTTCATATTTTTTTTATTGCTTTCTATCTACTTAGAAATAAGAAGCCAAAAAATCAAGCAAGCATCCGACAGGACAGACAGTGGATTCACTCAGAACACAATATGCTGGTGATAAATGAATGCAGCTATCAAAATTAGCTGCATTGGCCTGGGGGTGACATCCGTTTTATACGATTGTGTTGGGCGAGAGAAAGGAAAAGAACGATTGAGTAGTAGGTATCTCACATCTTCCAGAAAAGTCATGTCAGCCAGACTGTAATCGAATCTCAATTTAGAAACTTGAATACACACTCCAAACTTTCCTGACTTCCATTCCAGGGCTCCGCACTCAGATGAAATCCTGATGCTCAAAATGGAGGTTTTTCTGAAGTTTTTATTGAATTTAGCAGAAGCAATGTCATCAAGAACAACATCATGGTCACGTCAGAGGCCAAGCTAGTGCAAGTAGAAACACTGCTTCTGCAAAAGCTGAATTTCCCAAATGAAACATTTCAACTCCAACCTGACAATTGCCATGCATCCTAGGTAAAAAATTTCCACTGGCTTTATTATTTTCATCATCTCATAATTTATAATAAATAGGCTATCTGCAACTGATAAATATGTCTCTTTAGTAAACAAAGGAATGAATTATCAGTATTTATACAGGATGCATAACTGTAAAAAATACAGATAAATACCATCATCATACTCTGCCAAGGGAAAGAGATACTGGCTTCAAGAATAGTCTTCAGACACACATTAATTATTGTAAAAATCATACTGTAATTATTACCTCAGCATTTTGTATCAAATTAAAATCACAAAAATTAAAACGAAACAGCATTTTAAAAAGATTTCTGACCTCTAGTTTCAAAACTACTGTTGATAGAGAAAATAAAAACATTTCTTAATGGTTACCCATTGAGAGACTTTACATAAAATCATGATATCTCCTAGAAAAATTTTAGATGAGAAAATTTCATTCCCCTAACAAATCCAGTGTATAAAACTTCAAAGAAAAACAAGCAACAAGAAAATGTGGAAAAATATCGCATAAGTGGTTAATACCTTTAGGGGGCTAGGATATTTCTTGACAAGATGCTTAGATTGAAGCTCACCTAAGAAGGGATGGATGTGCGTAAAGCATCATTTTGTTGTTGCACTCGACGGACACACACACTGTCTTTTTTGTTTTTACAATCAAATATATATAAGCAGTAAGTTCAGCTTCTAAATATGTTAGTGTACAATAGTTGTATCACCTCATAATTACATTTGAATATTCTTGATTAAGAAAAATTTAGCAGTTTTGAAAAGAAGGCTGCATTTACAGTGCATAGCTGTAACAAAAAAGAACATTGTTGTATAGTATGTACACAAAATAAAAATACTCCATTTAACATCTGTAAATACTTCACTACATCAGAGAATGTAGCAATTACACTATCTGAACACATACCAGAGAGTTCTACCCAACTCTCATTAGTAATGTAACACCGTGCGCGCTCCTCAGGAAAAAACCACTGAATAAGCTGCACGCTTGACCATTGACAAGGCTTTTGAAATTTGCAGTGGAAGATCAACATTTTGGACATTTACATGGGTGTCAGGATAGAGGATGAACTACAGAAACTTCAAAATGTTACGAAAGTTTAGCATTCCGGTGCCCGCAGTATCCTCTCCCACCCAGACTCCATGGCAAGAGGGAAAAAGAAGAAAAAGAGAGAGACAGAGAGAGAGAAAGGAAGAGAGAGTGAGGGAGAGGAGGAGGGAGAGAAAGAGAAGGAGGGAGACAGACGGAGAGAGGGAGAAAGAGAGAGGGAGGGAGAGAGAGAGAGAAAGGATATTAGTTCTACAGAACCTGTGGTTTCTTCGGGATTGTCATATAACCATTATGTTATGAGAGAAAGCTTGATTCAAGTCGATTTTGCACTTTCTTAAAAAACAGAGTACGGAGGTCGATGCCCAGACATCAGTGGCTGTCATTTTAGGGTGGTTTGTGGTTGGTTGGTTGGTTTTCTTTCCTTTTGAATTTATGCATTTTTTTTCTTTTTGAATAGAATACGGACATTTTGAAGTTCTAGGTTTTAAGTGTGTCTTCATGGAACTGCTGCCATTTGAAGTGGTTTGCCCTGGCACGCTCTGGTCAGGTGCCCCCAGTCCCCACCTGTGCACACATACTTCCCCCAAACCAGGCGTGCGCATGCACGCGCACACACACGCACGCACACACACGCGCACACACGCGCACACACACTCCATCACCAAGAGACTCCAGGGAAAGCAAAGCTGACACCCATGAATAAACATGTGCTTACTGGATATCCATTCTGTCTCTTGCCTCTTCAGCAGCTGTGTTCATGTAAACCATTGTTATTCTTGTTGTATTGTTGTTGTTTTGTTTTGTTTTTATACAGAGAGTGTAAAGTAGGAGAAATTCCTAAGTATGACTTGCAATAGTCAGTTAGGGAAGGACGCGCTGTCCCGTGAGGTATTCACCATCCCTCTGTCAGCTTCAGCCAGGGAACATGTTACCTGCGCAAGCTTCTCTGAGCTTCTTTCAGTAAACTATCGAAATCCAGAGAGTCATACTTGCTCTTGGTGGAAGCAGGGTCAAAGTCATCTGAGTTTGAATCTGCAAGAAACCCAAGCCGGGTTAGACACATTCTTGTCGTTAGCTCAATCATCCAATTCAAGATTATTTGATTCAATAACAACTTATTCAATTGATATACTTCTAAAAATATACCCAACTTCTTTGAGATATATATATATATATATATTTTATGGGTATATTTATTTTATATGTGTATATATATTTGCAGAGGGTATATATATCCAATATTTTATTGTTATATTATTTATATGTAAATATATTATTTATAAATTTATATATAATTATATATAATGCATAAAAATAAATATTTAAAAATATGTATGTTTACAGAGAGAAAAGAAGAGAGAGTATAAGATTAAGTGATATGTTTACAGAGGGTAAGGAGTGGTAAGCATTCAAAACACTACTTTTCAACTCATTTTAGCCTTAAACAATCCTGGGAGGTAATCAGAACTTTAATACATCTAATCAATAGCAACGTATTTAATCAATATACTTTAAAAATAACCATGTCCTGCCTCCTTCCTGGCATGTTAAATAATTTACTCAAGTTTCCTCAATGACTCAAGTGAAGTGGTAAGAGTGGAAGCTGGAACTAATTTTCCTATTCGATGGGATTGATTTCACTGAGCATAAAAGCCAGGTGAGTGGGAGGGAGAGCGACTCATCAGAACTTCACCTACTCGCCACCTGGCTACTCTCTTTTCAAGCATGAGGAACATATGATCCACTTATCTATTCCGGTATCTTGGGAGCACCCCAGCAATAGTGGCACAAATTCACTCCAAATTAGAAGGTATAGGGAAACACTTCATGTCCGGAGAAGGCAAAGTCAACCTCACTAAGGTTAGAGGAAAAATACATAGGTATGAATAAAACCATGGTCTTCCTTGAACTAGTCCAAGTCAGCTTTTGTGAGAAGTTCCACATACTTCGCATAGCCCCTTAACAAAATATTCATGTTTCAGCAATGACGGATATAAAATGAAATTCTAATTCTAAATATTTCTGATATTTCTCCTGTGACATTTATAAAAAAGTCAGATATTTCCGCTGGTCTTGCAAATGAGGAAAGACATCTTAGAAATATAATAGAAAGCCTCTTGCAAATAAATTCGTTCTTTTGAGAGCACTTACTTGAAGGGAAAACCAGTCCTTTCTGGGAAGTATTAACAATCCTACTAACCTGTGAACATTTCTGTGTTTTACCACGATTGTTACAAAACAGAAATGTCCAAAGTGACAGAAAAGTATCAGATTAGAAAATATGGCAGCAAACTCATTGACCTCACAAGCTCTTTGGCTGAAAAGGTTACATTCCCTCAAGCTCTCCAGCACCAGGCTGATTTTTCACCCTAGCTTCAAACTACTTTAGCCATCTTAGATTTAAAGACAAGGAAATTCCTTCACTTTTTTTTTTCTTTCATTCTTACAATCCCTTGTATTTACTGACTTTTTGCCGACCAAGTTTTTCCAGGTAAGACCAGTAGTAACAGTGGGCCTCGGACATAAAAGACAGGACAAAAATGGCCAATCTTTCCTCACTAATACCTCACATAGTCAATTCTTACATTACACCGGCTCCCATCCATCTCTTCACAGCCTAATAAGCAGCTGGCTTCTATCACTAAAGCCTCATGAGCAGCTGTCATTCCAATCAAAGTCTTTTTTTGTAGACACACAGACACACACACACAAAGTCCTGCTCATTGCTTGAGATTAACCTGAAACCAGAATTCCACTTGCATTATAAATAAAGTTAGAAGAGCCTCCTGATGACCAGAGTCTGTGTGGCATGAAGGTCAGCACAGAAACATCAAGAACACACATACAGGGGCGCCTGGGTGGCTCAGCCGGTTAAGCATCTGCCTTTGGCTCAGGTCATGATCCCGGAGTCCTGGATCCTGGATTGAGCCCAGCATCGGGCTCCCTGCTCAGCAGGGAGTCTGTTTCTCCCTCTGTCCCTCACCCTGCTCATGCCCTCTCTCTCTCAAATGAATAAATAAAATCTTAAGAAAAAGAAAAAAAGAACACACATACAGATCCTTCCTTGAAGGACATTTTGAGAATAAATTTAAAATATCTTAACTTTGGGACGCCTGGGTGGCTCAGGTTAAGCGGCTGCCTTCAGCTCAGGTCATGATCTCAGGGTCCTGGGATCGAGCCCCGCATTGGGCTCCTTGCTCAGCAAGGAACCTACTTCTCCCTCTGCCTCTGCCTGCCACTCTGCCTGCTTGTGCTCTCTCTCTTTCTGATAAATAAATAAATTAAAAAAAAAAATCTTTAAAATAAAAATAAATAAATAAATAAAATAAAATATCTTAACTTTGGGTTATTCTATATCAAATCCAGAATTTCAGTGTTTCCATATTTTCATTAGAAAAAAAAATTTTGGAAACAGTGGATCTCAAGAATTTCTTCACTATGAAATATGATGGCTGGTATTTACATATCTGTAATCACTTACACAGGGGGACTGTCACACAATAGACATCCACAAAATCTTTTCTGTTATGAATACATGCTTACATGCAATTCCTGAGACAACAACATCTGTGCCACCTCTTTCTTGCCACCAAAGGATATCGCAACGCAAGTAAGATATAATAGAATTTTGACAGGAAAAAGCCAAAAGCCACTCTAATTATTTTTTTAAAATACATTGTTATAAATAATGATGCCATATAAATAGAAACACATCACAATACAACTGTATTCTTACCACCTATAAAACTGTTGGCACAAAGCAGGTACTAAGATTAGAATTTGTTGAATGAATGTATTAATCTAGAATACCGGCATTTAAAAAACCGTGGTTGAAAATCTTTGTGTTGGGATCTTGGGATGATTTACCAATGAATGCCAAGGGTACATATAAAGTTGTGTATATATTCGAGATGTTGATAATGTAATACATTTTTTGAGTTAATAAAGACTTTGTGATGAATGTTATTTATTTCATTTTTCTTGTATGTTTGAGTTCTATACCATAACTAATTCCTGATGAATACATGATCATATTCTTAATATTGATCCCATCCTTCTCTTCTGGTCCTATAGTCCTAATTTAATTTCTATCTTTTGTCTTGAAGATTTTTCATTGAGGTCTTTGAGAAAGATCCATCTGTTTATAGGACAGTAAACAGACAGACTCACAGATTACAGATTCATAAAAAGCAGGCTTACATCCTGGCTTTATCTAGGTAACCTTGATTGTCCCTTTAACCCTGAGTCTCACTTATAAAACTGGCTCATAATATAAACTTGGAATCATCACATTTTGTACTAATAGTGTTGTAGTAATCACTGGGTGGCCCCAATAGTAGAGGGATGTGTGAGCTCACTTAACTTGGGGAGCAAAATGCAAAAAAAATAAAAAATAAAAAATGCAATTAAATCAATCTATCTAAAATGATAGGTCGCTTTACTCTTGGTAAAATTAACCGATATCACGCCATTTTCACTAACTCTCTACAGACACACATGGGAGCTCCCAATCCCTCTGAATGTCCGGTACGATCTCATGCTCACCAAATTCACTGCTCTTGCCCTGAAGCATTTAACTTGAGCTCTTCGGGGTACAAACACAGGACCCATATGAATGTCTGTTCGGTTCTAGATCTGGCCCCTGATGTTGATGCTTTCGTTTCAAAATAACTTCACATTTCTAACTTCTCATTGCCATCATTTTTTATTATAATCATAGTTACTATTTATTGAGCACTTACTGTATGCCAGATACTATGCAAACTACATCACAAACACTTATTTAATCTTTGCAACAATGTTATGAGGTAGTTTACAAATGAAGAACTGGAGGCAAAGGGAGCTGAATTGTTTGCTCAAGGTCAGAAGCTAAGTCAGGTTTCAAAATCAGGTCTATAAGATTCCAAAACCAGGGCTCTTTCCACTACACCATGCCTACGCTCAGATCGACTACCCTTTGTGAAACTGTAGGGCTTGAGGGAATTGGAAAAACCCATGCTAGTACAATACACATCAAACATACTTTTCAGAAAATACAGAGCTGGCTTAGCAACGGCAAAGTTTCTATTGCTGCTGGCAAGGCAGAAAGATAACAAGAGGGGAAGCATTCTTCTCAAAAATATTTCAGGGAGGCTCCAGTTCAATTTGGAAATACCATCCAATCCTCCCTCTCCTAGTGATGAATCGTGATTTAAAGGCCCCTCTAGGTAGCTTATTTTAAACTCTAGATGTTTTGAAAGACTGGAAACACCCTGGCCTTCATCACTGAAGAAAATAAGTCAAATCAACTTAAGACTTCAATCCGTCTTGACTGTTTTTATCAGCCAACATTTGAACAAATGACTTGCCACCTTTTATATTTTCATCCCTAGGCCTCTATCTCTCTGACAGTCAGCTGCCTCTCTCCTGCTTCATACTATCTATATAGCTTGTGAAGTGAATTATAGCATATTCCTCCTGAACAATGCACACCACCTCTATCAATTACTTTAGGAAGACATCGCTTTGGTGGAGGGGAGAAAAAAATCCCTGTATTTGGTATTCATTTCTTTCCTTACACCAAGCCAAAGCAAGTGCAGATAGATATATAGTAATGCCGAGGAATAGATTTATATGTTAATTTTATGTGATTATTATAAATTGATTTAAATTAATTACATCATAGGCACAAGACATTTGCCATTTCCTTTCATTCTTTCCTTCATCAAAGGATTTAAAGGCTTACAATATGTACATTAGATAGGGAATGGCATGCAAAGGGGCCAAATTAAAATTGGGAAGAAAATTAAGATGTCCATTTTGGCATTATTTATAATGCCAAAAAAAATGAAAATTGAATAAATGTTTAGCTATAATGGAATGATTAAATGTAATAGTATTCACCAAATGCAATACTGAGCAACCATTAAAATAAGTCGATAAATTATTTTTAATCCCACAAATATGGTAGAAAATGAACTTACATAGTATGAATTGAGAAGAGCTGAATTTAAGAATCGATAGATCTAAATTACGTGACCTCAACCAGAAGAAATTAGACATCCTGAGACAAAGCCCTGGACTGTAACTCACACAGCAGATCTCTAGGTGACGGGCTGACACATGAGATTACTATTTTTCCTGATACTTGTTATATTTTCCAAATTTTACCCCTTGAGTCCGTATAACTTTTAGAACAGGAAAAAGGAATACTTACAAATGCTTCAGTTTCCTTATCTTTAAAAGGAGGATGATAATAATAATGACAACCACCTCCCAGGATCATTCTGGTAATTAAATTAAAAAAATGTTTGCAGAGCCCCTGGCACAGGGCCTAGCATATGAAAACACTAAAAAAAATAATAGGTTTTTTTTCTCCTTTTTAAAGAAAGTCTTAAAGAAAGTATAGTGTGATTTAGCATATAAAATTATATTTTCTCCTCTCAAGGTGTAATTTGTAGAAAATGTCTTAACATTTCTAAGAGTTTGTAGAATAATAAGGAAAAAAGAACCAGAATATCCTGTTGCATATTCTGTTCCATAAGACAATGATGCTAATGCTAAGGTTTATATAGAAGGATTTAGGGCAGGCACAGAAAGCAATAGCACATTGCAAACCTATGGAAAGACACACACACACACACACACACACACACACACACACAGTGCAGACTTTCAGCATTTGAGAAGACAGGACAAAGACTTTACTTCTCTTTGCTGCCAAAACCAGAGCTCTTTGCTTCTGAAACTGTCTAATACCTTTAAAAAAATTAAAAATAAGATAAAATCTGTATTCAAACATTCCCTCCAGCAAAATAAAGTGATGGTCCAACCCCATATGCCCACGGTTTACATCTGCTTCCATTTTGGGCCCTCCATTATGGATTCCTCATTCCACGTACGATAAAATCCATACCTAGGTCTGCATAGTTAGACTTGAAAAATTGCTTGCGTCCACAAAAGTACAGCTCGAAGTCAGTTTCATTCGACCTGCGCAAAGTGTATCCATTTTCAAGAGCAGCAAAAGCATCACAGGTATAACGGTAGGTAATGAAACCATAGCTGTCTCTGCAATGGACAAAGAAGAGAGGTTCAAAGCTTGCGAGGGAGCATTAACCTATATGCCTGTAACCCTTCCTACTTTGGAAGACTTCGCTGGTGCCAACGTCTCAACCACTGCCTCCATTTATCAGTGTGATTGTCCTGTCAAGCAGCTAAATACTTATTTCTGGGACAGGAAATCTCAACTAGAAAGATTAATAAATAGGGATAAAAGAAAATAAATAAGGTTCTGAACTCAACATGTCATCTGTCAAAGCATTCCCATCCTAGTAATCTTACGGCCATAATTTTTTACATATGTCAGCTTCTAAACAAGAAATAATCTTGAAGATTCTTACCCATCATCCCTCAGATTTACTGTGCACTCCTCAATTTCACCAAAAACTTCAAAACGGTCCCTCAGTTCCGTCCGTGTCGTGTCAGGTCTGATTTTACCCACATAAATCACACGGCGTTCTTCCTGGGGAGGGGGTGGGAGTAAAGAGAGACTTTTGCCAGTTCTGGAGATAGGAAGGAAGTTGCACCTCTAGCAACATACCTAAATGGACAATCATGCATACCGAGAACCCACCAAGCATGCTGGTTAAAGCAAAAAACGTCCACTAAAACTGAGTGACAAGATGACATATGACCCAAGTTTTAGCATCCATTTCTCTGTGTTCTGCATTCACTCTTCCTTCCACATGCCCTACTCTGACGCTCACTCTCTTCTGCTTTTGCTCCCCAGCTCTGCACTTCTCTCCTGAGCTTTCACATATTCCAAAAGAAATAGGGGTAATACGACCTGTTTATCACTGGGCAGCTGAACGATCCCTGTTAAGTACTGTAATCCTTGTGACTTGATTCTTAATCTTCAAAATTAGTAAGAAACTGACCCATCTTACAGAACTGCTTAACTTCTCATTTTACTCAGGATTCTCATAATGAGAGGTACAAATTTTGGCATCCCTCAAAACAACGATTCTAAACTCTAGTATAAATAAAAATTACCTGAAATCCTTATTAAAAATGCAAATTATTGGGGTTTATCCCGGCAGTATTAAAAAAATTGGAAAAGACAATTCAATGATCTTCATTTTTAATAAGCACACCCTAATGATTCCGATGCAGGTGGTCCAAAGACAATAATTTGAAAAATACAGTCTTAAAATGTAGGCTATTTTAAGCCATGGGTCTCTGAAGAATAAGAGCTATAAAAGAGGCTATAAATTTCACTTTGCCAGTGAATCTTATTTTAGGAACAGACTAGAAGGGTGTGGCCTAATTTTCACAAATGGAGTCAATATCATCATAATCTGAAAGTCATCAGCAATTTATAACCTAGAAAATATGGAAATAATATAGCCCAAGAATGGACTCCTTTTTCACAAAACAGTAAAATCCCTTCTTAGTAGCAAGAAGCAATCCTGTATCCGTTGTTCTAAGAAGACAAGGCCAAAGATGATGATGTCTCTCAAAACCAAGGGAAGGTGTTTCAAGAACGTAAGGAGTTAATATAAAGTACACGCTTACCAACTCATCTCTACACCTACTAAGAACAGACAAGAATGAAGTGAACTTAGGGTTATAGAGGTTTCAGTTAGATGGGAGAAGAGACTAGGAAACACAGGACTAAGGCATAGATTTGCGCAAGAGTTTTCTCTGGATATACTGTAAGTATCTTGACTTGGATGATGTAAAGAGTAATTTGGGCTTGTGGCAAAGAGATGCTCTATGTTATTTCCCAGAAGTCTTTCCTTTTCATATCCCCAATACTTAGCAAAGGGCTTGGAAAAGAGAATTCAGTAAGCACTTGTGAAATATAATTAAGCAATTAATAGAGCTACAAAATATACTCTCCTAAGTGATCTGATCATCGTGCCTCATCTTCTCTTACTGTACGTAATGCTAGTATTTCCGTTTTCATCAGAGAAGTTCCTCTGAGCTTCAGACTCAAATCGCCAACTGTCTACTTGACATCTCAGGCTGGATGTCCTCTGAGCACTTCAAACTAGACCAACATTCCCCAAACCCAGCTTTCCAGTTGCCCCCTCTCCCCCCTGGGTCTTTTTCCAATGTTCTTGTGTCGGTGAAATTAGTGCCATCTGGCCAAGTATTCAGGACAAAAACCTGAGTGCCTCCTCCATTCTTCCCTCTTAGTCCCCTCTATACATCCAATCGCTCACTAAGCCCTGCTGAATTTTACCTCCTAAATATCTTTCTCTCTGCTCTGCCTCTCTTACATCTCCCCTAAACCAAGCTGCCGACATCTCGTTCTGGACTAGCATAGCAGCCTCTTAACTGGAATCCTCTGCGTATAGTTACCTTTCTCTAATCTATTCCTTCATTTCAATCAGAATAATCTTTGCTAAGGGAACAGGAATCTGATCATGTCAATTACTATCTAAAACATATCAGTGGCCTCATGTAACTTTTAAGGAAAGTACTAAATCATTAACAGGACCCACCAGGCCCTGCGTGGTCTGGACCTGTCTTCATCACGGGCTTCTCCTCCCACTTCCCATTCTTCCCTTTATTTTCCAGTCACCCTGAGCTTCTATCAGTCCCTCACATATACTGTGCTCCTTTTCTTTTCCAAAGCCTTCGCGCCAGCTGTCCCCTTGCTACTTGTAAGATCCTCCCCACACTGCCTCTCCCTCCCCTTCACCAACATACACATACTGTCTAAAATTACACTGAACTCAACAATCATTTCCTTTTGAGACTCCAGATGAGGTCAGGCTTCCTATTAGTTGTCCTTATAATACACTATTTCTCCCTTATAGTTCTCTGCCCAATTGTAATTAAATAGTTAATTGTTAATTCATTGTTTAATGTCCATCTCTCACTCTACAGTGAAAGCTTCCTGAAAGCAGAAAGCACATCTGTCCTCTTGACTACTATACTTTAAGGGTACTTGAAACATACCAGAGTCTCAATGAATATCTGTTGAAAAATAGATCAATTATCAATCAATTAATCATCTTTAACCCTCACCCTTATGTCTACATGTAATCCTTACTCTCTGAGACTCTCTAAGACAATGGAGAATGAAAGCCAGCTTTGCTGCTTAATCACAGGGAAAATCCTGCCCAGGTAGCTCAGCTGAGTGAATTGACAAAGATTTCTATGATTTGTTTTTACAGGTTTAAGTGGAAGAAGGATGGAGTAACTACATGTTTGCGGAGCTCTCACTCTTAAAATCCTTTCTGAAAATCAGAGGTGGGCCTCCACTGAGACACTCGGTAAAACACAATTCCTCTGACAACAGCCATCAGGCCTAAGTAATTGACCTGGTGAAGTAGAGCCAACAGAGTCAACTTCCTGATTCACCTCCATGTAGATTGTATGTCCTCTCAATTGAAGGCTGGCGTTGTGTTGTTCCAGAGCACCCAGCACATCCTGGAGATCAATAAATACAAAGGGATGGCGAGGCTCATCCTGGGGCAGTGTTATACAGTGTTGTAAGGGAGTCATAACACCACATTCCATTCTATTTACGCAGCTAGCTCTAGCCAAACAGCCAAATGGGATGGGACTGTTATCTAAACTTTCTGGCGCCTGCTTGCATGGGTGTTATGGTTTTTTACTTTTTTTTTTTTTTTTTTTTAATGGGCCTTTTTAGGAAGGTTACTACTGTATAATGAAAAAGGAGGGGGAAATGCAGAAGAGAGAGAAAGAAATTGAACCATCACAAAGAAATTGCTCAACTACCATTATGGGAATACACACAGCCTACATATTCAAGGAAATTTGAAGTTAAAGCTAAAATCAACCATATGCACGTCCATATGCAGACATATTGGGACAGTCTCTGAATTGCTTCTTTATACAAAACTGTATGCAACAATGATTCTACAAAGAAGATAAGCCAGAGGACCTTTTCGGATACTGATACATCCTGCAGTAAAAAGAAGACACAATCTAGATGGGAAAAAACAGAAACCCCAAGGGCTGGTGCACAATCACATAAACTACCTATTTGTCTATCATCTCCTTTTATGAAACACAGGAATGGAACCACGTCTTGCTTCTTTACAAAGATCAGAGATTGAATACATGCTGAAATTCTCATTTTAGAAAATGATTAGAGTGCTTGGTTTTCCTAGTGCTAAAAATGAAACTAAAAGGCATCTGAAGGTCTAAAAGCAAAGACAAAAATCTTTCAAAGATTGGCCAAAATGTCTAGCAAAGAACTGATTATTTTTAACATGTTGCAGTTTTATTAGACAGATGAATAGATTCCATATCTTTAAAAAACCTTAACATTTGCAGCCAATTTTTCGACACATTAATTTCTAAACAGGAGATGAAAGGAAAAGAAATCAAAATGCTTAATAACATTTTCAACTTCTTAAAGGCTTGGAGGAACTCTAAACCTTTGGAAAAAGCTCCTTGAAAAATGATTTTCAGAGAAGTTTTCACTATTGAGGAGGATGGAACATTCATCAAATATCTTTTAGCTTCAATTTTCACAAAAGCTAGTTTGCTGATGGGGTGGATAACAAAATTGAAGATTTATATTGCATTAACAGGTATAGTAAATCATCATTACATCAAAATACAGAGGGATAAATAAAGAAAAAAAGGAACTGAAATTAACTGACTTTGCACTATCAAAATCTTTATCAAAAAGAGAACAGAGCCTCCCAGTTAGCTGGGGAAAACATACAATGGTTGTTTCTCATCAACTAATAAGCCAGTCTTGGCGAAAAGGATTTGACTAAGAGAAAGGGAATTTAGTAGGGAGATTAACATTTATTGAATTCTAATATATGCCAAGTAGTGTGCTTGATGCTTCTGTAAGGATGATCTCACTAAAATGCTCTGCAATGCTAGGTAACAACAGGAACAGCTTGATGTAATTTAGATTTTGGTTCTCAGAACTTTTATTCTACATTTCCAAGTCAGGATAACGTAAAAATTGTTTCTCATATGCTAAGGAAAATGCATGTCAACTTCAGCCATGAAAGATTTATATTCATTTCCACATTAGCTACCAACTCAACTTCCTCGGAAATTCCAAAGAAATCCCAAATACTATTATGTGAGATGAATGGAAAAAAAATGTATGCCATTTGAAGCTGAATGGTATAGTGAGGTCCTCCATCTAAAAGATAAAGTGAGAGGGGCGGATGGTTGTGAAAAGACACATATGGACAGAAAGAAATGCCAAAACCTTGACAAAATGTCAAAAAAATGTGGGTTTTTTCTCTCTCTTTCTCTTAGTATTGATTATACTATCTAATTCAGTAGGCATTCAGTAAGTGTTTACTACTAGGGGGCACTCTTAGGGGAGAAACAAAATAACAGAATTCAGTTTTCCAAAGTTACTTGCCTCCAAGTACAACCCAAGAATACTCTTCCTTAGAGTCTAAGGTTGGATCAGTGTGAATAAATCCAGGGTAGTCTACTAGAAATAACTGCAAGGAAACACACTGAAAAGACAGAAACCACAGAAACTTTGGGACAACTTTCAATAAAACTGATAATTTCGAAATAGCGAGCTTCAATTCATCCTAGAACATATATTCTAATCCACAGGAAGTATCTCTTGAAAGAGGTTTGGATAGAAGACTGTTTTCTCCAAAAATAACAACTATGAAAAATTACACTTCTTTTTTTTTTTTTATTTGGAAGGAGCTGATAATTATCCATGATGAAGCGCTGTTCCTGGCTCCCGGGCTGCCAACTGATGAATGGAAGGGAGAAATGAAGTGGCATCGTCATTGCCCAGGCACACCTGGTTTGGGTTTTGAGCACCGAGCCATATCCTAATGTGTAGATTTGCCCTTTAAATTAACGTCCCCTTACCAGTTTTCTGGCAGGAAATTGTACTGACTGCAAATGGAGCTGGACTTAGAACTCCACAAGAAATGAGAGCAGCAACAGTTTAGACATTAAATACTAAACTCTGGCTTGCAGAGTTCCGATTAACCTGAATGACTATAAGCCTAGGAAGCTGAGGAAGGTAGACGGTGAAATGGTTCTTGAGAAAGGGTTTCGGCGGAAAATGGAGAAAAGGAGCAAACAAAACAATGGCAATGGTCAACCACAATATAAGATTCTGTGTCAGTAACTACTAATTATTAGTCTTCTCTTAACTCTCAGATTTGCTGCAGTCAGGCTGGTCTGGATAAAGATTTTTAGATGCATAAGCAACGAAAAGTATAAAGACCTCCTAAATCATCTCCTCATGGAAATCCAAATGAAAGAAATACAGACCACAAGACAAAGGTGGTGAAGGCTGCTTTAATTTTGTAAAATATCAATTATTAGATGATTTTAACACTGTTTTTCATTTCATTTTTGAGCTTCTGCTTTGCTTGTCCTCTCATAATATGACTGATCTGAATTCATTGTTAACCAGCACCATACCCTAGATATTCCGAACATAATTTGCTACTTGTTCAGTACTTTAAGGGTGTTTCAAATATATGAATGGAAATCATCTACCTAACCAGCTTGGGCAGACCATCCTATTTCCTTTAGCTGTTTTGTGAATGACATCTCAAGCTAATCCATCAAATGAGTCAAAACCCATTGCATGTATCTCTGTGCCCAAGTCTATAAAAACGCATTTTGTAAATGCACTGTGGCATAAGAAAGTAGATCATCTTGAGGAAGAAAATCGATCAGAAAATCTTCCCACGGATAAACTCATTAAGTAATTCCGCTATGCCTTCAATATAGACTTCAAAATCTTTATCATGACTTGTAGGTCACTTTAGGGACCTGGCTTCCATATGGTCTTGAAAGCCAGATCCCTGAGATTCATTTCCTGTTGCTCATTCCCTTCCAGACTTATTTCCTATTGCGCCTGTGCCCCAGTATTCTGGTTAAATGACTAGCAGTTTCCCAATATACCTTGCTCTTGTCCAGGGACTTAGTGTGAACTTTAGCTTCTGCCTAGAATAGCAATGCTCAATAAAAATATAATGCAGCATATATGATTTAAAATTTTCTACGAGGCACATTTTAAAAAGTAAAAAGAAACAGAAAATTTAATTTTAATAATGTATTTTATTTAGCACAATATATCCAAAATATTATCGTTGCAACTGGTCATTGATATAAAAAATATTAATGAGGAATTTTATACTTTTCTTTTGAACTAAGTCTTCAAAATCCAATCACATTTATTAGTGCCTCTTAATTTGGAACTAGCTGCATTTGCTATGTGCCCAGCAGCCACCATATTGCACAGCACAGGTGTAGAAAACCTTTCCCCTCCAACTCTTTCTATTTCAGATCAATCTCACCCTCTCTGCGGATGCCCTCTGTCACTCTCAGGTCTAGGTGTCCCCCCATTTGCCACAAGAGGACCTTAATTACCTTCTGCAATAGCACTTAACATACCCTATTGCTTGTTTGCATATCTTTATCTGCCGGTAGACTTGAAGCTCTCTGGATGCGTGGACCAGGTCTTACCTAATTTTATATCCCAAGCACCTAGCAAATATTTGTCACATAAAGGATCACGAGTTTTCACTTATGTTAAGCAGAAATAGCATATCATTGTCCAAGAGGGGATTAATTTAAGAGTAAATCCCAAATCTTTATATTAAGCTCTTATTAACTATAGTTCCCTGTGTGGTAAAGTAAATAATCTCTATGTCCCAGTTTTGGGGGTGTTGTTGTTATTTTAATCTCCTTTTCCAAAACAAAACAAAAAAAATCTTAAAGCGAAAATTCTGACAAACGCTTCATTTATAATGACTTAATGTAAGCCAACTTGATATTTGTACTATATAAGCCATCTTTCAGAGAGAACTGATAAAGACTGTCCTACTCAAAGAACTAACTAAAGAACCAGTCAATATTTGTGAAGGCAGGAGGTATCTGCTTTCAGTCTGGGGATAGTGACCTCAAGGTTGCTTTTGACGAAGCTATCAGTTATGGTATGTAGACCAATCACACCATTTGATGTTTTGGAAACAGCCAACTAATGAAAAGATCCCTCCCTCCTTTTATGCACTTTCGTTAAGTATCTGGCGCTGAATTATCTTTGGAAGAAAGAAAGGAAGCACATGCCATATAGCTATATTTATCCACAGCTTTGGGTATAGTGGTGTATTTTGCCCAAATGAGCTAATACATGATAAAACTATTAATCTCTCTCTTCAATGTGATACTTTGGGGAAGAAACATGAAGGATTTTATAAAATATGAATGTGCAAACACTGAAATAACTATTTTCCTACATGCTTGCTCAACATGATTCTCTTTTGTAAAGATTAACTGTAATGTGCCATATTAAAAGGCTTTGTAAACTATATGGCATTATATAAATGTGAGTTATTATAATTATTGAACAGGCTATTAATTAAATATAGCGAAATTAGAAAAATTGAATTTTTAATTTTCATTAGTCTTCTTAAGTGTTAACTAATGACACTCTGGCAGCTCTTAATATCACAGCTCATTTGAAAGTTGAGAAAAATGAGGAAAAGTATTGTAATTTCCATAAGACTTTTGATTCAGCCTTAGGTAGATTCGATGTTAAAGGACAGCAAACACCCTAGACCTTTAGCCTAAGTATTCAATTACTTCTCCCTTCTTTTTCCTTGAGTGCCTGCGATGAACAAGCCTCTCAGCTCACCTTTTCCTCCTGGTTGATAACTGTTGGCCACTGCTTGATTTTTGACTCCATTAGTCAGTTCTTTTATGTAGGTTTTTCAAGATTTTGTGGATGATAGGTTTTCTTAGAGGCACTATATAAATCTAACCTTTACAGTTAATAGTCATTTCCCTAAATGTTGGTTACTTTCTATGCAACATAGGCGAAAAGCTGATCTAACTGAAATGACTCTTAGGAGCTAGCAGAGATAGGCAGCTGAAGTGAACAAAAGTGGTGTCACTTCTGATTGATTACTAGGGCTCCCTGAAGCACTGAGTTGGGAGAGACCCAAAGCTTCCCTGAAGGCTCAGTGGGAAGAGTTCCACAATCGATTAGGAATGTCTGCCATGGACAGGACTGACAAGTGGAGTTTCTGCCATGGGAGTTCTAGGTTGATAAGCAATGGGGGGGGAGGGGGGGGAAGTCTACCAGTTTGTGAGCAGGTGCTGAAAAACTACTGACCCGCAGAGAACAAACAAGTTCAACATAACCTGGATCTTTAGACTGAAGAACCAGTAATGTCGGTATGTCAGGGAAACAGTACCCTGCAGTAAGTAGTCCCAAAATACAGAAGGGGTTATTGCAAAGCAGTTCATGAGAAATGGGAATGTGTCAACTACTCAGTGAGATGTTGACCCAGCATGAGTCCAAAATGATGACTCTTTAGCCCCTCTTCCTCTCCTGCCTCCTTCAAATCCAACTTGAACCCAGTCCCTTCATGGACAATCCAATTCTAACGTCTGCCGAAAAGACAAAAACTGAAACCAAACACTGATACGGCCTCATCTCCCACTCTAACAAAAATGCAGCAGAGAACAGTCTGAAACACTCATCGTCTGACCCAACGGACCCAGTATTTGACCAAAAACAATCCCTGCTTTTGACCAAAAACAATCCCATTTTGGAAAACAGTAATGGGCTTCCAGGTGAATGAGAAATATGAAGTATGAATAAGAACATACACTCATTTAACATTTTGTTTCCCCGTAATCTATGTCAGGGGAGATTGGGGACCCACTGGTGTTTTTTAAAGTCAAAAGGCTGCAGAATATTGCATATTCTAACAAAGCCTTAGCTTTAGTTTATTTTCTAATCTACAAGAAAGAAAGGAAAGGGAAAAAAAAAAAGAAAAAGAAAGGGAAAGAAAGAAAGAGAAAGAGACAGAGGGAGGGATGGGGGAAGAAGAAAGAAAGAAAGAAGAAAGAAAGGAAAAGAAACTCTCCTTTAAAGCAAAAGTGAGCTCCAAGCTGCTTACAATCGCCTTCTGCCTCTGCCTCTCCCTTTGTTTGGCCCTCTCAGACTCCCGCTTCTCATACTCTTTGCGGTATTCTTCCCTCTTCAGCCTTTCGTGCTGATATTCCTCGTAGCTGTCATACCTGAGAAACATAACTTCATCATTAAGTCAACCGCCTCTATTTACACAAGCACAGTGAATCAGGAACTGGGGAGGGGGCGGGGTGTGAGCTAGCTCGCGTCATCTAGCGGACGGGGGAGAGGAGGAACGGAAGGGAGAGGACTGCGTCCTTACCTGGGCCTACGGCTGTAGGGCGACCTGGAACGTGATCTTGCGCACAGAGGCGAATTTCGGTGTGCGCGGTGCCTGCAGTGGCTCGACTCATAGTAGTAGCAAGATCTGCGAGCGAGAGGAGAAACAGAAAGGGCATGCATTTGCAACTGCCGCTCAACCCCGCCTTATTGGCCCAACGGAGCATGCGCTGGAAACACCGTGGAACCTAAAGCGGCTCTTTTTCTTCCTAGCTACTGGTGAGATTTCCCGGGGACAGGTTGTGATCATCTCGTCAGCTTAGAGGTCTGGGAGTGATGTGTTCTCTCCCAGGCTCTCTTATTGATGTTAACGCAGAGCACAAGTCTGGTACACTGTCCGCTTTATCTTGCATGGCTCTCAACTATCCTGGCACAGGGCAGCTCTCCAGGTAATGGAAAAGTTAAATGAGCAAGTTCCTTACAAATTGCTCTCTGTGATGCGACTGGCCCACGGCACTGTGCTCAAGGCTGACAGATTTACGAGAAGGTAAGGAGGCATGTCTGTGTAACAACAACCTGGTTAGCTTCAGGGGCGCTGGGAATGGCCTGGTGAGAGGGGTTGGGGCTGTCTGTGGGTTTCCAAGGCGTTTTTTTGGACCCTACGCTTTGGGTGGGCATTGGCAAGGTTTACCTTGAAGAGGATCTACTGCCCGGGGACCTTGATCTTGACCTGGAATATGGTGATCGGGAACACGACCTGTGTCGAGAAAAGGACCTTGAACGAGAGCGCATCCTTTGGGGTCTTTGAGCAAATAAGGATTTGGGTGGTGACACGGAATCTCTACATGGAGAGTTAAAAGAAGAGCAAGAAGGCGACACATCGAACAATGAATAGGATTGCGTGCCATCCCAAGGGTAGCTCAGTTTATCACTTTCATCTTCGCTGTCATCAAACAGGCCATCCATGGCTAGTCCTGAATTTATAAACATAGGTAGTTTGGAGAATTGTTCATTACTGAAATCACTGTCCCTCAGTTCACTGGCCTTGTCTGCTTCGTCGTCAAAAACAGCTTGACTGGGATGACCGAAGTGCTTGTTCAGCTCGGCTCGGATTTCCTGGTCTTGGAGCTGTTTTCGGGTGCTGCCAGGAGAGACCTGCTTGCCCGCCTCCCAAGTCTCTCTCAGGGAGCACTGGTCTGAATCTGTGGAAGAACAAATCTGCCCCTGCCAGGCGGAGGAGGCATCTTTATATTCTAGTGGTCTAGAGTCTTGGAGCTCCTGTGATAGATTAATGAGTATTTCCGTTTTGGAATTAATTGACTGACAATAGTCATGGTCACCAAACAGCCGTAGACTGGGCCGCCTGGCCTTCCTTTCCTCGTGTCCACTGGTGAGCATGGAGGTCTTGCTGAGCTGTGCGTACAACTCAGACTGCTCGGGCCCTTTCTTGGTGCAGTTATTGCCTTGGGCGCCAGAAGGCTCACTGTTCCGGGGCTTCTTCGACGGCGGAGGTACCACAGTCTTGCAAGAGGACTTCAGCTTCGGAGAAGTCCTGAAAGGATTATCTTGGTTGGCTTTATGAGGAGGAGTTGTGGGTGGAGTTAGGCCTGAAGGTAAAAAGGGAAAAAACAACAACGACAACAAGGAGGGGGTGGGGGGTGGAGAGAGAGAGACAAGAGACAGAGATAATGCTGTTAAATGCCAGGATATGTTTCCCTAACTTTTCCGGGATTTCAGACTATGGTGACAAAGAAGGAAACGAAATTCATGTCAAGACCTGAAAAAGTGCCTCTCTGCCCCTTGGCCTCTGTCACCAAGAAAAGATGGATCTCACTACTGCCGGGCATCAGTGAAATCCATGATGTTTTTTAGTATTTTAAACACCCATGCTAACAGATCTTGCTTCCCAGAAAACATTAACGCCTCCCTACTGGCCTCCAAGGCACCAGGCATTACGAAAGCCCACATTTCCAAGGGCATCATCTGTCTGCCTTGTGGAGAATTAACAGCGTGGCCCAGGGGAATCACACAGTCGCTTTGGTAGCACTCGTCCGCAAAGAAAGCTGCAGAGCGTAGGAGTGGACCAGAAATTGTTCTCCAATCAAGGAGCCCAAGAACTAGGCAACTTAAAAAAAAGAAAGAAAAAAAATAGAAAAAAAAATATATGGGATGGCAGCAAATGTGGGGCAGGGTCAGAGTGACAGAGACAACCTCAAAGTAAGTTCAAAAAAAACACGACAGACCAAGGCAGGGAATCAGACGACTCTGCAACTTGACGGCAATGATTCTTTGTCTCCACAGTTCATTAACTTAGTAAACCATGGCTAATGTAGGTATAATACTTTCTTGTAAGCATAACTAATACATTCTGTCTAAAATATGGTTCTGCAACAGAAACCTAAATGAACAGAAACACTAAATACTGCAGTGCCAGCGGACCATTTTATTTAGAGCACAACATCAGGGCGGGTGATGAGACTGAAGGATTGAAACGGATCCAAATTTCAGCAACCAACTAATTAAAAAAAGCAGAAAAAAAGAAAGGGAGATGAGAGAAACCCATCAGTGGGTGCCTTTTGTCGTTTTCTAGGGAAGAGCAGGAAAATTCCATCAGATGCCATCGTGGGAGAGTCTGTGAATTATGGTTGCCTCCTCTATGTTTTACCGCCAAGAAAGTTCTACATATCCGTTTACACTGAGGGAGGATAATAGGGAAATGGCTCCAGAGTCCAAGGAACTTTGAAGAAGGGCAGGCTGGAGTTCAAATGACTTTATGCTTACAAGGGAATATTTGCATTTACAACACACTTTCTATTTAGGAGGATGGGTGAAGGCTATTCAGCAGAAAAGAACTTCAAGTCTGCTAACAAGCCTGGGGTTAGACTTAAGGCAACTGCACATTTCAACCTTGTTGGAGGAAGGGAAAAAAAAAAAAAAAAATATATATATATATATATATATATATATATATATACACACACACACACATATAACCGAGTAGGTCTCAGAAAGCCACTTAAAATTTTGGTACGAACAGGAAGATACTGCCTCTTTCTCCCACTTTACAATAAAGAGATGGAAGAAATTCATATTACTATTCCCTCTATAATAAAATACTTTACACTAATATTTGGCAGTTTTTATTATGCATAGCTAACGCTCCTTAAATGAGGAGAGCAAAGCTGCAAGAATGCAAAGTAATTTGACTTTGGAACTCCATCCCAGAAAAGTTCAGTAAGACAGGGCATACAAACACAAAGAGAAGGGACACATCAGAGTCCCAGCAAAGCTTCCTCGACTTAGCAGCCAGGCACTCTTCACTGGAAGAATACTGGAAGGTGACATATTATTGAATGGAACATCTGTGTCACTGACGCATACTCTCCTTTCGTTCCCTCCTTTGCGGACAAGTATGTCTTTTCCACAATCTGAGAAATTCCTATATGATCCGTCTTTCTCCTTTCTCTCTCGCTTTTCCCCTGGTTTCCTTTACCTTTTGCACTGCCCTGTCATAACACTGATTTCGACCGCATTCTACCTTCAATTGCCATTACAACAAATTTAAAGCTATTAATGCCCCCCTCAAACAAATGACACGTTCTCAGATATTTCTCAAACGACGCTAAGATGCTCAAAGAAATAATGATGAATAATCTCTCTTTGCAGAACAAATAACAGTCAAATATTCCAAATGGCATAGTCCTTGAATGGGGGAAATGACATTCGACATTCTAAAATCCAATTCCATAAATCTTTTCATGGTTCCCAAATGAGGGTAGTTTTTACTTTCCTAATAATTTACTGCCAGGATCACTCATTTGATACTTATCGGATACTGCTATATATTCTTGCTCATCTCTTTTTGAATGTACATTTTATCTTGTCTCTCCAAATAGATTATACGCTCTTAGTGGAAATGTTGCCTGGGCTTATTTTTACAAAAATTCTTACTCGTTTATTTATTTATTTTTTTCCTAGGGGCACCTGACTGGCTCAGTCAGTTAAGCGGCTGCCTCCGGCTCGGGTCCTGATCCCGGGGTCCTGGGATCCAGCCCTGCATTGGGCTCTCTGCTCAGGGGGGAGCCTGCTTCTTCTTCTCCCTCTGCTGTTCCCCCTGCTTGTGCATGCTCTGTCTCTCTCTGTCAAATGAATAAATAAAATCTTAAAAAAAACATTTTCTAGATTCTCCTTTAGTGATGGGTCTTACATTTCAGTGGCCCAAGTATAACTCGGGAAGCTGGTCAAACATTTTTAATGAAGTAGTTCATGGACCACATATGGAGAGCCTTGGTGCTGTCGTGTCCACGCCGTACATTGCCTTGTTCTCAGGTACATGTATTTTGACTGACATTCTAGACATATAAAAAGAAACCCTAAACCTCAGAAACACCAAATTAGGCCACTAGTAAAGAGAGGCTCGTTCTAAAAATAGCTCAGCTATCTAGGGATTTTAAATATAGAAATTCTTTTTAGTCTTGAACATTTGAAACACTTGTCCTAGTACCTAAGCTCATTATCGCTTAAATAACTGATTCTCAAGTTGCTCTTGGGAGTGGCGACGCCCTGATTGTAGTTGTGTTTTTTTGGTTTTTGTTTTGTTTTGTTTTTTTCTTTTTCTTTTTTTGAGTTAAAAGCCAAGCCTTTTACCTTCTTCACATTTTACGCAGCCTGAAGCAATGGGAACAGACATTCACTGAACACCTACTATATGCTGGATAATACACCCGATGCTCGTACATCAGGGGCTTCATGGTCCCTTTTAATTAATGGGCAAATCTTCGAAACTCGAAGTACGTACATGTTCTTGCACATATTCTTAAAATTTACAGAAACACCGAGATAACCAAATATACCCTATGCATGAAAATAGCAGGGCTGTAAATTTCTATTGGCACTCTCTGTTAAAAAAATAATAATAATAATAGTTGCCTAATGGATTGGAGTTATTTTAGGATTAGTGAGTAGGTGGGTAAAGAAAAACAATTCAGATAATTCCCTAAACTTTTTACTATTTACCAAAATGTCTTTATTCTGCGAATACCTCCAAACAAGACTGAGAAATCTCAAGGATGGGACCACCAATGCCTAACTGAAAATCTAGTTCCAGAAAGAGTGGAGACCCAAAGCAAAACAAAGCAAAAGCAAAACAAAACTGTAAGAAGCATTGGTTTTTTGTTTGTTTGTTTGTTTTGTTTTGTTTTTTTAAACATAGTGTCAAACTTTTAAGAGCCACTGATGGGACAGAGACCCCTTGCTGCACCTGAGCTCATTGGGTCTCTCCCATGTCCCCCGGCCAGAACTCAGTCCCCTGCGTTCGGAGGGCAGTCAATACTCCATTCCTTCACGCCACTACCTTTGCTCATCTTCCCTCTAATGGCCAGGCTCTCAATTTCACCCCACAAGCTTAAATCAACAGTGCTAATGCTTCCCATAACCTCCGGATTATTTCCTGTGTGTTGATTTTCTGGGGAATGTGTACATTTTGGTGTTGACAGTACAAGGTATATTCCATGCTCTCTCTTGAACTTAGCAGGTTTTGACAGATTTATGTGAGGACAGATGGCCATTACAGGCTGAAGGCTGACAAGAGGCAGTTCAGAGCATTGTTAACACACTTGCACAAACTCTCAGCAGTGCAGCACTGTGCAGAATGTAATTCAGACTATAGCTTTTTTATTACTGCCTATTTTCTTTTGTCAAAAGAGCCTGCTGTGCAGAGCAACAAATGGCTGCTATTACCCAGAATGTAATGGGTGTCAGACAAATCACGTAACACAAACAATCAAGAGTATGTAGGTCATATTTCAACAGAGCACAACCTTAGCAATATTTATGATTACTGCATTGAAATGTGTTCTATAATAAACAAGTACCTCCGCATCACTCACACTTACGCACTTCCGCACAGCAAATCGGGGAGAAGTGCTACACACTCCACAGTCATCTTTGTCAACAGCCCTTTTATTTAAAAAAAAAAAAAAAAAAAGTCAGAGACCAGTTTTGTTTTTCATTAGGTGCCATAAAATGATTTTCTTTGAGTTCTCTTTGGGGTTTGTTTGTTTAATTGAATGATAAATGATGACTACTCTGGAGGGTGCGTGTGTGTGTGTGTGTGTGTGTGTGTGTGTGTGGGTGGGTGTGTGTGTGTGTGTTCCACAATCCACCCAATGACTTCAGCAGGGTTGTTTTTTGGGTTTTTTTTAAATTTTTTAATAGTTTGTAACATTTTACAGAATCTATTGCTCTATCTATGACTTGCTTTAGAGTTTCTCTGACAGTGAGATTTTTCTTAAGTCGCCTGTCAATTGAAATATTTCTTAAGGAAAAGCAATGAGAAGATGAGTTTCTAATTCACTTAAAAACTTACCAAAAAAGAAGGACTGGGCAGAGAGGCATATGGCTTATCCTACTCTTATATTTTATGCCTCAAGAACTTGGAGTGGGTGTCAAGAGAGCACAGGAAGGGCTGATACTAAGTATGAACCATTACTGCTCTGCTAGTGAGAATATTTTGTTATAGAAGCTCCTCCCATGCCCTCCCCGGTCCCCAACTTCCCGAGGACTTCTGGGAAGTCCAGAGGAGCCAGCCACTGAAGTGTTAATCCTCCCAGGGAGGAACCTCTCACACCCTGCTCAGCACTCTGGTGGCCATCATCCCAGGCCGCTCTGACCGCAGGTGCCCCTGCCTTTACTCCTTTGTTAGTAGGGCCTGTATCACCCCTGATTCCTGGGGAACAAACTGGCCTCACAGAAAAGCTTCAGAGCACTTTTTTTTAACTTTTTTTTTTTTTAAAGATTTTATTTATTTATTTTGACAGAGAGAGAGAGATCACAAGTAGGCAGAGGGGGAAGCAGGCTCCCTGCCGAGCAGAGAGCCCGATGTGGGGCTCGATCCCAGGACCCCTGAGCTGAAGGTAGAGGCTTTAACCCACTGAGCCACCCAGGCACCCCACTTCAGAGCATTCTTAAGATATGTGCCTAATTCCCCAACTCTGGCTTATAGTAGATATTAATTGGCGCCCATGTGCTTTCCCACATTGCTGGGGCAGGAGTGGGGATCAGGGTTAGGGGGAGGGGAAACCTGTCTTTCCAGGCAGCCATCACCAACCCCCCCAAGCTGATGTGGGAGAGGACAGTACTTTGTTATCCTTGGCTTACGAGAAATTTGGATACTATTCTTTCCCAAAAAGGTAACTCAGGAACAAAGGAATGATCTTTCCAGATGTTGGGTCAAGAAGAGAGATCAGAAAAAGAAAATGAAGGATATAGTTGAAACATGGAAGAAATCCCTCACAGTAAGAGTTGCCAAACACTGGAATGGGCCGTAAAGAGAATTTGTGGGGTCTCCCTTTCTTGGATTCTTCAGGCTCAGGAATGGATTATATGACCTGTCAAAATCACTTTCCAGTTCTCTCATGCTAGGGTTTTCCTGCTAAAACTACCAGCTACTGCTCATATTTTGCTTTGGTTTATTTCCCCAAAGATAAGTCACATACAAAAGACACATATACCAAAAGGGTACAGAAAATGTATGCTGTCAATATTCTGTCCAGCACAATGAATCTTCAAATGGGAAGTCCGAAAAGGATAATAATATAAAAGTCTACATGAAAGAAATTACAAATTGATTGGTTAAGGAGTGGGTTCTTAAGCACAGATCCACCAAAGTGCAGTTTGAATGATTGCCAATTTAAACCAAGGCAAAACATAAAGTGAAAAAGAAATGGCACCCAATCATTCACCTTCATCAAAACCATGAGGAAAACACAATACCAACAGAAGACAACATCACTCAGACCTAGTGAGTTAGGGTGATGAAACTGCTGATTATTTGGATCTTCTCATTTCTCTAATTAGTTATAAAATAGCTATATCGCTTTCTATTACTTTTATAGTAATAACTTTGAAAATAATTTACATGTACATGTACACATACATATACACATGTGTGAAATTTTGGGTCAGCCACTTTGGTCCCTAACCAAATTTCTTCATGTCTGTCTGCTGGCTAAAACCATCATCTAGTTGAGCTGACATTGCTTTGCCATTTCCATTTCAGAAACAAAAAAAGTCTAGCACTCTGAAAATCTCCATATGCAATAGATTTAAATGCCTTCTGCCAAAAGAGCATTCTCTCCTCTCATCTTGCTTTACTAACAGCTATTTTGAAATCAAATTAGTTTTTACACCTGTAAGAAAGAAGTGTTTTTTTTATCAGCCAAAATGAGCTAGTTTAGGACAATCACAAAGTCAGACCAGCTGGCAATATCTAATAAAGCAAACTTCCTGTCTCATCCCTCCTGTTTCCCAAAGACTCTGCAGATGGGGCAGAGGGATTACTCTGGAGGTCTCAGAATTTTGTTGACTCTTTACACTTGTACTTAAATGTGTGGAAAATTTCGCTAAAATTTGTAGGAGTAAAGAAAAAGAAGACACCAGAAAGTCCTGGGCAACAGCTTGATCCATTTCCTTGGTTGGAACCACATGGATTAAGACTGTGGACCAAGGGGGCGCCTGGGTGACTCAGTGGTTAAAGCCTCTGCCTTCGGCTCAGGTCATGATCTCAGGGTCCTGGGATCGAGTCCCTCATCAGGCTCTCTGCTCAGCGGGGAGCCTGTTTCCCCCTCTCTCTCTGCCTGCCTCTCTGCCTACTTGTGATCTCTCTCTCTCTGTCAAATAAATAAATAAAATCTTTAAAAAAAAAAAAAAAAGACTGTGGACCAAGGATCAACAAATCAACACCATGACTGTTTCCACCCTGTCCACCCCCTTGCTGCACCCATGGCAGACATCATTAATTGATCGTGACATTTTCACTGAGTACAGATTTGGCCTTGGAATCCTCCTCAACACAATGCTCCTGGCGGCCAATACCAATCAATGACACTTGGCAAGTGAAATGAAACCTATTTCACATAACAGATGTTGACTACGATCTTGAAAATTCAGGCTTCAGGAAAGAGACATCATCTCTAGTCGGAGAGACATGCTTTGAACCCAGGGTCCACCACACAGCTCGTGTCAACATATAGCCTTTTCCTCGATGATGAAATGGCCCAAAGAATGGAAAAGATAACATATAGAACATGCTTACTGGGGAGTGCCTAACCTCAGAATGTGTAGTAATGTAGAAGGAGCTATTGTTGAGAGAGTATCAAAGAGGAGATTTTTCTACCTCGATTTGGTAAATTCCATTCCCACACACCCAAACAGTGTAGGTTCAGCTTTATGGGGGAATTAGAGGAATTTTTGCCACAAAGAAAATATGTAACTTCATATATGAGCATGCCAAAGAGAAAACAACATTAGTGTCAATGAAAGGGAACAGGTGAAGATAATCAAAAGTTGAAAAGAGGAGCGACAAGGTACAATCCCCTCAGCAGATAAAGTTAATGCAGAATTTGTAATTAAATATCTCATATTTATTGAATACTTCTATATGCAGAAGCCTTTTTCATGTTTTATCTCTATCCTCAGAGCAACTCAATGAGATACAGGTACTGTTATTATCTTCGCTTCGTTCATTAGGATCCTGAGACTTACAAAGTTAACTAAAATGACCAAAGGCCACCTTGCTAGATGGTAGATCCAGAATCTGAACTTGGGTTTGTCCAATGTCAGAGCCAAGGTTTTGCACAACCTCACTAAGCCATACTTTCTGCTTTTAGAAAATCATAGTAGACTACTTTCATTTGGAGTTTCACTGCTAAGTTTTTTAATTCTGGTTGAATGCACATGTAATTGCCATTTTTGGATGTCAAAAATGGTTGAATACTGGCAATTTTATTTTTCAACCTATATTTTAGTCCTTGGAGTCAGACAGTAATTTGATTTGGGGATTATAAATATGATTTTAACATAAAAGAAACTAAGACCCAGAAAAGATTAAGGAGAGAGAAAAGCATTTTAGCAATTAAAAGATGAAGGTGGAAAAGTAAATGCTCTGTCTTGTAGTTCCTTACTGATTTCACTGCCCATTGCCAAGTGCAGTGTTACTCAAACATCGCTTTGATTTCCTGCCTTCTTGCTTCTGCTCCATCAATAACTTCTCCCCTTTCCAACTGTGCAGTTCAAATCTGATACAAATATTTCTCTCCCTAAGGCTCCCCATGTCAGTTTAGCCTACGGAGAGCATAGTTCCCTCCACACTCCTTTCCATGGATCACCTGGGTCCTTCACTGATGATATCACCTTTATGCTTCTTTTGGTCCCTGAACCATCTTTATAATTCTTTTCAATCTTCTGTGCAATCGTTGTATTTAACTTGAAGCAAAGTTACAGGGTTCCCCTTGATAACTTCTTTTCTCCCTTTACTGATTCTCCTGAGGTGCAATCAGTATTTGTCACATCCTGTAATCTCTACCATGCAAGAAATGTAACTAAAGATTGTTTGAGGAGATGGAGATCACAACCATCACATATTGCATTGCATTTCAAATGCACAATATCTCTCTCCAAAAAACTCTCCTTTACACCACCCTCCAGTCAAGTTCCAAACTTCTCTTCCCAGCCTCCTTAGCATGCTCCAGGTTCCTCCTCAGCCCCTTGTTTTCCTAGAGCTCTAAATTCTTTCTACTTTGTAAGGCAATTTGGCCCTACCTCAGTTTCTCTAATTTGCATCTTCACACTTAAAACCACCACACTCAATCAACTAGAAAACACCTCCTGGGCCCATCTTTTTTAGAAGGTAACAAAACATTATAGGTAATAAATAATATTTTGCCTTCATGCTACTTGTACAATGTGTGTTATTTCCCCAACAGCATATAAGCCCACATCTTAAACACAAGAACCTTTACTTAGAAGGCCAAGGACAATGCTTCATGTTTTACATGGATCAGTCTCTAGGTCTTCCATTTCCTGTATATCCACTAAGACCTATCATATTGCAAGCATAGAGCAGGTATTAAAAACATGCTGGTAAATTGATTTCCATTGTACCCAATAATCTTTCAAAGCCCCAAGAGGAAAGGATTTAAACCAGTCACATGAATTCTGGGTCACTGACAGAAATAAATCCCCTGTGTGTATTTTTAGGGATTCTAAATATGTAAAAAAATGTATCTTCTATATGTCTCTACTTGTCTTTCAATAGTGTAGGCTCCTAAACTTTAGAAATCATCACTAAATTATTTAAAATTAGGTATCTATCAATAAGAAAAATGTTAAAACTTTTGCAAAAAGAAAATAGGAGTGCTTTTTTTATAACACCATAACCTCACTAATGGAAGGAATGCAATTAAAATGATATTTCATATATATAACATTTCAAAAACAAAGATATCCAATCCTAGGAAGGATGTAATAAAGCAAGTATATCCATGTAACACTAATAGGGCTATAAATGAAAGGACTCCTTTGGAAAGCAATATATACCAGAAGACCCCAAGATACCATATCTTCATATTCACTATTAAAAACTACTAAGAATTTATCTTGACAAAATAAGATAAATTTATGAACAGAACAACAACAAAACCCACAAATATCTGATTAAAATGGTTAGAGGACCTGAATAGATATTTTTTCAAAGAAGACATACAGATGGCCAACAGACATATGAAAAGATGCTCAGCATCACTAACTCACCAGGAAAAGGGATTAAAACCACAATGAGATGTCACCTTATACCTGTCAGAATGACTATTATCAAAAATACAAGAAACAACAAGTGTTGATGAGAATGTGGAAAAAAAGGAAACCATGTGACTGCTGGTGGAAATGTAAATCAGTGCAGCCACTCTGGAAAACAATATGGAGATTCCCGAAAAAAATTAAAAATAGAAATACCATATAATCCAGTAATTCCACTGTTGGGTATTTACTCAACAAGAATGAAAACACTAGTTTAAAAAGATACATGAACCCCTATGTTTATTGAAGCATTATTTATAATAACCAAGATAGAAAAGCAATAGATGAATAAAGAAGATATAGTATACATATATAATGGAATATTACTCAGTCATAAAAAAAGAATAGAAACAGACTCATAAATACATTTGTGAAAGCATGAATGGATCTAGAGAGTCTTATGCTAAGTGATAATTCAGACAGAGAAAGACAAATCCCATATGATTCACTTCTATGTGGAATCCAAAAAAAAAAAAAAAGAACAAATAAATAAACAAGAAACAGACTCATAAATACAGAGAACAAATTGGTGGTTGCCAGAGGGGAGGAAGGTGGGGGAATGGGCAAAACAGGTAAAGGGGATTAGGGGATTAAGAGGCACAAACTTCCAGTTATAAATATGTCATGGGGATGAAAGTACAGCATAGGGAATTAATCAATAATATTGTAATAAACTTGTATGGTGACAGATGGTAAGGACATTTATCATAGTGAACACTCCATAATATATAGAAGGGTTGAATTACTATGTTGTATACCTGAAACTAATAACATTGTCCAGTACACTTCAGTAAAAAAATGATGAGCAAACATTTCTAATGCAGTGCTATTTCAAAACGATAACACTTTAAAATAACCTAAATTTATAAGAGGAGTATGATTAAATACATTTTGATGTACCTACTAAAACTAATGCCATTATAACACACTAAAAACCTGATAATAAAGGGTCTGTGATAAAATAAAAATTTCTCATTAAAATGTTAACTGAAAAATCAGGATGCAAAATTATATACACAAAATGATTATAATAGAAATATAATATATCTAATTATCCATAGGAAAAAATGCATTGGTAACTTTGCATCTTAGAATTGTGAATAGGGTTGCCTGGGTTAGCTCAGTTGGTTGTGTCTAACTCTTGATTTTCGCTCAGGTCATGATCTCAGAGTTGTGGGATTGACGCCCCCCATCTGGAGCTATGCTCAGTGGGGAGTCTGCTGGAGATTGTTTCCCTCTCCCTCTCCCTCTCCCTCTGCCTCTCCCCCTGCTATGGTCTCTCTCTTTCTCTTTCTCTCTCTCAAATAAATAAATAAATCTTAAAAAGAGAATTACAAATATTTTTCCACTACTTTATATTTTTGACATATTTATAGTAAGCTTAAGTTATTTATAGTAAGAGAATAATAAAAACCTTTTAAAAGAAGCCTTGGTGTGGGTGTATGAAGTGGAAGCTTTCTCAATCCTCTCTGAAACAAAGTAACTGACTAATACAACATTCTGAACACTCATAGTAAATAGATTCCTTTCAACTGAGTTGTTATCCTGAGCCACAGTAGTATTTCCCAAACCAGCTGATGTCTATTACAGTGGTAACTAGAATTATGTAAGGTAATAAAATATGATGCCATTGAAGGGGAAGTACACGAAAAATTGTTTCTATAAGAAGAACCAATAAAGGTATGTCACTAAAAGAAGAGCTGTCAAATTAGTTGTAGACAGGTGGTATCAGAAACACTAGGAAAACATAGGAAATCATGATTATTATTTATTTATATGAAAATCATAAAAATCTAGAATGATTTTGCACTTAGACTACTACACAAATATCTCTAATTATTTTCCTTTAAAAAGCAAGAAATGAATGGTGGATACTATCTAAGATACATTATTACTATAGTTTGTGCCAGAGAGATGAATGAATTGCCAGTTAAGACATTTAAGTTCAAGGCAAGGTCTCTGTTTCTTATACAAAGAAAATTTGATATTTGAAGGTTTCTTTATATGACTTAGGCAAAAGTTAAATGACAGAACTATATACTTTAATCAGTTTTTTGGATAAGCCCACCAAAATACTCATTCTTATTGGTCATATAAGGTCTCTACTGCATATGACATATATACATAAAAGTTACTTATAGCCACATAAGTAATTATAATTTAAGAAATGATGTTACATATATGCCTATAAGTGAGTATATGTATATATATGTATGTATGCATATAAAGGTTTGTATATATTTACATATGTATATGTATATGCATATGTACACACACACACACACACACATAAAATATGTATAAATACCATGAAATTAACTACTCTACTGCTTGACCAAATCATGCGATCATGCAGTAGACCTTTCACAAGGTGGTAATTTAGCAAACTAAAGTGTGAAATTAAACAGTGAAAATGACCATGTGTACGTAGGCACTATAGTTCTGGTTGAAAGCATCTTGTTTAAGTTACTGTTTCTTTACCCTTATCAGCAATGGCCAGAGCCAAGGAACTTCTTGTTCAGACAGCCTAAGATTCACTTTCTGGTGTAGTTCTCTACCTAAACCTAAACCACTCAGTGCAAAGGCACCATTTACACCCAACTTAGAAGTCTGCCTAGGAAGTCTGTGGATTATTAAGTTACTCGGGGGTTACTCCAAGCTTTTAAAGCTCCTTCCTCTTCAGTGTATAAAGTAAGACTGACTAAATGAGTCCAGAAGTCCAAATGGCGAAGAAAATCACTCTTGTTTAAAAATATCTAAGTACATTTTGTTTTGGTGAATGGGCACATTTTCATTTTTCTCCTTTGCTGAAAAGATATAAAAATGGTAACATATATAAGAGAACATTATACTAGTAGTTAAGTATAATAGTGAGTGAGAAAATACTCCAATTAAAACACTGACATAATGAATAAACTGGGGTTCAAAATTTTGTATCTTGCTTTCTAGCTCTGTGATCCTGGGCAAGTTGCTTAACATTTCTGAACTTTATATCCTCATCTTAAAGATGAGAAAATAACCACTATCTTCATGAGGTCACTGTGAAACCAGTCAAAACCACTTACATGCCTGGCACATTTATTGAGTAGGAGAGCAATAAATGTTAATTTCTCCTCCTGCTCAAGTTTTGGTGTCTTAATCTGACACGGAGTTGTTTAGGGATCTAAAGCAATAGTATAAGTCAGAGGGTCTGGCCCAGGTCTGACACACAATAAATGTCCTCTCTTTAAAAGAAAAAAGAAATGAAAATATTTATAGGTAACTCCTTATCCGATGTCGCTTGTACTATTTGTTATTTTCATTAATCACATGGAGAATATGCACTAATATTTAATACATATTTCACACACACACACACAAACATACACAGAGTTCCAAGTGCAATGTAAGGCTTACCTGCAGTTCCAGAGAGTTCCACACTTAAGGTTCGTTCAATAGTCTTGTTCTCAAATGGGGAACCCTTGGGGTCACTGGAAGATATGGCACATTTATAAAAACAAACTGAAATGGAGTTGCTGTAGCCAAATGTATTAGAACCCCCTTCCCTTTCTGAAAATGGTTACATTTCTTAATACTTACTTTGGTGACTCTGGGGTCAGAGGAAGAGATAAAGTTGTTGGTTTGGCTAAAGGGGAATAAAAAAGGAAACTAATTATGAAATATTGAGTTTTTTGGGGTTTTTTTTTTTTTAGAATTTTTTTTCTTACTACAATCAGGTTGGAAACTGGAAACTGGAAAACTAAAGTAAGGAAATCCCTGAATATTGGATCAAAGTCAGACAACAGTCAATTATGCTAAAACAAATTCCAAACAACATTTGCATCGGTAAACTATCATTCAAAAACACATACAAAAACAGAATTTTCCCCCAAATGTAGCATCTCTGTTAAGGATACAAAATTTGCATCATACCATCAGAGAGAAATAATGTGTTCTATTTTAATTTGGAATACAGTACACGGTTTGTTTAGACAAGAAAACAGCAGAGTAACTATAAGACAACAGAACGTTATGAATATTCAGTTGATTTTTTTCCTAAAATATATAATTTTATATCTAGCCCTGAGAATAGGTTATTTCTATGAGGCCAAAGCTCAAGCAATAACCATTCCATTTACTGAAAATTAATTGAGAAATTATGACAAACTGTGGGCATTGACCCAGACGGTTTAAAAGGGATTCAGATCCCCAAATCTTATAGACAACTAAAGTAAGATACTGCATTTATCAGTCGAGAGACCTATAGACTTGCAAAGAGAGCTCATTTACTTCCTTTTATGCTTCCTAAATCTTACCTCCTACAGGAGGCATTTCCCAATTAGGAAGGGTGGAGTAAGAATCTTCTTCTCACTCCAAAATTTCAATTGCTTCTCCTTGGCAGTCTTGTATTTTGAACAGAAGGAGGGGAAAACATGATGAGAAACGTACTTGGGATATACATCCACATATTATGTGTATATATATATATATATATATATATATGCTTATCTATAAAGATATATTTATATGAATGTAGGTTTATGTCAATTTTTTCTCATTAACATAACTACTTTCAAAAGGTCAAGAGGTAGTCATTTACGTAATGAAAATCATAGACTTGAAACTAAAAAGGTCTTTAGAATGAACTCTTATTTTATGGATGAAAACCCTGAGACCTAAAGATGTGAAATGATATTTCCAGGGCCATAAAACTAGTTACTGGCAGAGGCAGCCCAGAATATGTTTCCTTTTTCCTATTACCAAAAGGAATTGCATTCAACAGATATTAAAGTAAATTAATCAACCCCAGTAATTAAGGTCCTTTGAAATGTGAAAATATTATTTATGTCCAAATTAGGCTGAAATTACATACTTTACTTGGATAAATAGTATTTACATATTTAATTTGTCGATTTAGATTTAGTTTTTAAACAATTGAATGGTTTATCATCTATTCAATGTGCATCCAGAAATATGAAGTTCACGCTGTCTTCTACAAATTAGGTACATTGATTGATTGGCTTTTATATATACAGATAAATGAACTGGTTTTATTATTTTTTTTAGTATGTCTGATACAATGAGCCTTTCCAAAAGAACACACTCATGAAGGAAATTTACCAACATTTTCGGGGCTCAACTAATAATTAGGATCACGCATACAGGCTTCATAAGCAAATATCACTAGATACGAACTGTGTACTATGTCACACAGTAAATATACATTGAAAATCGGTCTCTGGGATTCCAGTTTTCAAGGTGTAGGGTAGGCTATCTGAAATGCTCAAAGGAATTTCCCTAACATTGTGACAGTTGGGTATAGGTGATGGCAAGGGCACTGGGAGGGGAGCATAAGGCAGCGGCCATGTTTAATGGGACCAATGGCAAATAGGAAGAGAAGGCTATAGGAAGGCTCAGCCCCAAACCACACACAGTACAGAATGCCATCCCTGAATATACCCACACTCACAAAAGCTACCACTAGAGGAGTATTGATTTGGTTTACTGGGAGTGTAATCCACATTATTCCAATGACTAACAGACCAGGGCCTCTAAAATCCTTGAGGGCAGGAATGCATCTTTTTCATGCAGATCATGGTCTTTTTGATGAATAAATACATTAGCAAGTGAATGAATCAATGAATACAGGGGACACCAACAAGAGCCAAAGGTCAGGCCATTATCCTAAGGAAGTGAAAAGAACTTGACCCTACAATATCATAGACAGCACACATGCAGTTTAGCGAGAGAACATCACAGTATGTCAAGAAAGATAAACCTCAGTAGATCCTGGGTTACTGTCTCTAATTGTTAATATACTTTCTACTTTTAAAGTTTGAATCATAATTTAAATAAATCCTGAAGCTGAGTATTTATTTCCTGTTGGTTAGTCACAGCCAGCCGTGTTTATTTTGTTCTTGGCCTTTAACAACTATAGGAATTTTGTGGGGTTTTTGATTGTTTGGTTTTGTTTTTTTTTGTCAACAGGCTTTGTTCTGGGATAAACTTTTTATGCTTTGCCACAGGCATTTGTCTTTCTAAAACATCCACATACAGCAGGTCTCAGCTAAAGAATATGTCCTCCACAGGCCAATTGAACTCCTCACTGCCATGGTTTATAAGAGTTTACAGTAATATTAGTGGTAAGTGGATTTCAAAAACAAACCCCAAACCTCCCAAATTCTCAAAATCCAAAAGGGCCAAAAACAATTTTAAGAATATGAACATTAAAAAGATGTTAAAAAAATATGTGCTTCTGGTCTACGTTCACTGACTACAGGGTTATAGCTGGCTTAGAACTTCAGATTCAGCTCCAGGAAACAAACGCCTGACTGGGACACACTGGGACAAGGTGGCGAGTAGCCCCGTGAATTTTTCAGTCCACTCACTAGAGTGAGCTCAGCTGCCTTCCCTTCACCTGAGGCTCTCCACACCATTACCTCCCATAGCACTGCTGGTATGCTCTAAGAAAAACTGGTCCACAGCATGTGCGTGAGGGGCCAATCAGGGCAAGGCGAGCTACAAAAAAGTGTGGCCCATTTCAATAAATATCTCCCCCTGAACTGACAGATAAGTGATTTTGAGATATCCACCAGGTTTGAGATATTTCAGACCTAATTGAGAGCCAATTTAAAACTTTAAAAGAAGGTTCCTGAAGGTTTATGGTGAGGTAGGGATGAGAGAGGGAAATTGAAAACACTGGAAAGAAAATACTTATTAAAAGCAGCAGCAACGGCATACCTGTATGAAATAATCATGGTTCAAAACAGGGATCAGGGACTACCACTCTGCAGCTGGAAGGGGAAGTCAGGGAAACAAAAGGGAAAAGAGAAGTAGGTGTTTGTAATTGCTATTTTAGAATATGCCTGCTTCCGGGGTGCCTGGGTGGCACAGTCGGTTAAGCATCTGACTCCTGGTTTCAGTTGGGGTCCTGATCTCCAGGTTGTGAGATCAAGCCCCACATTGGGCTCCACACTCAGCACAGAGTCTGCTTGAGACTCTCTCTCCATCTCCCTCCCCCTCCCTGCACTCTCTTTCTCTTACTGTCTCTAAAATAAATAAATAAATCTTAAAAAAAAAAAAAAAAAGAATATGCCTGCTTCCACTACAAGGTTAAAGGTAGGGTTAACGTGGAAGCTGGGATATTTTAAAGCAACAGCAACTTTCAACAAGCTTCCTTTGGGCCTCTAAGACAGTACCATCTTGAGAGAAGAGCCAAAAAGAAAGAAAATTATATCTCTGCCAAGACAGGTTTTCCCCAAATCACCCTGACTTGCCTCAGAAGCATCAGCCTTCCAGAATGTATGGGGACAATAAAAATCACCCCAGATGCTTAGTTTGATCTGGGCAATATTTTATAATAGAAAGCAAATACAAATAAATTCCAGGGATTTCCAAATCCTTATTTACAAAATAAAGTCTATGAGTGTAACATGTGGTTTAAAAAAAAAAAAGAATGCACTTAATAATCGAGAGAGGCTGCACAAATACCATGTACTCTTTCTTAAGGTATATACAGCAAATCAACAATGCCTCATTTTTTTCATTATTAGAAAGGAAAAAAGAAAAGCTTTTCAATGTTGGCTAGCCTGGCTTGCTCTGAATTTCAATTATCTCCGGCAATTCAGATTTCACATAAACCTTTCACCACCCCCTCCCCACCCAGCTCACATTTCAGGTGCTTTTTGGTGATTGTGAATTAGGCTGCATATCAGCCAAATGGGACATGTTCAACCTGTGTCCAAGGAAGGATTTTTTTTTTTAATACGTCCATAAGAAAGTGCTGAATTCAGTTTGGGCATTCCCAGCCCGGTGCACGCTTGCTTTGCCTTCAGCGCCCTCGCCGACAGCCTGTGTTTTGGTCCCCAGCCTACCTTGTAAATGTTGAGACTGCGATTGTGTGTGGGACTTCTTTTTGGAGGTGCATTTGTCTCTGCTACTGTTTCTGTTCTCCGTGGGTTTGCTGTGAGGAGGGTCATCATTTGTGGTCAGATACTTGAGAAGCTCTGAGCAGGGACGTCTTTGTGGCTTTTGCTGTTGACAAATGCTCTTTGCTTTATTGCTCCATGAATTCTCGGTCTTAAAAACAAGGCATAAAGAAAGCTAAAATTAGTGAACTGAACCTTATCAGAATGGATATAGGTTTTCTGAAGAGATGAGATTTTCAATGAAGTGTTCAGTCTAAGTGTACTAGATCTATGAGCTGTGAATAATTGTTTGCAGAACAAGGAAAGAAAATTACATTTAAAATTCCTAAATGACATTTATGCAGCTTTTTATTTCATTTCTCCTACATTTCAATGTTCCTACTCAGCAACATGTAACTAACAAGACCCTATAGCGCCTTTACTGTGAATAAAAAAAAATAAGCTGGTTTAAACCTTAATTTGCCACTGATTGCTGGAGCCCCGTATTCACAATTCTCTTAAGTACCCCTTAACGCTCCGTTTTCACTCACAGTGAATGGCAAGACAAACATTGTTTAATACAGCCCGCTAACCGAATTATGTCATTGCCAGCATTCTGTCCAATTAATGGCAGAGAGAGATCTTTTGCGGTGATTCCAGAGCAATCTTTCTCAGGTTAGACAGCTGGCAAAACGGCAATCCTGCATCTTAAAGTCACTCATAGATAATACCAGCCTATCAGCAAATTTTATTGTAACCCACATTGCTGCACGTATTAATAAAGTGGGCAAGGACTAACAGACGGTGGAACTTCCATTCCAATCATCCAAAGACAAAGCATAAATGAACTCTTTCTAGTTTAAAGTAGCTGGAGCCCTGCTTTTGGAAACCCATTTCATATTGTTTCACATTATAAAGCAACTGCAGGATCCCAGTTGAATACATAGAAATAAAACCTATCCTTTGTTTTACTGCTTCGAGCAAAATCCTTTGTTACTTTCCCTCCTATATTAAAAAGTTTGCATTGTACCTTAACAACTGCAGGGTTTGTTCTGATCCTGTGATTATGGTTTGCATGGTTCTGGGTACTGAGACCACTGCATTCATTATAACTTAGCTGAGTGTTGGCTGGTGCCAGTAAGAGCTTCTTAAGCTAGAAAAATATCAGAGAAGGGAAAAAGCGAGAAAAGTTATGCATCCTGTAAGCATTAGAAGACGTTACTGAAACTTTAAACTGAAAATTAATTATAAAAATTGATTCTCTCACTCTTTAATTATAGTCACACCAAGGCACAATAGTGCTAAAGGAAATGCATTCTTAAAAAGTAAGAAAAATTTTGGCATTATGCTACCAACTGTGAAAGTATTTCCTTTCCCTACACTGAAACTTAGTATTGTCTACCTTGATTTTTTTTTTTTTTTTGGTTTTTCTTTTTTTGGGTAAAATAAGGCAAAAGGATCCTCCTGAAAGGATTTCCAAATACCTACTAGGTGAGAAAAGTTGCCATGCTAAATGAGGAATTGGGGGTTGGGGACAGAATATAGGAAATTTTCCCCTCAATAACCCAAGCAAATCAAGTAAAAATAAATAAAAGATCCCGTAATGCTTTGAATGACATTTTCACAGTCCAGTTTAACTTTACTTATTCAAAGGATATTTATGATAAAAGAGTGGCTATCACTGAAACAGACTTGTAAGTGGACAGAGTCAGGAGATGTGATTCTGGCTCAGGCAAAGCATTTACTATTTCTTGACCTCTGTTTCTTCATTTGACTTGCTGGCCTTCTAGGCCCTCCCTGCTCAGACAGGCAGTATGAGGCTGAGTCAACAACCCCTGCCAGCTGAACCAATTATGTGGATGAAAATCCTCTGGTATCAATGTAAAGACATCAAAGTACCAGACAGCAAGGCCAACAGCAAATGGAGTATTGGTGGGGGATGGGGGGAGGGTAGCAATTACTTATGAGGGAGTTTCTTCTAAACCAGAAATCTCGAAATGAACAGGAGTACAAGTAGACCCTCTATATGTTTACATGGAATGCTTTTAACATTTAAAAAACTTAGAGATGGGAGAGAAACAACCTCTAAATGGCATGCCAAGGAACATTATTAAAGTTTGGAGGATAGCATTCCATGATTTACATAGTATGGTCTTACGTCAGATTTATGGCAAATGACAAATGGCTACCATAGATGAGAAGGTAAACTGTGTCTTAGAACTAATAAAATTCTGGTCAAGCACTGCATCGAAAGAAAATTTACTCTTCATTGCCAACAAATTCACTCTTCATTGCCTCCCATAAATTTAGAGAACTTAGGTTGCAAATGTGCTATTATTTTTCAATCTTCATAAGAATTATGGATCCAAAACCTTAAAATATTACATATCCCTGGATCTGCCTTTTATTTCTAGAATCATAGGCATAAGAATAAAACTATAAATATGTCGATTATTATATAATTTATGATGGTGAAAAATAGGAAAAAGACTAAATATCCAGCCATAAGAAATCTCTTAATGAACTAGGACATCCCCAAACAATAAAATAATATGTGACACAAACAATTATGCATATATTTCAAATTCATAAACATAACGATGTATCTTAAAACAAGAGGAGATTTCAATCTTTTTTTATATCAGAGATGATTTGATCTTTCAGGTGAATTTTTGGTCTGTTCTTTTTGGGTTGTCTACATTTTCTAAGGTTCTACCATGAACATAAATAATGCTAAGAAATAAAAATACACACACAACAAACATAGCAAAAGACAGTTAAAACAAACTGTAGTAAGACCACATGAAAGCTGTTATTATCGACATTTTTAAACACAGAATCACAGAATTCGCAACTCCGAGTCTGCTCGGGAATTGTTTTTGGCATCAGTCTAAATTAAAAATCCAAACCTTATTGTTACTACATCATACCCATGCAGCGGGTAGCCAGAGGCAACTCCAATTCCTGTTAAACAGTAGGAAGGGTTCTTACTAGAGACGGCTCTTCTGCCTCCTGAGGCGGAGGGGTGCCGTCAGGCATGGAGGAAGGACTAGCCTCATTCTCAGTGGTCACATCTCCATCTGTCAGCGCATCAAATGAGGGCAATCCGTCTTCATCCACAGGGAGACTGTCCAGTGTCTCTGTGAGGACTGCTAGCAAGTTTGCTTCGTTCTCTTCATCTATCTTCTGGAAAAACAGAAAAATAGACGACGTGAGTGAGCTGACATTGGGGGACAGGTTACACTATCAATCAGCGTAGACGGATCATGTTTATCCAAATGAGTAGTAAAGTGTACATGAAATGTTAAATGCTCATGCTGGAACAAAAAAGATCATGTCTTCTTCAAACTCCAAATTCACTTCTGGTCTGAATCACACAATGAACTGATACCTCTCAGTACCAACCTCTGCTGGTTGAGCTGTCAAAGCTAGCACTTATGATGCTGGTGCCTATTATGGCCGTATGGGACGCAATCTTGCCCGCAGTCGCTCTCCCCATGTGTGTGTGTCTTGTTTCCTTAACTAAAGGAGAAGGTCTAGAGAACTTGAGAGAATTTTAACCATCATCTATTTCGTCTTCAGATACAGTGTTTCAATCTCCTGTGCAGCCGAAATGTTTAGATAACTCTCTGAATAGCACCAGAAACTGAAACTATACTGAGAGGAACTATACACTTTCATGGTTTCAATTATAATCTCATCACCGAATACTCCATAGCCATTTATTTCCCTCCCTGACATCTCTGCCAACTTTAGTCATAAATCTAGAGCTGCCCACTGGACATTTCTACCTGATAATAGCTCCTTCATCTTCCAAAACCCAAACTTAGGGCCTTTCACAACAAAACTGCTGTTTCCTTTGACTTCCTGAGTTTGGGTAACAATTCCTCAGACCCAGACTATAGAACTACCTTGAGTCCTCTTTATCTGGTCAGTCTTTAAGTAGAGTCTTACTTTGTCATGTCTCTTCAATGCAGTCGTTTCTTGTGGCTGGAATATGATTCTAGTGCGACATTACTTGGAATGGGGGCTCCCGCGAACATATTCTAACTTGTTTCCACAACTCTCACAGTCACTCGCATCCACACACCCTTGGAAAGTTAATCTTCAGGTATTCATCCCATAAACATATCTGCATACCTAGTATCCCGGGACCATGTTTGGTGTTAGAGATAGAAAGAGAAAGATAAACCTCTGCCCTCCAAAAACCCTCCAGTGGAAGGGAAAGAACCTGTGAATAATTTATTATAAAAGATAACATTTATGTCAGTACTCTGTACAAGCTTATACACCCTGTTTATAGAGAAATGTGCTATATTCTAATCCTGAGCAACCACTGCCAGTGCTAGGCGCACAGCATGGTCATTGATTACTTGCTGAATAATTCGTCAATCTGCATTTAGTGCCTAGAATACATGTTGGGTACATCACTTTCTCTTCCTTCTGTTAGCACTTCACATTGTTTGCCCAATTTGACCTGCTTCATAAATCTTTTTTTTTAAAGTTCTGGATGCTATGACATTAACAATAACGGCTAAATTATCCCACCCAGATTCTATTACAAAATGCACCTAAGCGGCTGACATCTAATGAAGCCAGCAGTGCCCACACGTCCTTTCTCTCTAGCACTGAACTCCAGTTAATTGACCTGACAAAATTACAAGAATCACAGAATAAGACAGCTAATCAGAAAATCAAATTGTATTACTAGAGAAATTAGGCAGGCCTTTATCACGTATACATTCTATTTTCACATAAAAATTGTTTTCCCTCATTACTGATGAGTCCCCATGCAGGAGTAAAACTGCAGACTTCTTTCTCTTTTGGATTCAAGAGGCCAAAAAGAGCCATTTGTCCTCATGGTAGACTTTGCTAGCATTGCTTACGTTTGCATAATGGGTCTCTCTAATGCCCGTGGACTTCACATTGTGAGTCAAGTGGATTCAGGCACACAGGACAGAATGACGACTTTCTGAGATGGAGGACTCCACTGCAGGAGGTAAATCCTAATGGGGTGGGGGTGGGGGGGGATGTTAACTTCAAAATGGCACCACTTCTTCCAGAAGTGGAAAAAACTGACCGATTCTTTAAAAATCAAACTGCTTGACTTAATAACAAATCGTTATTGAGCCTACCGTGGAACCTCAATTCTCTCAGATTTGTCCATGTAATCTGAATAATAAAGATATTGAAATGATTTTCATTTATTTTCTGCCTGGGATAATAATCTGGTGTCCAGAGTTTCCAATCTCTCCCTTTTCAATTCAGATTCTGCCCCCCACCCCCGCCAGCATATGAAAAACCAAATTTGGGTTATTCATCTGTCCTAAATAGAAATTATATTTAATTTAAGCACATATTATTTTAAGTCATCTAAAATCATGAGATTTACATTAATATAAATCCATATTATCTAATAAAAATAATCTTTGAAGGTATCTCAAGCACACATGCACACACACACTCGTGCACACAGTTTCAGTAATTTTTTCCAGGTATCCCACCAATTTTCAGAAAGGCTTATTTCACTGAAGTTCAAAAATAGCTCAAGAAAAACAGTTAAGAATGTTTACCAATAAATGAGTAATTTTGTTTACCCCGATTTAAATTTTGTATTTGGCTTTCCAGCAACACTACACGCCTCTATTTGCTTTCAATCACATAATACAATAGCGCCTTAGTTCTATCCCTAGTGTAAACAAACTACAATAATTCCAATCAAGTCAGAATGACAAAGAACACTTAAATTAACTAGTTTTCTCCAATTTCTTTAATAAGCCTGGCTGAATGTACATCAAAAACAATGGCAGAAATATTGGAGCCTGATAATGTCATAATTAATTTACAAGATCTGATTAAACCACAGCTATTTGAATTCTCTCTACTGGAACCACAATGGGAGGGAGGGTTGTGGAATGGAAGATTGGCAGAGTGTGTGTGTGTACCCACATACGGGGTATGTGGTGGGTAGGGTAGGCTGGTGTTCAACCAGGATGGACCAGTAGGGCTGTAATGTAATCCTTATTTAGAGTTCGTGTTAATCCGGCACATGGCTGACTCAGTGAGGGGCTTGGAGGCAGTTTATTTTAGAAAAGTTGTTCTTGAATTATGGAAGGAAAGAGTGTTATTTCAAATTCTCTGTGTTTTGTCTAATCGAAGAAAACTGGGGGAAAAGTTAAGATATTTCCCAAAGACATTTTTGTTCTGAAACTCAACAAATATTCCTGTATGTAAAGTTGAGTGGACGTTGCTCCTCACCGTGCCAATTCCAATTAGTTTAGCACGAGTCTCAACAATCAAACACTCCAGAGAAGGCAATGGATGTGACAAAAAGGACTCTGGTAAACAATTAATGTCACTTCCCATTATTGCTTCGGTCCCAATTTACAGAGCGAATAAATCAAAGTCACTGCATATGAAGCACTCCGGCCTATGAACACATGTCTGTTCACAGGTGATGGGGCATTGAAATACATCAGGCAGGAAAACGACTTTGCAAAATAACCTTTCAAAGACTCTGCTCTGACACCGCTTTCTAATTGTTCGAAATTACTGTTTTTACAAAAATATACTTATTAGCTCCATATAAGTTAAGAAAAGAAAAGAGGAGAGGTGAAAAAGAGAGAGCAGGTCACCAATTAGGTAATGATCTAAAGCTACACAGCTGAGCCCAGTGTTGCGGGTGGCAGCAGAAAGGGAAAGAAAGGTAGGGAAGAGGCCAACAGACATTTCCACAGGGGAGCTCTAAGACTCTCGAGCAGCTTTAGCCATGCTGGGCGTCAACCCTGGGCTCTCCTTACCCAAGGCAAGGCGGCTGCTCTTTTTCCCACCGAAATAAACATCCATGTGACCATAATGCTCATTCTCGAAGGGTGCTCCCGGAGTAAAGAAGCCCATTCCGCAGATACTCAAGTCGTAAAGAATTTCCACTGATAGGTGATACACGTACATATATGCTAACAACCCAAAATTCAGAATGGGCAATAATTCCGAAGTAATGCAATGTCATTAACAAACGATAGTTTGGAACGCTTGGTTCATTACTGTTCATTGGGACTCCTGGGTCCCCATCTGATCTGCCCTAAGTGTGATATAATTCAAAGCGCGCAGTTAAAGGAAGGCAGATTCCGCATCTTCGGGTGCTCAGAGTCACCTCAAGAATGAAATTTGGGGCGAAGGACATCATATCTGGGCCTTCCTTCCTCGTGAGCAGTTGGCAAAAAGGGTCTTCCGACTGATTACACATGGTGGGGCAGACAGTGCATTGAGCTCACCCAAGTGCATAGAGAGGGAATAAATCTACTAAATTAAGGAGGAAATGAGGGACTCCGGGATGTTACTCGACACCTGAAGGGAGAACTGCAAAGTGAAACCGGCATGTGGTATCCCAAAGATTTTTAAATGCAGGCTATTATGGAAGGACCATGCCCTGCTTATGATAGTAATTTTTTCCACATCTTGTAGAATTGCAATTACACTCTGCGTCCCCAGATTCTCACACTCGCTTGATCTCTGTTTGATAAAAATAGTTTAATAGCCATTTAATCACAGCTTCATTATCTTAGCTCTCTTAATGCGAATTAGGCCAGGAGAATTCCTGCTTCCTCATTATTCAAATCATCAATAAGAAGGAAACAGTGGGGTTTTCTTATCATTCATTAATCAGTTTCAATATCTTAGGTACTGTTTACTCAGAGATCAATCTATGTGAGAGGTCACTTAACCTCTGTGAGCCTCTATTTTTTTCTTTTCTATATAAAAATTCAGGTTATTATCTGCCTAATTCCAAGGACAGAATTTTTCTGCACTCGTGGTTAATAGGGAGAAAAAAAGAATGGATGAAAGCCTGAGAATCCTTCAAGAAGGGGTTCAACAAACATTTCCAGTGCATATGCCCATCATCTTGATTGCCCATATTTGAATTTCCTTCTTTGAGCACGATCTACCACCGACTTTTAGCACTGGGCCAGCTTCCTCCCAAATACCCAGCATGCCTTGGGTTTCCTCCTTGCCGCATCCTGCTGATTTGGAAGCAGCTAATGAAGACGAAATTAACTCCTGCTTTAAGTGAGGCCTAATTAGGAAGGGAAATCTGCTAGAGTAACATCTGGTAATGCATTCTGAAGCCAAATATAAATGACATTTTTGGATTATCCACTATTTTGGATTATTTCTCCCACTAGACCCCAACCAGGAGTTGAAATAAATAAATGAGAAAGTGACTTTTATGATAGATTCAGGGGTTCAAAGAAGAATTATAGTTGACCATAGGAGTCCCTTTCCTGGATCTTTCTACACAAAGTTCTGTACCTTCTGTTCACGCACAAAAAGGCAAAAAATTTTTACATGTATAAATTTTGGTTTTAATGTATAAAGGTTGATTCACGATTTGCAGGAAGCTGAATTAAAATTTTTAAAAAATAATTTCTGAAATGAAAGAAAAAAATAATTCAGACTAGACTACTGAAATAGAATTTGAGGTTATCAGCTTTTTTCTTTAAGCATTTTAATCAGGAAAGATACCACCTCACCGATTGTTGTATTATACATGTCCACTTTGAGGAGACTAAGCCTTTGCTAGAGATGTTAATATTTTGAATATTCACTCTCAAACAACTCTCTTTCTCTTTTTTTTCTCTGTTTCTTCTCTTTCTTTCCTTGAATGCTTTACAATCCAATGTGCTTTTCCTTGCTTCTCTTATACCTAGGTATGGACCAACAGCACATCCATGCACCTTCTCACAACCCAACAGAAAACAAGCAGATTCCCCATGTGGCACTTCTTAAAGTTTGTTAACTCCTGCCCCATTAAGGAAGAGAAGGCCCTAACATAACCCACTAACTCTCTGTTTGTGGGAGGGCTTTGAAAATGGGATGGATGCTTAAAGATGGCAAAAAAAATGACCTAAGAAATTTCAAGCACATACATGCAGCAGAAAAATAACCAAGACAATAAAGACTTTGCATTACATCACACATTTCTTATGAAAAATCCTTCTTGTATTATGAAAAAATACTTGTGAAAATTCACTTCTTACAGATGCCCTGAGAATTAGCTTAGTCCCCTCTTTCATTCCCAGGAGAGATAAGATAAGCACATTATGTGACCCTGTATCTGCTCTGTTGGATGCCAGAGTTGCTGGAATTTAAGGTTGTACTGCTAGAGTAGTTAGTAGAAAGAACACAAATTTTAATTTCACTGTTTGGGTAACTCTCCATGGACATCGAGGCTACTTAAAATAACATGTATGTAAATGTGTCTATCCATACCATGTCCCAACCCACACAAGTTTGTATCTCAAGTACACATATGTAAAACAGAATACGTCCATGTGCATTTCAGTCTCTTAGGTATATTCTCATATATTCCATTGCAGTTGGCGATACATGTGTACCATCGGCACATGGATTCTTCCTCCCAGTTATCCACTCTAACTGAGGAAAGCAATGATCAAAAACTGAAGACAATTCTTGGGACAATAATATGAATCAAGAATCAAGTGGAAATAAATACAAGCAAAACTGAAGAACTCCCTCCATAGATATATTTACTCCCGTGGGAGTCCATTTAATTTTTGTTAATATTCATGCTCCTATTTAACCAGGCATAAAATATGTGTTCACATCTGTATTAGGCTCCATTCGAACCTACTAGCTTATATCACACACTCATGAGTTAATAAACAGCACTGAATATGTGGAATTCATTATTCCGAAGAGGTTACATGAGCCAAAAGTGTAAATACAGACATTCGAGAGAAAGGCTTAAGAAAAATCTTGGTTGCTGCTTCAAAACGAGCTATTTTGGGGGGTGCCGGGTGGGGGGAAGGGAGATATTTCATGTCCACTTCTTACAACATGAACAGGAAGCAACCAAGTTGAGCCACCAGACAGGAGGCTTAATGGACCTGTAAAGGTCCAGCCTGGCATTCTGTTTGTTCTCAAGTTTGAACTAAGAGAGAAGCTGGGCCCTGTGTAAAAGACACCTGACTGAAAGTTGGGAAAATTGCCCCGAGTCCCATCTGCACCACTAGCTAGTTATGTAGCCTCAAGTAAAACAATTCAACTCTGGCTGCAGTGCACGTGCCGAAGGATAATCTTGTAGGTTCCTAAGTGACTCCCTTGCTTTCACCCTCGCAACTTGCCTCCCCATCCCAATAGTCCATTGTCAACACAGAAGACTAAGGGATTCTGATAAAACCTAAGTTATCCCTTGTCTCTTTTGTGACCTAGCCCTCCATGACTTCTCATGTCTCTCAAAGTCAAAATCCTCAGAGTGACCTACTAGCCTAGGATCACCACAAAATTTATCATCCAAGCTAGAACACTTCTGAGAATGTAAATACTAACCACTTGGGTGTGAATGCAGACGATCGCGGTCTCAGATGTATGGTTGGTTGCCCTATATTAGAGCTACATCATCTGACCCTGTCAGTGCCCCCATTTATCTGTCTGAATCCTTTCCAACCACTCTGACCTCATCACTACTCCAAAAAATGCCAGGCATTCTCCTGCTCCAAGGCCTTTGCACCTGCTGCTTGCCCTTACTAGAAGGCTCTTCTGCCAGATGGCCACATGGCTTGCCCCTTCATCCCTTCATTTACTCAAAAGTCACCTTCTCAGTGAGACCTTCCCAACCACTCCAAACAGTGTATCCATTACCCTAGTTTATTTTCCCTTTTGGCACTTATTTCTATAACTCAATATATATTTTACTGACTTACCTCATTCACAGCCTATCTAAAACAGAAGCACCGTGAGGCCTGTTGGATCACTATTAAGGCACTTGGCATACAGTAGATGCTTATTAAAAATGAGTTAAGGAGAAATGTGAATCAATCCTAAAAACATACTGTGACTTTTGATTCTCCTGTTGTTGTCATTGTCGTTTGCTCTGAAATTCCCACCTTTTTCCACCCTCACCCAATTAATAGTATTTGTCTTAGGCTATAATTCGAAATTAGCTTGCATTCATTCTTGTACATCAGCTGATAGGCCAGGAAAACAGCCAATATATTCTTAGTGGGAGGGAAGGAAATTCAAACAGAGCCACAGAGGGGCCCTTTCTGAAATAAGACCCCAAAGCACTGAATCTGTATGAGTCAGCGTAACATACATCTTTTGTAAAGGAAGAGGTTGACATGGGTCTTATAAATGCAGGGATTAATATACCCCAGCTCTGGTGTTTGGGAGGATACGGGAATGAATCATCAAGCAATTAATTTGCAAAAATTTCCAAAGAACCGAGATGATTTGTGAAGAGAAAATCATGCCAGACCAACTTACTCGCTGTCCATGCAGAAGCATCAGGCTCACTAATCAAGAGAAAACAATTGATGTAATCTATCTGGACTAGAGGGAGCTTCTGTATTCCATACTGTGTAACACACTCATCTATAAACTGAGAGTGTATAGTCTTAGCCAGAAGCTTTTTCCAACTGTGTGCCACGGAACTGTAGCCATCGCAGAAGTCTTGTAAGGACTGATAATAAACACTGTAGTATATGATATATTTTATGCATTTATATAATTGAGCTCATATGCCAATATAACTAATTTGTTTTTAGAAAGCAACATGCACACTCAACTGTGTTATTTCTCTTATCATAAGCACTGTGGAGATCACCAGTGCATTAACTTGCCATGTTGAATCATTTTATGTTGGTCTCAGGATTGAAAAAAATATCTTGAGAAGTGAGGGTGAGCAGCTTAAAACCGGGAGCCGTTTACAAATACTCGTTTCTGTGAAGCAGGATTTTCTCAATCCTCTTAGATCAAAACAGACTACAAAATAATCAGTTGCTAAGATTGATATAAGATACCAATCATCATCTTAAGCCTCAACTTCACTTTTTCTCCTATTCATTTAAATAGTTTCATAAATATTATGACGGATAAATGTTATTTAAATAAAAAATAATAGTAAGTAGCAGCTGACTTTTACTGAGTGCTTCCTACGTGCCCGGTGCTGAGTTCATTTCCTGACACACACTATTTCATTTTAACCACCCATTGACCCTATGATTAGCCCTAAATTCATACAGCTTATAAGAGGCAGAGTTGGACGCCAAACCGGATATATCTGATAAAACCTTGTTTTCACTCCCTTTCCTTATATGTTGGAATTTTATGGATGAATCTATGGAACTAAAATGAGTGGGCATGTGCTAGTCTAATCTGTAATCATATTAGAGGATACAAAATGAGCGAATTATCAACAGATAAGAACCAAGGTGGGGAACTGCCTTTACATCCCAAGAAGCAGAGCTGGTCTTCCATGTAGAAAGAGGCTATTGCTTTGATGTTGCTTCTCAGTATGTATTGCTGGCCCAGTGTCACCACAGAGCCTCTCTTTAGTCCTACTGGGCGTGATCTGCCCTTCTTTTAGAACGTTCTTTCCAGGGGCGCCTGGGTGGCTCAGTTGTTAAGTGTCTGCCTTTGGCTCAGGTCGTGATCCCAGGGTCCTGGGATTAAGCGCCGCATCGGGCTCCCTGCTTGGGGGAAGCCTGCTTCTCCCTCTCCCATTTCCCCTGCCTGTGTTCCCTCTCTTGCTGTATCTCTCTTTGTCAAATAAATTAAAAAAATCTTAAAAAAAAAAAGAATGCTTCTTCCATTTCCCTTCATTTCTTCATATCCTATCTCTACCTCAAAGCCTGTCTTCAAGCGCTTAATGCCTTTATAAGAAAAAACCTGGATCCCTGGAGAGAAATACAGATTTCTAGGTCTCATCACCGACCACTAAATCAAAACCTCTAGATCAGGGTTTCTCAACTTTGACACTTTCGACATTTCGGGCCAGATGATTCTTTATTGTTAGGGGCTGTCCTCTGCATTTCAGGATGTTTCATAGTATCTCTAGCCTATCCCTGCTTGATGCCAGGAGCACCTCCCCGATTATCAAAACAATCCAAAAGGTCTCTGGATATTGCCAAATATTTGCTGGGAGGCAAAACTGCCCCCTGCTGAGAATGATTATCTTAGAGGAGCAGTCCAGGATTCTGCAGTTTTTTTTGTTTTGTTTTTTTAAAGATTTTATTTATTTATTTGACAGAGAGAGATCACAAGTAAGCGGAGGGGCAAGCAGAGAGAGGGGGGGAGGCAGGCTCCCTGCTGAGCAGAGAGCCCAACGTGGGGCTCGATCCCAGGACCCTGAGACCATGACCTGAGCCAAAGGTAGAGGCGTTAAGCCACTGAGCCACCCAGGCGCCCACAGGATTCTGCAGTTTTGATAAGCACCCCAACTGATTCTGAATCATGCAAGTTTGGGTAATATGCTGTTTTGTGGCTGTTAAGTAGTGTATAGATCAATTTATAATGGGAATTTATGATTCCAAGTAAGCTAGATTTATCCCTTCTAACACATGCAGTTCTAGCAGTTCTTAATAGTTATTAATAACATATTTTTTATTTATTCTATGTAATGCTTATTTCCAATATCTTACATTATGTGCCTAGATGTTTTATAGTCTATGGTTCCTTGTTGATTACAACTTATTGGTTATTTACTCCCTGAATTTCTTTTTGATTAGTCCGATGGCATTTCATTCTTTTTATTGCCAATCATTCTCCTCTTTTTTCAACATTTTCTCACCATCATCATTATCATAAAGTTCATTTTGGTTTTTTAGTCTATTTGAGTACATAGACTACATGCTAAATGATTCTTGAGGATTTTCTTCTATATACTTTCACAGAGTTCTTAAACATTTCTAGACTTCTTAAGATTTTTTTAAAGCTCAAGAAGTACATAAAAGCTTTATGCAAGTTTGACGTTATTATGAAAGAGGCAGTGAGGCAAAATAGAGACTCTGAAGTTAGAGTGCTTACATTTGGATCCTGAGTTCATCACTTACATGGTACATAACCTTCAGCAAGTTACTTAACCTCTCTGTGTCTCAGATTTCATGTCTGAGAAGGGCGTTATAATAATAAGACTTACACTGAAGGGCTATTTTGAGCAAATCCATGAAAACCCTGTAAAACAGGGCCTGGTATATAGTGAGGACTTATCCTTGCTACTATTAATATTATTATTATAGTCCTCATGCACTAGATGGAGTTCAAAATTAGTGAGACCAAAAAATGGATCCGTTGGGAAAATACTATAGTGGAGGGAACATTTAAAGAAGACGTCAAGGGGCGCCTAGGTGGCTCAGTTGGTTAGGCAGCTGCCTTTGGCTCAGGTCATGATCTCGGGGTCTTGGGATCGAGTCCCGCATCCAGCTCTCTGCTCAGCAGGGAGTCTGCCTCTTCCTCTCCCCCTCTTTCTGCTCATGCTCTCTCACATGCTCTCTCTTCAATAAATAAATAAAATATTTTTAAAAAATAAAAATAAAATAAAATAGACTTCAAGGTTGGCATAGGATATGAACAATGAAGGGAAAAGGGAAGACCATTCTATACAATAAGCCTACACAATATAGAGGTTTTAAATGTGGCATCAAAATCACTATGTCCACGAAGGCTCAGAAATCCTTACAATTTGTATAAAGGTCATTGCCTACCTGTTAGCTGTTAAGATGGTATGTTGGAATTAAAAGATGTGATATGCCATAATCACTGCTGCTCACATGTTTATTGCATGGAGTGATTACCTGAGATCCACACCACGTGGAACCATGATATCTACACTTAACACACCCTCCATTCATGTACACACATGCAGACCTATAGCATATTTATGTGCATATTTACAAGTACATAAATTTTTATTACTTACACATATTTATTGAGTGCTTACTCTATGTTATAATCTGTTTTCTAGGAACTTATATTTTACTTCAGTGGTGAGAGGATGGCAAATAATAAACAAATGAGCCCCATCCAAAGACACATAAATAGATAGGATATACATACATATACATATATAAAGAAAGAACATAGAGTACCTATATATATATTCACACACACACATTACATACATAGAATGTATGTATGTACAGAGAGAATATAGAGTTTATATATAATATTAATAATATTAGCTGTACATATTATATATATCATTATTATATATTACATAATTTTATATATATAGAAAAAGAATGAGAAAAAAAAAGAGACAGGGATATATTTGGAGTGTGTGTGTGTATGTATATAAAACAGAGAGAGGAAGAATACAGTATATGCGTGCATATATACATGTGTGTATGTATGCATATATATACCTACTTGATAGTAAAATATATACATCCAATAATGTATATTATATATACACATATATAGAGAAAGTATATAGAGCACATATATATATATACACATACACAAAATATATATGTAGAGAGAGAATATAGGGTTTATATAATAATATTATTAGTTGTATATATCATTATATATTATGTAATATATATGTATAGAAAGAGAGAAGAGAGACAGATAGATTTGGATAGATTTGGATACATGTGTGTATGTATGCATATATATACATACTTGATAGTAAAATATATGCCTCCAATAATGTATATGTATATATGTTTATTTTTTTTTTATATGTTTATATATACAGAGAAAGAGACAGATGGACTGACAGACAGCATTTGAAATAGCAAGCCATAATAGCTGAGAAAGAAATGTTCTAGTCAGAGAAAGGACTAGTGCAAAGGTTCCAAGGGGAGAACTTGCAATGAGTAAGACGTTAATATTCTCGTAGTTTACGTATTGGTATATCTGGGAGGGAGGCGATGTTGAAAATATTTAACGAACATTACACATGAGCATGGATCACTCAGAACAGCAGCACCAGGACGTCAGAAAGAAGGCCTATATTGTAAATGACACAAAGTCTTATTGTGGCAAATTAGCAGATTGTACTGACCCTGGGTATAAGCGTGTTTTTTAGGCTGACTCTGTAAGACATTTTGTAACAATTTCCCATTACGATCAATAAATTCTCTATAAGACAGTATATTTTCTGCCCCCAAGAAGTGCTCAGAAGGCACTATTGCACAGGCCAGTGCTGTTTGTTCATCCACACTTAGCCCCACAAGATGTGTGTAGACCGAGCAGCTGCAGATCCCTGGCACCTGGATGCACATGGTATATCAAGGTTGGGGACACCAAGATTCGGGTGACAGCAAATGATCTGATTACGGCAATATTCTGGCAATAGCATTAAAATGAGAGAAAATTGTCTCAAGGTGGCTAGAAGCTCTTCAGAGGCCAGGCTGCCTTCTCTGTGGGGGCATCTAGGGTGAAAGGAATCCGTGTGCTTCCCGGTAATCCTCGGTGCTGTGTGGGGCCCTTCCCCCAGGAGAATAGAGCCCTTTAGAGCCCGGGACTGGGTCTTAGACTCCTGGAGCAACTTTCATTTCCCCTCAAGGGTTCTGAACAGAGTAGTGGGTTGTCAGAAAACACTTGCCAGGTGGAATACAACATGAGCAGTGTCCCTGGCTTTGTGGCTAAGTATTTCACGTGGGTTTCGGTTTCCAACGCATCTGAGTGAGGCTGCGATCTCGTAGGATTTAGGGTCTGAGCTTCTCGTAATACCAGAACGAGGGTACCCCTCATGAAGAATCTTTAAATACTTTATACCGAATCAGTTCTAAATGCAGAATCACTCACGATGATCCGTGATTTATATGCCTATGTGGCGAGCGCACACAGTGGGGTTGCATACGACACCCAGTTAGACAAAGTGGCTAATAACACCCAAGGGGACATTTTTTAACATGACCTTGATAACTGGGTTAAAGAATTGTGCGTGCTTGTCACAACATGGGAAATGACAAAAGAAGTACAAACGAATCTGGATAAAAATTCAAGAGTTACAGGACGATAAAAGTAGAAAAAAGTCATTTAACAACAGGCTCACATAATGATAGGATGTAGTAACTGAAATACAGAAGAATGAGAGCCAAAAAGAGTCAACTCATCCAACTGTATGATTTTGGAGATGAGAAGACAGATAAATAAAGTGTTAAACAGACTCTCTCAAGGTCAATTCCTAACGGATCTAAATGTACATTTGTTTGGGGCCTCTGGGCTCCCTCATCTTTCTACAATGCCATGTGGCTTCCTGGGAGAATAAAAGTAAATAATAGCGAAGAATCTTTCTCATCCATTTGCCATTTTTCTTCTTTAGGCCTCAAACATTGTTTTAAATATTGCAGATGGGAAGTTCCCAATTCAGACCGCTATAGAAATCCTGGGCCCCAAAGAAATTCCATGTCTGTGCTTCTCAATAGATCATAAGCTTCTTAAAAATAGGAATCAGGGGGCACCTGGATAGCTCAGTCAGTTGGGCGTCTGCCTTCGGCTCGGATCATGGTCCCAAGGTGCTGGGATCGAGCCCCATGTCTGGCTGCCTGCTCAGCCAGAAGCCTGTTTCTCCCTCTGCCTGCCACTACCCCTGCCCGTGCATTCTCTCTCTCTCTCTCTGGCAAATAAATAAATAAAATTTTTTTTTAAAAAATAGGAATCAGGGGCGCCTGGGTGCCTCAGTGGGTTAAAGCCTCTGCCTTCGGCTCAGGTCATGATCTCAGGGTCCTGGGATCGAGTCCCACATCGGGCTCTCTGCTTGGCAGGGAGCCTGCTTCCCCCTCTTTCTCTGCCTACTTGTGATCTCTCTGTCAAATAAATAAAAAAAAAATCTTTAAAAAAAAATAGGAATCATGATTTGCATGTCGAACTGTTGTAAAAAAATATTAAATATTTGTTGAGTACCTACTGTGTACCAGCCATTCTTGATGCTGGGAATCTGGCAAAGAAAGAAATAATTTAAAATCCCTGCCCTCACAAAGCTTATACTAGCAGGAAAGACACTGACGAGATAAATTACCATCAACAAAACAAACAACTGGGAGGAAGATATGAATGGCTAAAACAGTAAGAATTCCACTTTTATTTAAGGAAAGCCAAATATTTTTAAAAATCAGATTTATTAAAAAAAAGATTTATTTAGGAAAACAGAGCATAGGTATTTTTTTCATAGAAAAGGACTGGAATAACTTAGAAACACTTTAATCTCTAAACCGTTGAAAATACAGCTCTTCGTATAAAAACTTGATATAAAGAAGTTTCCTGCTGGCCGTCTTTTACACAAAGTGAAAGATGCCTGTAAAGCCACGAGTCTCAGTTTTGGCTACATATTAAAACCACGTGAGCATTAAAAATATATATATTTATGCTTCCCCTTCACTCCCAGCCCCCGCCCAGAGCAATAAAATCAGTCTGGAGGACGGGGCTGGTATTTTTAGAAGCTCCCCTGGTGGGACTCTAATAGGAACCAGGACTGAGAATTACTCCTATAAAAGACCTGAATGGTAGAGCCTTTGAGGGAAGGTGAAAATATTTGCCACGATCTATCTTATGGGCTGAAGCTGAGACGGCTTTTCCATCAGTGCAGACCAACTGTCCCATATTGAGATGCCTGAAACCCTGAAACCCTCATGTCTTCCATAAAATGTTAGAACGTGTACGCTCCATCTTCATCCAGTACCTATCGAGTCTGTCCCCTTTACTTCGCAGGCTTCCTTTCCTGGGTCCCTGCCTCAATTACCTCCTTGGAGCTGGGAGCTTTGACCTTTGAACCCCTTGGTTAGTGCCTCCAATATCTTTCTCTAGGGCTCTGTCGGTCTCAGAAGCCCAGCAAGTAGATCTCTTTGGCATATGGCAGGGACACCGGCCCACCAAGAGCCTCATTGCCATGACCACGGGCTGGCCAGGCTATGAAAGCTTGAGTTTAAAGTAAGAAAACATCCAGGAGAACCCACACCATGACACTCGATCACCATGAGGATGATGCCATAGATGCATGTCATTTAAGTGGAACCTACCCATTAAATAGTATTAAATCATGAGGATGATGACCTAGATGCATGTCATTTAAGTGGAACCTACCTATTAAATAGTATTAAATCAATGAAGAAAGTTAGCAAGGAGCACTTGTGCAGCCCATGACCCATGCACGGAGACTGGAAACATTTGAAAGAACGAACTCCAAAGTATTACAAGGAAGGGAGGCTTCAGATGACTCTAATTCCATTTTTTCTAATCTTTTTGTAATGAGTACTTCTGTAGATATAACATAAAAATATAAAGATGTAAAACGTGTATGGTGTGTGATAAAAGGGACCAGAGAAAGAGCTTAAGTGTGATGAGATAATTCATCAAGGTCGGTCCAGGTCTGCTCAACATTGGGGCCTTGGCTTAGAACCTGCCTTTCGTGAGCCTTAACGACCTCATCTGTATGTTGGCAGCAGTGACACCTGCCCCGGCTTCCTATCCCCTAAGGTAATGGCAAGTAAACACAGCATAACACCTCTGTGCTTTGAGGAAGCATTATATAAAACTGTTACGCGAAAGATACATGTATCTCAGATAAAGTCAATCAAACACTGTTTACCGAGTTTGTACTACATTTTTACAGTCGCATCCTTCCCTTAAGTGCATTTCTTGCTCATAACGCCCCACAATATCCAGCAGACCATGACATCCTGCATAAGAACAATGACCGTTTGCCTGAGACTCTAGCAAAGCCGAGGAAGGGAAGGAAAAACCCAGGGCCGGGCGCTCTCTGCGGGAGTCCTCGTTGTCCCAGGTGATGTGAATGGTTGTAAACAAACTTTCCAGGTCTGTCTGTCGGGATGAAGTCAGCCAGCTGCAATCTGTTCGGAGGTAAAAGATCTGATGCTATCAGCAGAGGGTCACCCTGAATGAAGTCCATCCTTCCACCCCCAGGCATAAGAGGAAAACCTCGGGCTTTACCGATTGACAGGGAAATAGTTCTGTGCCTTAGAGAATCCTCTGCTTCCCATCCGCCCCTGAGAGAGCATTAGGCAGCTCAATATTTCTGAAACATGAATCCAAGGCCTCTCATCTTGCTGCCGTTTCTATTGATGCCCACTGTGAATATTTCCGAAGGAGTAATCAAATCTTTTGGGCTTTGGCCTTCAAAGAATGGGGTTCACGTTCTGATTCTGTCTCAGGCAAGCCTATGTCCGCGGAGAGGCATTTGGGCCTGGGGACCCCAGAGCCATCAACTGGCCAGCAGAGAGAGCTGCCCCAGCACAGCGTGGGAAGGAGTGAGCCAGGTACTGGGCACGACGGGCACCATGAAACCACGAATACTCTGTAAGTATTTCCTGCTAGTTCTCTAACGAGGTCCCTTTTCAGAAACCATTTTCAAAATGTTATCCTGTCAATAAAAGAGCAAAATTGAAGAGGAAATCTGAAGAAACCCTATGTAATAAGAATTTAATCTACTACCTAAGATAAGCCATTTACAATATTTACTTCTGATTAAATAGCCTTTCTTCTATAAAAAATTGGGTTTAGTAACTGATCAAACCCGACACATATTGCCTTTAATTTGGAATAGTTGAACTAGGACAAAAACATCATTAAAACAAAAGCAAGTGCCACTGAGTCATAAGAAATGTCAACAGGGGACATAGATGGAAAAAAAAGTTTATCTGTTTGAAGATGATAAGGGGGAGGAATAATTCATTTTACTTAAAAATATGATGAGGTAAAATAGAGTCCTCAGTAAATACAGCAGGTATTTTACTTAAATTCTTTCTAATATTCTTAAAGAGAAGGGAAGAAGGCTCCAATACATATTTAAGCTGCGTGAAATCCATTTGGCTTTATTCATTCATTTCTTCTTTTATTCATTTGTAGATTTAGAAAGTAGTTTTGGGATATCAGGTGTTTCAGGCACGCACAATGGTTCTAACAGACACAGACCCTGTCCTCGTGATGTTTACAGCATCCTAACTGCCTCGCTGTGACTGGTATAACACAATAAATTATGTAAATGTTGAATGAAGGGAAAATAGACTAAAAAATAAAAATACAGAGGAAAAAAAGAAAAATGAACGTCAGAGAAAAGGGAATTAGAAAAAGAGTGGGATAATGCATAATTTTATCATCACTTTTAGTTGGAAATGAAATACTCTTTTCATATTAAAGTCTTCATTTGAGCTGTGGGCTTCAGAAAATAATTACAATCTTTGAAATGTGAATTAAAGTTTTAATCACCACACACAACTCTTCAACTGCTCTTTATTCCTAAACATTGCCAAGATCTTTGGGAGCTAGAACTATAATAAAACATTAGAGGAACAGCAAGATTTTTCTTTCAGCTTCTGTGACAGTGATCAGAGTATTATTGCCATAAAGGCCAAATAAAATCAAACCATAGTCTACCAGGGAACTAAAAAGTAAACTTATTTTGGCAGAAACTGTCAATTTCTCTAAGGTATGAGCATAACAGCAAGATACAGCTTTCTTCCTTATAGATAATACGATGGCTATGTGCTTTTTTAATGATTACATTTTTAATCTTGAAAACATGAGTTTGCTCTAAAATCTAACTTATTTCAGGATAAAGGGCAGGTGAAGAAAAATATCTAGGTTGGAAATAAACGTTGGAGAGGCTGTGGAGAAAGGGGAACCCTCTTACACTGTTGGTGGGAGTGTAAGTTGGTACAGCCACTTTGGAAAACTGTATGGAGATTCTGCAAACAGTTAAAAATCAAGCTACCCTATGACCCAGCAGTTGCACTACTGGATATTTACCCCAAAGATACAGATGCA
>CM052899.1:160720571-160777265 GCA_028534135.1 Potos flavus | reverse complement strand
AAAAAAAAAGAAAAATATCTAGGTTGACAAAAGAATAGTAGTCTGAGTTCTTGGTATGTGCCAGGTATGTTTGTAAGCACTTGGCATGTGCTACTTCCTTTTATCTGCATGACAATCCTTTGAAATATCTACAGTATCACCATTTTGCAGATAAAGAGACTGAGGATTAAGGGGGTTAAGAAACTCACCTAAGGTTCCATACCAAACAGAGTAGAAATTTGAAGCCAGGTTTCCCTCCCTTTTAGTACCTACCCATCACTTTCCCAGAGCGTCTTTCCTATGTCAGAATTCAAAACTCTTATACCTTCACAGGTGGACATTTAAACTTAAGTGTTAATTTTATTTTCAAGATCTCTTTGGGGAAAAAAACACAGTTCACTGAATATTCTTCTAGAAAAAGAAAGTCACGTGTTTCATTGCTTCTAATGAGTTGTTGCAGCTCAGAAGTTTCTATTACATTCTGACAATTAAGTTGCTAATAAACTGAGGAACCACTAATTGACTTATCCATCTCTCAAATTCGAGAGCCAGCTAGCACCCTAGAACACAATTTCCATCCCTGGAACAGAAATCATTCACATTTTGCAATCCATGCAGGGATTAGATTTGGTCTGGGGGAAAATTGCATATTGTTCCTGTGCACAACATGAAGTTCTGATGGGGAACACACACCCACAAGTGTGCTCACACACATATTAGTAACAACACGCTATACTGGTGACGACTGCATTAGCAGAACCAAGGATAAAATGTCAGTATGCTGGGGCCAACGCAATGGCTGTGGACCCAGGATAAAAAATTTATGGTAATTGAAACCACAGAATCTTAGGAAATGCAGTCAATTTCGTACAGTATCAAAAGGTCACTCTATTCAATTTATACTTGAGGCTGAGCACAATATTGAAAAAACATGTGAAAGCGAACGATCTTATCAGTTGTCCAGGACTCAACATTTACTGACTATATAAGGTAACTTACTGATTACCAAATAAATGCATTACCTGTGTTGAGCCTTGTATTGGCTCGTCAAATTCTTGTAAAGAACTTAACACTGTGAAAGCATTACTAAATATGTCAGCATTACCATATTAACTGCTCTGTTCGAGCTTCAGTAAGAGTGAACTTTTTTGGTTCCATGTTCCACTAGTAACACTAAAGTTTCTTGGAAATTTACTATCTGCTCAAACTCTTGGTGTATGATGGATCTTACAGGATCTACTTAAAACAAGAACATTGAGGCACTTGGGTGGCTCAGTCTGCCTTCGGCTCAGGTCATGATCCTGGGGTCCCTTTTGGGGCTCCCTGCTTAGCTGGGAGGCTGCTTCTCCCTTTCCCTCTGCCTCCCTCGACCCCCCACTCAGGCTCACTCCCATTCTGTCTCCCAAATAAATAAGTAAAATCTTAAAAAAAAAACACCAAAAATATTAAGTATACTATATCTGGTGCTTCTCCAACAATTATGCACCTACGAATCACCAGAAGATGTTGGTAAAATGTAGGTTCTGATTCATGGAGCGTGGGGTGCAGCCTGAGATTCTCAGTCTCTTAACAACCTCCCAGATGATGCTCATGCAACTGGTCCAACGAGCACAGTTTGAGTAGCAAGACTCCACTTTTCTTCAACTCAGCACATTTTCTCTACTACTGGCCCTCATCACGTCAACATGTATGGCAGAAAAAAAAAATCTGTTTAATTACGACTAATCCCCACTGGAAAGGCATGCCATAATGTTTCAAATTAAGACTTAGATTCTTCTTTCATTCCACTCCTTCTAGCTCAGGTTGCAAACTGAAGGTCTTCAGGCCAGAACTAGTCCAAACATATGTTTTGTTTGAACAGCATGGTGCTTGCCTATAAAAGTTTTTAAACATTATTATATTGGTTAATAGTATTTACTAAACTAGAGATAGCATCTAAAATTCCCGTCTTTTCTAAAGAACCCAGAAGATCAGGAGATTTGAGAAGCTGATATCTTTACACTGGAATGCCCTCCCTGGTTCCCCACCAGCTCCCCCTGTCCTTACGGCACTGACTTTGACTCTTTGTGGCCATCCTCACTGTACTTCCCATTGGCATCAGAGTCATTCTCTCCCCTGATTTTTCCCGCATCTTTGCAGTTCCTCATGATGGTATCACTGATATAAAATGGTTTTCCTATTTTGCTTCCTCATAGAAATCCTAAGTGTGGCTTAAGATCTCATTTGGGGCGCCTGGGTGGCTCAGTCCATTAGCACCCAACTCTTGATTTCTGCTCAGGTCATGATCTCAGGGTCGTGAGATCAAGACACTCATTGGGCTCAGTGCTGAGTGTGGAGCCTGTTTGGGATTCTCTCTCTCCTTTTCCCTCTGCCCCTGCCCACTCAGGCTCTCTGTCTCTCTCTCTCTAAATTAATTAATTAATTAATTAATTAATTAATTAAAAGCATCCCATTTGAATTTTCCTGTCCCATTAAATACGAACTCTTTCAAAGTGTTTTAGCACATCATACCGCATTTCGTGCTTATCATATAAAGCCCAGTCTTCATCTTTCCATAAGCATGTTTTTATCAGCCTTTATGTAATTTAATGAAGTAGATCTGTGCGAGATCTATGACCCAGATAATGCAAGCATGCGTGCGTGCCTGTGTGCCACTGTATACCAATTACCTCAACTCTCAGCTAGATTGTCACTGTCCTCAGGGAATTTATAGTGTGTTGTGGTGTTCGCAGGTTACCAGATGATCCCCGTGAAGTAATTACAGGCAAAGTTATTTCTGATTGTATGATGGAGCTACGATAGACCTCTTATCAGGTTTCCTTTTTGAATAATGGATTCCTTTTTGAATAACGGATTCATAAAGAATTTTCTTTTCCTTTAAGCATTGAGCACTTAGGGTATGGGTTTTCTACATTAGAAGAAAGGTTTGGTTATAGAAAGCAAAGGCTTCACCAACACTTATAACGGCTGGAAACCTGACACCTTGATGAAAGGGAAGTACAAAAAGAGGGGAACACGTTTAGTGGAAGGCACTCCCTGAGACATCTCTTAGCATGGGCAGAATGGGAGACAGGTAGGAACCAGGGATGGCACAGAAGATTCTGCACAACAGCAATATTCCCCTGAGAGCAGTGACACTTTGTGTGCTCTCTCACACTGGGCCACAGAATCACTACATGTACTAAACAAGTGAAAAGAAAGATTTCCTCAGTTTATCTACTATGTCACCTCAGGAAAAATGAGATGCATTCTGAGGAGGGAAACCATATCAGGTGAATCTCAAATTTGGGAGTCAGCCATGTTTCCATATCTGAACCTGATGAACGCCTGGTCATTATGAATTTTTGGTGGTGATGACGAGGAGGGATTTCTGCAGAGAATTCTCCTGTGGTAACTGAAATAATCTCTGCTCCTTATTTCAGGTCTCATCAAGAATATTAAGGTAATAATCACTGCCTTACATCTTCTATCCATAAGGACATACCAAACCTTGATCAAATTATGAAAACAATTGGAAAATTATTTGATAAATCAATCATTTCATATTTTTGGAAGCCCTTCCATGTCTGAGGCACTTCACATGACTTTGTTCGCTCTCTCAGTGCTTTACTGAGTGCTTACTGCACTGAGAGAGCGAGCAAAGTCATGTGGTGAAGTGGCTGAGGGGGCGGAATCTGGAGTCACACCGCGTTGAGTGTGAATCCTGGTTCTGCCACTTACTAGGGCTGAGGACCCATGGCTAGCTACTGAATGCTAGGACTCAGTTTCCCGTCCATAATGAAGACAAATTTTACAGGGAAAATATCTAAAATATCTACCCCAAAGTGGTTTTAAAGATTACGTGAATTAAAACATGGAAAGTGCTAAGAACATTGCCTACCACATTGAGGCTTTCAATAGCTACTATTGTTAAACGTTATGCTAGTTATCCTCAGCGAGTTTATAATCTAGTCAAGGAAGTGGGATAAGACAATGAAAGTAGCACTAACTCCCCAAGGCTTACATGTATGAAAAGTGTCAGATAAGCCATTCAGATCCTGAGGGTTATTTCTGAAAAGGGAGATTCATTTTTAGTGTTTTTTTTTCTTTTTTTTTCATTTTTAGTTTCAAATAATGTTTCCAGGAATTTAGGCAAGGGATTGCTTATCAAGGCATAGCAATTTTAGCATAGGTTACCATAGCATACATAGTTCTGGTCATGGAAATCCCCTCGACGACCATTACAAAACAGACCTCTCCTGACATTTTGGTGTATTAACACCTCTAGGTTTTCCCTCTGACCTGGACAATGAAGGCACATCATGGGCACATCCAGACTTCACATAAAAATTGATTATGGACCTATTCAAACACCAGAAGCACAAACACATTTCTGAAGGCCCCCCAACTTGTGCGGCCTGACAGAGAGGCCATACAGTCAAATAATTCCTCAGGCTTAGCAAAGAAACATAGCTTGAGAGAAGAAATAAAAACTTAAACCAAGATGCCCTTATCCCACAAAGATGAGCGTTATTTTTTAAATTTATTTTTAACAATCTATTTACCTTTCATTCAAATGTAGGAGTTTTATTTTATTTACTATTTAGGAATGATCTAAAATTAAAATGGAAAGCCACAACTGGGAGAAAAATATGATTTCATTGATATCAATTATATAATAGAAGTTTATCAACTCCATATAGATAGCTTCACATATTGGCATTTACCAATAACATAAAAATGGCAATACACATTTTTGCTATCATTTATACTTTTTAGCTCATTATCTGAATGTCAATAGTAAAGATGTGTTTTAATACTAATTAGATGCATTGTACTCAAACGTTTGGTGCAAAGGCAGGGCTCACCTTAAAATAATGTTTCACTGTGTGTATTTCCTAGGGGCAGGTACGCCATTTATTTTTACATTCTGAGCATCTAATACAACATATACTGAATAAGTCCCAGATGAATGAGTGGATGGATATGAAGAAAAATAGGGAAGGAAAAGAAAGGCCTTATTTCAAAATAAAATAAATTCAAATATTTTACCAGCTTCTCTAAGTGATATCCTTCCTGTGCCACTCTTCACTTATCCTTGTCTTATTTGAACCTACCATTCGACCCTCCAGACAAAGAACATGCAATATGAGTTAATCTTTAAAATACCCATCTTTTCTTTCAAATAGATGCTGACCTGGAACATAGTAGGCATTCAAAAAGCACTTGTCCAATATATGAGAATGGTTGAATTCACTGGAAGCTCCTTTAGGACGAGCAAGTACCTACTTATGCTTGATGGTTCTCCAGATACCCGGCATTATACCTTGGCAATAGTGTACTCCAGAAATAATTGCAGCTTTATTTAAGTCCTTATTCATTCAACATATAGTTAGTAAGAATTTGCTATATATTAAACACTGAGCTAAGTAATAGGACTATGTCAGTGGAAGTCACAGCCCAGACCCTCAAATAACTTCCCATCCAAAGGGAGAGGCAGAATAGATTAGAAACAGGTAGACTGGGAAGTCAGGGGCAAAAGTATAGTTGCTATGGGGCACTCAGTATAGGCACCTAGATCCCTTAGGATACCAGAGAGAGACTGTCTAAGGGAAATGAAATAGAAGGGGACATGCAGACGATAATAAGGAATTAGGCAAGCAAAGAGGTGGATAAAGAGACATGCTATATCTAAATGAAACAACATAACTTACACATAAAAAAACCCAAAGTGTCACCAGACCTGACATATTATAGCAGACATTCAACAGTCATCGAATAAGTAATGATCACCCGAACGTTATGTTACGGGAACCATCTGATACGTAAACTAGCACCAGGTTCTCCCACCCTGAACCAATACAACTGTAAAGAAAATCACACAGCCGTTGTTGCAAATGCCACCCGCTGAACTTTCGCAACCAGGATTCTGAGCGAGGACTCTCTGCGTCGATATTTTCTAGAGTGTTGGCCCCTGCTTCTTGGCTTTTGCTTACCTGGGACTCATGAGTCATCGCAAACATCATTGACTCGGTGTGGTTTACTTTCACATACACAATGCCTTGGCGTGGTGGCTCTCATTGGCCACATGAGAGAGAGGCCCAGGGCTCTCTGAGAAGTCACACTGTGGTTTCTTGTCTTCCCTCCAAAGGTTACATTTCATGACAGAGATTAAACATCTTGCCCATTCTAGGATTGCTTTTGAAAATTATGCACTAATGGTAGCCACTCAAGCAAGTAGTTTACTCATTTCCCTTTGGCCTCTGTCTGGAGCTTCCCAATTTGGTCATTTCTTCAACAAATATTTCTTAGGTGCATGCCATGTGCTAAGAACCGTGCTAAGTGAAGGGTACTGAAGTGAGCAAGAAGAAACATGGCCCCTCCCTCATGGAATTTACATTGGAATGGAGCTACCCATTGGATACACGCTAAGAAGTCAGTGAGCAGAAGCTCGACTTGCCCCACATCACTGAGGGACTGGTACAGAGCCCGGGGGCAGGCTGTTGGACACTCCCTCTCTGGAATTCAAAGCTTGCCCAGAATTCTACTACAGTTTTTTGTTTGTTTGTTTTTTGGTTTTTTGGTTGCTGTTTTTTTTCCCAAGGACACTTTCTGTTTTACAGAGCTATCCAGGAAGTTTGGGGTATTGAATGCTCCTACAAACTGCAATTTATTGACTACCAATTATGTACAAGCATTGGACTATGCATTTCCCTTACATTATTTCTACACATATTATTTGAATTTTTTTAAAATGAAAAGACTAATGTTTCTTGGCAGAGACACATAAGTGATTTCTCAAGGATAGCAAATACACGCAATTACAGAATGTAATGTAACACATCCTCCCATATTCCCGGAGCCAGCACGCCACTGGGCTCACAGAAGAGGCTGATCACTGATGCTCCATACATGTTTCTCGAATTGTTCAATCACCATAAAAGGCAATGAGCGCATCGTGCCAAATGCCAACGTGATGGCCGGACCATAAGAGGAAGAGCTCTCCTTTGGCAAATAATGTCAGAGGTAAGCCTTCATAATATATATTTCGTGTGTGTATTTATACATTTATATTTTGAAGGCACTAATAATTAAGATATCGGCATTATTTTCAATTCATGGAATTCTACAGGATGCCACTTGGTGGTAGAATTCCCACTATTTGGAAACAAGAACCTCATTTGCTTCCTTAATGTCAAGCATAGTACGCTGACAAGATCCTCCCGCCGCTCTGAAGACGCTGTAGCTTTCACATGTTGTTTCTTGACTGGAACAGCGCCCAAATTTCCTTTACAAAATTATCCCTTCCCCATTAGATACAAACTAAGAGCCAGAGAACAAAAGCCCCATTCCCTGCTCACCACCCAGGGGCTGACACAGAACCCGGGAGAAACCTACTGAAACCTGAATTGTGATTGAGAGCCTCTTACAGTGTTGTTCCTAGTTCAATATCTCCCTTGCCTTAACCGCACGGATATCCTTCTGCTCTCCTGTTTCAGGAAAACAGAGTTTTTTATTCTGTTGTTTACAACCAAAGCACTCTAAATTACAAATCCCAACTACTATAGCTAAATTTGGAGTGGTTTCCATGTAATAGACTGATTCTTAGAAAAGGAAAGGCTTTGTTAATGTTACATTTACTTTCTTTATAGATAGACTTCTGGATAAAGACAAGTATCATCACCTACAGCTGTTCATAGACTTTGTATTCATTTCACCAAAAAACATGTATTGTATACCTACTACACTTCAGGCACCGTGCAAATCACTTTCAATGCATTATCTCATTTAATTCTCGCAACAATCTGCCAGCTCCAGGAAGGCAGGATTTTTTTTTACTTCCTTGTTCACTAGTGAATCCCCAGCATCTAGCAGATTTTTCACATGTAATAAGTGATTGGTGATTATTTGCTAAATTTATGAATAAACCTATGAGGCAGACACTATTATATGAAAGAAAAAATTGAGACTCTGAGAAGTTGAGTTGATATATCAATGGTCCCAAGCAAGTAAGTGGTGAAATTTAAAACCCAGGCCTGTCTGACTCCAAGCCCCTACCTTCTAAATAACTTGCTATGCCTTTAGGTTTTGGGGATAACAGAGGGAAAAAAGAGGGTTGCCAATGCTTAGGAATGTGGGCAAGCCCCTCTGATTCCTAGTCTCTTCTTTGTGAAGTGGAGATATAGCCCTCATATGGCTTTTGTAAGATTGTGATAGTCTCTTTGAACATGTGGAGAGAATGCGATGGAGTGATAATATGTTAACATTAAAAGAGGCCATGGAGAGTCAACTCTCACCTTTGCCATTGCTAGCCTGTGGAGTGGCAAGCCTCTTAAGCATGAGATGAGTTCCACACCTCAAAACACCTGCCTTCTAGTCCTTTTAGAAAGGCAGGGAGAATTACGGATAGTTCATGGGCTAACTCTGTGAGTTGAATTATAAATACAAGTTAAGGTATATAAATATGTAATTATATAAATATAAATTGTATAACCTTAAAGTATATATTTGGACCTATATTTTATAAGGCAAATGACAAATATAAATTAATGTAACACTTAAGGATAGATTTATATGATATAAATAAACTTAGTTATAAATTAAGGTATAATTATAATAACTTTTAATACCAGCTCCCTCTAGATATTCATGAATTATCCACTCTACTGGATTTCCTGGACTTCCCAGGGAATAAAGTCATATTAGAAGACTGCTCAAGTATCATTTCATAAACCATTCTTCCCTGGGTTGTCTCTTAATTGGGGAAGAATAATATTGCTTAAAATGCCAGTGCCAAAGTCAGACCAAGACAAGGCTCAATGCAGAGATGATGCCAACATAATCAACACAGAACCACTGATGGACCATTTCAAATATGGTCTTTGGCTTGTCCGGTTAGCTGTAGTCTGCCTGCATGCCAAAAGTATAAGGGAGAGTTATCCTGAGGACCTTCCAGCAAAGGAAAGAGAAAAGATGCATTCAAAAAAAGCAGAAAGAAAATTAAGGGACTGCAAAGAGGAACACTAACAAAAACTAGGACATTTAAAATATTTAAAACATTTAAAATAAAATACCAAGAGGAGCAAAGAGTTTCGCTACATCTTAGTCAACAGGGAATATTCAAATAGCACAGAAAATTCCAGAAGAATGGGAGCCTGGTAAAAACCTTTTATATTAGACAATTAAGAATTTTCTGATGATATCAGAGGAAGCACCAATTTTAGCATCAAGATGGAGGGGGATGAGAAGGAATGATAGTGTCTCCTTATAATCCTTCAAAAACTGGATGAAAATATGACTTCAAGTAAGAAGAAAAAAGAGTGGAGAGCAACAGAAGAATTCTAAAAAATCAAGGGAGTTGAAATAAAGAGCAAAAACATAGACCCAGGACAAGATAAGAGGCAGAACACGAAGAGGGGTTCTTGGAGGCCATTGGGTGCCACTGGCTTGCACTCTACCTGGTAATATTCTCCTGCCGACCATTCTTTGCCTCCACGGGATGACCAGGCTCCCAGGAAAAACAATAAGGCCAGGTAATACCAGTTGCATTCTTGGATATTTATCTTCATCCAACAGCAGTATAGCTGTTAACATAATACCCCAATCAATAATTTGCTACCAAACCAGAACACGATGACCTTTAAATATAACATATTTCAAATGAAGGGCAAGCACACATAACAGTCCTTTCTCAGTGTGCCGCAGTGGGGGAGGGAAGGGTTGAGAGCACTCTCCTGTTTACACAGCAATAAAACACTGTTTTGTAAACGTAACCAGAAATGCAAAATGGGCACCACTTTATCTTAAACATCAATGCACAAAAACCTGTATTATTCGAAACAATGAATGAGCCAGCTGAAATGGAATCATTGGCCTGACCGAAGATTTTGATACGGTCACCAGACCCAGCCTGGCAACTACTCAAAAGATCTTGTAACCCAGGTAATTTTCCCAGCCCCCTAAAAATATTTCCAGGATGGTTTAGAAGATCACAAGTTAAATGCCATTCATTCATTCATTAAGTGGTACTGAGTACCTTTTTGTGTCCCGAATTTTGAACTAGGAACTGAAGAATGGCTAGGAAGACACAGGAACTAAAGGAAATAAAAAATCATCATCTCAACTTATAAATTAACTGAAGTAATAATATGTAATCTTACGGCATGCGTTTATTGGGCTTCTATTATATGCAAGGCATTGCATATAAGAAAAAGACGAGGGGCACCTGAGCAGCTCAGTGAGTTAAGAGTCTGCCTTCGGCTCAGGTCATGATCCCAGGGTCCTGGGATCGAGTCCCATGTTGGGCTCCTTGCCTAGAGGGGAGTCTGCTTCTCCCTTTCCCTCTCCTCTCCTCCCAGTTTATGTGCATTCTCTCTCTCTCTTTCTCAAATAAAGAAATAAAATCTTTTTTTAAAAAAAGGAAAAGATGAATAAGGCACACTTTCACTCCTTAAACCCAGAACAACAGAAATCCAAAAGATAAAGAAAAAAAAAAAATACGCAGCCACAATGGCAAAATGACTTGGTGCCCGCTAAGGGAAGGAGAATGATCAGATCTAAGTGCAATTTGTAAGAAATGGTTTATTTCGGGAAATATGCCTATTTTCAATTGCATTTTTTTTTAAAGATTTTTTTTTTTTTAATTTATTTGTCAGAGAGAAAGCACAAGCAGGCAGAGACGCAGGCAGAGGCAGAGGGAGAAGCAGGCTCCCCGCCGAGGAAGGAGCCCGATGTGGGACTCGATCCCAGGACCCTAGGATCATGACCTGAGCTGAAGGCAGGTGCTTAACCAACTGAGCCACCCAGGCATCCCTCAATTGCATTTTAAAAGAGTTATATTTCCCCACTAAACTTGTCTTTCGGGAGACTTATCTTACAGGCATATTCTACCAAATTTACTTTACGAAGACATGCCCTAGAGTTCAATAAAGGACTTTAAAGCCAAGTTTAGGATGTATTATCGATACTTCCGAATTGCCTTCCTTCTCAACCAAATGCCAACAGAAATCACGGTCAATCAGTCAACAAGTATCAAGACTATACACACTGGGGATGAGGAATACCACAAATATTTCCTGGCCTTACAATTTTAATATATGCTTTCAAGTGCAATTCTCTGCAAATGAAAATATCTACAGATCCACGGGCGGCATGAACTCTGATCTGTTGACCCGACTGCGGCAGGATGGCTTCGTGCTGATCTCTCTGCTAAATAACACGAAATCTGTTCCCATAAGATCAGGTCTGGATTCTGCTAGCTGTTTAGGTAGAGGTGGAATTAATCAGGGAACACTTCCTGAATTTGAGAGGTTCCTGTGATTTTAAAATTCAGCAGGATTGAAAACAAGAGGACAGAAATAATTCCAGGCATTTGGAAAATTTGAAAAAGGCTGGGAGTAGGAGGGGATGAGAAGCTTAGCGCCTGACGATGGAGGTATTAAGTAAGAGGCAGTGTAAGGGAGTGGTTAAAATGTTAGAGTTTTGGAGTTAGGCAATCTCAGTCCTTCTGGTTCCTTTTTGTAACTTGGCCCTGGGCAAGTTACTTCTCTGAGTCTTACTTTCTGAACTGCAAAATGAGGTAACACCTCCAACCCATCATGGTGATTATGAAAATTAGCTGAGATCATTTCTTTTTAATTTATTAAATTAAACTTTATAAAATGAAGATTTTTCTCATTAAAACACTGCTTAAAAATGTTTAATCCCAGTGTCTGGCACATGAAAATACCCAAAGTTACTATTACTATTGGCAAGAAGTCTGGCAATTATCAACCTCAAAGCAAAAGTGCAAAATCTGTAACATGTCAGACAGAGGGGAACCCTGATATCCCCCCTCCACTGTGTCTGCCAAACAAACATTTCCTTCAAGATGGCTCTCCTCAGAAAGACTTCCATGACTGCTGTCCAGCTCAATTATTATATTTGTTCACAGACTCCCGACAGCAGCTACACCATGTGCCTTATAGTCTACACACACTGCATTCTAGATCTTTCCTCTTAGCTCCTTCCCTGAACCACATCCTCCCCGGATTCTCTTATTTTTCCTTAACTGACCCCAAATCCTCCAAATCACCCAGGCTTGAAACCACAGTCATTTTCACTTCCTTTTCTCTCACCGCGACATTGAACCTATCACTTGATGTGATAAAGATCTGTATCGATTTTCTTCACAAAGTCGCCCATGCCCAGCCCTTCCTCTCATCGTCACCATCACCACCTAATTCAGCCTTATTACCTCAATCTCGAAAACCACAACAGCCTGCTCACTGGGCCCCTGCCCGCAATCTCTTTCCAAGATAACCCTTCTTCCGTGATAACCAACCCTGTAATCTGTCTTCTCCCTACTTGTCCTGATGAAAGGCTGATGTCCCTTATGCAACTTACTAAACATGCCTGGGCCTACAGGTCCCTATTGCTAGACTAAATCTCTCTCATATTAATTTAGTACAATTCTAAGATTCTATTCAGCATGTACCACTTTCTCTTCTGCCCCGTTGGATTGTCCTTATTTCCCCCCAGTCTTCCCTGGGGTTCTCCTCACCACTGACTTTGCTCATAACATTGTCTCTGTCCTATCCAGTTATGTCAACACCTGACATACATCCTGGCCTGTAATAGGTGATGAATAAGTATTAAGTAAATAATCTTATGAAAGCTGATGTCTGAATTTACCCTCAACCCTCGCACAATGCAGGGTTAGGGGCATTGATGCCCCTCATACAGTCAAAAATCTGTGTATAACTTTAGCCATCCCCTACAACTTAACTACTACTTACTTACTGTTGACCAGAAGCCTTACCGGTAATATAAATGGTTGATTAACACACAGTTTGTATGTTATATGTATTATATACTGTATTCTTACAATAAAGTAAACTAGAGAAAAGAAAACGTTACTAAGAAAATCCTAAGGAAGAATAAATACATTTATGGTACTATACATATATTTATTGAAAAAAATCCACATGTAAGTGGACCCATGCGGTTTGAACCCATGTTGTTCAAGGGCCAAGGGTACTTTCCTTTCCTCTTGGCCAATGAAAATCTCTCTCCATCTTGAGGATCCACTTTTCCACCACCCTGCCTTCCACCTTGTCCCACTGGTCTTATGGATCTCTACCTGCCTCTAAAACTCTTAGCGTAGTTTGCTAATACCATGGCAATGAGCACATCTCCTTATGGGACAGTTAGTTTTTAATGGAAACCGAAGGCAGGAGTTAAAAATCACCAATTCTTCTATTCCACATGGTGCCTAGAATAGGGATTTGTTGAGGGACTATCTACATTTCACCCACTGTCTGATCGTGTCACATGGGTGCGGCTTCTCTCCTCATAAAGTTGTGCATCCTCAAAGGAAGATAACCCTTAAACTCCTTTTATAAGTATCTGAGCCTTACTTTTTGAACCCCCCATAATTATGGAGTGTTTTTTGTTTTCTGGCTTTTTTAAAGTAGGCTCCACACTGGGCGTGGAGTCCAATGCAGGGCTTGAATTCACGACCCTGAGATCAAGGTCTGAGCAGAGATCAAGGGGCAGACCCTTAACCGACTGAGCTGCCCAGGCACCCCTATCAGTACCATAGTTTTTGGCAAAGCCTAGGCACACAGCAGAAGCAGAAAAAGTCATCAGCTTCATCATCAAGTAAGGTATGGTGCAGAATATGCTATCTTCAGGATGACCAAGGAAGGAGGGAGGCAATAAAGGAGGCTGTGATCACTTAAGTATGAGTTAGCGAAAGATAAGAAATGATGGAGGAAGATGGTGAACATTCACCTAAGAACAAGGAGAGAGTCTTTAGCCACAGACCAAACATGGACAACAAAGGACAGAGAGACAGAAGCAGTGACCTTACGTGGTCCGGGGGAAAAACAGCAAACTGCTTCCTGATCCCTGGGAGCACACAAACAAGAAGTTAGGCAACCTGGTGTGTGCTACGTTACAGAGTCAGCCTGTGCTAAAGATTAACAGCCGGTCTTAAAGGGGAGTAAAGATCAGGAGCAAGCTTGCAAAGGACAAAACACCTCACTGGCATCAGGCTAAGGCTGCAGGGCGACGGATGCCCATATCCCACCAGTCCTCTGCAGAAATCAGCGCCATTTGACCACTCGACCATCAATAGGGCATTTCAGGAAAGCACGTATATCCCGGGAGATGGCTATGCAACCGGCCAGCGTTTCTGAGATCTCCTGGCGGAAAAGAGCAATTCCATCCTACCGATGCTTCTCCCAGAAGAGAAGCATTGGGAACCAGGAAATTTGAGTTCTGGTTAAATACTAACTCCTCAATTCCTAATCTGTGGGAAGACAGAAAGCATGCATAACCAAAGGTAGGGATTGGGGCACTTCACGGGGGCCCAGGCACATGCTGACGAGCCGGCTGGTCACTGAGGTAGGACCACTGAGTCAGAGAGGAGCCCTAGACGTGGGTCTGGAACATGGGAGCATCTCTAGAAATGTTCTACAGTTTTCTGACTGCCACTCTGGGGGCATGGGTGTCTTATTTCTGTTAAGTCAGTGACAAGTCTCCTCGAGGACTGAGATCCTGCTTTGATCCCCTTTCTACCCTCCCCTTCCCAAAATACTTCCGTAACACCTTGCATATCCCATGAGCTCAATAAATATCTGGCAATTGACTGCCTGACAGGTAGCATCTGTGGCTAAAATCTACCCCATACTGAACTGACAAATTCAGTCTTCTGAATTTCAGTAAACGGGCCAACTTTGGAACAATCTTAAACTTCAATGATTAGCAGCATTGTTTCTGGTGAACCAAGTAGAAAATAAGACATTTTAAGTGTCCCCATATTTGGTCATCCAATTTAAACTGAGAGGGCTCACACCTACGCCACCGCACACAACACATGCACACACACATGCGCACACACACACTAAGAAGAAAAGTGTGAACAACAAAGAGCTGATAAAGCTGTTTGCATATACTGTATAGGGACAGGCAGACAAGAATGGATAAGAGCAATAGTTTCACAAAAGGTTGTTAATATGTAAGAAAGAAAGATACCAGGAATAGCCAGGCTAGTGTTTTAAAACTGCATTTTCTTTGCTTTCTGCTTTTAAATTACACACTGCAAAGTCACTGAGGGGAAAGCTTTAAGAAAACTTTCATTTGCTATGGTACAGCTCGCCAGTCTTTCTTTGCCTAAAAAAAATAAATAAACCCCCGGAAACGTTTCTTTCTTCTCATAGACACTAATAATGATAGCTTGAACTGTAAAGATTTGGTTTTACCGAAGGTAATGGAGTAATGTTTATTTCCATTAGACTAGGCCTATAAAATCCTCTTTTTATAACCATGAGCCTACAATTTCAAAACAGCAAAGCTTGACATTTTGGTCTCTGACAGGCAACACTTAATATTGGGATGTTTTAAAAATCTATATGAAAAAAGCTCTTAATACAAGATAGGCCGAACATTTTCCCCGCAAATGGTTTGTTTTAGCTATCTCTCTTCCTCCCGGACGGACGGGGAAAATCAGACAGCTTATTGGCTTAGTTTGTCAGGCCAGGTTAAAGGGTTGCAATGCTCAAAGACTCTTAGAAGAGCTTACCCTTGGGCTAAAAATAGCAGGCACTAGAGAATTATCTTAAATACGACCAAACTTGTTCTGTACTGTGAATGCAGATAACTGTAATATGTTTCCATTTTTGGTCATTTCAGGGCTTTTTTTAAGTTTGGCTTGCTGTAGCTGACTATTTAATTCACTTCGGATTCTATATGTCACATTGGCTCTCAGAGATGGTGCCCAGGGTGCCTGACTGAGGAATTCTTATTTAGCTCTGCTGCTTTTGTTAAAATCCAATGAGCTGTTGGACTGCCAAGCCCAAGGTAGGCAGGCCTTGCTGGAAATGTTAGTAAGAGCCTACCATGTGCGTCCTTTCTCCTGACCATTCTGTTTTCCTCCTGTGGGGTGAGAAATGCAGTTCACTACATTTTATAGCTCAGTAGGAATGTTCAGCTTCTGATGGGATCAAGCTCATGGCTAATCTACCAGCACTTACGAATTTTCCTGTCTTAGCAGCCATTTTTCCCTCTCTGTTTGTGTCTTTGCGGCACTTCATTGCTAGCCTGACCACAGAATTCAGCCCATTATCTTCTAAGTAGTTAAATCTGTCTTTTTATCTGGACAACCAACTCCTGCGTCTGAAGTATTATGTACATAGCACATACATCTCAGTATTTTGAGTACCTGAATGAGAACCTGGCACATAATTGGTGCTCTTTACATAGTTGTTAAATGGATCAATTTCAGAATGAATAAAATCAGTTCCTGGTTTAGAGCATTCTGTATAATAGCACACTGAGTTACGACACATGAGTCAGCCTAAAACCCTGGGCTGATCAAACCGTTCCCTTCTAACAAAGACAACTCACCAAGGTGTTTGCTAAAATAGCAGAAATGGCCATGAATTCAATTGTTCTACAAAAACTATGAAGAAATTCAGGTTAACGGGATCCTCTTTGCTATTTTTGCACCCTGGTTTCAACGATCCCAGCCTATAAAGGAAAGCAAGGCCAAAAACATTCACAACTTCTGAAAAGCCCAAACGCCTTGGGAAATTAGCGGTCCTTCGCCAACCCACCATTTCTTTCCAGCCTTTGTGTGTGATTCTTCGGAGAAATCAGGTAACTGCCAGAAAACTATGGCATGAGAAATTTGTATAATCACGCCGTCAGTTTTCTGTGAGGGGTAAATTCCTCCCATTGTGATTTTTGACAAGGAAACTGCAGCAAGAACAAAATATTTGTAAAACTTTGATGCCTAGATCTGTGGAGAGAGTTAAAACAGGCCAGGGGATATGGGCGCAGGGCTGGGAACAGTGTGTTGGGAACCTACTGCTGTGCACATTCGTGAACTCCCAGGTGACAGCAGGTTCCTTGTAGAGGGGCAGAGATCCCCTGATGCTCTGGAACCCTGAAAAGATACCAGTTCTTTAGCTCTTTCTTACATGTGAGAAATACCCCCTCTCGCAAAGGGGACAGGAGTGAATACTCAACACCCCTTAAAAACGTGTAATAATAGTGTCTTCATGTGCCAACACACACCAGCTTAGCACAGCCATGTGGCTCCTAAATGCCATTAAAACCACCCAGATATCTTCATCTGAGCAGCGAGTGAATTAGAAGGTAACTTCGCAGCCTCTCTGGCAGGCACACAACATACTGCTGTCACTGTTGGCTCTATTTGCAAACCATCTCTTGGAGAATGCGCTCTCAGATCTCTGATACGTCTTATTTTTAGCATGATTGGTCGGAACGGCTGGGAAGGTCATTTTATTCTTTCTCACCCTCTCTCTCCCTCCCTGTCTGAATTTGGTAGAACCACTGTCAATCCAGCCATTAACAGACATCAGAGCTAGAATTCTTTATGTGTATGGCTCTGTGCTGGGCACGGGCCAGGTGATGAAGCACCAACTCAGGACCCATCCCTTCCCTCGTGCACTTTGGAGTTTAGCTTGAGGGACGCTGCCAGAAAGCTAAAATCTACACAGCCCCAGCCACAATTCAAAGGCCTTCACAAAAGGAAAAGCTGCTCCTGTGCACGTATGACAATTAAAACTCACTCTGTGCCCAAGAAGGGTCACAAATACTTTCCCACATTTAGGGAATGAATCGTTTATCCTTTGCCTGGTAAAGGCTCCAACTGAACACAGACCAGAATGAACAGCCTTTAGAATAGTCCATTGTTATAATGCAGTTTATGAAAATCCTATCTCTGGAAAACTTCCTTTGGACTCTCACTCCTTCAGACTTCTTCCCACTGGCACTCAAAGGAGGACAGATTTCCCTTCTGGTAACCCCAACTACCCACCTTTTTCTATCCCTGCCTCTGCCCTTAATTTGCATTGATGCTCTCCTTTCCACTGCTTAGCTCCATGGAGGGCACTGAGATGGCAGGGAAGCCAGCCTTGCACACAGCCTGGAATCAGCTTTTATGCTACTGGATGAAAGGTCGGGTGGAAAGACCCACCGCTGGCACAATTAATCTGGTCACTCAGGGACCATCCGCTAGTTCAAGAATAGCTTGCAGGTGAGTGATGGACAGGGTCATCGCCGCCTGACTGTATCAGGGGCTATTATGACAGCCATAAAGAGAAAGGGAAAAATTGAACAAGGGAAGAATTACTCCTGAAAGGGACATGAAGGGAGACACAAATGCCTTCATACAAAGGATAAGCGTGAGAAAGTGCCAGGGGAGCTGGGCTGCTTACAGTAGTCAGGGTGGACAGCATTCTTTGAAATTGCCAAAGTTTGAATATTAATGAGGGGTCATGGCCTAACCAAAGCTCTGGGTCCATATGGAGAAATCCAAGCTGTCCATTCTGTCCCCTCAGGTGAAAGGTGGTGCAGCTGGGCCAGAGAGTTTGGATAAAGAAGTCACAGTTATAGCCTTCACTGGGTTTCTAGACAGAAATTATATTTAGGGAACTCAGTCCTGCACATTAGCTAAAATCCTCCATCTAAAAATCAAACAGCACATTTTAATGACTATTTCTTTAGCCCTAAGGTTGGTGGTTTATTTCTAAGGATCTCTAGACAAAATGAGAAAGAAGGAGGAATTGCTTATAGCATTGATATTTCAATTTAGTGAGCTCCGAATGAATATGTGCACGTGAATTATGCATTGTTGGCATGGTGGGTTTATTTGGGGACTGGGTAAGAAAGCAACGAAGGGGGAAAGTCTAGGTAATTCCATTCTAAAGGAATGTGGGGAATTACTGATTTCAGAATAAGCCTGCTGAGCTGTATTTGTCTTGGCCCTGTAGCCAAAGAGCTTTACTATTGACAAGAGAAAAAAAAAATCAGCAGCCTCTTTATCAGAGGAAATTCTAACAGTTGTATTTTTTAAGGGAGTCAGTAATCTGACAGATCATACAATGAAGTTCAACATTTCTTGGAGCATTGTCTTACTTAGTGCTGCTACACAGGATAATCTTACAGAATAACATCAAAACTCCATGAAAATCTTCCAGATCTACAAATATGCATGTATGTTTGTATATATGTCTCATTTATCTCTCCTCATCAGGCATTAATCCACATAGGCACGTGTGCAGATGAATCGAGAAGTTGACTTGGTCAAGGACCCAATTTTTTATTAAAGCATGGAATGGAAAGATTTCAAAATCATTTTCGCATTTGCTCCATCTTAAGAATTAAGAGATCTGATTTCTGTAGCATTGTGGGATACTGCGAAATGACTGTAGGGAGCGGTTTAGAAACGTAGCCCTGAGAAACACAGGGCTATGTGCCCTCCAGCTCAATAGTCCCAAGCAGTCCTATTTTGAGTGTCTGCCTACTTTTTATCATTTTTTTGTCTCATCTCTTTTGGTCAGGGCCCACTTCCTGCTATGATCTCCCTGCCTCTAGCAGCTCATTAAGTTTCTAAATCATTTCTTCTAATCTCCTATGTGCTTGGAAAACAGATAACTAGATTGGTTTAAATTGTAAGTAAAACAAAAGGAAGCCAGTGGTTAAGTGAGGGCTGGAGAAGCTTATCTGGGAATAAAATGCATTAAGTACGAGGGTGTGATTTTTCTGCCTCTGGTTTGGCTCCGCCAAGACACTTTTACAAATGGTGTGTTTCTCAGCTATGTTTCAGACAATTAATAATACTAAGTTAATAATGGCCAAAGAAATGAGGTCTCCTCATATGAATTATAAAAATAACCACCATGATTAAGTAAAAATGCATCCTATCTGTGGAACATATATCTTCTCTTTCAGCTATGAAGCATGTAACTGGGAAAAAAAAATGAACCAGCCACTAAAGGGAAAACGCGGGATCGGAGTTTTGTTTTTCTGTATCACAAAAGCAGCAGGGAGGTCACACGGTACCGTTGGAGAGTATCTAGCCTTTTGCTGACTCAGAGAAGAAACACATTTGCCATTCAAAGACAAATTAAATGGCGCATGGATCATGCCATGTGGATGACCAGACTCAGTTATCTGCCAAGACCAGGCAACATTCCGTTACCTCCCAATGCATCTAACCACAGACAATTCTTCGGTTCTGTGCAGACAGGATATCTTTGTCAAAACTTTCGGTTGAAACCAATATTGCAAAGCAGTCAGACTAGATTTGTCCCAGGAGAAACTGACACAAATTCCTGTAGGACAGGGGCAGGACTTGGCCACATTGGTGGGACTGCCAGGTGACGGGATTAAAGGAGCTAGAAAGTGGCACCATGACCTAAGGTAACTCTCAAATCTGCTGCCTGCAGAGCCCTGGAATTGGGGAGCAGTAGGAGACAGAAGTCACTTAGCCCATGCAGCATGATTGCATTCAAAGGCTCAGGCATTCTCCCAGACTCTCCTCCAGTAGGAACAGGAGGTGAGCCTGCCCATCAGGCAGCACTGCCTGAAATAAAAAACCAGGCAGAGCGATGCAGCTCAGACAAGAGCAGGGTGTCCCCGCTAAGCATGTGCTGGCAAGACACAAGAGGATCCTGACATGAGAACATTTCTGGACCAACTCTGAGTTGGCCAGGATCCCTGGACACCCTGGAGAACTATGTCTGGAAAAGAGAAGCTCCGACTTCACATCTGAACAAATGAAATGGTACCCAAGGAAGCTAATGTCCTTAGGCCAAGAGCCTGTGGAAAAACCAAGGGCATTCCTATAATAGAGGCACCCTTTTTTCCTACCTAAGCACTACTCAGAAGCAGAAATGAAATGACTGGCGGGAAGAGACTTAAGCCAAGCTATTACAGGAAATACTGAGTACAGCTCAGTAGGGGTGTAATGCTTGGTACCTCCCCAGAGAAGAAGAAAAGGATAGGTCTATGGTCTATCTGTGCAGGCCTCCGTCAAGGGAACAAGACAGACCCTGCATTGGACTATCCCATGAGGTATGAGTGGAGGGCTCCAAGAGAGAGAAAGGCCACGTATTTGGGATGTCACATATAGGCAAAAGCATGTCAGCCCTTCTGGCTGGACAGAAATACCATTTTCAGAGAGAAAGGTCAACAGGCCTAAAATGGTACAGAACAGTTTTCATCCAAAGGAGCCCCACATACTTCACCAAGGGTGCAACATTCTGGTCACGTCAGCCTGGCACATGGGTAAGAGAACTTTCTGCTGACAGCTTTGCTGTCTTCACTAGGGTTGGCTTCTTCTTGTCTTCCCTCAGCAATTCCAATGAGCAAACTGCTGTTTTCCTTAGTGTGCTACATGTAGAACACCAGAGATCTCAGGTCTCCCGATTTCAAACATTCTGTCCCACTGCCCGGTGCTTGATGGGCCCCATGCCTGGGCTCTCCGTTTGGAATAGACAGCCCCAGTGATGAGAAGAAACGCTCTCCGGAAACATTCCACTTCAAGCGGAAGGCCATTCTGAACATGATAAGTGTACCAATTCAGAGAAGGGTAGAATTGATCTATTTGCGATGACCAGGATAACAAGCGGGTGGAGAAAGTCCCTGATTTCCCCTCTCTCTCAGACCGTTTATCTCACTTGATTTTACTGACCTGCCCTTATCACTAACCATGAGCTCCATGATGCCACGGACTGTGTCTACTCTCCACCGTCTCCCCAGAAATTGGCAAGGATCTGAGCATGCTAGCAGTTGGCAATAATTATTTTTTGATGGATGGGTAAATAAGTAATAGAGGACCTTTTAAAATCCAGAAGCATGAAGTCATGTGAAACTATGCAAAAGTTGGAAACCATATGAGAAAGCGTGACCACCTATATCACAAGTGATGTGGGCTGAAACGACCGGTGAGAGTAACAGCCCTTGCTAATATCTGCCTTCTAATGCACTGCCCCGAGGTTCCGAGTTAGCGATTTAACAGGATAAACCACCAGGCTTGCGGATCTGGCCAGCAACACTTTCTGTCTTCAGGCTACCTGAGGAAGATGGGGAGGATCGAACCCATCTAAGAACTTCTCAAAAGTGAAAAAGTACTCGGCATCGGCTTCTACTCCTGCCCCCGGCGCAGAACTATCAGCCATTGAGGGAAGCGGTCTCTGCAGTGACTCCTTAGCTCCTGGTGAGGGCACTTCCTCTGTCCTCTCTTCCCCTTTCACTAAGGTGCACTTTGGGTTCAGTGACTTCCTCTCTCCCTCTCTCTAACTCCTCTGTAGCAGGAGAGCTCACCCAAAATGCCGAGCTTTTGCTAGTGATCTGGTAATGAATTAAGAGTTAACTGAGGTGCAGAGACAACAAGAAAGCTTGCCAGAGTGGAACTAGAGAATTTCATGACAATTAGCACTGATTTGCGCTCCAAGAATAGAAAAAAAAAATTGTTTTAAAGGAAAACAGAAAAAGCTACTCACACATACACAACCCAAAAAAGCTTTCTAGCACTGGCTGAAAATGATACCATTGGATGACAGAAGAAACACACCAGATTAGCCAATTAGCATTCACCCAAGAAAAACAAGTGCTTTGGAGGGAGGGAAGAAAAGGGACCCATCAACACTAATATCAACTCTACAATGGCCCTGACTGTTTATCTCCCCAAAGGAAGTGCTACCTCCCCACTTTTTGTGACCCTCTCGACAATTGTGGGGGAAAAAATGTTAGTTCAACATTATCGCAAGCCTGAATATGACTCTATTTATGTGACAAGTTGACAACATACAATTTCATGCTTGTTGAACTGATCGGTATTATATATTCGCCGTGAATATTATGAAGCCTCGCCATTATAAATATGAAACAGTATACACTTATTCAAAATAACTCCAGCAGTGGGAATTTATAGCTTGGTTGTTTGTGTTCTTATGAAGTCCAAATACCACCTTAAGAAGCTGCAGTGCGCAGAAACAGATGTGCAGTGTGACTGCGACCAAAATGGATCGGCGATGACCTATGTGAGAACGGGCTATGACATTCTGGTCTGCATGGCAGCTGACACTGGTTTGTATTTAGATATGTGGCTGTTGAGAACACCGTGTCCTTAAAGCTCTGTTTAAACATGGGCCAAGGCATTTGTCTACTGGACTAATTATTTTACCACCCTTCTATGGCAAGTATCACTTTTTGTTTTCCTAAAAAAAAAAAAAAAGAAGAAAGAAAGAAAGAATGTGAATGCGTCTGCACACATACAGGCACACATTTCCACGATGCTGCCTAGAGTTCCAGCAAGTACTTTAAACCTTGGTCATGTCAGGTGACTGTTGGCAAGGGTTCCCAAATACCTGCATAACAGGATTGTACCACTTTCTAGATCAGGGGCCTGGGAACGGGACCAGGCCACAGACCATCAACTCAGAAGCTGTCCCAGCAACTGTTTTTGGTCGGGTTGTTGTTTTTTTTTTTTTTCCTCCTCTTCCAGCTCCCCTCCCTTTCTTTCCCTTAGCGAGCTTCAACCAATTTGCAAGTGTTCGCTTCCACAAGGACAAATTTGGAAGAGTGAAGAACAACACAATTTATCCAAATGTGGAAGGAAATGAAGGAACCAGGCGCCTTGCTAAAGCTAGATATCAAAAATTTGCATAAGTAGTTTTCCAACAACAGAGGTGCTATTCGGAACAAAATAAATTGCTTGTATTGTATGCAAGGACACAAACCTTGACCAGGTTTGTGGTTGCTTCCCTGCTCGTGTTTCTTGAGTACACCCAGATATTCCCTCTAAGAAGCTCAGCTTAGTTGCCCTCCATAGGTAGACCTGAAAAGGTAATTGTTGATTTATTTTTTTATTTCATTATTTGTTTTTAGGTTGACCTAAAAAGGCTATCGTTTACATTGGATCCTCCAAAAGTTTTATTTGGCTGAGAAAAATAAGCCCCCAACATTTAAAATCTCAGTTAAGCAGTTCCAGGATTGTCTAGTAATTCTTTTGTGTTCTTGTCGTTCGTTTGTTGGCTTAGCATTTGGGTGATACTTCTGGCTCTTGTTTTGAGATCTAGCAAAGGATTCAGTGACTGGAATCCCGAGTCTCTTTGGAAACATGTTAATTACAGTGTTCTGGAACTTCCCCATTCTGACAAAGTTTGCTATCCCAAATCTGCCTCTCTCTATACTTTTCCTGTTGGACTAAAGCAAAGGTGTTGTTGGTCTGTCTAGTAAATCCAACCCACAAGATAACATAATCACATACATTCATTTCTCAGGGACCTTGGCGGTTCTTATCTCCTTGCTTTTATGATCTCTCATGAACAGTCAGGAATAGCAATTTGCAGCCTGTTTGTAAAGCCATCTTAGTCTGAACCTAGCCTTCTCCTCTTTTATCACACGGTGATATTCTGCAGCTAAAACCCATTCGCCCCATCGAAATTTGCTCTGAGCTCCATTTTAGAATAATGTAAGTATTCTCTAAATGCGTGGAACATCTCAAACATGGAATGGAGGGCAATTATCATTTCAATGAACAATTTATTAATAGAAGATGGTTTGTGTGCTTTGCTTAGATTTATTGATGTGCGCCCCACTGTCCATTGTATCCTGAAGCCACTTAGTGGTCGACAGCATCTCTGCCGATCAGGTCTGCAGTTTACGCGGTCCCCCTTCTTCTGTGTGCTTTGCTCAACTTGATTTTACCATTCTATCACCTAGAACATTAAACACGAGGCTCGAGTTCTGTGTTAAATCACAATTGTTTCCTATTAAGTGTTCCGAGCTACCCATTTTTATTAACAGTTACTTTATTAAATCCTTAATAACATAGATAGAATAGTTAGTTAATTTGTGTGTTGAGCCATGGATGTTAATTTGTAAACATAATAACATACTGCAATCATTTGCATAATAGCATTTTAATCTTTTTAGTAAAAGCTGTAATTCCCTACAAAGTACACTGCAGCAGAAACTAAGTGACTATTGGTAATAATACAAAAGGCCTTAAAATTCTGATCCTATTATAGTGTTGGAACATACCCAAACTGCTTCCATAATCTCTGAAATGTTACTGTTCTCTGATTTAGGTGTCTGTGTCAAGAATAAAAATGAAGTAAAGCTTGTAGCAGCAGACTATTTCCTAAATGTAATTTAGTATTCACTAAGCACCAGCACTTTGCAAATTGCTCTGAGGCTTTCCTTCAAAGTTCAGAGCTCCAGCTACGCATACTGTGTGAGGAACACCAAGGAACTCACTCTAAACTTAGTTGGGCTGAAGACGGGGCTCTGATAAATCATGCTGATTTGGCACAAGGAAGGGCATCAGCTCCCAAAGATCTGGCTACTGAGTCTCCCTCTTCCCAGCCCTATCAGCCTGCACGCAGCTCCTTGAACCGAGCGTAAGTTTGGAAGAGAATGAAAAAGGGGAGGAGGTTATACGGAACAAACAAAATTTTGCTGGGGAAAAAAAGAAAAAAAATAAAACTCTATAGAAGACTTGTCTCTAGAGCTAATTAACACCAATCACAAGACTGGCCAAAAAAAAAAAAAAAAAGTAGTCGTTTAAAAGTCAGGCCAAGTCATTTTACGCAAGATCTGGTAATTCATTAACCCATCCAGCCGCAAACCTTGAATGAGTAACTTGCAGTAGTAATGGAGATGGGCAGATCTACAAGGTAATAGTGTTTAGGATCTCCAACTATGCAAATCATTCTATCACTTGGGAACGGAAAAGGCCCCAAAGTATCTCGATCACTGTTTTGGGACAAATGACGTAATGGATAAGAAGTCATTTATCTTCATAAAATTTTGCCCTTGCCGAGAATGAGAGAGTGTATTTATTTCATTGTGTACCTCCCTTCCCCTTTCCCTAGCTCTCATTCTAGCTACTTGTAATTCGGCATCTCTGGAAGGCTATGGTAAAATACAGTATTCCTGCTTTGCTTTCAAAACTATACATCGGAGTGCACAATGTTGAAAGTAACCGCACGGGTTAAAGAAGAAGGAAAAAAAATGGTCCTTACAACATTGTTTTACATCGCAGGCAATTCGTTTTCTAAAACCCACAATAAAAGTTTTCATTGCTAAAAGAATAGGCACATAATTATAGGGACAAATTAACCTTGTTAATGTGAAGTCTGGGGTAGGGAAGAGTAGAAGAACAATTTGGCTCTCTGTTTAACAACCTGATCTTGAAAGTTCATCTTTTTATCTGCTTTGTGTGTTGATCTCATGGCTCAGAGGTGAGCCATCTGCTGGGCTGTGTCTCCACGACACTGCATATAGATAGGGGGACATGGACAAACAGACGTGACATATGTGTAAGGCTACCATATAAGCACACACCATTGCTATACAAATAGACGGTTTGTCCAATCCAGCATCCTGAATCCTGATTACTTTAACCTATACTAGTATCTTTCTAGTAAATCTAAGAGGCAATGAGCCACTTTTTCCTGATTCCACCCTAGGTTTTCCTCCTCGGGAATGTGAGTCTCCACTTTTCTGGCCCCAGAGAAATCTAGGCAGAGTCATTTTTAGGGAAATGACCCTCTGGAGAAAGCAGAAGGTGGGAAAAACCCAAGCTATGCCTATAAAATGGTTCACCTACATCTGGAAGCACCTAGAGTATCTGGCATGAAATAATTGGTTGCTACTCAAAAAAAAAAAAAAAAACAAAACAAAAACCAAAAAACCCACAAAATGGTACATTCTACAATCATTGTGCCTAATTAAACACATAGATTCTCACTTTCCAAATTGCAAATGGCTAAGAACTGGATCGACTTCCATGAAAAACAGCCGCCAACCCCATCTCTTGTAACCACAACTTACATTAACAAAAGCAAACCCCAGCAAAGTTGGTGATGGTGGAAGATGGTCATGTAGCCAGCATGTGTGACTTACTATTTGTTAGTGGGGGTTGATGCCAATAGACATAGCCCTGTGGGTCAGAACTCCTGAGCCATATTTTTCCAGCAGTCAGCATAATGGCAGGGAGGAAATAGGGTGATAAACCAGATGTTCCCAAGATAAGGCAGATGTTATCAAGGCAAGAAGTCTAAAATAGTCTTTAACTGAGTTGTAGGTGACCACACACACACACACACACACACACACACACACACACAGAACAACACTATTTAGTCCTGTGCAAGATAAGCCGAAAGTAGAGGCTGAAAATAAAGCAGCATACAGGCTGGGTCAGATTGTTGCTTCCTGATTTGTGACTCTCCAAGATGAACATCTTACTGATTTATACCCAGAATTTGGAATTTTGTGGTAGACTACAAATGCAAAGATAAGTACAACATAAATTTTTAAAATACTCCATAAGTCTCCATGAGTTTCAACATTTTTCAATGTTCTTATGTTACAGCCAATTATCTCCCCACTTAAATGGCTATTATTTTCTTCCTTGAAGTCGATGTTCTCTGTTAAGTGTCATTGCCAAGTGTGGCAAAAATCTGGTTGGGGGCTGTAAATTTAATTCAAATGACAAACATTTATTGATTGCAAATTGGAAATTCCAGAAATCTCGAAGAAGTGATTATTGTAAACTAATTCAGTGTCTCTGAATAACAAAGGAGAATTTATTCTCTGGATGATTAAATTAAGGTGGGGTTGTTTTGACACAGATTTTTGCCTCCCTTGTTCTGTTAAAATTCCAAGAGGTTTGCCATTCATAGAAAAGTCTGTCCGACCACAGGCACAGTCAGGAGCAGGAATTCATTACCATGGAAGGCTGCAGAATTTCCTCCAAGGAGACAAGTGAAAAAAAGCAGACACCACGTAAATTTGTGGATTGGGTTAAATATGTTCTGCCCCTGAGGCAGCCAAGAGATGGAGAGCCCCTTTGTAAAATGACTCACAAGTCTTAAGAAAGTACTTCAGCTCCTAAAGGTGAGCAGAAACATAACCAAGAAGATATCCATGAAATTCTGATTCTCTTTGGAATATTTTTGAGTTAGCATTCTTTGCCACCTCCCTCCCTAACCTAACTCATATTCATCAGGGCTGATGGAATTTTCCTTCGAGGTGCTTCGAGTCTTTGTTTCCTGGACACCATCCCCTCTGCTGTCACCTTGTCCCTTCCCTGCACCTGCATTGCATGGGGTTCGGAATGCAGCAGGACCTGCTGTCCAATTTCTTCTACTTTCTGCTTGCACACGGCTCTTACAACTATGGGAGTTAACACACTCTTGAATACGATCTCCATCATATTGCTCTCCTGCTAAAAATCTTCCCTGGCACCCTAATTCCTACTGTGCAAACTCTAAACACTCCCAATTGGGCTCTCACGGTCTGCTGTAATCGTGTACCCACCCTAAATCCAAACCTGCTTCTCCTACGCCTATGTTCCCATCAGTACACATTTCACTTTGGGTAAATCGAGCTCCTCACTTTCATACCCCCTTTATGAAATCACCTCACTCTTATTCTTGTATCAGCCTCGGTGATGTTATTCTTGCTGCTTCCCTCCTTAGCAAGAATACACATGCACACACACACACGCGCGTGTATACGTGTATATATGCATACACGCAGTCTTGCAATTGCTAATATATATAATATCCATACACACAGTCTTGCAATTGCTAATATACATAATATATAACTCCGTGTATATAAATATACATGCACACATATACGTGAATGTACACTGTTACATTATTTTTAATTGCTAATAAACATCTATATATGTACACATGCATACAGAGTCTTCCATTGTTTGCTGTTTCACATTTCTTTATTTGATCTCCCAAACTAGGTTTTTTAGGAAACAGATCCTTTGTGCTTTATATGTAATTATGGATTACCTAATGCAGCTGACGTCATCACTAAATACGTGATGGTCAATTCATTCCTTTTGTTGCAAATATTTTTTCGATGTTTACTTTCTGTGGTTTTCTAACAAAATATCTAGAAAAACTTCAGTGAGCAAAACAAGCAAGTGCCGTGATCCCCAAACGCTCAGTCATCTGAACAGCCAAGTTCTTTGAAACTTTTTGATAAGTTTGTAATATATGCCCATTTTAGAAAAAATGAGAACACAACTGGAAGTCAAAAGAAGAACTATCAAATCACCTGTGTTCCCATCAGAATAACAAAGTATTCTTGAAAGCTTCCGACCACCATTCCCTTGTTGGCATGACAGGACACCTTACAGAGAGATAATGGGAAACCACCTCGCCCTTTGTCCCTCGCCAAAGTCCACAGTATCAGACCTTACTGAGCGTCTGCATGATCCCCCAACATGAATGCTGGCTGCAGCTGTGGGCCCTTCTCTCCTCATTAGCAAAGGCGGATTTCAGAACATATTCTTGAGTCATGACCTAGAGACAACTACATTCTCACTCGCCATGTTCTAAAGAACCCCAAGTAGTCACATTCAGAAGTAACAGACAAATGAATGGAAGATGCTCATTCAGTCGCGTCAAGGAGGCATCGAAAGCAGATGTTTAAATGAAGCAGGGACAAGGGGGCCCGTGGTGACCAGAAGGGCCAGCGTGCTATTTAAACTAATCCTGGGGCCACCCATCCTTGCATACCTCCATGCTGTAAAAGCACTCCTTTATTCTCCTTCTTCGAACAATGCACAAAGGCAAGAGAGGGAAGGAAGTTATGTTGCAATATTCTGAAACATAAATCTTGCTACCAACCGGTCCAGAGACAGCATCCTGTTTCCCTGACACATGGATCAGATCCACCGGAGGCTGCACCTATAACAGCCTGTGTCCTGTTTTTCTAAGTGGCTTCTGAATTAAATCTGGTCACCTGCATTTACATATCCAACGTAGGTTGCGCAAGCAGAGATTGCTGTTTGTGTGTCCAATTTCTCAACCAACATGGACAACTGCGTATCGGTACCCTTTTCTCCCATTGAGGCATTCACTCCTTCCGAAAGTGGGACATTCAATTACGTTCTTCTTTTCCCTTAAAGTCAAATAAAAATAGGGTGCCTGGGTGGCTCAGTCAGTGAAGCAGCCGCCTCTTGATTTCAGCTCAGGTCATGATCTTGGGGTGGTGAGATCGATCCCCGTGTCAGGCTCTGCACTCAGGGGGTAGTCTGCTTGGCATTCTCTCCCTCTCCCTCTGTCCCTCCCCCTGCTTGTGCACTTTCTCTCTCTCTCTCAAATAAATAAATAGATCTTAAAAAAATAAAGTCAAATAAAAATTAAACTTAGATTCAAATGTACGAAAGAAGCCAAAGGAAGAAATTTCTACTTATTCCCAAGGCTTTAACATTTGGCTCTAAATCCTGTGGCCAGTTTCCAGGGGTGTCATCGATGGGCTACTTGAGTCAGGGAAAGTGTCGAACTGCTTGGTGCCTCATTTTATTCTGGGAATCGGCAGTAGATCATGCTTATTATTGGCAGATCAGAGGTGGCGGAAACCGTGACTGTTTGGCTTGCTCAAGTACAAGGCCTTCACAAATGTGATGAGGCAGGGCTTTGAGAACTGGAAGAAAGGGAGCACGGGTAAAGTCCACAGGGAGAGGCTTAAAGGCACAGGCTCTGGGAAGCGCTTGGGCGAAAGGCAGCTTTGGAGGAAGCGCCCCAGAGCTGCGGCCCATCAGGGGTTACTGTGCTGCTTCTGGACCTCCCTCACAGGGAGAGACGATTTTCAAATTCCACCTATGCTCCACACACACTTTTTTTTTTCTCCTGTTATAGAAGAGATGTCTGAGTTTAACGCTAGAGGGCAAAGAGTAGAGGCATCTTGGCTGTATGCAAATGCTTGGGAAGCCGCTGCCGTGTGTCACAGTGTTGCCACATACGGCCTTACCCTTTGCACAGGCAAAGAAGAATGCGGTTTGTGACATCAGAGAAAACTGTTACAGGTTATCTAAACAGTCACTTTCGCTGTCACTCAGAGAATTCCTGACATCTCAGTCCCAGGGCCCTGGCCGTCTCCATAATTTTATGTGGCTTCTGATTCTTCATATCCTGTCTCTTAATGATCCTGTATCTTTTCTCTGAAAGCTGACCAGTTCATCTTAGCTGTTTCATAAAAGGGAATTTCAGTGCCTTTATTATTTATTTATTTTTTTTAGGGGTTCTCAACCTCAGCACTCCTGTCATTTTAGGGCCAAATTGTTCTTTGTTGTGGGAAGCTGTGCGGGGCTCTGTGGGATAGTTAGCAACAACCCTGGTCTCCATCCACGAAATGCCCACAGCAGCCTCTTGCCTTCAGTCCTAAACATCAAACCTATCTCCAGACACTGCTCAACGTCCCTTGAGGGGGCGAAACCGCTCTGAGTTGAGAGTCACTGGTTTAAAATGAGCTCATGAGAAATTAAATTAAATGAACCTTGTGTTTTAGAGCACTGAAAACAATTCTATGAGTGGTAGAAAGTTATACAGGGAAGCAAAAGGGGTGTCTTCGTACAGATTAAAGCATCTATATAGAACTAGTCGGTGAACGAAGTCTCCTAAAGGTGTAAACGAGAAATATCCCATGCCGATGCCACAGCACCAAACGTGGGGACACAAGGTCATGCAGAAGGGATTTTTTTGAAACTAGCCCACCAGGGAGGCACTGACCACCCCCCACTCCGAACTATTAGTAATTCCCTAGCCATCATCTGCAAAATGCATGGCAACCATCCAACATGGAGTAGCCGATTTTTAGATAAGAGGTCTATAGAGATGGACATTTTTTAAAGTACTGTTTACTTAATGCAGCATGACTGAAAACCAGCCTGCCGCCTGACAAGTGTACCAGATGAGGAATGTTCAATTTACCAGTTCTAACTAGCCAAGTCCTCACATGAACTTTCTAAGACCCGGCTGAGAAGCCTGGGAAGTCTAACTAACCACAGACCTTCAGGGTGCCTTCTCCGCAGCCCTGACTCCCTCGCCTGGAGAGCTCTTCTAAGACTCTGTTCAGACATCTTAGAAAATCTTAGCTGTGGCCAGAACCTACAGCCACCCTAGCTCCCCCGCCCAGCAATCCCTGCTTCCACATCGACCAACACGGCAAGGAACGAGTCTGTTCTATTTTTAAATATATTCAGCAAAGCAGCGGCTTGATACATCTTTGTAAAGAATGGTTGCCACCCAGCCTCACTGTTATTGTATTTTTTTTTATCAGTGATATAGACTGGGAAGTCAGGTCAATTTGCGGTTCAATTCCCTGGTCTTTATTTGTCAACTGTGTGCCTTGGGGAAAATCACTTAACCTCTCTGAGACTCCGTGTCCACTTAGGCAAAGTGGGAATGACACTCAGGGTACCTAAAAAATAGGCCGTTTTGAGGGAGATGTGAGAAGAAACCTGTAGAGCACGGGGGTCTCCGAATGTTGGCCACTGTTGTTATCATTCATTATTACTGTTATTAATACTACTATAGTCACTATTCACTCATTAGTCAACATGCATTTATTCAACACCTTCTGTGTGCTGGGTGCTGAAAAACCCTGGTAAATACTGTAAAATTGGTTTTCTTAATGACTCAATAAACATTTATTCAGTGCCTTTTATGTGCTGGGTGCTAGAAAAACTCAATAAATATTGTAAAATTGGCTTTCTTAATGACTCGAGATTTCAACCAAATACACTGAGGTTTAAGAAATATCTCTGCTGGTGGGATTAAAAAATACACTTCAAGTGCTTTGCATGGAGCCTGGCCCATATTAGGGAGAAGAAGTCAGATGATGATGGAGGTGTGGGTGCCGTGATATTGAAAAGTAGTTGATTCGACGATCTTAATTCAATTCGTTTGCCAGAGCTCCCAATGTCTGTCCCTACAAGAAACCGTTTATTTTCAAATAAACGAGTGCTGCTCTTGTGAGAAAGAACTTTTTTCAAAGTAACACTTTAATAGGAGTAGATTAACATTCCTTATTATAGGGTAGGCTTATAATAAGAGTCTGGAGCCTGGGAGGTAATTTTCGCTATTGAAAGGTAAGCGAATTTTTACTAATTTATAAGTAAATAGTAGAGCAGCTGCGTTTAGAAGTTTCTATGACAGAGAGAAATCAGAGGTATGATCACAAAATAACAATAACTGCTCACTTACTTTGTGAGGCAAATAAAGGTAGACATCTAATCTCTTGGATTAAAAAAATGCATTCTTTTACATTTCACATTAATTTACATGAGGCCCTTTTCTGTGGGAAATAGACAGGAATAAACAGGTTTAGACTCTTGTTCTTCTTTGTCACTAATTCTTTCACAACCCCCTTAGTGTTTCAACACAGTTTAATGCACTCTGTTGGGGGCCCTTCACCCCTTAATTCTCAAAACAACAACAAAATCCATTTATTTTGCAAACATTGTTTTTCCACAAAACCGGAAGTGCCTACCTGTGATAAAAAGTCTTTTGATGACCGCAAAGAACGCATTATGCTTTCAGGCCAATTATCATATTGTGGCCCAAGCCAAGTTCAACGAGAAATTAATTTTCACCAAGGGATGCCCTTACCTCAAATATGTTTGAAGGCTCATTGTTGTACTGATTGGATATTATTTCTGATTGGTCACTGCACCACTTGAGTCCACCCAGAAAGCTGTCTGTATCCAAATCGTTCACGTCTAGTTCAGAAAGGTCAAGTTCAGGAAGATCTGGGCAAAGAGGCTGGTCTTCACCAACCAGAGCAGCACACTGCAGGAGGCAGGGAAAAAAAAAAAAAAAAACTTTCATTAACTGCAGGAATTTATTAAACTGCAATAGCATGTGATAGGAATTAAGCCTGGTTAATTCAACCACACCACCAAAGCTGGTTTCCACGGTGTTAGTCACCAGAAAAAAAAATCCTAAATTCCTTTACTTACTTTGCTCTTAAAGGATACTATGTCTGATCTAGTCCATCCAAAATTCTGCCTCCGAATTCATGGTAAGTGCCTTATTTCCATGAAGCCCTCTCTGATTCTTCCAGTTAGAAATCAACTGTATTTGTACCTTTTTGATGGTTAGTGCTTGAGTTTCAAGTTGTTTTCTGGTTAGCCATATGCAACATTTTACTCTACCCTGAGCATAACCTCTTGAGGGAAGGATACAAATTTGATTTCACCTTGGATTTGCCATCACACATAATAGAAACAAAATAAACAATCACTCAATGAAAAATAAAAGCATAAGAACTCTACCAGGAAAACTTTACCCATTTACGCCCCTTTTAACCATTATAATCCACATAATTCCATTAGCAATGAATGATGAAAGCCCTTTTACTTGTCTGTGGTTCTCTTGAATTGTTATTTTAATCTTTTACTGTGAACTTAACTTTTCATGAGCTTTAGGACAGCATCTTGAACAGGTCAAAAACAAGTTCCTTGACACAGGGACAAAAGTCATAAGTTTTTCTATATGATCTTTACATCTTTCACTATGTTCAAGTTGTAAGTCATGTGTGTTGGGGGGTGTGTGTGTGTGTGTGCACGTGGGTGTGTACGTAGGATTGGGATTGCCTGACATCTACAAAGGAAAAATCACTAGAGCACTCCACAGTTATATTTTTTTCATCATGTATGTATTCCTAAACTATCTGTAAGTGAATTCAAAAGAACTCTTTTTCTTTGGAGGTTTTACATGATTTCAATCCACTGAGAGGTTTAATAGAGCCCGTGCTACCGCTGGGCTGCTTGTCAGCAAGGCTATTTCAGACTGGCATAGTCTTTCACTTCCTTGCGTGGAGTAGGTGGCCTTTCAGGGGGCCACCTAAAAGTAGGTGGCCTCCCACGCTGTGGTTTTTTGAAAAAAAAGTGGGCCACCTCAGCAAAGAGGTGGTCTTCTGGCCTCAAATTGGCCATCTGACTACTGATTTCCTCACTGCATCCTGTGAAGAACCCTGTAGAAGTTTCCTACTGCAGGGGCCTGGGATGGCAAGCCACAGGACTTTATCTACCTGCAAGCCAAGGTGTCTAAATCAGCAGACACACACTCTGAGGTGGCACCCTCACCGCCCTACCTTCCAAGGTCAGGAGAGATGCTGGGGAGTTGCTCACATCCAGGCAGCAGCTGGGCATGAAGCTGAAGATCCTGCTTGACATTTAGGTTTTGAATAAAATAAGTTTTATGCAGATTTTTTTGCCGAGCACCCCTGTCATCCCTGGCAGGCTACATTACACGGGTCATATGCAGCAGCATGAGCATAAGCACCACGCTGAGAAGTAGGTACTGGGTAATGGAGTCAGCAGTTGGTAAGGGGAGGCTGGGAGCAGCCTGAAGATGACTGTGATTCCTCCCTAAGACCCGCCAGGCCCCAGTGAGATCCCAAACTGCGGGCACAAAGGAAATGCAAAAAGAAAAGGCAATGCTCTCCACCTAAACTCTTTCCTTATCATTTTATTGGTCATTCCATTTTTATTATCCGGGGTAGCCCCGAGTTGCAGATCGGTATACTTGACTAGGTTTATAAGGAAGCGGGCACCGGGTTGGGGAGAAGATTTTGTTCTGGTACAATGTTCGCGTTCTGTTAGGGGTGTGACAGTTCTCAGGCTCCATACAGGCCCACATTGCTTATCCTCCGAGGACAAACACACGGTGTTAACTCTTCCACAGCACGATCAATCCAGAGACTAGGGGATAACTTTTCCAATGGTGCAAAACCCACTAGGATTGCACTGAGGGATAGTCCTTAACCAGAAAAGCATCAACAACAAAAACAGCAACACAAAAATCAAACGAGGGTAGAAAACACGCGGGCGCTCTCCATCTGGCTTAAGTTCCTGTCGTGGAGAGCGCAACTTAGGAACAGTGCTTTGGAAGGCTGGAATGCCCCACGGATTGGAGAGCAACTTCTCGCAGGCTCTCCCCTTCACTGCCTTCTCCAGGCATGGCTCGTTCAAAACCCTTCACCCTTTCGGGCACATGCATTTTTTTAAGTAACTTTTGAAAACCATTAAAGAGACCAGATCAATTCCTGGTATTTTTGCTGGGCTGTAATTCACACACTTCTTTCCTTTCCTCTCTTTCTCTCTCGTTTTTGCTCTTATGTTATGGTTGAAAATGTGCATGGGCTCTTGCCTATGTTGACATGCTAATAAAATCAGGGTTTCTGAATGTGGCATTATCCTGATAATCTAAAACACATTAGTGGTAGCAGGTGTTCCTGCTATTAATTTATATTTGGCCTTTGGATGATGCCAGACTTAACAGTCCGAGCCCTGTAACTGTCCTCATCTGACATGCTGATATTTACTGCTTCCCTATACATCTGTAACAGGTGTGCTTTATCGCAATTACAGAGACGCATTCTCCTGCCTCTTTGCAACTATGACAGCCATTTCCCAACCGGAGCCTTAATTTTATAATAAGATTTAAGAGGATAAAGCAGTCACTAAACACAAAAGGCTAATTATTGTACGTTTTTTCACCCCAACAGACTTTTCTCTTAGTTAAGGAGCAGACAATAAATTAGCTTAACTGCGCTGATGATAATGAATCATCATAATTAAGTATAATTCTCCATTAACCTTTTGGAGGTTTTTGTGCCATCGATGGTAAATTTTAAAGAGAGAGAGAAGAAAGAGTGGACTTGGCCACATTAATTATATTAATGAAAAAAAGAATTCTTACTTCTTAGGAAAAAAATTAGTGAGGACAGGGAAAAGGGAGCAGGGCGGGGGGCGGTAAAGAATGACAAGTCTTAGTGGAGTGCGTGTCATGTGAATTGTCTCTATCAATCTTGGTCACCTTATTGTACATCACCTTCATTAAACTGTGAAACACTGGGAACTCTGAGTAGCTACAGTGATACAGGGCTTTATTAACCACTGTGCTGTCCTGTCATTATGTGCAAAAGGGCATAATACGCTTTAGGATGACAGCAAACATTAATGATTCAAAAAATGAAAGCTGCCTCTGCTACCTGCTGCTCGTAATATGTTAGACCGGCCCAAGTGATTCCCAGAGCTGCCGCCGCGAAGGCAGAGCTTCTAGTAGCTTGCTGCCTACGGTGCAAGAGAGAGGCGACTGGCCAGTCTCAGCCGACCGACAACTCAATCCACGGCAGGACGCTTAGCCCGGGAACTCACCTCCTTCGGAAAAACATAAAAGGGCCCCTGTTCTAAATGGCTCTGACGCCTCCTTGAAAATGACTGCAGGAATCCCGGTGATTAAAACAAATCCTCCATATTTCCATATCAACTCCCCACAGCATCAGGAATAATACATGATGGAAAAATGAAACTATAGCAGCTGAGCCCCACTCTGCCAGCCAGACAACCAGCCACAGGACACCCCAGCTACTCCGAGACAATCAGGACTCAGAAGCCACTCCGAACCCTGACTCCTAAGAGCGACAGGACATACGAATCATCCAGATCTCTCCCACCTTACCAAGAAATCACGACAAGATAAGGACATTCAGGATCCGCGAGGACCATCTGCCAAGGCAGGAGAGGGCAAGCCGAGCCCACATGTGCAAATCCGGTGAAGAGTTAAGAACGCAGGGCATGGCTGGCTAGAGAGGAGAAATGCGTTCGCGGACGGCCCTGGCCAAATTATTTTCACTTTAGATGTGTATCGCTGCACCACATGGACATCTTATTTAATCAAATCACGTGTGGCACTCGATCCTCCCCCTCACCCTACGTGCCCCCAGCTACCCAGAGGAAGCACTAGCAGCCCTCTGCCAGAGTCATTGTTTGCAGCTCCGATCCCCCGTGCGATGCAATTGGGCTCCATCTCATCGCGGTCCACAGAAAGTTTAGCTTCTTTCCCCAAGTTGCCCAAACTTTCCGAGAACATTCCATTGTGCTGAATGCAAACACGCCACGGTCCTCCGTCCCCCCGTTAGTCACTGTAGGCTCCAGAGATTATGAGGAAACGGCTTGCTTTTCTCCCCCTGTATGAATTGTGGCCAGCAGAGACTGTGGAATTGATGTATTGCCGTCTATTTTTACACAAGCGGCGAGCAGCCCCACACACAGCCCTGCATAAACTCCTCTCTCGGGCTTCAGGCAGCTCTCCGTGGTACAGAGAGATTTAACCATTGGCTTCCCTGCCACCGACGCTAATGCAAAACCTTGCATCGTAAGGCAGAGATGTATTTTTTATTTGCTGACCAAATCTTTCAACCACATATAGGTGTTTTAGGGGAATCAGCTTCGTTGTTTTGTGTGCTGTGGGGAAAGCAATCCAAAATAGCCTAGCAGGATTATTTAGGATTTTGTGAGTTCTCTGTCTGATGAACAGAGAGAAAGAGGGAAAAAAAAAAAAAATCCGGACTAGAGTCAAAACTGACTATATTTGAGCACATCCATTTTAATATTTTTATCTTCATCTTATTATAAATAGAAATGGCATTTTTCCAACCGGGCCACTAAACACCACTGGAAAGACTTCAGCTTCTGATTCATATCAATATCTTAGAGCATAAATATTGCATATGAGTAGAAACAGAGCCAAAGGCACATGGAAAGAGTTTCCAACTGCAACAGATATGGGTGACAGCCGCTAAGCTTTGATTTGCTCAAGGGAGCTCAGAGCCACCTTAAAATAGCAAACTTATTGGAGTTAAGATAAGATTGAGATTCCCTTCCAAAAGCTCCTGCCCGGGCTACTTTTCTGCCGCCTCTCCTTGTCCAAGCCCTTCCCCCCTTACAGGAATCAGTGCATCGGGAGGGAGGGAAGCCCCAGTCCTGCAATGCCCAGCCCAGCCCCAGCTCACCTCGATGTCACTCCATACAGAGTCCTGGTTGCACATGTCCCACGCCATCCAGCTCCTGAATGACGCCAGTCAAGCTTTTTCAACTCCAATCCACAGTGACACAGAGCACACACTCATGCAGGCAACCAGCCCCTTACTGAGAGTGAACTGAAGGCACCTGTCTTACTACAGTCCCCAGTCACATGACAAAGCTATTAAAAAGTAGGCTGGGCTGTCACTCACCCAGCCTCCCTTCTCCTGTGCAGCTTGCTGCTCAAACTCGTGACGTCACTCAAAGGCAGCCCTCTGCCTCAGTGAAGTAACGCTTAAAAAAAAAAAAAAAAACGGAAAGAAGAAAGAAAGAAAGGAAACACTTGGACTTTTGGAGGCTTCAAGCATCATGCTGTGACTAAAGCCAGCTTTGAATGCCACAGACTCTAAACGGAGCTCTGGCCATATAATAACTAAAATCCCCTGCAATCTTTTTTTAATTTATTTTCCTTCCAAAACAAGCAAGTGGCAAAGCTGCCTGTTTCATGACAGAGTAACTATACTCTTCGCTAAAACGTGTACTCCCTAAAGATTCAAATTCTAAGACCTCCGGTGGACTCTAGCTCGGTTTGGGACTAAAGCAAGAGCTTATCACATGATGCATTTTTATGAGACATTTTCTAATTGGGGGAAGTGTTTGAAAGCAGAGAATGGGGCAAGGATTTTTTTTTTTTCTGTTTAATCAACAAAACCGTCTGTATTTGTTAAGGTATAAACAAACTCCCCCACCCAGGAATGGGCTGCCCCCGTGGCAGTCGGGAATTTGCTTTGCTCCTTAAAAGGAAAACAAGGAACAAAATACCACCCTTTCAGGTTCTTTCTAATTATTTCCATTTCTCTCATAGGCTCTCAGAAAACAAGTTAGTAAATACAGTTGCTGCTGCTGTGCCCAGATCAGCTGAGTTTCCCGGCTGCCTTTTTTCATACATGTAGCGTTTCCACTCCAGCTGCCTTAGGGTGCCTTTTTGAATAAACACTGGATTCCAACCCTAGTGCCTGGGTTGTGCAGTTTGCATTTGAGACCAAGAATGTCCACGGAGTAAGGGAAAAATACTGACACGTTACTAGCAGAAATATTCATTTCTGGAGCTTTTTAATTTTTTTTTCTTATTTCTCAGCTTCTACCCTGAGACAGTGAAGGCTAATGCAGGTGCACTGTTTTATGATGACATACATATTGAATACATAACAAACTCAAGGTACTAGATATCACTGAAAAACACTTCCCATAACACCACAGTGGTCTGATTTAACCCTTCCCAGTTCCAGGGAGAGGCACACATGGTATATAGATTTGTGACTATGTGTGTTTTTAATAAAATTTGAAACCTAATATACTTTTAAAATCAGCTCAATTCTTTTCCTTGATAATAACTTCCCTGAAAAAAAATCCCCCAGGTATCTAAAAATAATTTTAAAGCACTATTAATTTAATCTCCTGTTCTACTAAGGTTAATTTAATGCGTTCTCTCTTGTCCATCTCTTTCTAAAGAAAAAAGAAATGGTGATTTGCTGTAACACATTTTAAATGTAAACTTGCTCAAAGATTAAAGTGAAAGGAAGGAAAATCAAACAAACAAAAATCAGTTTCTTCTTTCAGACCACATGTGTTAGAAGGCATTTTTCGACTCTGATATCTGCAACAAGTTGCCAGTAAATTCCTGAATCATGTGATGAAATTGACAGTTTGTCATTACTGGACGTAAAAAGATGGCCCAAAGCTTTGACATTTTAAGTTAGCTGAATACATTTCACTGGCACATTTCTCCCTCTTACAAATAGTGGAAAATTACTGTAGGTTTTAATTTTCTAAATCAAGAAAGAACAGGAAAATACAACCTCGGGAAGGCTTTTATACCTGCAATTAGTGGCATTACTCTGCACTCCCCACAAAGAAACACTAATTTTCTTCCCAATTATATTCCGATTTAATGTAAAACTACAGTAAATTATTAAAATTCAGGGCAAAGGTCATTGGCTCAACCCTCAACACAGTCAACTGTGAAATAATATTGGTCACTTGACCAAGAAGACTTGATGTTTATTAATTATTGTCAGGTGATCCCTGCGGTGAGTTTCTCTGATACTTTTAACTGTGTTCATCGAATGCGAGGCATCCATTATGCATATATTTATAATATATATTTATATATTTGTAAACTATGTATTTTATATAGATGATATTGATAAATATATATACTTTTTAAATCATGTTCACACATTTTGGAGAAGTTCTTTACACTGGAATATTTAACATTATTGTTTTTGATATTTTAACCTGCTCACATTGTGACGTTGTAGTTTTCTTCATCTTTTCGCCACCTAATTCCACTTTGTCTTAATCAAATCAGCACATTCACTGAAACCACAGGTGGTTTTAGATACATTTTTTTTTCCCTCCACCATCACAAAGAGGGTGAGTTAGGAGTCAAAATACTGAAATGATTTATAAACTACAGCATACTGCATTTCCCCTCAAATTTCTATTACTGTACAATTCGAAGTTTAAATAGATTCTGGGGGTGAATTAGAGTAACTTCCACCATTTTCTTGGTTAAGTCTCAAAATTACAACTCTAACGAGAGGGATATTTTTGAGGTCTTATAATTTGGTTAATTAGCTCTTCAGATTAAAAATTCTCTCCTGTCCATTTTTTTTTTCTTTTCTCAGGAGAACATAAATTGTTAGTTGCTCACCAACCTTGCTCTTTTCTGGCTTCCCAGGCAGTTTCTATATTTAATTCTCTCTCTGCCTTGACTGTTTTTTTCTCTTCCTCTCTCCCTGCAGCCCTCCTCATACCTCTTCGTCAACTCTAAGATTTCCAAATGTTTGGTTTCAATCAACAAGGACCTATTGAAATCTTACTGTGTCCACAGCAACGTATTGCAAGGCCTGCCAAGAAGGCATATGACATGGACACAAGGGAGCTGACAATTTTAGGGGGATGACAGTCCTTAAAAACAAAGAATAATTTGCTGTGAAAAAACAATGCTACTTCGCTCAATATCCAGATTCCTCTTCTCCTTAAAACACACCCTTTTTAAGTACAAGGTCCTTTCACTAACCATTACAATTCACACCCAAAACAACCCCACTTTGTCCCAACAATAGAAGGAGGTATTTATTAACATCTGTTGAGTGCCCATAATGTTCCATATCTTCACAGAGCCTAGATTCCATCCCCAATGGAATTTCTCCCCCCACTAGTTCTGTTAACGTTTCCCAAGACTCCAACATTGGCGAAGGCAAGAGATCTAGCCTCAGTTGATAACAAGAGAGAAAATACACCTTCGAGAGAATAATTCCACTCTTTAACAAAAATATTTGACAAAGTACACAACATTTCCCCACTGCTGTCCTAAACTACAGGCTTTTCCCACTCTATTTCAGATAATTGCCACTTAAAAAAAAGTAAACGCAATCAAACTCAAACCCCCAAGCAGACAACGGCAAAGACAATTTGTTTTGATGTCATTATTGCATACAGGTGAGAACTCAGACGTAAAGAGCTACGAGTATAAATATCTTTGCCCATTTGTTTTTATAAACTTAAATGGAGATATAAGGACAAATTTAAGGCTGAAACTTATAAAGAAAGAAAACATATATATAGCAGAGCTTACATGAGCTTGACATTAAGATCAGCATTTTATATAGCAAATTTCAATCAATTTTGGTCCTCAAAACAACTCAATAAAGATTATCTGTGTACTCATTTTATAACTGAGAAAACTTTTTTTTTTTAAAGCTAAGGGTTTAGGTAGCAGCTGAAAAGGGCATATAGATCTCTGAAAACCCTTCTAGGAAGAACTAAGTTTCATACATAAGACTAATACTCATTCCCAAATCAAAAGCATGGCAAAGACCCCTGCAGAATTTTATATCCAGGAGAGTGTCTACATAGCTGGAAACTAACATTCCTGGGAATGCTGCCTGCCTAGAGCACTCCTCCAGAAAGGAAAGGGATCTGCCCAGAATTGTTAATATTTTTAAAGTTAATCATTGCTAACAGGCATTCAATTGCTTGCTTTTAATTCCTAGAGGGGCTAATTGATTCTGATACCCCATGTCAGTTTCTGAGCACACGCTCTGAGCCTCTGGGACATGTCTGAGGCTGAGACCGTGCAGGGCACGAAAGTTGGTGGCAGGGCAGGGTGTATCAGAGACCTCTAGCCTATAAACACTCTCAAATCAAGTCTTATTTTGCACAGAACTGCCACAATCCTGTCAATGTGAACAAAGCACCTTTGGGGAAACAGAAGAAAGTCAGTGGACAGCTTCAATGCCTTCTTGCATTTATTTATTTATTTACTTACTTACTTACTTATTTATTCAAATAAACTGAAGGTGATAGACAACCTCAGCAACACATCTTTTATCCCCAATAAAACCTTCTGCACAACAGCTCTATGCAAAGGAGTCAGCCTATATTTCAACATACACCTCAAAATCTGCTCTTGCCATTCACATTAGAGCAAAAAAAAAATATGAAAATTAATGTGAGCTGCAGTCAATTGGACTAATTGAAACTAAAGCAAAAAGTATGCTTATTAGGTCCACAGATAAGAGAGAATAAAAGGATGGTGACCATCTGCTTTTATTTAATTCTGCCATATATGTGCCTCTATAGACATTTTCATTTACCTGAATTATTTCAGGTTAATTCATCTATAATGCAGTGAGTTATTGATTATATAAACAAGAAATACTCAATAGGATTATTTAGTAAATTTTTTACTGAAAATAAAGCTCATATTTTATTAAATGTGATACTATCTAAAAATTTGAAGTTCACTCAGTTAAGATTTTTTATCCCCTAAAGAACTTAGTGAGGGCCAGGGAAAACTGAGGTATGCAAATTATTAAATTGAAAAAAATATATATTTGTTAGTCAAACAGTTCCCCCTGGTACTTTTTTCTAGAGCTTAGGTCCTAATGAGCTTAAATTTTCTTAATTTTAGGGAAATAAATTGTATTTCTCAACTAGTCTCAAAACGGAAGAATTAAATAAGCGAGTGTGGTTTTTGTTTTTGTTTTGTTTTTTCTTTCTTTCTTCTTCTTTTTTTAATCCCATCAGACAAGCCTTGTAAAGGTTCAGTGATTTTGCTTTTGTTTCTGTTGTAGATCTTTCCAGTGCTTTAATATTTGAATTTAATTCTAGCAGAGTGAATATATATCCTAAAAATGTGGGGATGTTGAAAGGAAATAAATTCCAATCTTAAAAAAAGCAATTAGCTTAAGGCCTAAGCTAAATTTTGTAATGACTTATATAAAATCTTACTTTATATTTGCTTGCCCCACTGCACACAGGATTTTTGAGAAAACTTTCTTGACCAAGAAGAACATTTCTAAGAATGACCTCCACATTAGTAACTCAATCAAAAGTAGATGTCAAATACTACTGGTAGGATTATAAATGGGTACAAATTTTTCTAGAGGACAAGGAGACAATATGCATCAAAAATGTTAAAAATGGGCATCCCCAGAAACCCAGAAATTCTACTTCTAGAAATTCATCTTAAGGATACACCAGGGGGGATATGTGTAAAGATTTTTGGTGTGAGGAGAGTCAATGCTACATTATTTATACGCCAAGAACTTGAAAGCAGGGTAAATGTCCAACAGTAATCATTTAGTTAAATAAATTATACAGCAATATGTATATATGAAATATACATTCATATATTTAAATATATACATTCATTATATATATGTATATTCAATGCTAACATTAAAAACTGTTGCAAAATAATTTAATAGCAAATGAGAAAATGTTCAAAATACATTAAGGTTTAAAATTATGTTTCAAAAAATTATAATCACAACAATTTACATATCAATATATACCCTCAGAAAGAAAAGAGGAAGGAGGACCAGGAGAATATGTACCAAGGTGTTAACAGTGGCTGATGATATTATAAGTTCTTTTTAATTTTCTTTGTGTGTGTGTGTGTGTATGTCTTTCTGTAATTTTTAAATTTTCTGTGATAAACATGTATAAGTTCTATATTCAAAATTAAAATGAAACTTTTCTTTTTTTCAAAGAAAGATAGAGATTGAGGCTTAGACCTATGCCTTCTTAATGTACAGGGAATGTGGCAAATAGAAATAGCCCCTGACATCCAACATAAGTCTCAAATATTCATCACATGTTTAAAAGGAAGCCATTTCTGTCTATCACACCAAGTGTAACCGACACTGCACTCAGGAGGCAAGCCTCATGAGCAACTGGGAGAAGTTACTCCTTGGCACTCGGAAAAAGCCTCTCTGAGCCCTGAACTATAGGGTGAAAAGAGCTCTCAACTCTTACTAGCTTGCCTCACAGGGGGCCCCAAATTTCTGTCCCCCAGATGCCCTTAGCATCTTCACTTTCTTTCTCAATCTGAGATTTCATCAATTAAGTTACGTAAACTTCTGGTTCAAAAACATAATTATCCTTGGTAGGGTAAAGGGGATTTCAGTTACGTATACAAAGGCATCTATCTGTTAGACCTATTTCTTCTTCCTGGCTGGCATCTAACAGGTCAGAAGCCCATACCAAGAAAAAGAATCGTAAATGTTTTTGACTCCACTACGAAGCAGATTTCTCAGAAAGAGAGTTTCACACCTGGGGAACTGGAAGGGGCAGTCCTGGAAGGTGAGGGAAGAGTTGCTGAAGACGTGACTTCTTCCTGAGACAACCTAAACGGACAGACTGAGGAAAATGACTTCCAAGTTGCAAACCAGTGACTAGCCAGTAAACTTCTGGGACACAGTCTATTCCTAAATGGGCAGCCACTATGTGACTGCTCTCATGCGGCAGTCCTGTTCTCAGGCAGGAAGTTCATTCTAGACCCCCCAAGTATCCCCCAAAGGCTGGCCCATCCTCTTTCCCTGGGAAAGCTCACTATCTCCACAAGAATGAGAGCTTTACCATTTGCCCCTTGGAGTTAATGTTCTCACAGTTTCGTGGGCCTTTCCTGCAAATCACTCTTCCTACACTTGGGTGGATCATTATTTTGACGATTTAGAATTTTCATGAGAAAAGGGGTAATGAGGCTGGAACCAAGGCCAAGTTCATGAGATTTATAGTCATGGGAATGAAAGGCACAGCAAAAGGAATATACTCAATGGTATTCTAATAGACTTGTATTAGACTATTAGACTATTGTATTGTAGCTACGCGTGTGATGAGCATAGCATAATATTTAAACTTGTCAAATCACTATGTTGTACACCTGAAACTAATGTAACATTGTGTGTTAGCTATATTCAAATAAGAAAGCAAAATTTAAAAAAATGTGATTACACGTGGCTCAAGTCTATCTGAGAGGTAGAGGGACTTTGTGGATCTTGATTTAGCCCAAGAAGGAAGGAAAAGATGGTGAGAAGAATATGGGCCCTCATTCAGTGTGTCACTAGCCCACAGTTAAGCTTTGGGCAGTTCACTTCATGGCCCTGAGCCTCAGTTTCCTTATCTGTCAAAGAAGATGGCCAGATTCGACTACATCTCAGATCCCTGCCACATCTCAAATGCAATGATATGTCTGCCTTGACGAAGACAGGCAACTTGGGAAGACCTTTTTGCATGGAGCAAATCCAAATGTTTCATTGCACAAACGTACTGGAATCAGGAAGCGTTTGCAAGAAAAGTCACATGCTCAACTTTGCTGAAAGAGTGCAGCTTTATCACTTCCTTTGCAATATGGATATTTAACTTCCTAACCATTCTAGGAAAGGAATACAGGAGAACGTATGAAATATATTACTTTCACTCATACTGACTATGAGAAAACTGGCTTCTACAGACCTGAGTTTCTTACAAAGCCCAACAGTGGCCCCAGAGAAACAGCATGTTTCCATCTTTTTTGTCGTGAATGGTAGTAAGCGGCACGAGTCATATGTGAGACCAAGCCCCTACCCGCACAATAAAAATGAAACTGGTGGGACAGTAACTATTTACTTATGCCAGTATATAGATGCAATTCAACACACTAATACGTGATTTGGTTTTACAGCAGGTAAGAAACGATGTTACCAGGAGAAAGAGATTTAGAAGAGTGGAGGGATCCTGAACTTAGGGTTTTGTGTGGAGGAATAAAGTCTCTAGCATCTAGGGAAATAAGAGTTTAAAGTAACCCTTCTGCCTCCTCACACCAGAACACTCCCCCCTCTCCCTGCTTAAATGAAAACCTCATTACATTTGGTCAAAGGAGACCTTACCCCTTTTTAATTTGAAAGAAATCACCTGAGATATTACTGCAGGGTGTGGAGAGAGAAAAGGTCATATGCCTAAAATATGTTATCATGGCATTATTAGCAGATATACTAAACTGCGGCGGTATCGCAGGGTAGTTGATGTCTCATTGGGAGTTAATAAAGTCTCCTGGTCATCTGTTTTCTTTGCACATGCAACCCAACTTAGCGGGAGGTGGAAGATCTTGCTTCAGAGCCATCTAATGCCTCCCAGCTGGAGATTTTCCTTTAGGGCTGACTGAGTAGCCACAGGCACACTAAATTCCCTAATAGGACATTTGGAGGGAACCCTGGTGACAAGGGAGTAAGCAAAGTAAGACCAGGTAAATGATAAACCTCAGGAAGGACAAAGCCTCGATAAACCACGAGCTATCTTCATACAATGCTGGGTGTCCACATGGAATTCTCCAGCATGCAGTACTTCACTTCGCATGTCCCATGGAAAGAAACAAGAAAACTAACATGAGAAAGCTTGATTTGTGTGCCTGGGAAATAATCTCCGACAGGCAGTTTGCAAGAGTTTCCCTTTGAACAGGTCCAAAGCTTGATCATGCTTTAACGAGACCAGGTTGGCATGGGCCCCAAGCAGATGATCGGAAAGGATTCTTTTCCTGCCTCTTTTCAAAGCAAAAATCTCTGACAGCCCCTAAGGTGTTAACTTTCCACCCTCCATCTTAGTGGATCCACTTCCTCACAGGGCACCTAAAAATAGGCCACACCTAACCTTCTGCACAGCCGTGCGAAGCTACTTAGTGGGAACTCCAACTCGGCGCTCTCCCCCACGGGCATTTGCGGACTGTGCTTTCTCTTCTCTATGATATTACCCTCTGTTGACGAGCGCACAAAAACACAGGACTAGAGCGGTTTGCTGGGACGAAACTTGCAGTACAACCGTGGAGGTGGCGGATGAGTGACTATGCTGCTGTGTTTTAGATGTATTATTTAGGTTTATTGGCTTTTTATTTGTTTGTTTATTTAGATTTATGATTTCTTACTTTGTTTTGGAGGGAATCAAATGAAACTATGGAGGATGATGTTCTGGAAAAAAGCAACTGAAATCCTATCAATGTTCAATACACTTATTAATTCCACTTACAATATTCAGGTTGTGGGGGCTTTTATCCTTCAAAAGTATAGCTGAGCACATCGATGAAAATGAATGAACTTCTGTGATACATCAAAATATAGATAAATCCCCAGAAACATAAGGTGAAGCAAAAGGAGCCAGACAGGCAAAAAAAAAGTGCCTACCTTATCCTATTCTGTATAAATAAGTACAGAATCAGATATGCCTAATTTATGTATCTGAAAGTCTGAACAGAGGTTGCCTTTGGTGATGGTTGGGAGCTGGGGACATGGGCTATGGGAAGGGGCTCAAGGAAGCTAGTTACAGTCTATTTCTTGCCGTCAGTGCTGGTTACGTGGGTAAGTTCAGTTAGTGAAAATTCATAGAGCCGAACACCTAGGATACATGCACTTTTCCAGTATTTGTATGATCCTTCAATAAAAAGTCTAAAATGTACAGAGGAGAAAGAAAAAGGAGTCTTCCTATAATAATACGAAGTTCTGGCTACATCTCTGTTAAAAAAAATTCTAAATGTTCAACTTCTCTTCTCAAAAGAACCATTAACCTACATAGACAAACCACAACGGAGGAGGAATCAAGCGACCTGATGTCTAAGTGTGTTTGTCTGCCCTTGGACAAAGCCCCTTCAGCTTTGTAGATATATTTTCTATCAAAAGATGGGATAGGATTAGGTCTTCTCTGAACATATTTCTTAAATAAATCAAGTGAAAGAAACCTCCAACTCTAAAACTGTAGTATTTTGCCCTTGGTTCAAAATCCATCATTGAAGGGTGTCACTGACTTGGTTTGAAAACATGGTCCCCATTCTCTGAGAACATGACCTTGGGGGTCAGTCAGTGCCTATCTGCCACTTAGGAGTTATCTGTGTGATCCCAAGTGAGGTATCTGAACTATCTGACCTCACATTCTCAACAATAAAAATGGCAATATAAATACCTATTTTTCATGGTGGGTGTTAGGGTTAAATGAGATGTGTATGAAACCAGTGCTTGACATGTAATAAGTACTCAGTAATGACATCTTATATTCATATACAAATACTGCAACCTCAGTTTAACCTCAAGCAACATTACAGTAGATGCCTAAGTTAGCTCTTTGCCTGGCTTCCTCATCTTTAAAAACAAACCAAACCAAAACAAAAGTCTAGAAACAAAGCAGAGAGAGCACTTTCTTTTGAAGTCTTACATTAAGCTGACTTGCCATGAGCGTACACACAGAATCACTACCTTAGCTGTAGGGATGCCAAGAGTCTGCTGGTTTCTCTGTTTACCTGAAGAAAAGTAAAACCAGCCTCATACTGGTCCTGACCTGGCTCTACCTCCAAAGAGACCAGAAGCAGCAAGTGCAGAAAACAGTATTTGTTTCCATTATTCTGGCCACAAAAGTTATTTGAGCCAAAAGTTGTGAAGAGACTCTCTGTTAAGAAACAAGACATCCATATGGTGCATGGAAACTGACAAGATACCACGGGTTTGCAAATGTGAGAAGAACCACAAAGTATCCCATCGTGTTGCAAAATGATGATATCTATGGGGAAAGAATGGAAAACAAAGCCACAGGAGCAAAATAATTCAATAGCAAGTCAATTTTGCCACCAGTGACCTATCAACTAAATGGTGTTAGAATTCATACTCTTCCCGAAAACGAGCGATCGATCAAATAATCGCTTTTTAAATTGATAAAAATGACATAAAGGATATGTTATATTTTGTCTTGGGTATTTAAGGATATTTTTTCCTTGCAAGTCATTTTTCTGTGTAACGAAATGCTGAAAAGTTGGCATATAAATTAACTGTGCTGCCCAATCCAGTAGCCAACACCCACATATGGCTGTTGAGCACCTGAAATATATCTAGTCAAATTAAGATGTGCCATAAACGTAAACTATGCATAGCATTTCCAAAGTGTTAGCATGAAAAATTAAATGGAAAATATCTCATTAATAATTTATATTGACTAGATGTTAATATGATATTTTGGATGTATTGGGGAAAAGGAAAGATATTATTAAAATTAAATTTACTTTTTTCTTAATGTGGCTACTAGAAAATTCAGGTGCAGAATCTTCCTGTTTGATAGTCCCTGGTCTCAAGTTTTGCAACTTCCCTCAAGTAAGTGATATCGTACATGTAAATAAAATTTGTGCATTACAGCATCAGGGAATTTCGGAATGAATCTGGGGGAGGAGAGCAGGGCCACAGCAGTGCACAACTCTAGGGGGCGCCCCTCACATCCCAGGCTGGGAAGAGTGATCACTGGAGCTTTACAGCCTTCTGCTTGCACTGCTCCACATTATATGCTGTATAATCCATCCTCCCTACATAATCAGGAATCCCTTCTAGAACATCCCTGAGGCAACCCCATACATCTTTTCAACACTTCCCACAATTTTCCAAAACATATACATAACAATGAGATGCAAATTTATAAAGTGAGGTTTACCCAGTACTCTGGACTGGGGGAGGGTAGAAAATAGAGTTGATCATATTATAAAATTTTAATAGGATACAGGAGAAGTCCAAAGCAACAGAACGTATGCAAAGTCTGAGATATATACTGGGATGCAATGTTCTCAAGAAGACAGTTTTCTTCCTGGAGACCAGAGGCATTTTTCAGAGGGTAACATCCACTTTAATTACAAAATGTGTCCGCCTCTCTCTTCCAAGGGAGGAAAGCCTGTTGGTGCATCTGTAATGTAGCTTTAGTTTTTGATGCCAAAAATGATTCAGTAAACACAGTTATGTTATGGTATACTATTTCTTATTCAGTACTCAAATTAATCTCCAGGCAGTGCTGGCATTAATTCAATTTGACGCCTGTACTTAGGATTTCACATAGGTGCCTTCATCCAATTCTTCTTCGCAACTAATAAAATCTTAATTCATGGTAATATATTTATTTCTAGTTCAGTTCATGTTAAGGAGTGCAGTACTTTACAGAAAACTAATTAATATCAATCATATATTATAACACTTTTAATGGTTCAGAGGAAAATCCTACACTGGGGGAAAGATTAGATGAACCAAGGGGTCTTAGCCCATCCTATTTACTCTATTTTTAGGATTCGAGAAAAGATACCAAGCATCATTTCAAATATTAATTTAATTGAAGGTGTGCATCATGAGAAAGCTGGGAATTAAGAACCCTGGTTCTGATCCCTAATAGGACATTGATTTGATGTGGCCCAGGAATGTAATTTACACTCTCAGAGACTCCGTTTTCCACCTATTTTGTGTAACAGCCATATAATTTGCAAGTTGGTAAAGATATTCAAATTGAGATGCATGGCACTATTAAAATAATGAACAACTTCACTAATAGCAAGCCTTCTGCAATTGTTGGTAACAATTCTATTTTTATGTAATGTTTGAGTAATGTTGATAGCATCATATTTTCTGGGATTGGACATATAGTCAGCGGGATAGTTCAAGCGTGAGTCCTTACTGTGACATAAACGGTGCCCCCTGGAGTTGTGCAGTGCAGTGGCCCTTGCATTTCCTTAGGAAACACCATTTGAAAGGTCTCATCTCCCTCTATCTAGCACAAAGAGCTAGAACAGCAATTGTACAACTTTTTGGAAAAAAAAAAATTAATGATGCAATAGATCCCTTGAAATACATGGTCATTAATATCCAGTCTTCCCATATTAGACATTAGGCATCTCATTCACTCTACAACAATTTCCCCATATTGACATGCCACCAGCAAAAAAAAAAAAAAAGCACATACTGTTCTGTTTTCTTTCTTTCTTTCTTTCTTTCTTTCTTTCTTTCTTTTCTTTTCTTTTCTTTTCTTTTTTTGGCCTCTTTAGCAATCTACACATAAACCCTCTAAACTTGATATACACATTTTTTTTTAAATTCTTGATCATTAGAAATAAAACAAAAGCCCAAACACCAGCAGCATATTGACTTCTAGGTGCAGAGATAATGCCTCTTGATACTCACTTTCAAATCAGAATCCATAGTTGATAACCCCGAGACGCATGTCATTCATTTTACTGCAGTGTAAATACTTGCATCGCAAGCTGAGGCAACACTCCCGACGGGGGCTTGCACGGGCGACTTTTTAATTCACAAGGGCATGGTGACGTGGGAGGGCACCTCGGAGTCACTGCTCAATGAACTCCACAATAGGGCACAAATCTGAAACCCAATCTGAGCCAGATATGGACGTAAGAGCAAATATATACAGTATCATGTGCTTTCCAACAGCCCTGTGTCTCGAGGGAGCTCTCTGACATCAGCAGTTGAGACAGGTGGTTCCCTTTCCAACTGTGGAAAATAAAACCCTATTGCAGAGGCACTAAGTAAATATAGCTGTACTGTAATTTTTCCTTGGTGCACTCTCCCTGTGCTTTCTGTCCTGTGATGAGACTTTATCTAATGAACCCATTCAGGACATTCTTCTACACTCATAACGGACTGTGCATTTGCAAGCGGGCGGCAGCTGGCATCGAAGATACTGTTTGCTGCCCCAGTTGCTACAACTAAGGTTTCCCTCCACTCGTGGATTCCGAATAGATTATCAAGTGACTGCCTAACCCTCTGCTGGGATATGTCACCCTTTGTCCCCTGTTACTAATACAACCCAACGAAATGACAGACAAGAGTCAGATCATCTTAAAATCACATGCACAGAGCAGGTCAATACCAACCCGATCCAGTTTGAGTCTGAGAACTAAAATCAGCTGAGATGTACTAAGCCCTTTGTGGCCACAACTATTTGCTTTTGCATTTAAGAATTACTAGCAGAAGGGCACCCCGTAACGTGTGTATAAAATTACTTAATTCAACTTCTATTTCCCTTTCTGAACGTAGATACTTTTACACTCTGACAGCCTCTGGCTCTTAAAGCATTCTCCTTTTTGTTGTATCTCCTTAGAAACACAAATCTTGTTCCCTGGCAGCGGCGGCTCTCGGCTCTCCGGGCCGCACCGCATGCCCAAACTGGTTCTCCTCACAGCTTTAATTCACAGTAAGTGGCATGAAAGGAGGTCAGCCCTTCTCAAAAAACACTCGGAGTTCTTTTCGACTTCAGAATCTATTTTGAAAAGCCACACTCCCTGCCACGTAGAGAGCGGCTTCCCATTTTGAAATTCTGGCTTATAACGGCTGGACGACTTAGGGCATGGTCTGCAAAGGGGCAAACGCAGGGCAACGATCACAGTTTCAACCCGGGATCACAATGATCTGCGAGAATTCGGGAAACTCCAGGAGACGAGCAAGTCAGTAACTGCCATCCCCTCTTCACCCCCAAATTACCCTCTCGCTTGAAAACTACTTACGGCGTGCACACATGCTATAGCTTTCCTTTCCCGAGGTGTTCTTTGAATGCTTAACTCAATAATGCCATCTTAATCCCGAAAGTTTCCATGGTAACCTGCCACTGTAATAAACAAGTCTGAAGCATGAGAAATGAAGCAAGGTACTCCTGCTTTCCCCATCCTCCTCCAACTTTCAAACAACAGGGTCTCCTCTAATCCTCTAAACATCATAGTTCAGAGCTACTTGCTCTAGCAATAAAGCATGACAGCAATAAAGAAATGACATCCCTCATTTGGTGAATATTTACTGGGTGCCAACCACTGTGCCGAGTAGTTATGTACAATATCTCGTTTCCTTCTTGCACTACCAGTAGAAGCAAGTACCCCCATGATGACGATTCGAGGAATCGGCTAGCTGAAGCCTCGAGAGATTAAGTAACTTGTCCAAAGACAAAAAGCTGGTCTAGGGGAGACATGGGACCTGAAGGTCCTCTTGTCTGACTTCCAAAATTTTTGTTTGCGCCCAATCATCAGGTAACTTTGACATCTAGGAGTCTCCCCACAAGTCAGAAGGAAATCATAGCTTCACATTCTAACGGAAAGTAAGAATACCACACGCATCTAGTCAAAACAACCAGGGAAATTAAGAAAAGGCATGACTCAAACAGGAACACAGCCAACACATGGCACCCTGCTCTGGTCAAAAGAAGCCAAACTACAACTATCTTTGAATGTGATCTAGTGTATCACTTAGGAGAATGCATCTTTCTTTGTAGACCAACCTCTAAAGTTAACTTGGGGTGTCTGATTCAGATCTCAGAAGAGCACTTCCAGAGAAGAAACCCTTATATAATGTCGCCTCTCTCCCTAAATGAAATTGAGATTTCTTTTGAAGATGCCAATCGCAAATAAAGGCCGGATTAAAACATATCTTAAGACCACATGGCAAAGCATATGATGGAGATGTTTCCCATGCTACAGACGTGTTTCCATTCAACTCTATATGACGAAGTGTTTATCTCACTCTAGACCAGAATTCAACGAATAGATTTTAACCTTGACTCTTAACACCAATAACTGAATCAACTTCCAATATATGTTTTATAGCCTTGGCTTGGAAGTGTGGTCAAATGTGAAAAGATCACACGAATTAGAGCCATTCAAAACCCACTGTGGTACAAGTTTTTGGAAAGTGGGGCTAAAATATGAATTGTCCAACCTCCTCTGATTTGGGAAATATAAATAAACTCCACTGTATTTCCAAAATATTTGTACTCCATTTGTATAAACTCCATTTGTATTTCCAAAAAATGTAGGCTTTGAGAACCTTTTCGCTCTGGTCTTCAGATAATTATAACTAAGGTCCAAAGTGCCTAGCTCATCTGGCCGACTGAAGGGCCATCATTCAATAGGGCAGGTTCCAAAGTAAATGGCCCAAAAAACAAAGCCAGAATACACTGCCTCCTCTGATACCCTCACACTTTCTGGAACCTAGAAGAACAAAGGCCAACCCGGATGTCCTATGACCATTTGAGGAGGTAGCCATGCAATTATTAATTCTGACCTTCCCATAGCCATCAACACCACCACGCCTAAAAAAATCAAAACCACACTGATTATTACTGAGTAGGAATGGAAACTTCATGTCTTTGTTTTTTGTTGTTATTGTTTTTTTTTTTTTTTTGGAAGTTGCATGCCTTTGCTCCAGAGGTAATACTATTGAAAAAAGAAATTCACTTTCCAAAAGAGCAGTAAGCCAAATTCACATTCAGGATCCTTTTCTAGGTATGCAAATTATGCTGCTTGGAACAAACACTCTGAAGCAGACTCAGAACTCGGATGGACATAGAATAAATACATTGGCTGTGGAGCTATGCACTCAGCTGAGCGTACCAGGAGCATGAACGTACTCGTAGTATACTCTACCTCTGAATATACTCCACCTCGATACCCCCAGTTGAGCCACTTGATGTCTATGCGTCTTTGTCTTTCTACTTAGAAAATGGGGGTCAATACTCACCTCACTGGCTTACCATGGGGCTTCAACAAGGAGCTGAAGGGATGTGGGTGAGGGCCCTTGCAGAATGCCTCATCTGCAGTGGGTACTACACAAACGTCCATTTCCTGCATTGCTCATGTTTCTCAGCTCCAATTATTTCTCTGTCCTCCCAGCCTCTCCTATCTTTCTAGAATTTTTTAAAATAAAATATATCTTATAAGATTTCTGTACTTTTTATTCCGTGGACACTGAGATTAATGCGACAAATGTACACGGGAAACAGGGCTCGTCCTTCCCTCTCTGCAGGTGCCTTACCCATGTATAGAGGGGAGAAGAAACAATAGCTCTGCTTAGAGCATAAAATGAGCCTCAATGGAATGTGTAAGGAGGCATTTTTAAAGATCAAAGATTCATGGGAAAGAAAAATCTTGAAAACTTTGCAAAGGGAAAAAAATTGATATTTGGATTTATTGCCAATGTTTAGCCACTGTAAGTTTGGGCAAATGTTGAGTAAAGATGCCATGTGAAATGCCACCAAGTGGAACTTTCTTTAAAAGAACCAATGACAGACAATGTCTCCACTTTCCAACTCAAACATCTCTTTAGGTATTTAAAAGCAAAACTATCAAGGACTATATATGAAAAATCAAAATTTTAAAAACTCAAAAATACATGAAATTCAGTAATTTCCCACGTAGGAAAACAAATAACCGAGGAAAACTTTAAAGCTAGATTATTCGTATGCACTGAAGCTTTCTTTGAATGTCTGCATCATAAAATACTCTAGAAATGCCTACGGCTTTAAAAAATTAAAATATATGAAACGGGTGACATAGAAAAAAAGAAATATATTCCCAAAATCCATATATTATTTTTCTAAATAGTATCAATAGCCAACAGCACTGGAAAGAATATACCATACGGCTTGGAAAATTATCCACAAAGAATCTATCTCTCCAATTCATGTCTACTGTCGTTATTTATAGTCTCAGACAGTAACTTTAGACTTGTCAAAAGGTGTGGAATGTACTTCCTTCTCCTGTGCATGGATTCTGCTTAGCTAATACTAAACCATACTAACTGTGCACAGTCTCCCTACCTCGTAAAGGTAAATAAGGCCGGTCCTAAAAATTAAAATTAAAAATCTTGGCTAAAAGACTTCCAAAGAACACAAGATATGAGGACAAGCAACCAGCCGCTAAGAGCCAGTAAACCAATAGGAATCTACCATGGTACGAAAGATGGGCCAGTAGCAAGCCAGGTGTTTAACCTACATTACGATTTCATATCTTCCTGCCCTGAAAGTGCTTACAGTCTAAGAGTGAGTGGAGGCCAGATTCACCACCAACCTGTCCACATGTGAACAGAACAAAAGCAAGTGTGTTGAGGGAGAAAAGATGGGGTTCATTAGAGGTTTGAAAATAGATCTAATTAACCTTATAAACAGCCTAAATTTGAGAATGCCAGTCAGGACCTCTGAAGACTTTGAGGGGCCCCTGCAGCATATGTAATTCAATATAAAAACTAGACCCGTTACTCAGTTTTGTGCTGATCTTTATAGCAATGGGCACTTCAATGTTTAAAGGATCCAGTATAATAACCTTTCAAAGGAAAAAATTTGGTGCCCCTCCATGGGTAATCTTCTTTGCTGGGGGCTACTTAATAGTTTAGTGTAATATTGGGCAGTACTATGTGGTG
>CM052899.1:160615471-160720071 GCA_028534135.1 Potos flavus | reverse complement strand
TGCCCATGAACTTAACCAAGAGACATATGTTAAATTATAATTAGTTAATAACTTTCCAACTGGAAGGGCGCCTGGGTGGCTCAGTGGGTTAAAGCCTGTGCCTTCGGTTCAGGTCATGATCTCAGGGTCCTGGGATCGAGCCCCGCATCAGGCTCTCTGCTCAGCAGGGAGCCTGCTTCCCCCTCTCTCTCTGCCTGCCTCTCTGCCTACTTGTGATCTCTCTCTCTCTGTCAAATAAATAAATAAAATCTTTAAAAAATAAAAAAAAATAACTTTCCAACTGGATAAAACATTGACAGTACCTACCATGAACTGGAGAAATGATGATAGATGAATACCAATTATTTCGTCAAGAGGTATATACTAGAATGCATTTTGGTAGCCTCTAAAAAGCACCTATCTTTAGGACATGAAATCCTAGAGGCTGATCAGGAACTTCATGGTCCCAAATGTAACTAATTACAAACTAACCAATCACAAAATGGAAGATTAAACCACACATAGGTCATTAGGATTAAGTTTGAAAAGATACCCAGTGGGAGAAACTAGTTTTTTTTAAGTAGGAAAAATGTCTTAGGGTATTTTTAAAAAGAGAGAGAGAATTCCAGGTGAAGATATGGTGCTTTCAAAAGCATGTTCTTGGTTTACTAGGACAGGCTGAGAGACAGCGAGGTACAGAGTAGAGCCTCGCACCCTTGACTCTGACACTGATGTTGGCTCGTAGCCACAGGGAAAGGTATGAAGGCTCTCTGTGCCTTATTTTCCTTATCTATAAAACTGGTTCACTGTGCCCTTTTCTTAGGTCTTAGGACTCTATAAAGATAATAAAAGATAATACATTTGATTGCTTATGTGTCAACTTGGCTAGGCTATGGTGCCCCAGTTGTTCATTCAAACACTAAATTAGGTGTTGCTATAAAGGTCTGTTTTGTAACTGTAATTAACATCTACAGTCAGTTGACTTTAAGTAAAGCAGATGACCCCCCATGATGTGGGTGGGCCTCATTCAATCAGTTGAAGCTCATACAACAAAAAACAGACATTGCTCTAAGAAGAGAGATTCTACCTCAAGAATGTCTTGATTCTTGTCTTAGAATCAGATTTCTTAAGATGTGAGAGTAAGGTAACTTAGAAATCTTGCCTGAGTTTCTAGCCAGCTAGCCTACTCTATAGATCTGCAGAGTTAAGTCTTGCTAGCCTTCAAAATCATGTGGGTCAATTCCTTCAAAGTTCTGTTTCTCCTTCTCTCTCTTTCCCACCCCAGCCCCATGTAATAAATAAGCATACAAAACTTAGGTCCTTCATTTTAGCAGTAGACCAACTGGCAAAATGTCTAAAACTCCAGGAATGTAATTTTTAATGTGATTTCAAAAATAAATTTAGGACCCTCAGAAGAGAAGAAATGCAAATAAAATGAGGCTTAAAGACGTTTAGAACATAATCTCCATGAAGACAAGAAAATTGACTTGTTCAGAATTTCATTCATCGCTCTAAAGCAGTGACAAACGACTTAAAAGACGTGTGTTGAAAGTGAATGAATGCTGGAATTCCACAGCTGTGGAGAGAAAAGTAGGAAATTGTTTCTTGTTCCTTAACATCAATCCCAACAGTTTTACTTCTGAGCTAATACGGCATCATGGAGAAAGCAAGTATTTACTCATCCATCTCTATATCCATCCATTCACAGAATACACACTACCTCTTTCTACAGACAGTGCCAGGCTTCAGACTATAGAGACCAAGAAAACAAAGGTCTTCCCTTTGGAGCAGCGTAGCCTAGTAAGTGAGGAAATGAATAAACAAGGGCAATGATGTTAGTAGAATATGCTGGAGTAAAGCAATGCAGAAGGTGCTCGGAAACCTCAGAGCGTGGAGACCTAACCTCTTCTGGAAAGGATTCATTCATTCACCCATGCATGCATTCATTTCCAAAATGAATCTTCATGGAGGTGAACTCTACGCCAAGAACGATGCTACACCCTGGGCCTGCTCAGATAGTGTCATAAATAATATTAATAATGGCTGTATTTTATTGAGCTTACTATGTTTCAGGCTTTGGTCTAAGCCATTTGCATTTATCTACAGCTTCTCTTCATACGACTGGGGAATAGGGTATGTATTTTCCATATCCTTTCCTGTAAGACAATCATACAGCGCAAATTCACGTATTTACTTTTCAAGGACTTATTGATCACCTGTACCTAAAAGGCACACTGTTAGACACAAATTTGATTGACACATTATCTCTGCCCTTAAATCTACCGAAAGAGACAGACGTACCCACAAACAACCATACTTTCAGACTGTATGGCTCCCACAGTCTTGCAAAGGCCCTCTCATAGCGTAAGTGTGCCATCTCCAAAACTTCCCGAGAACTTGAGAATATGATTTCGAACACAGCCAACAGAAATGTGTTGAGAACGTCCTCCTCTTTTACAAGGAAAATAACCAAAAGGAAATACCGCTAATGAGCTTAAAAGATAGATCTTCAAAATTATATTTGAAAGCAGAACTCTTTTTTGGGGACTAAGGACTGGACAACTGTAGGTCTACATGGTCTGAGCCTAGCTAGTACAGATACCCAGGATATCAGGTAACACCACTGTTTCAATTACCTTGCAGGCACTAATACTAGCATAACACATTGTTCTCAGGATCCCAACGCTTAAAGTACATGCATGGCTCGTTAAGTTAGGTGTCCGAGTGTTGACTTCGGCTCAGGTCATGATCTCAGGCTCGGGAGATCAAGCCCCAAGTCTGACTCTGTGCTGGGTATGGTGGAGCCTACTTGGGATTCTCTCTACCCTTCCCCACACACCCTCCCCTCCACCCCCTGCAACCTCCCAACCACACTCGCTTGCCCACTCTCTTTCTTAAAAAAAAAAAAAAAAAAGATTTCAGTACTTAAAACTGTTAGCACAGCAACAGATGACGCTGATATAAATATCATGTATTATTGATAAATAGCATGAATCTGTCATCAATTAACAGCAACTATAGATTGCAACAATTCTAAGTGGAACCTTATAAATAACTGCTTTTAATTACCGGAGAGAACTACCACATCCATCAACATTCACGACTCCTGCTAAGTATCAGTGTGGTCCTAGGAAGTTCCACAGTCACTGAAATTGTTTACAGCAATTAAAGAGTAAAGATTTTTGTATGTTAGAGAAAAGAAAAAGAGGCCCATTCTATCCAGGAAACACAAATCTAGACTTTTTTGGAAGTGAAAATTAGGAGAGAGAGAGGGAGAGTGTGTACATGTGTGTGCAAGTGGGGGAGAAAGAAATAAAGGACAGAAAAAGTCCCCAGTCAAATCACAGATAAGATTATCAACAGTCAATTCAACAGTCAATATTCAACAGTCAAAAAAAAGGAGAGATTCCAATGGCTAGAGGAAAATGGAGTGTTTACTCTCTTTGGTACTTCTCATGGACTGCGTTCATTTTTTTTTTTTTTTTTTTTTTTAATGTTTAAAACATGTATCCTATCTATTTCCAGAAATGGGATTCTGGATTACATACAGAATTAGACACATGAAACAAGACAATAGGAATGAAAACCAGATCAAATCAAGTTAAAAAGAGCAAGAAAGTAATGCTCATATAGACTTGGAATGAATTACTTTTTTTGTATTCACTTCTGAACTTAGCTCTGAGTTTCCTGGCTGTTCTAATGAAAATCAAAATGTATTGGGTTAAATAAATATTCATTATTTAACAAAAGGAGACAGGACTTCCCTGGCTTCTCTATTTCCATTGTAATCCCACCTCCATTCCCGGTGCCCATCCATTAGTACCTGTGTTCTGTCTGTTTTTTCCTCCATAGCATCGATTAATTTTCTAAATCCTATATCTTTTGCTTATTTTCTGTCCCCTTCCACTAGAACCTAAGTCTCATAAACAGACCTATAAATACAGAAAACAAACGGATGGCTGCCAGGGGGCGGTGGGGGGGGGGGGATGGGCAAAGTGGGCTAAGGGGAGTGGGAGATACAGGCTTCCAGTCAAGGAATGAATGTCATGGGAATGAAAGGCAGGGCATAGGGAATACAGTCAATGGTACTGCAATAGTGCCGCATGGTGTCAGAGTGTGGCTGTACTTGTGGTGAGCACAGCATCATGTACAGACGTGTGGAATTACTAGACTATAACTAATGTGACACTGGGTGTCAACTGTATCTCAATTAAAAAAGAGGAAGAAGAAGAAGAAGAAAGAATGTAAGGCTCATGCGGACAGGATTCTTTGTTTCGTTGTTGTTATTCATTATTCTATCTGTGCTTGGCACAGAGTTCACCCTAATAAAGATTCATTTAAGAAATGAATGCATGAATGAATGAATTAATCCCTTCCAGAAAAGGTTAGGTGTCCATTCTCTAAGCTATATAAATACAACGATCAAGAGTGATTTTATTTTCAGTAATGAATTTCAGTAGAACTTTATCATGAAGCCCCCTATACAAATTACACTAGGCTATGAGGCTATGATGGAGTGGGCCGTTAATGGCCTAACAATCCATAATAAGCATAAAATAAAAGGCACATGCAAATGTGTAGTGACAGGGCACAAAATCTGGGGCCCGAAGAGATAAATTCAGCTAACCATGCCACCTCCCCCCACCCTGTCCTTCTATCAAACAGCGTGGAGTGACTGTGAAACACACAGAGCCTGGAGTTGGGCAAGCTGGTTTTAAATCCTGCCTCTGGATACTCATAAGCTGTGTGACCTTTGACAATTTACTCAGCATCTCTGTGTCTCAGTTTCTTCATCAGTAAAATGTGGATAATAACAGAACCTACCTTAAAGGATCACAGTGAGAATTAAATGAGTTTATCTATGAAAGGCAATCAGAACATTGCCTGGTACATAGTAATGCTAAATACTGAGTTAATTTGAACTTGTGCCCCTCCATTGTAAAACATAGAAAACTCCCCTTGTTGTAGTCATAAGGATCAAGTGATCTTAATATACGTTTTTAGCGGGTGACTTTTTTTTTTATTTTCATGAAAGTAGTGTACGTTCGCCATAAGTTTTTCAGAAAATGCAGGAAGATGGAAAATAAAAAGTAAAAATCCCCTATATTCCAGCAAACAGTGACAACCACGACTAGCCTTTTCTTGTATAAATTTCCAGATTTCTTGCCATGCCAGATCCACACGCGGATATGTATGTGTTTGTGAAAATATAATATTTAAACAGAGCTAGACTCATATAATATACTGCTCCGAAACCTGCTCTTTAAAAATTTATCACGGGTGTTATCTGATACCAGCAAATAAAGATCTACATCTTTCTATATAATAGCTGCCTACTATTCCATTGTATGCAAGTGCCTTGATTTATCTAGCCAATACTCCATTCACAGACAGTTAGGTTGTTTCCAATTTGCGAAAGTGCTTTGTAAACTACAAAGTAATATACAAATGTTAGCTATCATCACCATTATTTTTAAAATAAATATCTAGACATCATCATTAAACTCCTGAAAGGTCTTCCTTCACTATTTCTTTAACTCCCTGGGAATGATGTTTCGATCTAATTGTATTCACACCATCACTCAAAAAGCATGACATTTAGGGATGCCACATCTGAACAGGAAAAACATGAACTACTAAGTCAGAACTGGGGGAAAGTGTTGGGGAATATTCCAGGGGCCTGGTTCTCAGCACGAGGACTGTGTACCTCTTCCCGGCACAGACCACCGGCTCCCTCTCCTTGGCTCATAGATCGATAGCACTCACTGCCCCATGGCCTCAGAATCTTTTTTTGACAATGAACTCCCAAGTAACCATTATGAAACAGTCAGAAGAGGCAGGAAAGAAGAAATGTGTTTGCTATCCTCTATATCCTCAGCCCCATGTTGAGGATATAAAGCATGAAAAAAATGAGATTGCCACACTGAGTACTTCCTGAGTAGCTACCACGTGAGAAACACACGTTGTTCTTGGCAGCTGTTCAGCTAAATTCATTCCCATCATGGCTTTTCCTAGATTCGGAGTTCCTCAAGATTACGAACAAAATCCTATCCTCTTCGTAGCCTCTTTCTCAAATAAAATGCCATATGAAAGTAGATGCTTAATAAATGTTCTCATGTGGGTAAGGGGTTTAAAAAATACCTGAAGTTCTTGATCGCATATGAATTTTACAATCTCATTGACTAATAACGGAAATTAAAATAAAAATGCTAACATATTCTCCGAAAATGAAACCTGCCATATTATTTCTGGCGGGACATAGTTGGGTAGGACATCCAAACGCCCGAAAACAAGTAATTCTGAATTGCTACTCGTTTTTTTTATAATAAATTTTTTCTCTATTAATTAATGTGGTGACTTAGAGAAAATGGGCATTGCGGGCAACAGAGGGCCCTGCTGATACTAATTTTACAGAAGAAGGTGGTTTGTATATTGAGATATATTACAGATATTCTTCGTCCTGGCTGAGGTCCCAGCATGAGTTGGATGGATTCAGCTTATAAAACTCTGGCCTTTGACCTCTCCAAGGCTACAATTAACTTCTCTGTGAGTTTCATTCATTCAACAAATATTTACTGCATGCCCCAAATGTACTGGGCACTGCAGAAAGGACTGACTTAGAGAGGTCTGACATGACAAAAAAATAATAATCTAAATTGAAATAGATTAGACATTAGCATTTTAGGTCTCCTAACAGGGGATTATTATGACAAATATTACTCATGATCGTCAAAGGTTGGGCTTCTATATTTTTATCTCCCAATATTAAAAGAGTCATTCATCACTCTAACAGGAAATATCTTTTTAGTCGCACACGAGGGTTAGGAAACAGATTTCATTGTCTTCTGCCTATTCCAACGACTTCAAAATAGCTACCAGGATTTCATTGTTTAGAAAAATACTCAACTATGTCTGGACTCTGGGAAAAGTTCTGCAACCAATGAGTGATGTCTGCCATGAAGGAGGGGGAAGGGGCAAGTGGCCTGCATGTCAAGGATTTGCCATTCCTATTCTGTATATTTTATACCGACCCTGCTCCTTGGTTTGCACTATTCTTTTTTTTTTTTTTTTAAAGATTTTATTTATTTATTTGACAGAGAGAGAGAGATCACAAATAGGCAGAGAGGCAGGCAGAGAGAGGGGGGGAAGCAGGCTCCCCGCTGAGCAGAGAGCCCGATGCGGGGCTCGATCCCAGGACCCTGAGATCATGACCTGAGCCGAAGGCAGAGGCTTTAACCCACTGAGCCACCCAGGCGCCCGGTTTGCACTAGTCTTTCTGAATAACTCTGTTAGTTATCTGAGGACCCATCTATTTTATAAACCATGACCCAACACAGACAAAAACAAGCATTGCCCCCATTCACGCTAAGCCATCTCGCACTTGATTGTATGCCCAGCTTCCCCCTTCTCCAATTTCTTCATTTGGGTATGTTTTGCTTTTAAAAGCAAAATTATAAAGCTCCTTGAGGGCAGCAACCTTTGATTCTCATCCTTTTTTGCCTCTACAGCACCAAGCACACTGCTGACACAAATACTCAACAAATAACTTTTCATATGATTGCATGAGAAAACAATCAGTCTCAGAGCCCTGAAAACCTGACTTCATACACTCGTTCTTTACTTATCTCCACGCATGACTGTGGATTAATTTATGTCACTCTTTTGGGCCTCAGTTTCCCCATCTTTTTTAGAGAGGTAGCAACAGAAAATCTCAAAGGTCCCAAATCAACCTTGTGTTTGATGAGTCTACATATCTTAGAAGAGACTGTGCTTTGGGGAGGATGTTTGCAGTTTGAAATCTCTCTTTTCATCTAGTAAAAACAGGAGTTTTTCTTCTTCAAAAAAAGAAGTGAATTGTGAATCCTCTTGAGAGGCCGGCAGTTGGGTTTTCACTCCCTCTCTCTTCTAAGTTCCCAATAAATGAATGGTGATTCTCTCCTCTTGCTTCAGCCCTTAAAAAAGTCCACCCTCTTACTAATAGAAAATAGGATTTGAGTGATGGCCCTTACACTAATTGGTCAGGAGCCCTAGATAAAATATTGTTATTGACGGAATGTTCTCCCTTTTCATGTGCTGATAAAGTAGCTTTGCAGAGCACATAGAAAACACCGGGAGGACAAAGAAAAAGTACCTGAAACGTGGGTCAGATCGGAAGAATCAAGGCAGCACTGCAAGGTTCTTGCTAATAAGAGACCCTGCTAAGAGGATATCACAGAAGGCAGCATATGCAGCAAGACAATGAGAACAGGAAAGCAAGAATCACTAGTGGTGGGTGAGAGGTTAAGAAAAGAGTGAAGATCCAAAAGTCTGATTTGCTCTGTTTGACCCTTGAGTTCCACCTAAGATCAAATGTAAATGAAATCATTTGAGAGACTATAATTTTTAACTCAGCCAGAAGAGTGATATGCATAAAGAAATCCCATCCCAATCTGTGGAAAACCATCTATTGATTTTAAAAGATAAAACATAAAATGTTCAAAAGAGCATCATAACTGTAATGGCATGGGTTAACATCAAGTGCAGAGCAGCTTCTATCGGTGGGGCTGTATTCTGCTGTGGCAGGTGATGAACTCACTCAGTGATCTACCAGCTCTTTTACCTAGGAAGGAGCCTCTGGCTACTATGACTTGATCTATCTGAAGTTTAAAAAAAAAAAAAAAATGGAGCCAAGGGCAGTGTTGTTTCCATTAGTTGTCATAATGGTCGTTTGTTTAGATGGTATTGTCGTCAAGCCTTCGATTTGCAGTCCCTCAGCACTAAACTACTCGAGGGCAGGAAACGCTTCCTGGCCAACAGCTTGGCAATGCTTCAAGGGAAATGGGACCCACATGGGGGGCAAGCAATGCCTCCTTCCCCAGCTAATTTGACCCCCTCGTAAATATCATAACCCTTTGGTTTAAGTAATCTGTGGATAAACCAAAGCTTCATCTGCCCTGAAACCCGAAACTTATCTAGAAAGAATGCTGAAATTATTCCTCTTGTCTTTTTGTCTTCCCATATCAACATTCCTCCTCCCAACTGTCTGATCCCAACCCTCGCTGACCTCAGCAAAGGGAAACTGGGTCAAATTTTGCTGGATGTCTTTTATGTGGTCTCCCCGATTCTACGGTGTCATCGCTCAGCTCCTAGAATCCTGCTATTGAAATGACCAGAGCCAGGCTAGATTCAGGTTCCTGTTCGGGGGAAAAAAAAAAAAAAGAGGTTCCTCCCTCTCTGCAAACCAGTTCTAGTGACGGGGAGCCTGCCCCAGCCAGAGCTGGAACTCGGTCTCCGCTGAGGATAGACCAGCCACACCACCCAGCCTGGGCTTGCCCACCAAGTAAACAGCAAGGAGCCAGGAGGGCACAGCCCAGAGGACTGGGGGGTTCTTCTATAAAAAGGAATTTTGAGTTCTCCACATCCCCCACCCACCCCCTTCCTACCACCCGTGTGAAAGGGAAAAGAGTGGGATACACCGCTTTGAGCACCGGGCAAAGGGACAATTCCTCTCTCTCCCACTGTCACATTCTTCTGAGGAATGGGGCTGACTTTGATTCTTCAGATTACATTCACAATTAAACTCTTCAAGACTTTGTACTCTGGGAAAAGAGTAAACAACCCAACTCTTGTCCTCAGATAACCAACACTGTGTGTGTATGTGTGTGTGTGAGAGAGAGAGAGAGGGAGGGAGAGACAGAGTTGGGGCGGTGCAGAGTGTAAGGAATTGAATTGAATGAGGAGGGATTCTTTAACTTCTGAGAAAGTCGCCACAAAGAGAAGCACGCGTGAGTGAAACACCTTGTAATTTAAAACTATGTTTCCCCCGGCTTCTCCAGGACTCAGTCTGAGCCAGGCCAGGCATGGGATTTGATTTGGCTGCCCTTACGTTAACAAATGCACCACACGACACGGCAGACTCTGGGGTGCCAGGCAGCTTCTTGTGGAAAGCCCCCGGGCGCGCTGAACACCATTTTGTTTGACATTTCACCGGCGACCACTGAACCATCCGAAAGCACTCAGATCCCATCTAGTGCAGGCACGTGGCTGGGGAGGGGTTAATCAGACAAGCACACTTCATGTGGGCCTCTTCTGGAATTTTTGGTAAAAGGCACACGGAGCCTACGGAATGCAAGTGAAATTTTACCCGTGCAAATTTTGTGGATTCGTTGGGAGGAAAGGCTATTTGAACTCCACTTTCAAAGGGAAGCTCAACCTAAAAGGAAAAATAATAGGTCTGTGGCTATAAGAAAAATATGACATTCATCAAAAGAGAAGGCCTCTGCAGCCCCCAAATTATAACGTAGTGCTAGTAATGTTAGAGAACACATTCTCCACATTTGAGCCTTCCTCATTACCCATCAACGGGAAGTAATAGCATCCATTCATTCCATCAATATCGAAACCTCCCCAGTGTGGACGAAATGTACCTACCGTGCTAGAAGGTGGACAGAGCAAGGAAGGGTACCCAGATAACCAGAGCTGGATTTTGCCCTTAGGGAATTTGCAGTCGGATAGGGGAAATGATTCACAAACACCAAAGATCCTTCGGTGCAAGGGAAAAATGTTAGGCATGTTCAGAAATGGGCCCTAAAGGACTCGGTGTCTGGCACTCAAAAAGAAATTGATTCCAGCCAAAGCAAAGTATATTGCTTAGCTCTGGTATCCAACAGAAGGCGGGGAGTCCTCGACATCCCCTCACATCCAGAAAGGAGCGTCTCTAAGACAACTTCACTTTCTTGCCAAGATATGCAGGTACACATCCACGTGTGGGCTGAATTTGTATAGGGGTCGAGGGGTTTTCTCGCTCGCTCTCCTCCAGGAACAGCAGGGGAGAAGACGTGTTCGCACAATAGGTAAACTTCATTTTTTTTTTAACTCTGTCATGTTTTAAGAGGATTAGCTTTATTAGTTCAGTTGGTTCCCTTTTCTTTGTTTTGTCTTGAATGTTGAAAACAAACCGAGAGTAAAAGCAGTTTATTTCCGTAGTTCGTGGTAAGGCACGAACTCTCTGGGTCTGAGGTGGAGGCTTCTGCCAGCGGTGAGCTCTCCGTTTGCTTGCTTTACTCCTGACAGAGACAATGGAATGCTTCAATGGAAAACGCCCAACTCATTTTCCTTCTGTGAATGAACAGAAGGCATCCCACGGCTAAGGAGGGATAAATATTCAGCCCCACCAGAGGCCCGCTGGCTCGCCCCTTCTGCACCATTATTGTACCCGCTCCCGCTTCCACATGTAATTTACTCAAGTTTGTGCTGTTTCATGGCAGGGTGATTTATCACTGACACCTCTTTGCCACTTCAACTGGGGGCCACTGCAAGGGGGCAAGGTTCAAGGAAGTTGGCCGAAACCGAAGCAGACATTTTATCAGCTAACTATTGCGTTTTCTGGTTCTTGACTTCTCCCCAGGAGCTTTTGGTTTTCATTTTGTTGGCTGCTGTTAACTCCTCTGGTGCCGTACAACACCAGGTTGTTTCTTCTGAAAGTAATAGAGCCTCCAGCACAGTGGGGTTTTTTTGTCGGAGGGATACCAATGCTCCTTGCCTCTAACGACTGAGTGTCTCGCCATGGTTTCGAGGGTGAGAGAAGTATTTCTGGAGACACCGGATAGATGGGCAGACTAAAGTATGGAATTAAGCCGAGAGCCTTAAATTGTATTTGGGGCAAGAGAACACTGGACTCACCCACTTAGAAACAATTCTATTCTAGCATCTGTTCCTGTCCTAACTCCTTCACTTGCTCACTCATTCATTCATGTATTCACTTGTTCATTCATTCAACAAATGAGCACTTAATAAGAGAAAGAGTCTATGTAATGGTAGGATGCTAGCTACAGACAAAATGTGAGTAAGATAGGGATGCTCCTCATAAGGAAGTCACAGTCCAGGAGGGAAAATGCATGCCAACCAATACTTTTGATGGAAAGGAAGGAAGGAAGGAAGGAAGGAAGGAAGGAAGGAAGGAAGGAAGGAAGGAGAGAAAGAGAAAGAAAGGAGAGAGAGAGAGAGAAAGAAAGAAAGAAAGAAAGAAAGAAAGAAAGAAAGAAAGAAAGAAGGAAGGAAGGAAGGAAGGAAGGAAGGAAGGAAGGAAGGAAGGAAAGAAAGAAAGAAAGAAAGATAGATTAAATGATTAAAATGATTAGCAGACAAGAAGTGCATCAAAGAACTGTCAGAATAAAGAGGAAGGGAGTATAACCTGATCTGCACCTATTTAGAAAGAGATTCCCCAAATACTCCACTTGTACAGAAGCAAAACTTTATCTTGCCCTTCCAAGATGAAGAAGAGGCATTATACCCTCCCCCGCCTTTCCCCTGAAATATGATATATCCAGAAAAGTTCACTCTTGAAATCATTTGCCCACTTCATTTTTTTAACTCTACTCCCACCCTCAACACCTTCTTCATGCTCTTGTTGAAGCCACGGGGTTTTCTTGGAGAGGCTCACAACCCATTCCTGGGCTGGACTACACACTCATCCTTTACTAAAGAAGGATGTTGTTTCTGAGTCTGGGAGGCACGAGTCATTCATTTCCATGCTGGCTCAGTCCTGGCCTCTCCTGGGCACAGGCAGAAATGATACAAACTATGTTGAATCACTTATGGTGGTTTTATGATGCAGATAATCAGCCCCAGGACATTTGCTTGCGACCATCGACTCCATTTTATAATACTGCAAAACAGGTTGGACACCACATCGGCCAGTCTTAAACTTCTTAGCCTCCCTCTGTGTAGACGGATGAATGTTTTGCCCTAACTCTCCTCTGAGATTCCCTACTCTACTCTCAAGGACTAGTAATTGCTATTTGAAGAAAGGGTTGCCCAGTTAATGTCAATAGTAGATGTTCGAGGTTCTAAGGAAAAAAAGTAAAGGAAGAGGTTTTTATTCCATTTCTTTTCTTAGGACTCCAATCGCAGGGCCCTGGGACAGTGGCCCTTTCACATACACACACTTCCAGACAGGCCCAGGCCCAGGTGGACCAGCTTCCTTGTGTGATTTCCCATTACGTTCCTCTCTCATCCATATCATGAGAAGGTATAACGCATGTGGCCATCTGTCGTAGCCCTTTGGTTACACAAATTCCTGCTCCCTCCTGTTCCTTCCTCATTCATACAGCAAACAGAAGGACGATTTTCTCCCCTTTTTCTCTCTTGTATGGAAGTATGATAGGTTCATGGTCATAAGATCAGAACACAACACACCAATTTCCAGCAAGAGACATTTTTTCTCGAAAAGTAGGAACTACGTGAACAATTAAATTGTTTCAAAGACAAATCCGCAAGTGTCCTCAGAAGAGATGCGTAAGCACAATTTTCTCCTAAAATGCAAACCTGGACAACTAAACAGGAGCCGGAGTGCATTCTGTTTTTAATTAACTTTTCTAAAAATCCTCTCAATACAAGTGATCTTTCACTGACCCATTGTCAACTAGAGGAAACCATTATTTTGGTCATTGAAAGAGCCATTTTTTTTTAACAATGAACTGTCATTATCAATCAATCTAAGGTTCTCTGCATACCCCTGCACTAAATACCAAAATGGATAGGAGAATAAATCTGTAAGTGAATAAATTTTCTGCACATCAATCCCCGCAGGCCATGTGTTTATAAGTCAACAGCTTAAAATGAAAACATCTGATGAAGGTAATACACCTGTTAAAGGAGCATAAAAATCCAAACCCAATGGTAAAATATAAAGATTATAAAGCCTCTTAAAGGAGCCATCAAAGCAAACTATTAAATGAATATATCTGCTCCATGCTAGAGTCTAGTTTATAAGTGCCACTCAAAATAAAAGAGATTTAGGACAAACATTTCATAAAAAGATGTGAGAAGCAGTGAAGGGAACATATTTTGAGGATGATGAGAGAAAATGGAATAGATTCAGTTAAAAAGAAGAATTGACCTAAACTCAGTCCAGGACTCAAACGAAAGGTTTTATGAGGTAGTTGTCATTGGAAGAGGTGAGGCAGGAGGGGACATAAGAGGATCATTTTTATGAACCACTTTAGCTTTTAGTCTACAGGCAAAAAAGAAGAAAAAAATCAGTTTAGTGCTTAATAGCTACCTGGAATGAAAAATAATACTTAACGGAAAACACTAAAAGAAAACAAAATCAAAACAAGGAAACAAAACGCAAAAAAAAAACAAAACAAAACAAAAAAAACAAAAAAAACAAAAACCAATAAATCTCCAGTCAAGGTGGTCAAGACAGTTCCTATAAAATTTTAAACCTAAAATGTTGGGGCACCTGGGTGTCTCAGTGGGTTAAGCCTCTGCCTTCGGTTCAGGTCATGATCTCAGGGTCCTGGGATTGAGCCCTGCATTGGGCTCTCTGCTCAGCAGGGAGCCTGCTTCCCCCTCTCCCTCTGCCTGCCTCTCTGCCTACTTGTGATCTCTTACTCTCTGTCAAATAAATAAATAAAAATCTAAAAAAAAAAAAAAAAAAAAAATTCAAACCTAAAATGTTACCACAGAATGGGATGAGAGAAGTAAGGAAAGAGAGTAGTTATTAGTTGTGCATGATTGTATGTCTACCGACCCTCCTAAATTTCATCTTGGTCCTATTGCATTTTCTGGCTTCCCTGCCTCTCTAAATGCTATCTCTCAGAGTTCCCTCCTTTCAGTGTCAGTGCTCTCTGTGATTCCGTGCTCAGCTCATACTGCTTGTGCTTCTCACTCTTTCTTGGTTGATCCACCACCTCTCAAGGTGTTCACTACCTTCACTGCAGTAATGACCCGTCCCCACGTCCCCGGCCCCGATGCCCCCCTCAGTCTCTGCATCAGCTAGCCGACCACCAATGGCCTGCAGGTCTAGGAAAAGTCAAAGTTCACAAAAGGGACCTGACTCTCCCCATCCAATCCAGATGCTCCTCTCTCTCTGCTTTTTGTATCATTGGGAAAGTAGCAACAAGTTTCAATCAGCCAAAAATAGGGAGCTCACTTCTCACTCCTCATAATGCTTAAAGCTGTTTTTTCCTTTCCATTTCACTCTCAGTGGCCTGCATCAGGTCCTCATCAACCTCACCCAGGGGTCTCTCCAGAATGCAAGTCTGGCCACACTGAGTGTGCATCATTCCAGTGCCTCCACACTGACCTAGCGGGAGGTCTTCAACATGCCGGGGAAGTCTTCTCTACTGGCCCTGCCCACACCCCTAGCCTGACTTCTTATTGCCCTCTGCTTCCAGCTTCCAAAAAAGTGCCCTCTCTCATGCTTTTGCTCAAGCTCTCCCTGCAGTCTCCTTCGGGGCCTTATTTCCTTATCCGACGCGTCTTCATCCTTTAAGAATCAACTATAATGTCAGCTCTTCCAGGAGGTCTCGCTGACCCCTTGAGCATCAGTTAGGTCCTTCTGCTCAAGATTCCCCAAGCACCTGGTGTACTCATCTACTACTGCACCCAGCACGTCCTAATCACTGGGTTATACACCTGTTTTCCCAATAGACAATGAGCTCATTGATGCTAGGGCTCTACGTTATTCACCTCTGTATCCACCATACACACAAGAAGAACCAATCGTTGAATACTCATTCCCTCTCACCAAAACACTTAGACACAAACATCCTACACATAGATATCTTAAAGATATTGTCATCTTATCCTGCCCATAAAATAACGACTTCACATACATTCACTTCACATCATCACAAAAAGCTTTATGGTTTCTTCCTTGGTTTTGCTCTGTGTTGCAGTTAGGGAAGAGGGCAATTAGAGCTGTTTCATCTTTTCTTAAAATTAATCAAATTTGAGCACGAGTTTTGCAAGACCTCTAATAACAACAATACTAAATAATAATCCTTGCTGAGCATTTACCTGGTTGGAACACTGTTGTAGGTGCTTTAAGTGTCTGAATTAATTTATCCACTTTATCCTAGTAGTAGCCCTAGGTGGACTGGGGTCTAGGTATTACTATTCTTCCCATCTAAACAAAGGGAAACTATAGCATTTGGAATAGTTCATTGAAAGCCACATGAATCAGAAGGGATGGAATCATGATGCAACCCAGGTTCTTCAATTGTGTATTATGCTGCCCTCTGTCAAAATACAGCTCACGGTAATTGACTTCCACATCATGGGACAGAATCGTATGACAACTCAAAAGCATTTGTCATCATAAGAGCCAATAGGGAAATGGGCAACAACCAATCAGAATGCATCCTGGAGGCCCCTGTTGTAACAATCAATACCTTGGTTCCTGGATCATGAGGCTGCCAAGGGGTTCTAAGAGCAGAAACCATGGTGCCAGGGGTGTGTGCACTCAGAGGGCTCCGGCAGTATTTCACCCACTAGCATTTCAATATTTTGACAACTGATACTGCCATAATATCAGCAGAATATCAACTTTCATCTGATCCATCAGAATCAAGGTATCAGGAAAAAGGGTCAGGCCTATCCTCAGGTTGAGGTTTCCCCCTCCCAAGGGTTCTCGTCCTTGGAAAGCTGCCATTGAGTAGAATCCTTAGAGGGAAAATCCACAATTTTTGGTGGAAGAATGGAAGCAGCAAAATTATTCTAGGCTTCTAGGCTCTTTTTCTTCCATATCTCCAAGCTCTAGAAATGTATCCAGCACAAAACAGGCCCTCCATAAGTACTGTTCAATAAATGAATTAAGGGCTCCCCAAAGCTGGATGAAATGTTAGGCTAGCTGGGGAAGTACACAGAGCAGTAAGCAATAAAGGGTGCGAAAGCGCTGTGATAGAGAAAATGAGACAGAGTGTCCTCTATGCTGAGGAAGGAAAACTGATAGGTTGCTTGCCATGGAAGAATGAAACCCCCAAAGATCTGTTCACGTCATAATAAATGTTCCTTCAGCCTCTAGCTAAGGAGGTAAGCCCAGACAGCCACAGGCCTTCGGAATGCTGGAGCAGCATACGCGAGTTTGGGGGCAGAGCTGAATTGCTCGGGCAATAAGGGTAGGCTAATGTTGCTTCCAGCACTTGTCCCACTCACTCTATCATTTTTTGGAAAGTGGTCCTGGTGTCTCTGCAGTAACAAAGCCTGAAAAGGGACAAAAGCAATAGCAAACACTTCATTGAGAGGAGGAAGTGTGGCACTCATCATGGGGGTGGGGGATCAGGGCTGAGGAGATTGGGTTGTGGCCTCACCCTCAGCAGGAAGAGGTTGAAGTCACCCATGAAAGTCCACATTTCAAGTCTGTGTTCAAAGTGTTCTGCCTTCGGCTACCGAGCATGCAAAAAATAATAATAACTAAAATAACACCTGCCACCTTCCACTGAGCACTCATGCCCCAGGCTAAGTCTTTCTAAGCCTCTTCTCATTAAATCTTGTTAACAACCCTATGAGGAAGGTACTATTATTATTCTATGTTACAGCTGAATGTTAACAGGGCATGAACTCACCAAGGAAATCCTCAACACTTGGCTGCTATCCAACATCTTCTATAGGTTTGCAGACCCCACTGTGTGTCCTCCAGGGTCCTTCACTGAACATAATTCTATTTTAGCCCCCAGGACATCTTTTAGATGATGTCACGTGAATTCTGATCCAAACACTCTGTTTTCCTTACTTTTAAGTCCCCAAACGGGGTTTGAAATTCCTTTTTCATTCAAACATAAAGATCATTTGTGCTCTTTCACACGGCTTCAAGCAGGACAAAATCCCTCTCCACCACACAAGGGGCTCTGAATTTGGTTTTTGGGGCGGCAGGCCTTGTGCAGCTGCCTAGCACCGTGCCCTTCCGCATACACCCAGGGCAGCATGTAAATAATAAATAAGAGCATTTCTTATGTTTGCCTTGCACCATCCAAGATGCCAATCATCTTGTGGCGAGTAACACCTTCTTACTGTTGACATTTAGGTACGACGTTGAAGGACTATTTCTCTAGCTAAGACTTCAGCACCGTTCTCTAATATCTTAAAGATCAACATTAGAACAACAACAACAAAGGCAGGATTTTATCAGTACAAGGTATAAGAAAAGAAAGGTTTTGAAATATGAACAACCATCATCATTGATTTTTTTTTTTTTGAAGCCCAAAGAGCATATCACCACTCAAGCTCTGGGGACAAAAATACATTGTTGCTGAGAAGCCACCCAAATGGAAACCAGTAAGACCCTTCGAGGTCCAGCGGACTTTTTTGTTTCTTTTCTCTCCCTCTCCCTCCCCAAGACTCCAAGGGGAATCCGCTCGTGTAGGAAAGCGATCCTGGAAAGAATGGGTTAACAGAAGTAGCCCAGTGCCCCCAGTGATGCCTTAAATAATTGTCACATGGCCCCTATAATCTGTCCCATGCTGTCAGCACTGGGTTAGTCATAATAATATCAGATAAGCGCTGTTCAAAGTGACACACTAACCAACATGAGAGCCACATGACTTTCTGGCTTGACTACTGCCCTTCAGCTGAACTTTGGCTTAGAACGAAAGCCTCCCAGAGGCCGCCCCGCACATGCCGCAGCCTGGGGTGTCCGGTGGCACTTCCCGTTGCTAGGGCCTCTGTTGCTTCACAGTCCCAGTGAGAGGCAGCTGGGGCTCCGTGAGAGGCAGTCGGTCGCCAGCTCACCCCCACCTCGGGGGCCTCAGGAAGGGACTCTGCTGCTGTGGCGGCCGCCGCCTTTCTGAGCTGTGCTGGGACTCCCTGTCCCTTCCACACTTGATTAGTTTTGCAAATGTGTGTGTTGCACGTTATGCCAAGTGCTGCAGCGGGGAAAGTCGGACCCCCGAAGGGAGTTTGTGCTGGAAGAGGTAGAGAAGGAATGTGACTCTTGGCTCAGAGGACGCAAAGGCAAGGGCAGGAGCGGAAGGGAAAAAAAAAAAGGAAAAAAAAAGGAGGGAAGGAAAGTGGTAACCTCTGGGTGGAAGGTTATTGCGACTGGGTCTGTTTTACTTGTGTTCTTCTGGGGCCCACTGCATCCCCTTTTCCTCCAGCATGTTTTGGATTTTTAATTTGAAAAGGAAACTCGTATCTTCTTTTTTTTTTTTCTTCCAAGAAGGAGAATAAAAGAAGCAAAGTATAGTGAAAAAGAGGGAGCAAGGAAGGTGCCCCATCTACTCATGGCTTCATTTGCAAAGCAGAGAGCAGAAAGGAAGGGGTGGGGGGCATCTGACGCAGGGTTTGAGAGCATTTATTGGCCGTATGCCTCTGGTCAACGCACCTGTCTCTCTCTAAGCTTTCTTATTCTGTGCAATGAAATGGAATAATAATAATATTTTACAATATTGCTGCGAGGATGGATGTAGGCTACCTGGCCAACGGGGCACATGCTGGGTACATGGTAAGCTCCTGGGAAGCCACAGATGCTGCAATGGTCTTTGGAGTCACAGCTACCCAGGTACCCAAATTCTAGCTCCACCAAGTCTTAGCGTGTGACCTCGGGCAAGTTATTTCACTTTGTTGAGCCTCAGTCTCCTCATCCATAAAATGGGAATAACAATACCCAACTGTCAGGGTGGTTGAAAGGAATTATAGAAGTAATGTTTAACGTGTGGCACAAAGTCAGGCACATAGTAGGTAGTCGGTCAACAGGCACAGGGGTTGTAATGGCGGCACTGGTGCTGGTGGTGGTAGATAGGTAGGTAGGTAGGCAGGTATTTAGAAAAAAGCAAATCCATTCATCTGTTCAGCAAATGGAAATTGCGAGAAGTGCAGGTAACATTAATGCTTATACAAAGGCTCAGGAAATAGACAACTAAAAATCAAAGATAATGGTCGATAATGATAGAAAGGTTCTAAAAGGACACAAATACCTGAGAAGACAGAGAACATTAGAGAATATCCTGAGGGGGACTCATCATTCTCCCTGTAGTTGGAAATGACCTTGTCCACCTTCTTGCTTTCAGGGAGGCAATACATTCTCCTTCCCATTTTACAGACTGAGGCTCAGAGATCTGTAATGACTTTTCTAAGATCACACAGTTAATAGATAGCATAAGGGGGCCTAACCTGGAGCTAGTGCCCCATTTTGCCCATTGTTCTCTTTTAGAAAAGATAGGTAGATAAGCAAAAGCATGACAAAAATTCCGTGTAAGTTGAGAAACATTAGCAACTAAATGAATGGCAATAAGTGGTATCAGAGGAAAATTGTTGTTTTACACCAAGGGAAATAGAAAAGAAAATCACCGTTGTTTTTAAAGAGACACAAACATTATTTTGACACCATAAACATGTTAAAAATGAGAAATAACAATTGTATTTAGTAGAAAGACATCTTTCTGAAGAGAAATCGAAGAAGCCAGAATTTCCTGGAGCTAAGTAGGAAGAATTCCAATGGGAAAAAAGAAAAGCTCGATCTTTCCTGTTAATGTACCCAAGTCTGATTATTCAGGGCACTGCATGTTCTAAGACTCCCTGACAAAGGCCTATAGCAATTTGCTCGGTGGAAAGGAAAACCACCAACATGGGAGTCTAGGATTCTAAGTCTTGCTGGTTGTAGGCTGTTAACATCAGGCAGGTGCTTCTAGAAAGAACACTTGCTTTGGCCAAGTAGGCACAATGTTCCCTACCAGTGGTGGCTCCGGTGGGTAAGAGTTGAAAGACCCCCAAGGGGAGATGAAGCTCAGCAGGAAGGAATCAGAGCCACTGCTTGGAGTCTCTTCCCAATTATTCCGGTGCCAACATTTCTGAAAGCTCTGTGATTTTTTTTTTTTTTTTTTAAGTGGGGCCATTCCCTTTCCAGAGGCCAAGTGATGTGCTGGAACAGAAAACCACACAGATGATGAGGTCAGCCTCTCTCTCATGCCACTCAAGAGCTCCCAGCTTGGTCCTGTCCCTGAAACTCACTACCACCGTCTCATTTTCCTCAGATAGAAAAAGAAAAGTCAGTGGGGTTGTTTTGAGGATTAAATGAGATAGATAGTAGAGAGGTGTCTGTAAGTTTTTAATACTATTACTGTAAGTTATTAATATTATTATTCTCTCCTTGCTTCTAGAAGCATGTGTTTGCAGCTTCTTCCCCCACCCCCATGCTCAAGTTTGATCTGTTGATTGGACTCCTCACCTCAGACTGATTGGAGGCTTATGAAGTTTAAGCAAGAGAGACTAATAGAATGGATGACAGAGGAAAATAGAGAATGGGAGAAAAAGAAGAAACATGATTCCAAGGGAAAGAGCCTACGGGCCCAGCATACTCAGGCACCAGACAGCATTTTATTTCAGACAGCTTTCTGGCTATCACGTGTAGTTGATGAGTGCTAGCCTCGCCTATGCAAAGTGTATAAATCATCCCGCCTATTTAATAATAGTCATAATGGCTTGCTTTTATATAGAGTGCTTTAGTTTGGAAGGCAGTTTCACTACATTACTTAATCATTCCTGTGACACTGGGTCCTGGCAGGTGCTGGCCTCTCATCTGCCACGGGTGGGCAGAGCAAGTCTTTCCCGAGTTATGTAAAGATGAGACCCACAAGCACTAGTTCCTTCCAAGAAAGGTAATGTATCCTGTGTGGCCCAACAAAGACGTCTCCCAGGATTCCCTGCTACGCAGAACTGTCCATTGCAGACAGGTGAACACATTGTCACAGGGGATAAGGAGACTCTTGGAAAGAAAGTTTGGAAGGTCTCATTTGATATTCATTGTTATTGGACTCTTTCCAGTATAATGAGGCAGTCCCAACTAAGGTCCCAAGGAGGACCCATAAGAAGGACACAGGAGCCTAACTAGGTAGCAAGAAGAAGGATGGACTTCGCTGAGACTGGAAATCCAACCAGAGCCTGCCACTCTATCTAGGTATGATGCTACCAGGAGCATTTACTCAGCATGTGAGGGGGATGAAAACCAGTGACAAACTGGAGCCCAAGCCAGGGGATGTCTTTGGGTCTGTATAGGGCTCTGCAGCAACAAAGCCCCTGCTGGGCAGTGGACTAGCCCCCAATGTGCTGTGCAGGATCACCATTCAACAGCGACCCCGTGTGGTCACGACAGAAGGCGCGGTGTTACTAAAAAAACATGGTACCCACTTGTCCCGCTAGCGCTAGCCTGGTGCTTAAAACACCAGACTCAACCGTCTGGATGAAATAAGCCCCTCATTATTTCAGACAATTAGGATTGTGATCTGTGAGATGATGGAGAAACTTTAGGAGAGCAATTTCAACTTCCTGCAACAGTAGCACCTGAGATATTCTGTTGATCAATAACAATAATAAGAAACATAACCGTATGGCCCATGCTGGTGAAGTGAATCATACTGGCTATGTTTACAACAAATACTGACTTAGCAACAGCTCTGGGCAAGACACTATGAGAGAGGCAGATAAATCATTTTTAGTCCCAACTTCTAGAGGAAAAGACTGAGGCTCGTTTAGCTTAAGGAGTTTGAAGTGGATGAGCAGGTTCCCTTTCTAATAGAGATGATTCTAGGTAAACAAAAAATTTCTCTCCTTTGGGACAAAGGTGGAACGTCCCCCCTTTGGCGTTGTCTGTGCATGTAAGGCAGACTCATTTTCACAAAGGTCCCCTGTCTTTTCCACTCCCCTGCATGTACTTGGGCAGAAACCAAGCTCGAGGTTCTGCTCACATGCTTGAGGTTTGGCTCTCAGCGAGGATCACATTCCCTGCTCCTCAGGCAAACCCAAGGATCCCTCTTGCAAAATACTACTGGTGTCCTGGTACCACCTCCCAAAAGACTATCTTTAACACCTGCATGCCTGTGTACAGCACCTGGGGGCACAACTGAGCACGGGTGACAGAACATCGAGCAAGAAAAGTTTATGTCCACTCTTAAGCCCATTAAGTTTCCTAGGAGTCGGGGGCTTGATCATTGATAAATACCACACACATTCAGGAAATCTCGCAAATATGAATTGTTGGAATTAAAGAGAGACAACATTCAGGAGTATCTAAGATACCAATTTGGGACATTTTTTTTCCTGCTCACACACTGGGTGAGGAAGAGTAGATGATCCTGCATCTCTGGCTCACAGGTACTTTCCCTAGCTGTATCATCATAACGATAATGTGCTGTATCATCATAACGATAATGTCAGTAGATAGCAATTTTTGTTTCAGGGCCACCTACTGAACAACTCAAAGAGATGCCATTCACATAGAACACAATATGAGCAGTGGCCCCCCCAGAAGTGTGCAATAAGGTTGTTTCTATTGAATACTTCCCTTATGCCAGGCATCAAAATGATTTCCATGCAGTATCTCATTTTATCATAATGACAAACCATGTGGTAGGCATCAGTATCTTTGTTTTAAAGTTAAGGAAACCAATGGGTACTGAGAGTTTAAATGATTTGCTTGCAGTAACACAACTAGTAAATTGCTGAAGCAGGATCCAAACTCGAGATTATCTGAGTCCAGCACTCATGTTATTAACTATTTCACTATCCTAGCTGATGCCCTGATGTAAGAGTTACTCATGAGCCTTTAAAAGAGAATTGCAGAGTTGCTTAGACCCTATCAATAAGCAGACCTTTAATTCTATTTTTTTTCATGAAGACAAAAAGGCAAATGGATTACGTTTTCTGGTCTTCTTATCATAGAAGACTTTTTTAGTACATCTGTTTAAGTTAGTGGATATTAAGGATTGATATCAGTTCATATTAATTTGTGCCCACATACAGAAGAAGTTTGATTTCATTTAATCTTAAAGGATAAGCTAATATCATCACAAAGCCTTCAAATACAACTGTTCTACCAAAATGATTTCGAGAGCTAGCATGTATTGAGTACTTACTGTGTGTCAGGTACTGTTTTAAGTCATTTCCATAACATGTCTCATCTTCCAAATACCCTTATAATGGAGGTACTGTAATTAGTCCCACTTTACACAGACGTGTTCCAGAGACAGAATATGAGTGAGGCAGTCTGGTTCTGAGTTCTACTCTACTGACTCAAAGAGCTGGATCAATAAGACATGAAAAGCAATAGCAGCAGGAGTGCAGAAGGGGAATTATATAAAAACAGGGAAGAAAAAGGTTCCCAGAACAGGGTAAAACACCAGCTCCTGTATATACTCGATATCAAAAGCAAAGACTTCTCAATAATACCCGAGAATGAGGAGGCACTTTCTGTGCAAAATCACTACGAACACAGGAGGGATACTGTGAAGGGCGGTTGCCACAGCGACAAACCACAAGCTTCACGATCTACAAAATGATGAAACTCTTTCAATCACATCTTTTTTTTACATAGAAAAGAGAGGAAGAGAATTCAGGAGATACCATAAAATTATAATATCCCCAACCTCCGTATGTCACGTCTACTGATTTATCCTACATTTGCTTCCTCTATGGTAGTTTTGCAAGAGCAGTTCGTCTTTTACTTATTTAATGCCTTTATTCCACCAACATAGTGTGCTCATGCAATGTATGATAATGCATTCAAAACTGAATGCTGCTGATCCCATTCCGAGTCAGCAAATTGGGTCAGAAAGTTCCACCATTTCTGCCCAAAGTAAAACTTGGCACTAAGCAAGAGGTAGAATTGTGGGTCATACCCAAGAGTCCCAATTCCCAGTCCACAACTGCCTTATTTTTTTCCACTGGGGGGGAAAAAAAAGTGAACCCAGACATAAATTCTATTGACTCTCTTCTACATTTTTTTCTATTTAAATAAGCTAACTTTCTGGCCATGCTCAAGAGGGCTACTTCTTCCAGAAAGGTGGGAAAGTACTGCCAACCATCCAATTATTGAGCAAAAATTCACTCATTATCCCATTCTATATATTGCAAGTCCAGAAGAGTTAACAGATCTCTACCAGAGACAGAAATGATCCCCCTGCCTCTCTCTCCTCAGGAGGAAGAGTAGAGCTGTTGTGTGGTCATATTTTCTGCCTCATCATCGCAGTCCATTAGATTATACAACTTCTTATTATTTAGGACTAGTCCCTTTTCAACATGTCCCAAAGGGAAGTGCCTTGACAAACATCTCATTCATCTTTGTAAAACTTTGCAAAGTCAGAGTAATATTCATAAGCACAATTGGGCTTGGAGTTAGGTCCAAAAGAAACTATCTACTGTTGTGACCCGTGGGAGGCTCAGAGTGGCCAAACTAGGTCCTATGAGATCTAGAATCAAGGCTCCAGAGAGATTACAAAAATAAGTGACCTGAAGAAGTAGAAGAGTTGCACAGAGATGGGAAAATCAGAAGAAAAAATTAGGTTTCTTCTAAACACAACTTCTGGTTCTTGCTGTGTTTAATCTCAGCACCTTTGAGTATCCTGAGTAAGAATTGTTATAGAAAACATCTGAGGCATCATGAAAAGTCCTCCTTGGAAGGTAGAGACACCAAATGACACTTCATCATTTAAAAAGAAACATATCTTTTCCTAGTACAACAACTCTCTAGGTCATTCATTTATTCATTCTTTCATTAAATTTTTGCAAACTTAGTACATGTCATATGTTGTACCAGGTAGTCACTAGAGGATATGATGACAAATTAGACATGCCTTCAAGGAATTTGCAATAGAGTCAGCAAGACAGACTCTAAAAGACCAGTTATGAAGTATAGCTAAGGAAGCAGAGAGGAGAAAATGACTAACTCTAGAGATGATGAGGAAGGCCTCCTCGAAGATGTGATATGTAAAGCACCATGAACAATGAATACAAGTGCAAGAGGCAAACGAGTAAGAGAAGGCCACTTCAGGAGTGGTAACACTGTGATCCCTTTCATTAGGTAAGAATTGCAGAAAGAAATAAAGGAAAAAAGGAAGGAAGGAAAGAAGGAGGGAGGGAGGGAGGGGAGTGGAGGAGGGGAAGAAGGGACAGGAGGGAAGGAGGGACGGGAGGGAAGGAAGGAAAGAAGGAAGGAAGGAAGGAAGGAAGGAAGGAAGGAAGGAAAGATGGAAGGAAGGATGGATGGAAGGAAGGAAGTTTGAGCAAGAAAGTTAGAAACAAAAGCCAGAGAACTGGTAAGAGAAAATGTCAAGGAAGCAAACGTTCCTTCCAGCCCTTTAGGACATGACTTCCATGTAGGAGAAGTAAAAGCTGCGAGGAGACAGTGTGTCTGCTGCCCAGCAAAGGTTGGCCTTTGGCGGCTAGGAGGCATCCTGTGGCTGCCTGGGCAGGTGCCCCCTTGGAGTCAGGGAGAAGCCTCCACAGCTGCTCTTGCTCAGAAGCTCATCAAGGCTATTTTGGGCTGGATGGGGTCCATGGTGATAATTGCCTGACCAGGGCAGCTTACTCAGTATTACTTTTTAGCATTCTGTTTTCCTTGTCATTTAGCTCTGTACCATACAATTACTCAAATAAAGAAAAAGAAGGGGGGGGGGAAGAACATGACTACATCTTATTTTTAGTACTCAAATCAATGATGGCAACATCCTCTGCATTTCAATAGAAATTTTGCATTTCAAAATTCCCCAAAATAAAGCATAGTAAACATATTAAAATCCATAATGACATTTTTCTGTGCTGTTTCAAAATATGTTTGTTTGTTTTGCAATACCAAAATGGCTCGCCCAAATTAAAGACTAATTCATTGACAGATGGGCAAAAATAATGTATAAATGCAATGAGCATCCTCAGAAATGTGTGCCTCACCTTACTGCTCTCTAGGTCAAAGAACATTTAAAAATAACAACTGGGTTTTTGCTTTTTGTTTTTTGTTTTTAATTTCTATACACTCTCCTAAAAAATTCAAAGCACATCTCAAATATTATCATGGTCATATTATTCTATGGTGGTAAGGAGTCTCAGAGATTTTGCTGTTTGCCCTACACATGAACATTCTCTGAGACATGAATTTCTACCTCATTTGAAAATCAGAGATAGAGAAAGGATTAGAGAGGGGCTCACTAATAAATGCCACAAACCTGGGAGGTAGAGAGATTCTCACTTCGACACTAATAATGGCTATCATTCAATCAACTATGCAGACACAAATGCTAGGAACTTTACATGAAGCATCATAATGTAACTCTCCCAGTGACTCTAGAAGAAGTTGATATTATCCTATTTTACCTATGAGGACAGTGAGGCTCCAAGATACATAATTTATAAGAGAAAGATACAAGAATTCCCTTCAAAAAGTAATCTTTTTTTTTTTTTTTAAGATTTTATTTATTTATTTGACAGAAAGAGCACAATCAGGGGGAGCAGCAGGCAAAGGGAGAGAGAGAAGCAGGCTCCCCGCTGAGCAGGGAGCCCAATGTAGGGCTCAATCCCAGGACCCTAGGATCACTATCCAAGCCAAAAGCAGATGCTTAACTGACTGAGCCACCTAGGTGCCCCCAAAAGTGATTTTTTTTAATTGTATGTTGGGGCACCTGGGTGGCTCAGTCGCTTAAGCGTGGCACTCTTGGTTTCTGCTGAGGTCATGCTCTCATGGGTCATGGGATCAAGCCCCACTTCGGGTTCTGTGCTCAGCCCAGAATCTGCTTGAAAACTCTCTCCCTCTGCCCCTCTCCCCACTCACACATGCTCTCTCTCTCAAATAAATAAATCTTTAAAAAAACTATATGTTACCTCTTAACAAGGGGGAAAAAACCACATTAATTTAAGGTATCTCTTCTCATCTTCCCTACCTTGGAAGTGACAAGAATCTGCATATAATAAACAGATGGATTAGAAAAAAAATTTTAATCCTTTGGCATCCCTAAAATCTTTCCTTGAACTCCACGTTCTCAAGCCTCCCCTTATTGGTCTAAATTTCTAAAAGGTAATTGGTAATTTACCAAAACCTAGAAGCTTTGGATGAGTCTCTCTTCAGTAATTAATTTACCAAGTGTGTATTAAGTGCCTTCTTTTGTCATGCACTCCTCTGTTTATCTACGGTGATAAAAAGAATACAATTCTTGACTTGAGGAATTGAAGGAATATTTAATAAATAGTGACAGCAATGTAGCTATTCCATCTTATAATGGAGAACTATGGAAAGTACTACATAGAACATTCTACAAAGTGCCAAATCTCCCATTAGCTTCATGGAAGCTTCCAGAAGGAGGTGATATTTCATTTAAGTCTTAAAAGATGAGTTGAACTTTCTCAGGTGACCTCAACAGGCAATTGTCAAAGGAGGGAGGACAGGTTGAAGCACATTCTAGATTTCCATTTGAGAATATGCTACAGTTCCCATTCTCATGTCAAAAACAAATTCACAGAGAAGAAACATCTTCATTGATTCACTGACTCTACATGCTTCTGATAATATCAAATGAATATTAATTGTATGGCCAGTAGTAGCAGCATTATGAAGCCAGATGACATCAACAAAATTAATCCACAAGATGTTTTTAATCTCATAAATTGAAGTGTGTGTGTGTGTGTGTGTGTGTGTGTATGTGTGTGTGTGCACGCACGCACGCACATGTTGTTTTGCTTTTGTTTTTGTTTTGTAGTTAGTTCATGGAATCATCTTATTTTAAGGGCTTTGGCCTCACAGTCAGCTTGTAGAATCCAATTCTCATTTGCCTGGCTCCTTCTTTGTTGCTTGCTACATAAAAGCTTCAGCATAAGATTATTCCCCTGCAGACCCTAGAACACAACTTAGCTCAGTATGAAATAGATGAACTTTAAAGCCCCAGATGTAGTGTCCCCAAACCATTAGCTTCAGTGAGAATGTCTTAGAAAATTAGAAAAGTTCTGGCAAAACCAGAACTCTGAATCACTGAAAATAGATTTTTTCAATGCCTTCCGTCTAAAATGAATTAACCGATCCACATTGCTTTGTAAGAGAGAAAGTAAAAATCCAACCCATAGATTAGAGTGTGATACCCATCAGACTAGATCAGACAGGCCACTGATATAAATAAAGAATTTCAGTATTACCTTCTAAAATAGAAATAATGACCCACCTTTAACCTCGTCCCTGAAGGGACTTATAAACTCCACAGATAGAATATATATTCCATTTCACACATACCCATTTTGGAAAGGAGAATGGCTCTGGTGACAGATTTCCATGTCAGAGGGCACCTAGTGTTGCTTTTTGGAGCAGGAATTCTGATGCAAGACCGTTCTAGCTTTATGGGGGCCATGTGCGGTCCTAGCGCACAGCATCACTGCTAAGTGGGCTTCATAGCCATCGATCCTTTCAGGTATTATTTCCCTGGATACATGTTGGGCATTGTCACTACAAAAACCTCACTGCATGAACCCAAGCCACAATACTGACCACCACTACGATTACATTATAAAGAATGACTATAATATCTTTCCTTTTCCTGCTTACCTATACTACTAAGAATGATTTTAATTGGATTTGGAGATGAAAAACCTGCCATTGTTTCAGAGGATGGCAAGAGCTCTTTGTCCTCCCTACTTTAAACTGGGAAAAGACTTTAGCTCTTAAAATCAACAATCTAAGGGTACTACATATATCAGTAGATACAGTCTTCCCATTGCAGAGGACAATGCATTTCCAAAAAGCAAAGAAGAAGCAAGAAGGAGAAAGAGAAGAAGAAGAAGAAGAGGAGGAATTGTTTGCGGAAGAAGAAGAGGAGGGGGAAGAGAAGGGGAGAGAAAGAGGAGGCAGTGGGAGGAAGAAGAAGGCAAAGAAAGAGAAAAAGAAGAAGCAAAATTTCATCAATTTTCAACCTTAATGAAATGACTTTCAAATTCCATCTCTTGCCATGCTGATCCAAATGTATTCTAAAACAGCACCATCAACAGCATAGGTCTCCTCGGAATAAATAAGGAACCAATGGACAATGAGAGGAATAAGTAATTGAATTCACTGAAGAACAGATGCAAATGTCCCTTTGGGAAAGAAATTGACATCAATATTTAGATCCACTTTGATTGGATCTAAATGATTCCCAATTTCTTATCAATTCTACATGATTGGATTCAACAGAACCAGTGTTCTGCTGTTGATATTCTCAGAATTTTTCTGTTTTGCTCTGGTAAGCAATCTGAACATAGTCCATTAAAATCATCACAAATACTATAGGGTTTCGGAGCAAAATCTCAGTCTTTTGAAAGAGCCACATTGCTGTTATTTATTTAAAATTCACTTCCACACTTATTGAATCTGGGCAGCTCTGTTTCTACCATATTCCGTTTAGTGCTCATACACTTAGTATTAGTAAATTGGTCCCTTTGGGAATCTACGCTTAGGCGCATGTAACACTACATCTTGGAATTCATAATTCTTTCATAATCACCTCCCATTTGGCATCTGTGAACTCACAAAGGCAGGTTTGCTCTGTGAAGATCTGTTCAGAGTCCAATGTTTACATAAACAATTTCTGTTTGGAGTGCACGTTCCTTCATGCACCAATAACTGCCCCATCTATGTAGGTCTTTAAATTTCATGTTAAATAACTTTTAGCACTACAGAAATACTTCAAACAATCTTCACTGTTTTTTCAGCATGAAAAGTCATGTAGACAGTCGAAAGAGGTATTTTGTGAATTCTTAACGGAATAAATGTAAGTACCGTTTGAGTTGTAGGTGTTATTCAAATGGCAGGAAAATTTTGAGGGTTTTTTTTGTTGTTGTTACTGTTTGGGTTTGTTTCTGGTTTGTTTTTTGTTTTTGTTTTTGTTTTGTTCTGTTTTGTTTTTTTGCCTCCATCCCCAGACAGAAATGTCCATGGGAGTAGGAACTATTTCCCTAACCCAGGACATGGTCTAGCAAATACCCACCAACTTAACTTCTTAGTCAACTTCAGTTTGCTCCATTGTAAAATAAGAAGGTGATTATGACTTCTCAGTCAAACTAGGCCTTTGACTCTATATTCTTCTTTTGACTGTATACCCTCTTACATGCTTAAATTCTCTGCTTACCAAATCATCAAAGATAAAAGAAGTAACACACAGCATTGCTATGCTTTGGTGAAGCCAGCACTCCACCGCTAAAATAGGAGTCACCTGTCTAGAAAGTCATTTGTCAATATAAATTTAAATACTTTTAAAAAAATACCTCTGCATGACCCATATATATATAGAGGAGGTTATCCTAAAGAAAAGAATTTCAGGGATTCAAAGACATTTGTAAAGGATACTCATGTGGCATTGCTTTAGCACTTGCTACAAATGGGAAAACCTTCATGTCCATCAATATGGAGCTGAGGAAATCAGTTGTGGAACATCCATGCAGTGCAATCATGCTCCCTGTGCAAGGAAGTGGAACATAACTCCCCAGCCCTTAAGCGTGGGCTATACTCAGCGACTTGTTGCTAAAGAGTCCAATATGAAATGTGCGTAGGAAGCAACTGAACATCAGAGAACTCTGACACGCAAACCTTAGCCAGGTGATCAAGATTAACACCATAATTCAGGGTGATGGCAATGGATTCTTGACATGATATATTGAGGATGGCACTTCACCTCTGCGGGTTTCCTCCCCAAACCCCGTAACCACCAGTCAACCAATGAGAAAGGCATCAGACAAATCCCATTTGAGGCACATTCTATAAAATATCTGATGAGCGCTCCTCAAAACTGTCAAGATCATCAGAAACAAGGATAGTCTGAGCAACTGTCACAGCCCAGAGAAGCCTAAGGAGACATGACGACTAAATGGGTTGTGGGATCCAGGATGGGATGCTGGAATAGAAAAAGGACATTAGGGAAAAACTAATGAAATCCGATTAAAGAACCGAGTTTAGTTAATAGTAATGTATCAATATTGGTTCATTAGTTGTGACAAGCATGCCACAGTAATATAAGATACTAAATTAGGTGAAACTGGGTACAAAGTATGTGGGAATTCTCCGAACGAGCTTTATAACTTTTCCATAAATCTGAAACTATTCTAAAATAAAAAGGCTATTTGAGAGAATGCAATCATGAACAACAATGGTAAATAAATATGGGCACTGCTTCCAGGTTAGGGTAGGTGTTTCCTTGTGCCCCTGTGGTACCCTAAACTGCTCTGATCCTAGGGCACAGATCACATGTATTTGAGTTTTCCACTGTCTCCTCCCCACTTCATGAGAGCAGAGGCTAATTCTATTCCGGGCGAGGTTCTCCTAATGTGATGTATGACACATGCTAGGTACTTAATAAATTCCTGTTAAAGAAACGGATGGATTACTGTATTGTTAAATAAAAAGAAAGAAAGAAAGGAAAGAAAGAAAGAAAGAAAGAAAGAAAGAAAGAAAGAAAGAAAGAAAGAAAGAAAGAAAGAAAGAAAGAAAGAAAAAGTAGGTTTCAAAACCCTGTGTATAGCACACTCTATCACATCGTAATGATCCGACCTTGGACAAGTCCGTTCGCAGCTCCGAGCCTCAGTGTCTTAATCTTCGGAACAAAGATGATCGCTGCACATACCTCATAGGTTTGTTTCAAGGATTCATGGGTTAATATGTATAAAACACATTTTTCTCTCTCCTACCTCCTTTCTTTGTGTCTCCATCACCCAGATGAAGTGATTAAGAAACATGTCTATCTTAGAAGCTATAAGCTAGAATGAATGGTGTTTGCCATTTCAAGATGGGGTTTTCCAATAAATGTAAAGTTATTATTTATCTCTGCTCATAATTTTTAGATAATGAAATTAATTATATTATACGTATTAATATTAATAGAAGATTGATAAAAACCGATGAACCCACATGCACCTACACCAACGATACATAACAAAGACACAGAGGATGTTGTTCTGTCCTCCAAATAATTTATAATCTAGCTGAAGAGACAAGGGACAAACAGCCGGGGAAAAGTTGAAGAACCAGTCAGGAAAGCAATATATTAGCACCTGGGTGTCTCAGTGGGTTAAGCCTCTGCCTTCGGCTCAGGTCATGATCTTATGGTCCTGGAATCGAGCCCTGCATCAGGCTCTCTGCTCAGCGGGGAGCCTGCTTTCTCCTGTCTCTCTCTGCCTGCCTCTCTGCCTACTTGTGATCTCTCTCTCTCTCTCTGTCAAATAAACAAATAAATAAAATCTTAAAAAAAATGATCTCTGATGAGAACTGAGTGAAGAAGAAGCAATCATTAGGACAGTCCTTGAGAGGAAAGAAAGGATGAACCGACGAGAAGACACTGGGGATGAGTGAGGCAGGCCAAGAGGGTAGTCCCAGGAGGAGGGAGTGTGATCCAAGGCACAGGGATAGGGAAGCTCAGGACCTAGCAGCGTGATAGGCACAAAGCTGGCCTTTTATATCTACAACCATCTGGGTCCTTTAACGGTCCCCAAGTCCCCACGTTTGTTTTTGGTTTTTTTTAACCTTCTGATTAATGAAACCCTCATCAAGCCTTCCTGATCTGCTCCCATTACATAGAAAGAGAAACAAAAGACCAAAAGAAGCCTAACCTGATTTCTGAGTTTGTATTTCCAACGCCAGTGACGCACATTTCATGACGGTCAGCCTCGTGTGACCTGCAGATGTGAGTCATAAGCGGCTGAAGAGGCAGAGCTGGCACAACCCAACACAGCTGGAGGCGGTCACAGAGTGACAGCCAGACCCCCCCCTCCTCCCCGGGGCAAAATCCGACTCTCTCCATATCATAACTTGGCATGGATGTCTTTAGGAAGCTGTGCTCCCCGACAGAGAGTGGGTGAAGCAGGGAACGGATTTCGCTTTGTTACCTGACAGCACATCATAGGGTAGATATTCTCTCTCATTCCCCTAAAAAGGACTCCCCGTATTGTCCACCAGGAGAATTTATGGACTTTTAAAAATAGATTTTGCCAAACAATTGTGTGGGCAAATGCTGACTTGCAGTCTGGGAGCTATCTCTTCGTCAGGCCCAGCAAGATTAAAGCCGGTTCTATTTTCATCGTGAGAGAGCCCTGAACGGAAGCACAAAGGAGAAATTCACTTTTCGGTGGCATCAAGTGGAGCCCCTCACAAGCCAGAGCGGGGCTGGCTCTGACAACTGCCAAATGACCGCACACACGTGCGGGTGCACAGTGCCTTCAGCTTGAAGAATGGCATCGTCTGGCTACGAATCCAGGACAGGAGGATTTCCCATTGCCCAGCTCCAAATACAAAAAAAAAAAAAAATTCTTTCCTCCACTCGTGTGCCAGGAGCTTGACAGTAGCATAACATTAGTAGGAAGAGTAGCGGGTGAAGAGTAGCGGGTAAAGATTCGCACAAACGCGAACGAAAAGAGGACACGAATAGAGCCTGCTGAAAGTATAGGGGATTGGTTCTTTTTTTGATCCTTTTTAGTTCTCCCCCCAGGGCAGATTCTAGCCTGCAAGTATCAAGGCTGTGAGTAGTTTTCAGAGGTATAGATTTCTTTCCTGGTGGGGAGGTTTTAAAAAAAATATCTATGTATATATGTGTGTATGTATTTTGCTGTCTTATTAGCTGCTACAAAGATAGCATACTTGAATATTCATATGACACCACTGGTGTAAATATCTCCTTACAACAATCAAACTGAACTCACAGAGTCCAATTGTGCACTCTGCCTCTGGCAGGTTAGTGCGAAATTCGATTTGTACTAATCAGCCCCTGGCTGTTGAAGCATGTAATATACTTGATGCGACAATTCCCTGTCTTACAATATCTACCTTTCCCCTCTGGAGGTCCCCTAGTGCCAGCTAACTGGAAGCAATCACCTCATTGAGAGAATTTGGTATAATGAAGGGTCAGGTTCAGAACGCACGAATAACAAGGCTGATGGTGATGATCCTCCTCGTACGAATATGAAAGATGGCCGCTAATAATTATTGTGCGTCTAGTATGTGCCAACCACTGTACTAAATGCCTCGATTATCTCATTTTCCCTTCAAAATACTCCGTATAGTAGATAGAATCCCTATCGCTGTTTAATAGCTGGGGAAACGAAGGCTTAAGGAACTCGATCAGTCATGCTACTGTTCATTAGTGGAGGCGGGATTCGAACCTGGACAGTCTAACCCCAAAGCCTGCACTCCGGTCCACTACTCAGATCTGTATCATCCTCAAGAACATTGGCTCATACCCCACTCCGCAGAGCTTGCTTCCAACCCCAAAGTGCAAACAGAAAACAAAAGCCACGGGGTCGAGACACAGCCCATCAGATTTCTCAGACATTACTCGTGGAGATCTGTCTCCTCTCAGGTCGAACCGAGGAGCTGACATTCTCAGGCTCCAGGGTCTGCGGGTCGCACACTGGGCATGCGGTGGCCTGTTGGAGCAGCCTGGAAGAGGAGAGCTATGTAATTGGTGGTGTGGGAGGCAGAGAGTGGGCGCGAGGGAAATTACATGTGTTTCTCCCTCCCTGCTGTGCTGGGCTCCCTATCTGCTTCCTCTCCATCTCCGAAACACAGCAGGACCTGGGGAGCCAAGTGGAGACAGGAGGGCCCCGTTTTTCCTCGGGTATGACAAACCCTTGTGAAGAGCCTTCTTATTTTGCCATTCAGCTTAAGTTTCCATTTGGGAATGGCCACTGTATGTTCTCGTGCTTCCTGAATTCTTATCAGCCAAGAAAGCGGCCACTCTCCTCTCTGTCTGACAAACCTCTACTATTCTTTTACTCTTTAATTCATTCATCTATCCAACAAATGTTTGCTCAGTACTGCTCGTGCCAGGGACCACGTGGTCAGGATACATGATTAATAGAACACCGCTGCTAACTCCAACGGGTTCAGCATTTAGTAGGGAAGACAAAGCTGTGGTTCCTACCTTGAATAATGTGAGGTAGTTTTCTTTAACACAGGACAGCTGTCCACACAGGGAAGGGAGGAGGGGGCAGGACGAGGCAGGAAGACAAGAAGATGCTGGGGAGCACCTCCTATGTGACAATCCCCATTTTACGCACATCTCATTTAATCTCTTCTACAGTTCTGAGAAGGAAGTACCGTAATCCATATTTTATGGCCAACAGAGGTTCAGAGAGGTTCAACAACACCTTCTCCAAGACAACGGAGGCTTCAAGAGTTCTGTCTGGCAGGCTCGGTGGGGCTGAAACCCAGTTGGAATAGGGGCTCCATGGGCTTGTGTTGAAGTCGCATATGCAGAGTGACCCCACGGCCCTGACTTAGAGACACCACACATTCCACTATGTCCAGCAACGTCCCTTTTTGTACCTAGAGTCCCTGACAAATTATCATAAATTCCTTTCACATTTAAGTGTTCTACTTTGGAAATAACTTCAATGATCATCCCATTTTTACTTCAGTTTTACTCTTATTTGAGTTGGCTTGGAGAAGACTGGTAGACATTGTTGAAGCTAAAGATTCTGTTTCCCAAGCCAGCCCTGGGGAGTTGCCAGGGCCAAAATACTGGCAACCAACACAAGGGAGATTCTTCCCCATGTGAAGGCGCTCCAAATCCAGGGCCCTTTTCTCCAGCATACCCACTCCCTAAGAGAATCATAGCTGGACATGAACTTATAACCTAACTCCCAGATGACATTACTCTCCACTGGCCTGAACTAGTTCTTAGTCAGAAGGCAAATAGAAAGCTGAATGGCACAGCCCTGGTTCAGTGAAGATCATTTCTGAATTAGCTGCCCATTGTTAGGAAATCCGAATAAAGATCAATTAACAGACCACCCCGAAATTCAAGGAGTCCTCATACAGATAGGGACCAGGAACACTTCACTTACCCCGCACAAAGTCAACGCAATTTCTAATTTGTCAACCACATTTGGAATGAGGTGCACAAAAGAAACAAAGAAAAAACATCGTGACGCTTGCAATCATTGACTCTCTCTGTGCTGGGCTATTCCATCACGGAAGTCCCAAAGCACCAAACAAAGCACTAAATTACGTACAGGTAGTGGCTGGATATAGACTGCCAGCCGGCTTTCAGCAACATCCCCCATATGGCTAGGAACACTTGTGCCAGTTAATTAGCACCGGCATTAATCGAGAGAAGGAACATTGACCAGGACATCGAGGTTATCCTTAGACTATTTAAATATGTCATGTGATCACTCGTTCCATCTGTTATCAACATACTTCACACTTAATCCAGTAAATAAACTCCCTACCATTTTAAGCAAATGGATTCCATTTTGCCGGGTCTCCCTAGACTTTGCAAACCTTGAGATTTTTTTTCCCCTAGAATCTATATTGTGAAGTATCACAGTGTCTTGATGTGAATTCAAGGACAAGAGCCACCCTTTCCCTCCATCCATGACACCCTGGGGAAGTATCCACAAGAGGTGGGGAATAAAAACAATCACATGCCATCACTCACTCAAATGCATATTTTTCACTTTGCAGCTACCCTACAAATCTGCCTTGTTTTCCTTCCATGCTCACAATTCTGCTGAAAGCACATAGAAAATAAAGCCCATTATTCAAATGAATTTCACCGTGCACTAAAAATGTGACTGAGTTTAGACAGAAACCCATTTTAAAAGTGCTCTCCTCTGAAATGGATGATGCCGAGCAAGGTATAAAACACTCGGGTACTTAGAAAAGTAGATAGCAAATAGTCCAACCCCAAAACACTTCATTGGCAAATTGACTCATCATAGGCATAGACCCAAAGTAGATTTCCAGTACACTTCCTAGAAAGGTATATATTCCATACATCTTTAAGAATACTGATATAAATCTTCCTTGAGAAACTTATCTTCAAAAGAGTCTGTTTTCTTGCCCTAAGAAAAGTTATACATTCAATACATCATCAATCTCTAGTATTTCTTTAGCTATCTCTTCTATAGACTCCCTTCTCCCTTCTATAGACTCCCTCCAAAGCCAATTTTTAGTAGATTGATGAGAACGTACTTCATTTGCCTGATGCACAAGACAGCCTTTTAGGAGAGACCAAAGTCTGATCAAAGCTATATAACATAGTGAGTATTGGTTAGATGAAAGTAAAAATAATCCCTAATCGTGATGGAACCTTCTCTCAGTGCTGAAAGACATCCTGGAATAATGGGTGGAAAGTACTGGACCTGACTCAGGAGGACTAGGGTTCAAATCCCATTTCCTCCAGAATGGTGACCTTGGAAAAATTACCTGATCTCTCCTGTCTAAACCATGACAATACGATCCCTATTCTCGCCACGTGACAGAGTAGGGGTGAGGATCCAGGGTGATAACAGACATTGTCATTGCCATCCTATCCGCTGTGAGCTCGGCATGATAGTGATAATTAGGGTTAGTTCCCTGCTCTACTACTTCACATAAAAGATATTACCCAATCTGCAATTTAGTCTTCACAAGAAGCCCAACTTACTCCTTCAGGTAGCTTAGTGTGATGAAGCAGACACTTACTGGTCTAATTTTACCCCAAGCACAGGGAAAATCCAAAAGTCATCTCAGGAGCCAATTAATCAGAGAGAGATAATTAAATTTTACACATTGGACTAAGTTTTAACTAGGACACTAGAGCTACCTTGAGGATTACATAGTGTTTCCTGCTTTGGGGGCAATGAAAATTTTATAATTATTCAATTGTTCTGTTCAACAAATACTTATTGATGACCTGCTTCATGCCAGATCCTGCACACTCTGGATACGAAGAGAAATTAGATGCTGTCCCTGAGTCTGAAAGCCCAGTGGTCCAGGAAGTAGAGTCAAACCCTCCATGTCGATGCGCTATATGAGAGGTGAATGATGATTCAGAGGGACACAGAGACTGGAGGACGACTCCCTGGAAGGGATGCCAGGTCTGAGTCAAGATGAATACGAGTTAGATGAGTGACCAGAAGCAGGAAGGGTATGCCTGGCAAAGGGAAAAGCACACCAAAACCCTACATGGAACCTTTATAGGGAACTACACGCTGGCCCTTTTTACCAAAAAACGAACATAAAAGAGCAAGGTCTGGAACATGAAGCTAGGCAGTATGATAAACAGATAACCTAAGAATAGGAGAAATGGTGCCGTGCGTTATCAAAGGATTCTTGACTTTTCCGTCAATGTACCACAGTTTTTTTTTCAAATAAAGATCAAAACATACAAGCAAACTGCAGTCCAGTTTGTAGAACTCAGGCTTACAAGAGATTCTGAAGAAAACAGCCATTACCCAAATAAGAAACTGCGGGATACGTGTAACAATAGGGACGACAGTCAAAGGGAGGCTGAAAAGCTGACTCCCTTTGACTGAAATGCACACGCACGCGCACACACACGCACACACACACGAACTACCTCAGGGTTGAGAAGGGGAAACCTGGAACTTAACCACTCTGCTCTAACCTCCTCAGTTGATTGACTTGAGTCATTTGCAGTCTCTCACTCTAGAACCCATTCATGAAAAGTAAATTTGTCCCCCTCTGCCCTACTGGAAAAGCCATTTCCTTCATCCCCAAGACAAGGCTACAGGAGTCTAATACTAGTATTCATCATCAGTGATATGTGTAAATATTTGAACAGTTATTAATGAAAACTCAGGCTGAAAGATAGTTGTTCGTCTGGAAAGTGTCTGTAGGTTGAGTAATTTTGTTTATAACTCATGGCCATTTCCTTCCACGTCCCCATCACAGTTTACCACAGTTGCCCTCAGTGTTCTGTTACTTGTTCTGACACTGGCTGTCGGACAGACCAAGGCCTGTAGTACAATTTTAATGCTCTCTTTTATTTTATTCTTCTTAGAACCTACTATTAGAAACTTCCCTCCCCAATTCACAGGTTCACAGAGGTCTTTAAAAGGGTCCAAAATATGAAATTCAATATTCACATCATCTGAATTAGAAAATAGGTCACAAAGGTGATTTTACTACACCTCTATAAATAGCCCCTTTATTCAAGTTCCTTCATTTAAACAGTCAGTGTAGATTCTGGGTCCCTCAGAAATCCTCGCCTAGAAGCCTATTCTAACATACTATGTGAAGCTGTGACAGATAAACTTTTCTTCCCCTATTGCAGATAGTGTTTTCTTCCCCTATTGCCTACCTACTTGGGAGACATTAAACTTTGCTATAACTGGGTCCAACTCTTGAGTCTCAGCTTTCTTCTCAAAAGCAGAAGTGAAAAAATAAAACTAGACAGAACTAGAAGGAAATACTTTACTCTTTTATGAGCTTTTCCAAGCACTTTACAAGCTAAATGTATTGGGTCTGTGCTCATTGAATGCATAAAAGAAATATTAGGGTATCTCTCCAAAGACATGTTTGGTCAACTTCGATTTTTAGCAGCTGTAATTGCAATGCACTATCTAGCATTTCTAAATCACCCTCTGCTGCTCCTTTAGAGTAAACCTCTTAGTAGCCATCCAGAACAAAGTATTATTATGTCACAGAAGAAATGTATTATGGAACTATGTTGGTTCAGCCGTCACCACATGGAGTACAGGATTCTCTAGGTATTTGGGACAGCTGTTTGAATGATCAGGCCATTGCCTTTACTGTAATATCCAGGGTATGCATTTGAGATCATGCAATCATTAGATTATAGAGTAATATCCCCAGCGAAGTGGCCAGAGCTTGATTTTCCTGAGAATTTAAAGCTCATTCAGGTTATGCTTGCAATAGCATATTGTATGACCTGTTGTTTCTTTTCAATTTTCAGAACCATGTCATTACTAATGTCCACAAAGACTCAGTAACAAAAGAAATGGTGACCATTTTATAATTGATTCAAGTCGTCAAACAACTTCACCTTCCAAAGTCAGAAACTTGAAGAGCTCAATGCCAAGAAGAAAATACAAGGCTACATTGTCACACCTGGAAATCCACAACGGTATTCCAAGCACCTCATATGATAAAAGTGCTTCAAATTAGAACAGTACATTCATTGTAACTAAGATTCTGTATAAGACTATGCTGTCCAGTAAGAAAGATTCAGTGAAATTTCCTTTGGAATATGGCTTTATTTTTTCTCCATATCATCACTTAACCACGTAACCCCCGATAGTCAGTTGTTGTTTTTTTCCTCCCCTCCCCTCCCCTCTCCTTCCCTTCCCTGCTCTTCCCTCCTTCCTTCCCTTCCCTTCTCGTTCCTTTCCTCTTTTCTTTTCTTTTCCTTTTCCTTTTTTTTCTTCCCTTCTCTTCCCTTCCCTATCCTATCCTATCCTACCCTATCCTTTCTTTGTTTTTGTTTTTATTTTTGTTTTTAACCTGTTCATAGCAACTTTACAACTTTAGAGTCTAAGCTGATTATGGATGCTGACTACCTTTCCCAACCAAGTTCAAATTTTTATTACTATGTTAGTGTTTCTAGGATGGAAAGGCAAGACAAGGGGGAATGAGATCTTCGTAGCAAGTTCAACCATACTGAATGTGGTACAGAAAATAGGCATGCTTTATTCCTCTGCTATAGCAGTGAAGCAATGCTAACTGTGGGGATATCCAGAGTTTTCACAGATCACACATTTTCTCAGAGGCTGGTCCCAGGCACATGTTAGTAATCAAATACAAGGTTGTATTAAGCAATGTTCATCTTAAAGGCTTTTTGGACAATTTTTCACTATTTGTAACTTAAATGTGATATATATTCTTTTATATTTAAAAGAGCTCTAGAGAACGCTTTCACACTGTTTTACAACTTAAGGTCTTGTGGAAAGAGTTTATACATTTAGTTTTTTAATATGAAGAAGTTCAAGTGAAAGTTTGAAATAGTCTCAATAATTCATATAACATAATTTTAGTATAACTATAATAGAAGCCAATGGGAAATATAATGTTTATTAATAAAGCATAATAACATGGAGAAAAAGAATATAAATAGAAGCAGGGCGGGGGGGTTGTGGGGGGTAGGGAGGGAAAAAATGAAACAAGATGGGACCAGTGAGGGAGACAAACCATAAGAGACTCTTTATCTCAGGAAACAAACTGAGGGTTGCTGGGGGGTGGAGAGGGAGGGATAGGGCGGCCGGGTTATGGACATTGGTATGTGAGATGGTGAGTGCTGTGAATTGTGTAAGACTGATGGTTTACAGACCTGTACCCCTGAAGCAAATAAGGCATTATATGTTAATAAAAATTTTTTAAAAAGAATATAAATAGAAAGCATAGGAATTTGTCTCTACAAAGTTGAGAAGAAATAGATTGTTTCATATTGGAGCAACATTTCACTTTTTTTCATTTGTGATTATTATAACTTATTAGAAATGTGAATAGGTTTCTCTATTTCCTAACTCTTAAACTCTGTATTAAGAAAAGATATTTACAAAAAATTGAAGATCTAAGGAAATTATCTGATACTTAACACCATAGCCCAAATATTCTATTCACAACCAGGAAATAGCAGCACATAAATTCTCAGCTCTGCTGTTGTCTTGCTCTTTGCACTAAACATCCCTGGATATCAGTATTTGCTAGAGGAGATATCAGACTGTAACTAATAAAAAAAGGCACAGGTAAAAAGGCAGGAACATTCCATTTTCTTGAAACAATATCTTTCTTTTGAGGAAAAGTTATACTTCAGTTGACAAGATAACCAAAATGTTTATCTGCATTCAATTTAAGTTCAAATCAAGGTCCAAGTATTAAATACCAGCATGGTTATTTACAGCATTCCCTCAAATTGGGGGAAAAAAATCCATGGCGGTGATTTCTTTATCGATGCTTTTAAAATGTGTTCAAAACATCCCATGCTTGTGTTACTATTAATAAATGTTAATTCTTTACCCTAGAAAACCTCTGGAAATGCACACAGCATCTGCGCAGAATATAAAACAACATTGATTTATGCCTTGAAAGTAGAATTACAATGAATAACAAACAAATTCATTATGATGGCATAAAAATATCAGAATAAATTACTCCCTAGTATCTACACCACATTGTAGGTTATTAGTTATTAATATCATTATTCATGACAGGCCTAACTACTGATGTAAAGGAGCAATTTTCATTATTACCAGGCATTCCTCTAAAACTGGTTAGTTGAACAAGGGCAGAAATCAAGGTAACTTAGAGTGAATGTTCAGGGGGATAACAGTGTCAGACGTGCCTAAAAAGAAATCCGCACCTGTGAGAAACATTCAGGTTCAAAGCAAAAGTCCTGGGATGTGCCATGATCATTTATTAACATTTTTATTGAATAATAAGAACCCAAATGCAGTGAGTACTCCGTACGTCTTTGGGATAAGTACAGTCTTTGGGATACGTACAACAGATGCATTATTCCTATATAGCCTTATGATCCCATGGGATAGAAATTTCATCTTCATTTTTTAAGAGGGAAAAATCAAGACACAGAGACTTTAAGTAACTAACTCCATATTGGTAAATAGCAGCAATATAACAAGATCCTAGGGCTGCCTAACTTCCAAGTCCTTTCTCTAGACCAGAGGCCAAGTAACTTTTTATAAAGAGCCAGATGGTAAATATTTTTGGCTTAGTGAGTCATACATCCTCTGTAGAAACCACTCTGCCATTGTACAGCAAAAATGACCATTGATAATGTGTCAAGGAATGAATGTGACTGTGTTCTAGTAAAATTTTACTTAAGGATACTGAAATTTGAAAGTCACATAATTTTTTCAAAGATTTTGTTCATTTGAGAGAGACAAAGAGAGAGAGAGAGAGAGCACAAGCGAGGAGGAGAGAGAGAAGCAGGCTCCCCGATGAGCAGGAAGCCCAACAGGGGGCTCGATCCCAGGTCCCTGGGATCATGACCTGAGCCAAAGGCAGACACTTAACCTACTGACTAACCCAGGTGCCTCCAAAGTTCACATAATTTTTAATGTGTCACAAAATATTATCCTTCCTTCACCTTTTTCAACCACATAAAAATGTAAAAACCATTCTTGGCACACAGGCTAAGAACAAAAACAGATAGTAGGCTAGATTTGGTCAGGGGGTTAATGTTTGCAAAACTGGCTCTAGAATGGTGCTCTTCTAACTTTAATGTCCATGCGTGTCACCTGAGGATTTAGTTCAAATGCAGATTTTGATTCAGGAGGTCTGGGATGGGGTCTGGAAATTCTGAATCTCTAACAAACGCCCAGGTGATGTTGACAATGTTCCATGAAACACACTAGAATGCTGGCCTAAGCAATCTCTAAAGATGCTAATTTTCCTATATCCCAGAGTTTGGGTTAACGACCTCTCTTAAGTACACACCTCTCCAAGCTGGGAAACTTGGAGCCCTCTTTCTCTATCAATACTGTTCCACCTCTAAATTCTCTCTAAGAGGCTCTGCCTCTTCTCCATCTCCAATCTCCAATGCCACTGCCCAGTCACATCCTTCAAATGGTCTCAGATCTTCAGGCTTCTTAGAGATCTTTCCTCTATTTGAGGATCTGAGAGTTCTTTCTCTCTCAAATAAAATCCAAATATTTCCCTCCCTGACTAATATTCATCTCAGTTGCGGGCTAATGCGTACAGAAAATAATTTAAATGTTAAGTTCTTCACAGTCTCACCCAACCAGTTTTGTTGATTTTGTCTTGCACATTTTCTAATTATAATAATAACCACAGCCCCAAATTTTTGTCAAGCTCTTACTATGTATAAGGCACAACTGTATTTCTTTCATCCGCTCCAGACAACTGTATGAAGTAAGTCCTGTCACCTCCATCTTATAGATAAGGGAACCGAGACATAAAGAGTTTAGTAAACAATAGAGCTCATAAACCATAGAGTGAGGATTCTGACTTCAGAGCCCACAGCCTAATCACTAAGGCGTATTCCCTCACAAAGTTAGTTCACATGCTCATCATGCTTAATCACTTAAGGGTCCCTAACATGGGCTGTGTCATTTCTGGCCATGAGCCTCTGCAGCTGTTCACCCTCTGCCTACAACCTCCTAACACCATCATCTCTTGTGTTCTTCTCATCTCTAAATACTCAGCTCCTCTCCCTAAGGAATACAGATGCACACAGAGTCATTACTCTTTTTCTGTGTCTGATTCCCCTACTCACATTGACCTTGTACCTCCATTAATTAATACTATGCTTTGTAGGTAGTAGGTGTTCCAAAAATACTTGATGGATGAACAAGAGGATAGGATGAATGGGTCAATTCATTTAGTACTATCTTTTAAACTATCTTTAGCATAAGTTCCACATCTGTATAGAAAAGGGATTGGGGTGCCTGGGTGACTCAGTGGGTTAAGCATCTGCCTTAGGCTCAGGTCATGATCTCAGGGTCCCAGGATTGAGCCCCACATTGGGCTCCCTGCTCCCTGCTTCTCCCTCTCCCTCTGCCTGCCACTCCCCCTGCTTGGGCTCTCTCACTTTCTTTCTATCAAATAAACAAATAAAATCTTTAAAAAAAAAAGAAAGAAAAGAGATGGAATCAGATAAGTTCTAAATTATTCCCATCAGCATTCATCATGTATTCATTCATTAATTCATTCATTCACTCCCATATTTATTAAGTCTCTACAACATGTCAGGCATGATTCTGGGTCCTGAGCATACAATAGTAAGGAAAGCGAAATCTCTTCCTTTGGGCTTTTTGCAGTCTGATGAGAGAGAGAGAGAATACTGCGGGTCAGTGATAAATGCCATAGAAGGAACAAGATGAGGATGTGGAGAAAGGGGAACCCTCTTATACTGTTGGTGGGAATGCAAGTTGGTGCAGCCACTTTGGAAAACAGTGTGGAGATTCCTCAAGAAATTAAAAATAGAGCTACCCTATGACCCTGCAATTGCACTACTGGGTATTTACCCCAAAGATACAGATGTAGTGAGAAGAAGGGCCATATATACCCCAATGTTCATAGCAGCAATGGCCACAATCGCCAAACTGTGGAAAGAGCCAAGATGCCCTTCAACAGACAAATGGATAAAGAAGATATGGTCCATATATACAATGGAATATTATGCCTCCATCAGGAAGGATGAATACCCAACTTTTGTATCAACATGGATGGGACTGGAAGAGATTATGATGTGTGAAATAAGTCAAGCAGAGAAAGTCAATTATCATATGGTTTCACTTACTTGTGGAGCATAAGGAGTAACATGGAGGACATTAGAAGAAGGAAAGGAAAAGTGAATTGGGGAAAATCGGAGTGGGGGACAAACCATGAGAGACTGTGGACTCTGAGAAACAAACTGAGGGTTTTGGAGGGAGGGGAGTGGGGGGATGAGTGAGCCTGGTGGTGAGTATTGAGGAGGGCACGTATTGCATGGAGGAGGGTATGGTGCATAAACAATGAATCTTGGAACACTGAAAAAATAAAATAAAATTTAAATTAAAAAAAGATGTCGACTAAAGGAGCACTCTTTTAAACAGATATTCACACACACATACTCGTATTATGCAAGTAAGAATCGGTTCCTTTGGTCTTTAAAAGACAGGTAATGCCAACATGGCAAAAATCTGGAATGTTGGCAAAGGACAGAGGGACTCCTGAGTTTAGGTTGATGATACCGTGCTTTTGGGGCCTTCACATCGTAGTAGTTTTGCAATTGATATAATCAGTTGCTAGTAACCTGTTCCTGGGTGTACATTTAAATTAGGACACTGAAATAAGAAAAGTGGGGGAATGGGAAATAACCATTTCCCATAGTTTGAGAAACAGTTATCTTTTAGGGGAAATGAAATTCACACTTGTTCCATTGTATATGAAAAACACAAATGACTTCATTCAAGTTGAATTAAGTTCCAAGTACTGGATTAGTTTAACAATAATCATCATTTTCCTTACTTTTCATCGTACTTGTCAGTCATTTTTTACCATGTGTAGAATGACAATTACAATAAAAATATAAGCACATCTATAGGAAAAAAATATAACCTGGAATCCTCACAGAATTTTCATAAAGCCCCAGTAAGGTGAACTTATAAATTGATCTAGTAAAGATTAAAAACAGCAGATAACTTGACTTAGACTGACCACAAATTCATAGCAAAAATAGGTATAAACCCAGGAGCCTAAACATACTTTTCTAAGTTCATAACTCAGAATTTTCTTTACCTTTTTTAAAATTCTGCTTCACCTTAATTAAATGTATCTGTATCATCCGTAATATATTTGACAATTCATTTAACCTTAACGATAACAATTTTGTTCAAGCACAGGATAGTTTTCAAATAAATGGTCTTATGTGGAAATCTATGTTTGTGAACATAAGTCATTGCACTTTCTATAAAAAAACATGAGAATACGGAACAATGAAATATGTTTTCTTGTACAAATGTGTTTTCTTATAGACAACATGGCTAAAGGAAAATAGTTCATAGAAATAAAGCCTACCTCATGGAAAAATAGCTAATAGAAAATAATGTTTTCATAATGCTTATAGTAAAATTACTTCTAGAAAGTACTTAAATGTACTAATGAAACAGAATTGTCTTTAGCGTAGACTAGGCATAGAATAAAAATAGATTAATATGCCCTTCTTACCAAGGAAGGCTAAAGAATGTTAGTGAAGATATACCCAAATAGAATCTTAGTTCTCTTAATTTCTTAAAGAGTATGTTTATTAGTATGATTTATCCCCAAAGGGTTTATGGTTTATTCATATTGACAGAAGGAGTGGAATTTGGAACACATCCTAGAACTTCAGTATGCAATTAAATGACTTTAGCTAGTATCCTTGATGCTTTTACCATTAAAAAAAAAAAAAAAAAAAAGCCTCCATCCCTCTACATTCAGTTCTCTCCAAACACAAGGTTCTGTGTGTGGGAGAGGAGTCTCCCCTTTCCTGTCTCATCAGAGCATGAATGCAAATGTGACTACATTGATTGAGGGGAGGTATTGCCTACCATATGGCCCTCCTCAATGGAGTCAACATGAGGAGGGGCTCTTTGCTGACAGAGAACTAAGCAGGGAACAAAGTGAACACCTGGTCAGATAAAAATCCATCAGGATACTTGAATTGGCTGCCCAGTTTCCAAATTATTTGCAGGCATCAAGTCCAAGGTAAAATGAAATGTGCCCCTCTTGCGTATTTCAGTAATTACTGTGGCGTCAGAATGTGTACGACATGCCCCTGAATGGAAAAACCTCCTCAATTGGCTGGTGTGATTTTTAACTCTACTGAAGGGGATGGTTAAGATATGGTAAACAGCATAAGAGATTAGAAACGGAGAATCCTCCCTGTTTCTTCATTGGGGGGCATGCCAGCACAGTGTGGCTTGGAGGAAAACCACTTGCCCTATCTTCATCTTGGCCATTTGGGAAGATGCCAACAGGAAGCATAGAGACTCTTGCTCCCCTCTTAAACCTTCAAGAGTCTGTGAGGTCTTGGACTCTCCTATGAAGGTAGAAGAAGAAGGATAAATGTGACAGGTCAGTCTTTCTCTTTCCTAGCTCTCCTATCAGCTCTTCTTTGTCCTTCCCGTTTATAGAGCAGAACTTCTATATCAGCTGGGAAAGTGATGGCAGCACAAGATTTGGAATCATTGGATGCACAGGTAAAGGCTGCTTATCAGTAAGTGCAGCAGGCCATGGTAAACTCAGTGAGCTCCTATAATGAGTGCCCAAGAGCAGAGGGGAAACCTTGAGTCTCTAAAAAAAGCAACTCAGCCTTAAGCTTGGTCAGCCCGGGCAAGTGCTCAAAATGGTGATTTCAAGGCCAGACTAATGAGCTAATAAATTATAGTCACTTCGCACGCAACATGGTAGGATTTCTCCTGCTGAGTTGAATCAGGTAGCAATCTAGGCTAACCTTTAAAATCTGATTTGAAATCTCCCAATAAGGTAGCCGGATAGATTCAGCCTCTATTTTAGATATGAAGGCCCAAATTCTTGTCCCTTTGTGTCAGAAATATCTCCAGAGCAGTAGAGATTTTGTCCCCCACGGGACAGTTGGCAATGTCAGGAGACATTTTTACTTGTGACTACATAGGGGACAGGGATGTTACTCGCATCTAGTAGATGGAAGTTGGAGATGCTGCTCAACACCCTACAATACACAGGACAGCCCCTTTGCCCCCACAAAGAATGATCTGGTCCAAAATCTCAACAGTGCTAAAGTCTTATCAAGAAACCCTTCCCTAGAACATACAAAGTAGGTAAATCATAGCTAGTTTGACCAAAAAGAGTGAACTGGCAACATCTGGCTCCTAACTGGAGAGGCAGGAATGGGCAAAACCTCTAAGTGTACTTGAGTTCCCACTGGACATGAGTTAGTCAAGTAAATCCTGTATGGAGTCCTATTGAGCATAATGCATTTGTCCTATGAAAATGACTAAAATGAAAAAGGAGTAAAATCATCATTATTTCTGGCAGAGAGCCTCATCATCTTGAGTTGTGCGATGTGTCCTGCAGATGGGTAAGATTTAACGAGCATGCTCAATTAGCTCCATTACCTCCACCTACGGTGAAAGTCATCACATTGTTAGAGTGCTTGAGGCTTCAAACTCCTCTTAATCTGCCCAAATTCATAACAAAATAAAGCATCGCTAAAACCTTTCCACTTACACTGGGAATCTGATGGACTAATGGACCTACACATACGTGGCAAAATAATGGATGTTAGATTAATCCCTCTGATCAATGAGTACACTCATTCAGAGTTATCATGGAAATAATCTATGAATCATTGCATTAATTATGCTTCTATGTTTTAATTAAGTTTACATATTGGCAGAAAAAGCAGAAAGATGGCTAAAAGCATGTGTGTGTATATATGTACATTTTTTCTGGATAGTTCTCTGAAAAACAATCACATGACTAGGCAGTTAATTAGAATGTCAGCAAAGAGGCAGTGGCGCCATTTTACTATTTCCATCTTGCAACGATACTATCTCTCCATAACAGATCTGCCACCAAAGCAGAAGTTCTGATGACAGAAGAGGCATTTAGATTTAATTTCCCTCTGATCAAAATTTCATCAAACTTGAAAAAAAGGTCAGACTCTGTTAACTCAAGGCCCAGGGCATGGCAGTCCCACGTGTGGAGGATTTCAGGGATGCAGCTCAAGTATATGACGTGATTTATCCTTCCTCTAGAAACCATAGGGTCCCCAGAAGTTCTCGGCCTGCTCAATTTTATCTTCAGAAACTACTGGGGAGATGGGCCATTTCCCTTGCTGACCCTTCCTATAAAAGGTTAGGACACTTGTGAGTCATTTCATCATGAATCCAATTCCCAGAGCAACACATGACAATGAGACTGAGGACACAGGATCTCCCATCCTCCCATGTCACCTGTTTTTGCATTATAAGCACACGGTACAAGAACTGGCCTTTCTCACTGTGGCAATTGGGACAGGCATTAAGTGGCCACATCCTCGGCCTCTCACAAGGCCCCCTGTGCTTGTTATGCAGTGATGAGATGCTAATCGCAGGGGACTCTTCCTGAAATCATCCTTCTCCCAGCACGGTGACACCAGCCCTAAAGGTGTCCAAGTGAGTACTTTAACTAATAGGCTGTTTTGAGGACTTTGGATAGAGAAATGGGTGTGAGGGTCATGACCAATAAAGATAATGAGCATTTGCACTGTTAGATGCCATTTCCAACTAAATCAAACCCTTCTAGCCAGTAAGAAAAAGGTGAGGGGAAAAAAAATCAAACAGCAAATCTGCTGAGAAGCCCAAATGGGCCCATCTTCCACCTCTCCTCTCATTTTTTCTTAATAACACCAAAAAGAAAGCAGAGGTAGCAAGGGGGCAGTTTTTCTTCTAGATAAAATATAGTGGGATAGAAAAGTCTGAATATTCATTTAGCAATAATTGTCAAATTCTGTTGTCCATCATGGGTGAGAACAAAGCATCACTGCAAGGGACTGAACCAAGGTTAGTCACCTAAGATAGCATGTTAGGGCCACGAGGCCACTGGCCCAACACCTTCATTTTAAAGAGGAGGAAGCTGGGGCACCTGGGTGGTTCAGTCTGCTGAGCGTCTGTCTTCAGCTCAGGTCATGATCCTGGAGTCCTGGGATCGAGCCCCGTGTTGGGCTCTTTGCTCAGAGGGCAGTCTACTTCTCCCTCTCCCCCTGCTCCTTCTCCTTCTCTCTCACTCTCTCTCTCTCAAATAAATAGATAAAATCTTTAAAAATAAATGAATTAATTAAGAAGAGGAAGCTGAGGCACAGAGACGGTGAATGCTTTGCTCAAACAATTCTCAAGAGCACCAGGAAGCAGAACTTCCCACGTCATCCTATTGCATCCCCTCTCTGTTCCACTATTCAGATCCACCACTGGGATGCCTTTCCAGAGCCCAACATCTCCTTGCTCAAGCTGCTGAAGACAATTTGAGAGTGCGAAGGAATTGGTTCTTCCTAACTTTCAAATCCAAACTGGGTGTTGGAACTTGGGGTTGGCTCTTCCTAGCCAGGAAGATATTTGTCTGAATCTGAGCAATCCCAAATGTTAATATAAGAATCCTGTTTGCCAAAGGCTTACTGCATGAACTTGGTCCACTGAGAGCCCAGGGCCCCCTAGCACCTGCATGTATAGATTATAACCTTGACTGAACCCCCAGCAGAGGAGGTGATGAACGTAGCTGCCATTAGTCTATGCCTTTTACCTCCCCTGTTTCAATTGTCTTCGACTCTCACCTGAGCCCACGGGAAAGCTGCGCAGCAAGAAACACAAAAAGAAGGGAGGCCTCTTAAACTCTTAAACTCCAGGCCTCTTGAGCTCCTAGCTGCAAATTTCCTTTCATTCAAAAGAACACTCTCCACCTTTTTTCTCAGCACAACACTTACCATGCCCATGAGGGGGGGAAAGTGTTTCTCACCAGGAATAAGCTGTAAGGTATATTTGAAAATTGAGATTTTTGAATAGCAATTGGCATCTCTCGGTGCCTTTCAGATGGGGGCCATCTAACTGCAAAGTGACATTTTGTGATGCTGACGTAGTGGAGACCCAGGGAAAAACCACAATCAATTCGTTTCTAAAACACAGGCTCAAGAAACTGGGACCTAGCATTAAACCCGGAAGATCTTTTATGATTGTTCGTCAAAGGAAAATAGCAAGAGACATTCATTTTTCAAATTATTCTCCCTCACTAGCCTCTCTCATTGCTATTACCATGAGCAATATCATTCTTTACCCACTGCAGGAACCTTTTGTGAGCAAAATACCATAGAAAATCTTTACTTTCAAATCCATTCACTCCTGGCAAGAAACAATCCTGGATGAACTTTTAGAGTGCCCAGCTGAGTAAATGAGTGACCTTTGGTTGATCTAATTTACTTGTCTCTTTTTATCCACATATGATTTATATTACATGCGTATTTAAGCACTGCCTTTGTCTTCTAGCACCTGTAAGTCCTTCATGATCATTAGTTGAGCCTTGCAGTCCATTTGAAAGAAGAGGTGTTTTACCTTTGGAGAGGTGGAGAAAATTCTGGGAGGATTGCAAGTCTCATGGAGGCAGAGTCATGACTCAAGCCCTAGAGGGAGCTCAGTACATTTCCCAACCCCCTCCAGGCAGCTTAACTATTCATAAATGTGTGGCCATAATATTAAGTTCCCACTAACTACATAATTGCATTTGTGAACGCTGGCAGAGCTGCATTCGCTCCTGGGTGCTCTTGGAAAGTTGGCCAAAGGGATGGAAAATGAGAGTGTGGGAGCGGGACTAGAGTGAGGCCAGCCAGAGAGGAAATAGTGAAGTTTGGGATGTCTTAATCTTCTTAAAACTGGTGTTCTTTATAATAGGGTCAAGCAGCCGTGCAGAAGAGGCACTGGAGGGAGTCAAAGCTGGAGGCCAGGAGGCCAGTTCAGATGTCTTTCTAGGATCAATCCAGGAAGTGTAGTGGTTAGGGGCACAATTTTTGGTATCAGTCAATTATGAGTTAGAATGCTGGCTTTGTGACTCACCTAGATGTGCGGGCAATTTATTTCCCTTCTTCAAGACTCCATATTTGTACCTGTAAAATGGAACTAATGAAAACTCCCAGAGCGCAGTAGAGATTTATAAGGTAAATATAAATCACTCAGCACAATATTCAGTACGATAAATGTTCAATTGTACTCAGAAAAACTTAAATAGTCCTTATGTGTGCTGGGCATTGCTCAATTATTCATTGAATAGTCACAACAACTCAGAAAGTGGGCCTTAACATGTTGCCTCCATTTCACAGATAAGAGAATTAAGGTACAGAAGGAATTAGTAGTTTAAGTCATGGAGCCAGAATTCAAACCCACACACTGTCTCCAGAATCTGTGCTCCATATCATTCTTCTACTAATGGCCACTAGTGTTCATCACTAAGGCCATAGATTAGGAATGAAGACAGAGTTAAGATATACTGAAGAATGAGTACCTGAGAGGATGTATGGATGACGAGAGAAGGGATATCCAAGACTGGTGTTTTGATTTAAGTGGTGCTCCATAGTATCTCTTATGGTGGTAGGGAATACAGAAAGAGAGGCATGTTTGGAATGTGTGGAGCAAGTCTGATGTGTCTGTAGAATATTCAGGCACAATGGCTAATACACAGGTGGATATATGGATCTAGAGCTGAAGAAAAAAGTTAGGGGAGATGTTATAGATTTGAGAGTCATCAGAAGATACTTGGGAACAGGAGTCATGTGAGTAGATAAGGTCACACTCACAGTGGATGAGAAAGGAAGAAGGCTGAAGGAAATTCCACTGGGAAAGAAGAGGGGGACACAAATAGTTAAGGGTTGAACACACAAGAACCTGTAAAGGAGAGCAAGGAGTGCCTGAGGAAGGAGAATATTGGATGGAAGCCAAGAGAGAAGAAGGTTTCAACAGTCTTCTGCTTTAAAACTGTATTTTTTAATTGGGGAAAATATTTTATCTTCCTCCACTTACCTTTTCAGGATACTACTCCCCAATGAAATACAAAGAATTTAAAAGTTGGATTAGTGCCACACTCATTTATTTCCTGGGAAAATAAGATACCCACATCATGATCTAAGGGAGGTCAGTGGGCCCCTCCTTCTCCCCATCTCTGACTGTCAAGGAGTCAACTCAGAGACTACCGCCATTCTTCATCTCAAAGTCTCTCTCCTCCATGACACTCTTCCGGGCACTCCAGTTGGAATTAAAACCATGTTCCCTTGTAGCCCTAGAGAATTCTCTACATATCTAGACCACATCATTTTTCTCAGTCTGATTCATACCACAGTTGTTTGTATATCACTTGCTAGACTAAAAATCCATTGATGGCAGGGGCCATATTATTTTATCAGTTCTGTTCCACTAATTCCTGTGCCGTGTCGGACACACAGGGTGTGCTAAATAAATGTCTGTGGACCATGAATGAATTTAAATCTTTAGTGAAAGCATAACAGATAAATTCAAGTCAACCTCCACCTTTCTCTGGATTCATCCCAATTCACTGCACCTCTTTGTGTGGACATACAGTACTATGTTTCCACGTCTGTAAGGTGAGTAAAATAGAGCTAGTGGGAACTAAATGAGATTATACACTTAAAACAGTGAGCATCCAATGCTCATTAGCTATTAAGTACCAGCTTCTCAGCTCGAGGGCTGGCCAAGCCCTTGAATGAAGGGTTTTTAGAAATCCCTTGCCTTGTTTGGACTTGGACCCCTCATAGACCCAGGGGTCCTGGTTCCCAACCCACCCCTTTAACTCCTGTCCTGCAAGATTTATAGCCTAACTGTGACAACTAATTTTGGAACTGTAATGCCTCCTGTCATCTTCCATAAATTTGACATAAATAAATCACAAAATACCCTTTTTATATCGCTTTTTATCTTGCCACGCTTCTTGTTTCTTTTGGAAACAGTTTTTATGGCAAATGCAGAGTGTAAATCCACCCAGCAATAAAGCATGCCAAACAAGCGTGTAGAACAGGCACCTGAGAGGAAATTACCCACCATTTGCAGCGCTCCACACAATTATCAGCAGGATGTTCTGGAGTGGGCCTATTCAACGCACCGCACTGGATTCCTTACACACAACTTGCATAGCCCCCATGTAAACAACGTCATTGAACAACAGCAAGTGGGTACCCACTGATCCTCGACTTTATGCTGGCCTCCTCTTGGGGTCACATGGACTCTAGACCTCGCACGTCATCCCCCCCGCTGCCTGTTTCTTCGGAAAGGTCATTTCTCCTAAGGCGGTGCGGTCCCACCAAATTTTCTGCAATGATGGAAAGTTCTGTATCCGTGCCGACCAGTACAGTGGCCACCGGCCCCTTGTGGCTACTGGACGCTTGACATGTGGGTAGTGAGACAGAGGAACTAGATTTTAAATTTTAAGTGCAATCTGTTTAAATGTCAATAGCCACATGGGGCTAGTGGCTACCTTAGGGACAGCACAGTAAAGGCTGTTTGATAGATCTTCGTGTCAGATACCCTATCACGCACATCTTCAATTTCAAGTGCCAGGAATCACACTAAGTATCCACTAAGTACTTTCTCACACATCCTCTCCTTTCATCCTAATGGTGACTCCCTGGAGTAGGTATCATTACCTCCATCATCTAAATGAGGCGCCTAAAGTGGAGAGATCCAGTGATAAGTCTGAGGTCTTTGGACTAACATGTGGTAGAGCAGAGACTTGAACCCAGGGCTGTCTGTCAAAGCCTTGCTCCTCTCCAAGCCGTGCTTAGACCAGGCATCCTGGCTTCAGGTTCTTACGCTGGAATCATTAGGGCAATCTTTCCGTGAATTTGTTAGCACCATGGGGCTCAACATTTACATCAGCAAAGCTCTTCATCTAGGAATGGACACAGCTAGCTTCTCATCACGCCTTCCCACCCACTAGCTGTTGGAGTGAGCCCATGTACTTTCAGACATTTTTTCTCATGTGTGTGGATGGGAAGAAACGCCGGCTCCTGCCTGCCTCACAGGCTTGTTGGGAGCATATGTGGGACCCATTCGAGGATGGGCTAAAACATGCTACATAGATGTAAGGCCTTCTTATTAAAGGAAATTCTGATGAATCCTACCGAACCCTATTTATTTCCTGCCTGAGTTGCCACAAAATCCATGTGCAATATTACCCACATCGATACTCACCAAACACCCCTAAAAGCCTACATTCTGTGTAGCAAAATTAAAGGAACGCATCCCATGAACTTTTTATAATACCAAATTAAAGCAATGACAATCCACAGCAGAAAACCCACCCCACCGCGCACCGATTATTAGCATGTTAATTTCTACGTCTCAGCTTTTGAAAATGATTCTGGGAACTACTTATTGAATTTTTAATTTGCAGATTATCGACCAAATTGGCTGCAATGGCTCTGAGCAATGGGGCCCACATGTCAGCTGGGCAGGTGAAGGAGATGTGAGTAGACAAGTCCGGCTCCCATTGCGATGGGAGGAGTTGGGCTGCCTGGGAACTGGGCTCCTTAGTGGTTCATAAGAGCTTCAGGTTCAAGGGAAAGAATGATACATTTCCCATATGTGTGTATGGGGGGTGGGAGGGATACAAGAATTCTGCACGATGGAGGCTTCTGAGAATTATTCTTCAATCTAAATTTCCAAAGCCCTATTTAGGAGGTTTATCTTTTAATATACATCCTCCCTCTTTCTTTCCTGTCCTTTCTTCCTCCTTCCTTCCCTCCCTCCCTCCTTCCCTCCCTCTTTCCTTCTCTCCTTTCTTCCTTCCTCCCCTCCTTCCTTCCTTCCTTCCTCCTTTCTCCTCTCTTCTCTCCATCTTCCCTCCTTTGCTCTGGGGCTACCATAATGAATAAGGCAGATCCTGTCTCTGCTTGCACAGAGCTCACAGCCCAGCTGAAGGGTCAGAAGACAGAAACTGTGTGACACAACAATGTGACAAGGGCTATGTATGGAAGTACGGAGGGAACAGTGGCCCAGAGATGGGGAGGAAGAATATCTTCCTAGAAACCTTCCTAGAAAAACAAAAGAAATCTTCCTAGAAAAACAAAATTAAAGAAGGAGCAGGAGACAGTCAAATGGGTGAAGGCAGAGAATGTTTCAGGTCACGGGAACAACAGGCGAGAAGAACGAGAAGTCAGAAAGCCCTTGGCGCTATCCTTCCCAAGGGCAGCTGGTCCTAAGTGTGCCCCTCTCTGATGGAAGCGACAGAGCCCAATGGCTGAAAGCCTCCACTCCCAAATCAGGCAGAAGGCAGCATAGCCCCAGATCCCATAAGCACCACTTGTTAACTACATGTATTCTAGCAAGAGACTTAACCCTTCCAAGCCTTATTCTCCACATCTGTAAAATGGGAATTGTGAGAGTATTTTCGTGAGAATTAGAGAAGGGTACGTTGGGGAGAGCAGGTGTCACAGCACCTGTAAAGGCTGCATAAACACTAGGGGTGGCCACTTTGTCCTCAGCACCATGATCATCCTCTTACAGAACTGGCTGTGAGAGAACGAGGCTTCATCCGCTATCAGCCAATCCGGCGCCTCCTTCCTTCAGGTCAATGACGACCCCACAGCACCCAACAATCCTCTCAGACCACTCTGGAGATATCGCCTTCACCCTTCCATTCATTCCCTATTCACCACCCTCGTTTTCTCCTGCATCTCTTATTTCTGCAACTAGATCATAACAATTTATTCTTAATAAATGCCTTATTAAAATAAGAACGACTGAGACTTTGCACTTGCCCAGAACTTTGTAGTTGGCAAAGGGCTTTCACCAGAGGGATGGTTATGAAGATCTGTGGAATTATCCTCTCAGCCAGGAGGGCAAGTATTATAATCCTCACTCTACTGCCAGGAGCTCGGAGTCTTAGAAAAACACAGAAGTTGAGTGACTTGTCGAAAGCCACACAGCGGTCTCATGGTTGAGCTGGGACTCAGACCTTATAGCCACAATACTAAATATCAGTGAGAGTCTTGATAAAATGGCTAAAATCTGTTGGGTGCTTAAGGTGTGTGCTGTTGTAAAAATATTGCATGTATAAAGCACATTAACCTCACAATAATCCCATGAAGCAGTGACTACCATTTTGTGCTGTGTTACAGACAAGGAGACTGAGTCACGGAGACGTTAAACAGCTTGCCTGGGGTTGCTAAACTAGCAAGGATGCAGCCTCCCTTGACTTCTCTGATACTTGCTAGGAATCCTCTAGTGCTGGGAAGAACACACTGACTATCGGAGAGGCTCAACGAATATTTATTTATTAATATTCATAACAGCTTACTCTACTGTTGGGAGAATACGTATCTTGGAGTATTGGAAGGCTCTGATTGTTTATTTTGTTCCAAAGTTCCCATAATGACCATGGCTGTCCATGAATCAACTCTCTCTAATGTTTTATATTCAATCTCAATGTCCTAGACCCATGGACATTCTGTCATCTTCTTTGTCCCTGCCATTGGGTCACCCATGGGGCCCACCCACATTGGGACACCCAGATGTGTGTCTGCCTCAAGGGCAGCTGCTAAGCATGGATTACGCCCTCTCAGCAGAAAGCAGCTTCCCTAGTATTTGCTCAAAATATCCCATCTGTCCCTTAATCTTTTCTCCCGGGATGAGTGAGGATTTCTCCTGTTCCCTTTTTCTTTTCCCACAGAGATAAAGAAACAATTCCCCTCAACATTCCAAAAGCAAACAAAAGACAGCAAGACAGTGACATGAGATACAGTTGCAGGCTAGTTACCTTGAACCTCCTATGGGATATGTGACTACCCCACTTCTCACTTACCAAAAATTTAGATAGACTTCTATGCTTTGTTTTTTTAAAGAATCTTTTATTTTTTTTTAAGATTTTTATTTATTTATCTGACAGCGTGAGAGTGAGAGAGAGCACAAGCAGAGGGAGCAGCAGGCAGAGAGAGAAGCAGGGCCCTGGCTGAGAAGGGAGCCTGATGCAGGATTCCATCCCCGGACTCCGGGATCATGACCTGAGCTGAAGGCAGACGCTCAACTGACTGAGCCACCTGGGAGCCCCAACAGACTTCTATTCTACTAGATACATTTCACCTCTGGGTTTAAGAACCCCTCTGTCAATCTGCAGGGGACTGGAGAAAAGGCTCGAGTACCAAAAAAGTCCAACTCACCATAGTGTCAACCATGGGATAAGACGGGAAACCAAATTATACATGCCACCCTTTTCCTACTGCTGCAAAGGGGTGAGGGGCTCAGGTGGCAACCTCCCTGGGCTTTGCCCCTGAAGACGAGGCCGAATGAGTTAACAGTAGTCTGTGAAATCAGATGAACCTTGCAACTCTTTGAGTGGAGCCCTATTTTGCAACTTAGCAGAAAACAAGCTGTTAGCCACATGTCCCCGCCTAGCCCCTCCAATTTTTCAAATCATGATTTATATGCTTGGCTGCTGATGTAATATGTGGTTATAGCAGGGGGTAGGTAGCCATGGGGAAGCACTACCTGGAGGTTTCGCACAGCGAACAAGCTTGCATCTGACCCTTAGAGAAGGGTGGATACAATTCATAATCATACTATGTTCTTTCCCTTCATCAGTTTATTCTCATGAGCAGTGGCCGACCCATACAGAATGTATTACCTGCAGCTGAACGACCTCAGGTCCGTACTTTACATCCTTTCTTCCTCCCTCGATGGAAAGAATACCAGGTTGGTATCTAGTCTGAGTAGTGTCAGTGACTATGATTTTGATTAAAGGTCAAAAGGTCTTCCTACTCCTTCCTACTTCCTACTTTTTTCCTTTGTAATTTTTCTAAAACAGGAAAAATTCTATTTCCTAGTTTCCTTCTCATGATATACGCCAGTCTGATATTCAGCAGAGTACTGTGGAATTGATTGTTAAAATCACACCTCCTACGCTGGTATGTGTCGGTACTCCAGTCCTCACCCCGTCTCTCCGATCCCCCTAGGATCTGACAACTAAGAGAAGGAGCACCCAGCACAGCATAGCGGGGGGTCCATTATCCCGCTCCTGGCCAGACCTGGGTCCATTCTAATTGGTAATTGCCCAAGTTGTACCTGTGGTTACATAGTCCAAATATCTCCCTAGATATATTGGATAATAAGTGCAAGAATGCTTAGAGATTTATGGAAGGTTCCAAGTAACTTTGAGAAAATATTATAGCAATAACTCATATAATCAATATGATTAGGGTACAGTATATACAGAACTACCTGATCCGTCATTTACTCAAAATCAATCCACTTCTTCAGGGAAGCACCTGAAGGATGCCCTCTCCCCAAACAACGGAGAGAGAACCCCGGACCTGTTTTTCAGGCATATGACTTGCGTGGCCAAGCTTTCTCTACTTCACATTTTTAGCAGAAAACAGCTCGTTTTCACCAAATATAAATACAAAATCTGTCATCTGGACCATCATATATACTTAGAAACAGCATGCTGTGGCTGCCGAGTTGTTTATCTTCAATGACGTTGATCAAGCAGGATGGAAACGACGAAATTCCTCCTCCCCAAATGACACTGGAATAAAGGCACAGACATTTAAAGAAATAAAGGAAACTCTGAAATGTAAAACGTCAGAGTGGTGCTCAGGAATAATGAAACTGTAAGAAGTTAAACACAATCAGGTTTAAAGAGATAATGATAAAAATGAAAATCCGAAATCTCTTGTCAGTATAGTCAACCTTGTCTAGGAAGATGAATTCAATATTTCCTGCAAATAAACAGCAGTTTCTAAAAATAGAAAGCACAGCTGTGCAAGCCAGAAAGTTTCAGAGGATCATAGGTAGTGATGGTCAAAGTATGGCTTTTTGTGACTCTGTGGGATTACAGATGAGTGATGGCAGCCCCTCAGGTAACTGAGATTTTATTAAACTGACAGACCGTAATTTAACACATCCTTGATGGAATATACATGTGTTCACTTCTCAGATATAATCTGTTATGGAAGTGCTTTGTGAAGCACTAAGCCAGTTTGTCTTTGACTGTATTCCAAGGAATCAAAGACTCATGAGATACTTAGTGAAAAATCAAACTACTATTTCATGCCATGTTTCTCTCTTAGATATTCGCAATGCTCGGCAATCTACTAAAGGCTCTGAAAAGTCCTGCAATGTTACTTTTGTCTTTTTCTTTAATCAATATTCCCCCAAGTTTGCCTGAACACAGAAAGCATTTTATTTGTCATCATTTGGAGAATATTACATTAGAAAAATATAAGATAGTATCATTATGCTATTGGAAGATTTTTGAAACACAGATTTTCTGTGCATATCTTCAGGGGTCTGATGCCAAGGGTCCTCAAAAGACCCTCTCAGGCTTCTACCTGTGACTTCCTATCTGTACCAGTGATGTTGGTTTGAGAGTCCTTCAGCTGCTGGTTAAGCAAAGATCAACTGCATTATTATTCAACTGTAGGAATTCTACCCGCTGTCAATTCCCTGGAGGATCAGATAAGCCCTTCCACTGTGGTCTTCCTGGGTTCAGGATGCTGGCTTGCAAGCTTCCCTAATTGCTTCACCCCCTCACTTCCTACCCTGCATTTTTATCAGTGGCAAGTGTTTGTAGGAAGTGCAGTCCTGTGGCTGAAGAAGGAAAGAAAATTTAGAGCAAGTGCCTTCTTTTAAGGAGAGCAGCCTTAGCAAAAACGTTACAAATTAGCTACAATATCAGGTTCTCAATCCTTTCCTGATTTCCTCAGGTGCTTGCACTTGGCACTCCAGAGGCTTTCAAACTTTATTTTCCTTTCTTTGATTGTGCAGGGAGGAAGATGGAATTCTAAAGGAAATGCATCATAAAATTTATATTTGGGCAGTCTTATCAGCATTGGACATGCATAATCTTTGCTTGCAAAGTTTTTGCTATGAAATTGCACACAAATTTGTTTCTAAAAAGAGAGAGAGAGAGAGACAGAGACAGAGATGAGAGAGAGGAAACCCTCCATGTTTCTATGGTGTTTGATGTCTATTTATATGTTTCTTAAAGATAAAGCATTTATTCTATGCATGATTTGAATTTTATGCATCTCTTCTCTTTGCCTTAACGGAAGTGAATTCTTATTGCATAGCCAAATTTCACACTCAATTTATTCTGCAGAGTAACTCCCTTCTTCCAGATGGGACTATAAACCAGTAGAAAGAAGTTTTTTAAGTGTTCCTAATTGAATATATGGGGTCTACTTCTGACAAAAAATCAAAAGCTCAGGGAAAAGCTCAGAACATCACTGGTAGAGGACACCAACAACCATAAAACAAAACAAGTGTGTTGGTGTCAGGATGGGTGGGGCTGTCATCATCGAGTCACAGACAAGGCAGCAAGAAGGAGGAAACAGTGGCTTGAGCGGTAAAAAAAGATTTCTCCAGCTTCTTTAAAAGCTACTAGAGATCAAAGAGAGGACTTCTAATGGCCTAACAAGATGAAAAGGGAGAAGACTAAGTACGAAGGCATGGCAAGCAGCCCAAGTATTAGATGGATAGAGAGGTAAGAATTAGTCACATCAGGCCCACTATTTATTGAGGTTCCAATAATGCTAACATGGGAAAAAACACTTCTCTGCTTAAGGGTGTGTGTGTATGCACACGCGCTTGTGTGAGTGTTTTCTCACAAAACCTCTGTGACAATGCTATACACAAGCAGGGCAGGCATCGGCTATGGGACCCAAAACAATAAAAGAACAATAACAATATTAACACCACCTCATAACATTTGGTGGGTGCTTATTATGTTTTAGGAAACTGTGCTAACCACGTGGCAGGTGTTATGTGATTCTCACGGTGATCTCTGAGGTCAAACCCAGTCTCTAGCATTCATGGTCCCATTAAATGCAAAATAAATATACACTGAATTAAGAAATACTGCCTTGATGTGGTGACCATGTACTTCCTCTCTTGCATATGAGAGAACTGAGTCCCAGATAGCCTGGAAGAGGTTAGGATATGACACAGGTAGTAGTTGAGAGGGCTAGCTTGTACCCAGGACTGTTGGCATCTACATTTTCTTTGGACAATACTGCCTCCGGTGGGAAGGAACATGCATAATGTTTCTTTGCAACGCAAGGTGGGGGCCTCAGGATGGGGAGCCATGACCATAGGCACAGCGGAAAGCCAAGGGAGGCGAAAGACCATGGTTAGGATACAAAGAGCCCTCTAGTTTGAATTCGAGGTCCCTTATAACTAACTGTGTGACCAAGTTAGCCAATTTCTTGATCTTGGCCTCTTTATCCATAAAATGGGAGAATTGAAATCTAGATTAGTTAATTATGAAAATTTGAGATTGTACAGAAAAAGTGGTGTTTAAGTATTCAAAACTGTAAATTTTAATTTTGTCATGTGTAATAAAGATAAGAATCCCAGTTGCCTAATTTGCTGAGTGACACCCCATCATATGACCATGCAAGAATAAGGACCACATGGGATCTTGGTTTCTTTATCACTCTGAGTAGTTGAGTCGAATTATGGAGCATTGATGGAGTCTCTTCCAGATTTAAGTTATGCAACTGACTCCTAACAGCCTATGCATTAATAGTGCAGGTGGGATTTCTGAATTCAAATTCTTGCTCAACTGCTTACAAGTTAGGAGATCTTGGGCAACTGACTTAATCTCTGAGGACCTCCATTTCTAATTTCTAATAGACAAATAAGGACTTACTGCTCTCAGTTTCGACATCTGAAATACACATATAGTCATAATAATAGTTACTGGATCCAGTCATTGTAGTGCTCGAATAAGTTAATACACTGGAATCAAAGTCTGGCCAGTTAATGTCGGCAGGGATGATAAAAGTAACAGTGATGAGGATGATGGTAGCCATTTATCAGCCAGCTATTGGGGATTGAAATTCTCACCATACTAGTAAGCCAGGTTTGGCTTAGCAGATATGAAACATCAGAAAAATGGAGGGTGGAATTTGGAATGAACATGCATGAGGGCATGCAAGCTTTGATGGGAGCAGGAAAGAGAAACTAAGAAACGTTTACATAGTCATTAAATAAAGAACATTCTTAAAATCTAGTGGTTCTGCTACAAACACCTCTCTAGTAATATAAGCTTGAAACCCTGAAAGAGGAAGATATTTGGTCTCTAGGGTGAGAGATGCTCTGGAAAATAGACGTGTGATACTAAACGTGTTAGGGGTCAAGATGGGTGTATTGACTCCTTCATGGACAGATCTCTCTTGGATGTGGGAATTGAAGTGGGATATACAACTTTCACTCCCCAACAGAGGTCTAACGTATCTGTTCATACAATGCTCTAAATGGACCATTTATCCAGACAACTTTTACAGTAGTTTCTTTGGACTAAACTGTGTCTCCCCCAAATTCACATGGTAAAGCTCTAACCCCTAACATAATTGTATTTAGTCAGAAGAAAGACATTAAGGTTAAATGTGATCATAAGAGTACATTTGGAGCAAGGAAAGTCATTAAGGTGATATGTGATCATAAGATTAGTACTATAGTCCTATAGTACTGATATTTTTGTTTTGTTTTGTTTTGTTTTTTTAAAGTAGGCTCCATGCCCAGCATGGAGTCCAACATAGGGCCTGAACTCATGACCCCAGATCAAGACCTGAGCTGAGATCAAGAGTCAGACGCTTAACTGACTGAGCCACCCGGGTGCCCCAATAATGACATCTATATAAGAAAAGGAAGAAACACCAGAATTGTGCGTGCAAAGAAAAAAGACCATGTGAAGACACAAGGATGAGAAGGTGGCCACCTGCAATCCAAGGAGAGGCCTCGGAAGAAACCCGCCCTACCAGAAACTTGATCTCAGACTTCCAGCCTCCAGAACTGTGGGGAAATAAATTTCTATGGGTTAAGCCACCCAGTCTGTGGTGTCTTCCAATGGCAACCACACTCACCTAGATAGCAGCTCTAAGAACTTGTAGGCTTAGAGAGTTCCTTTGCTTAACTGTTGAGGAAGAAGCAGGAGGAAAGGTAGAAGGCATTGTAGGAGAGGGAAAAAGAGAGGGAAGAGGAGGAAGAGGTGCAGGAGGAGGAGGAGAACAACATTCCTTAAGATCCAGTCTCGGTTACAATACAAAATCATCACTGCTGAGAAATCTTCCCATGACCGTCCACAGAGGATGGAACTCACCTCACACAGTGCTCAGCCCCACGCATGGTACAATGTCCACTCTGCCTTCCTCTGCCCGTGCTCTAAAACCACAAGGATTTGTCACCTGGTAGCTTTTCTGGTCATGGCCTTTGCTGAAATTGAGCCCAAAGCAAAACGATATTCTAAGTAAAATCATCTCCATCCAAAAGAGAAGAAGAAAATGGAAGGTTAGCTGTCTGCAAAGCTTCTTACTTAAAAGATAAAGAAAAGAGTGGAAAGAAAAGGAAAGAAGAAAAGAAGCAAATCTCAAAGAAGCCATCTACCGTATATGTGGCCGCAATGAGTGAAAAATTAAAGCATCAGAGAAATGGATAGCTCGAAGATGAATACAAATGTGAAAAAGTAAAGCATTTTTCACTTTCTTTCCACTTCTATCATCATCAACACGCCTTCCCATCCCACCTTGAAGGTTAACAGGGTACCTGTTTGCCAGTAATAAAGGTAAAAAGCATTTCAAGTCATGACTATGTTATAAGCCTCCTGATACATTTTCATCATGATTTATATTAAAAGTATATTAGCTTGCCTTCTCTTTCACATACTAGGGCAGACCACGTAAGCTTAACAAAACCACTACCACATTGTACAACAGGGCAGAGAGCTCCATCACAATGACAGTATTTTCAGATGGCATTTACAGGACTCCATTCAGATCCGAGCGGCCATCCTCAGCAGCCACCCCCCAGCCTTCAAGCTTCGAGTTTTGCTTCCTTACCAGCTAAAGAAAACTCCAGCATTACTTTGAACCCACTCCAACCTGACAGGGGAGGACCATTTGAAAGGAAATTATATATTCAATAGTAAAACACTTGCCTGTTAAGGTCACCTAACCATCTTACTCTATTCTGTTTGAATTTACTGGCTAGAGACTACTTTAATTCATTTTATAGCAGAACAGTTAGATTATGCTCCATTTATTACAAACATTTGGTTTGTATAGAAGATTTGCTATGTTTTATTAATCCATCACATAGTCTTTCTAAAAATATGATGAATGAGGTAGCATAAAATGTCATTCTTTTATACACTTTAGGTGCTTTGGCAATTAACACGTCAGCCTTTGCAGCTCTTCTGAATCAAAGGCTGTTTTCTGATATGGATCCATCTTGCCCACATCATCTATGGAATTACAAAACATATGATAAATCCAAGAGTTTGACAGTGTTATTTCTATCAGGTTAACCCTATCTGATAAACTCAAATCAGCAGCAAAACTACACCAGATTAATGAAAACCCATCACAAAGTGCACCATCCCATTTCATTCCTGGGGAATTACAGCTAAGATACATTCTAAAACATGCAGAACAAATGGGGCAGACTTTTTTGAAGTATATTTTATTTAAAGTGACTGGTGGAAAAAAAAAAAAAAAACACCCGCAGAAATGTATGTTCACCACATCATGTCCAAGAAGCTGAAACAGGAACAAAATAAAATGAAATGTGTTTTTCACAGATGAACAAAAGCTTCTTCAATTATAAAAGAGTAAACTGATAATAGAATCCCAGAGACAAAGAAGTAATATGAACACATGGCTCACCACTTACCGTATATACAGCATGGAAGTAAGTTACACTTTATTGCACATAGAAAGAGACAGGGAAAGAGTAAAAAAAAAGACAGAAAATAGAGGAAAAATAAAAGCTGCACATTTTACTACACTTAGCCCAGGCTACATTCAAGCAATAATTTCAGGTCTAAAAATGGTTTAACCCAATAATTTAGCAAAAATTCTGGTTTTATGTAATTATTGAAGGGCGCTAGCACCATTTTTTTTATTTCAGAAGATAAAATTGTCATATTCAGATGCTGACCTTTTACCATGCAATATAAAACCATTAATAAAAATTTATTTTAACACCAACAAGCCCAAAATGCTTTGAAATATCAATTTTTAAAGGATACTTTCTCCTGTATCCTTTATTATAAATGTTACACAGACAAAGGCAGAAACCAAAAATCAATTTTTAATATATTTCTTCCTACCACAGGGCATGAGAAACATTAATGGTTTCTGCATCTACATGGTTACAATTATTAGCTTTGCCTTTCTAACGCACTGCTCATAAAGTATGCTCAGCTTATGATTTGGGGGATGGGGTGCTGTTCTTAAGGTTTCTCTGGATGTAAGTTAATAAGCAACAATCCAGGATCTTGAGAGTCATGCCATTACTTGCTTCCCCCATCCAGCATCCTGATATTTACATGATCACTTACACGGAAGCCGCAGAACAACTTAAAACTTAATGATCCCAATTCACAACCCTGCAGGGGGGATAAGAAGCTGCTGTAAACCTATTGAGGGATGTTGCCATGGGTCCTCGCTGTACAGAAGGGGAAAATAACCACACCGATGGCTTTGTTTCACCTTGACTCAGATAGACTCAGATGTATTTTGTGCTCTTCAGATATATTCTTCACGCTGGATCCAATGTCTTTAGGGCGATTGCTCAGACAGATAGAGTGGACATCTCCTCTTTCATCCTCTCCCAGGGCCTGATCTCTCTGGAGGACCACTTCTCTCTCCCGGAGGGGGGTCTTACTGGTATTGTTAATTTGAGTACATTGCTGTCTCCTAGACAATCAGGGGAGGCACAGGCACTGACCCATTGAAGACTGCTTTATAATTCCTAGTGTCCAGTGCCTCAGGAATGCTCTGGCCCTACTTTGATGAAACCTGGTTCCGCAGGTTTTCCTCTGATTCAGTAAGCTACTCCACAGCCTTTCTTTTCTGTTTTAATTAATTTAGCCAGCATTACTTTCTGTGGCTTGAATTCAAACCACCAGCTAGCAGAAAAGTGGAGATAAGCAACTTGGTCTTTACTTTCCTCCAAACTCACCTTCAGTGATGTCATTTATCTACTCAACTATCTTCAGAAGCTCCCCTTCTCTCTGGTTTAAAAATCCTCGTTCCTCTGCAAGGCATTCAAGGCTCTTGCCAACTGGTCCCACCAATCTATCTGAACTTAACTCCTGTTTTTCACTGCAAGGCATCCACCACTTGAGTGATTTCACTTTCCTTGCTTAATTCTCTATTCTGAGCATATGTGTATTCTCTTGGTCATCCCATTTAACAAATCTTCCAATCTTTATCAGCAGTGATTCTTAGTTGGAAACAACAGACCTCATTTCTGTCAGTTGAAGCACACTTAAAAAAAAAAAAAATTATCCAAGAACCTAAGGAATTTCCCAGATACTCCAAGAGCATCAGGCCAGAGGCTAAGCTCAAATAGCATCCCAGACCTGTTGTTCAGTGGAGATTCAAGACATTTAAGGCAGGCCATACACTTCCCAAGGAAAGAGGCTTGCTTGGGAGCATCCCCAGATTCTCTCCCCACTGCTACCTCTGATAGCCAGTTCCAAGCCAAGTCTACTCCTCCCCAGAACTTAGATCCACACCAAAATCTCACATGGATGTAGAACTTAGATCACCTGCCTGCACCTTAGGAAGGACCCTGGGGAAGAGTTTCTATCTTCTTCCTTCAGGGAGGCACAAAGGCACATGGCGCTGGGTGACCGTGAACTTGAAAAGCATCTACTATCTTGGCCTTTATGGTCCTACCTTCTCCACATGGCCTTCTCCAGCTTTCTAGTATGTAATGTTCTCCCCTGCCTCTGAACTCCTTTTAACTTATTATCTACATCTCAAATGTTCAGCTTAATTAAACACATTTAAACTACATTATGATTTGCAAAGTATTTCCACACATATCATCTCTTTTGATCTTCCCAACGCTCTGGCAGTTGGGTTTCCCTAGTGGTCTCTTTTTTAATAGATGAGTAGGTGGAGTTTTGGTGAAGATGAATGACTTGCCCAGCTTCCTACTTAAAACACACGACACATTCTCCTCAGTACACACACCATGAAGGCAGAGTCAGGAACTAGCCGTTCTTTGGGCTGGCCATTTTCTCAAATTGCTGGCCTCCTGCCTCGGAGAGCATGAACAACTTTACTCATGCGATCTCTCCTTCTGAACTTACGGCACAAAGTTAAACAGCACATCAGCCTTGGGACATTGTGTTTCTGAGGTGGGAGGCGGTGGGGGGAGGATATCATTGTTATGGAAATTCCCCCTTCCAGTCTCTTATGGACAGCTGAGCCAACTGGGCAGCTTGAGGGAAATCAGATAATGGGCTGGAAAAGCAGCATTTCTGGAAAAAGGGATTGGCATCATCTATCAAAGTGAAGGGGTATCAGGAGGAGGAAGGGAGGTTCATAGTACAGAAAGAGAGAGGACAGGTCCAAACTCTTCAAAGGGAAGTCAACAACCAGAAACAAAGGACCTAAAGGCTGGAAAGCCATAGGCTTTTAAAACTCTGTCATTTCTCCACATGTGCATGTTTTTACAAATTATTATCATTATTTCCTGTTTCTGTTTGGTTCTACTTTGCTCTGTATTGTTTTGTTTTGTTTCAGTTGGTTTGATCACAGTGGCACTAGGCCACAATGAATGGGACAGCTAAGGAGATGCCAGGCTCAGTGAGAAGAGGCAGTTCAGGGTTGGGATGAGGGTAACTGAATTAAAGAAAAGGAAAGCAGAAGAGGTTGTATGACCAACAGGCCTTGAGGCAAGAAAGAAAATGTAAGACCAAGATAGAGGCCTAGAATTAACCACACAAAGAGCAAGATGTTGGACTGAGACACATCAAGAGAGTGTCACCTTTTCATCTCATTTCTCTTCAAACTTGAAAGTGTATCCACTCGCACACATAAGCGAAAGATATTCCTGAGAACCATCTCAGAATGTGCTCCCTCCCCCCATGTTAGGTTTTTTTTTTACATATATTAGTAAGGAGATAGATTTACTGCTAAAACAAAGATCCTTAAAATAACAGTAGTTTAAATAAGATAAAAGTCCGTTTCACATAGCAGCTCAAATGACATGTAGTTTTAGGCTGAAATGCCAGGTCTATCTCAGGTACTTAGCCTTAATGCAAAATACTCAACCACCCTCAATACACTGCCTCTAGTTCATGATCTAGAGAGCTGCTCAGCTCCTGCCATCATGACAGCATTCCAGCCAGTCAGAAGAGAAACAAGAGAAGGCAATAGGTGTGCTCCTCCCTTTTATGGGTTACTCCTGGAAGTTAAAAACATCACACTCACATCTCATTGATTCACTGACTAGAACTCTCACACTGGTCACTCCCCACTACAAGGAAGGCAAGGAAATGTAGTCTGTAACTGAGCATTTGGGAACTCAGCTAAAACTCAGAGCTGCTGTTTTAAAGGAAAGAAGAAATGATAGATATTAGAAGACAACCAGTAGTGTTTGTCAAAGAGCCTAGAAACAAAAAAAGGTCTGGGATAAAATCTTGCCATTGTCACTGACTACCTACTTAACCTTCAACAAGTTACTTATCATGGTTAAGTCCTAGCCTTCTCACCTATAAAATAAGGATAAAAATATTCACCATATAGAAAATTTGTGAAGATCCAGTGGGATAATGCCAGTAAAGAACTTGATCCACAAAACTGGCAACTGATAAGTAACAGTAATATTTTATTGTTATTGTTTTTAACTGGGGTTGGCAAATGACGGCCTGAAGCCAAATCTGGCCCACCATCTGTTTTTATAAATAAAGTTTTATTGGCACAAAGCCATGCCCCGTTTGTTGACATATTGTTGATGCCTGCATTCACACTACAGTGGCCGAGTTAGGTAGCTAAGACAGAGGCCGTATGGCCTGCGAAGCTTAAAATATTTACTCTCTGGTCCTTTTAGGAAAAACAAAGTTGGCCAACCACGGATATATAAAGCCCAACGGATCTTTTATTTGCAGAGTCATATACGTTTTGTTACAAATGAATCGTGACACCTACTTCACGGCAATTACTGTAAAAAGGAAAAGAAATAAATTATGGAAAACACCCAGCCCAGCAGCAATCACATAGTAAACACTTGATAACCTTTAGACCTGTTTTATTTTCCCTGATGTACGGTCGCCATTGGTCCTAAAAAAACACTGCAAAATGTGTGCAAGATGTTATGAGACCAAATCAAATCTCTCACTTTGATGTGCTCACATATTCAACGCAGATGCAAGGCCTTTAAAACGTTGGCACAACCCCCCACCCCCACCCCGCCCCGGGCAGTGAGGCCTCATGTTATGCCAGCCATTGCTGTGAGCACCCTGATGTGCACATAGGGGCAAAGCATCCACAGGCACATAAAGGATAAGTTCTTATCTAAATGGGGCCAAAACACATAAAGCTTTGAATGGGAAGATGCAAAATCAGAGCCAAGAATTTCTAGAACTACAAAATAGAGAAAAAGATGGAACAATGCCTGGCCCATAGAAATATTTATTAAATGCAAAGAAGGAAGGGAGGAAGGGAGGCCTCTAAAGGATTCCCACTGTTACCCAAATAAGAAAAATCTTAACTCCCTATCCTAGCTTCCTCTAGAGCTCATCACATACCAGCAGCACCTCTCATTTTCTGCTCCTGGACCATACCGCTCCTCTCGACATTTCCTAAAATTGCCCATATTCCTCCTTCCTTGATCAGACACTTTGTGCACCCTGTCTTATCTGGCTCAAAGAGTGTTCTGTTACCTTTTTGATTCTATGTTTCCATTAGTAAAAATGTTTCAGCACCCACCCAAATTCATGAATATTTAGTCATTTATAAGTTATTACACATTGTATAAATACATTCTTCTCTAAAAATGCCAAAAGTAGAAATGTAAAGGCTATACAAAAAGTTATCACAAAGCTAATTTTTAATATTTTCCCATACTCCCCGGACACACACATCTGCATTTCTCTCCCCAGCCTCTGCCCCCCACCTGTTCTACTTCGGGCCTCATCTCTAGGGTCACTTCCTCAGAGAACCTTTCATACCATAAGGCTACTGTTCGTCTTTGCTCTTAGAGCTCTCCTTACTGCTCCTGCATGGCACTTACCGCCATTTACACTACGTGCTCATCTGTAATCACTCAGCGAATGTCTCCCTCTCTCCCTGCCAGCCCCACCCTGCCACTGATTCAAATATCAATTCAAATATCTATTCTACTGTCCTCATGAGAGTGGAGATCGTGTCTGTTTTACTTACCAGCGTGTGCTGGTCATTTGTGCTGTGACACCTTGTAGCGCTTACTAAATATTGATTCAACAAATGCAGGAGACTGTTCTATAAAAGAAACGGAAGCTCCAAAAAGCCTTAGAAAGGCTAAAGTTAGAAATATGTAAAATCTTATGGAGATGGTGTCTGATAAGATGAAGCCAGGTGAGTCAGTACCTATCCGGTTCCAAGAGCAGCTTTATGTTTCAAATCCCTTTTCCATCTGTGATCAGATCAGATATTCCCAACACCTCTTCAGGTAGATGAGGTGAGGGATTTTTGTGCCCATTTTACAGATGAGGGAACTGAAACTCAGGGTGTTAGAATGAGATTCCGAAGGCCACGCGACTTGTTGGTGCAGAACAAGAACCCCCATGCGGTCTCGCCACCCCCCTCCCTGCCCCCACACTGCGCACTAGCAGGCAGGCGTTGGCGAGCCCAGGCAGCGGGACATTCTTGATGCCCTTCGGGAAGCTAGGAATTACAGCTGTCAAAGGACCCCCTCTATGCAATGCCCCATAACACTGACAAACATTTCAGAGTGGCCAGAAGACAGAAATGGAGATAATTAAAGCCCCGGGAATTAAAAGTGAGAAAGATTACAGGGCTACAGTGAAAATCTGGAGGACAGAAAGAGAGGAGTTCCGAACAGCCTGCCGTCCATCAGTGCTTATTACGTGGAAGGTGGGCAGCCAGCTGCTCTCTGATTCCAAAGACTCCCCAAGAAATGGAAAATGGTTTTAAATGATATGAGGATACACTATCCATTCATTACATAGATGTAACACTACATAAAGCGGAATGGCTGTTAGACCGAAGAATTCACTCCCAAATGGTGCCCTGTTCCCTGGGGTAAGGATGAGTAAGCTCACCTCCCAGCGTCCATTCTGATGCAATGTTAATAGAAGGGGCAAGTTGTGCTGGTGCCTACCGACCAGCACACAGCAGAAAAGGTGAGGAAAATTAGATACGTCCCCATGATTTTTCCTGCTGACCATTCCTGAACTGCAGACATTGATGCTTGGTTTTTTTTGTTTTTTTTTTTTTTTAAAGCAAACATTTTGGCTAAACAGACAAGTAGGAAGCAGAAGTAAATGCACGTCTGACAAGAATGGAGATTTTGGCCAATTACTCATCTACGCGGCGGTGTTTTCAAATTTGAGAGTGAGGTAAAAACGAAAAACAAAAAACGACAACAAAAACCCTCCACCTAAACATAAAATCACACACAAATTACAATTCTCAAGGAACTGCAGAAAGAACAAGAGGAAATTCAGATGTGTCTACTTTACCTTCAAGTTAATGAACAATAACAACAACAACAAAATAGAATGGTTTGTATTGAGTCTATTTCTCATGAAGTTCAATCGTGCCAAAAGCACGCTCTATAGCACACCTTAACCAACTTTTTAATGAGGAAATGATGGCAGAAAATGGTTAACTACTGGTGGCCAAGAAATCAGAAGGTCTCACAGTCCAGCCTCAGTTCTGCGACTAAACCCCAAGGAAACACCAAAGTATCCAGCCATGTGACCTTGGGCAAAGACCCTTCTTCCTCCCTGCAGACCCGTTTCCTTGTCTATAAAGTAAGAACATTTCATCTGGCACTGCCCAAAGTTGTTTCCAATTCTAAAACAACCTGGCTCTCTAATTTTCAATCTCCAAAGAGGCGGGAAAGGTAAACTACGTGTTGAAGGCCTCCTTCATGTCAATCTGAAAATTAGAGAATTTCTAGTAAACATGTGGAAAGTATTCACCGGGATGCATCTCAGTATTAATTGAAATGCCTTAAGGCAAGAGTAAAAAAGTCTAAAATATTTACATACACTTAATAGAGATTAGCTAGGGAAAAATAGAAAGAAGATTTTACCTTACTTCGGTTCACGGCATTCTTCATCAATTAAACTTAAATGTAATGACATTTTGACTCAGGTTCTCAAATTAAAATGATTTGTATATGACCCCGGGTAACATTCAGTTAAAAGTAATAGTTAATAAGGCTCTGCTTGCAAGGGTAACAGGCCAGTATTTATCAAGTGAGCACAGCTCTGCACGGCTCTGCACGGCTCCTCGACAAGCTCAGAGCTAGTCTGCTCCCTTCCCTTCGGGAGGGGGGGGCCGCTCTCACAGGAAAAGCCCCCGGACACCCAGGCTACATTAGGTATTTGATCATGTGATCTCATTTCATTGCGTCCGTCTCTGTTGGTAGGCTCATCTACATTTCACAGATAATGAAACTGAGGCTGAGGAAAGTCAGAGCTGCCCTGGGTCACAGGGCCCAGTATCCAGCAAAAACCAAATTCAACCTCAAGGGTGCGAGTTCTCTCCATTATTCAGTCTCACCTCCCTAGGCTATGTCAGGAGACGACGAGGCACGTGTGAGCCTCTGTGTTAAATAAATGGCATGTTCAGAGGGATTCAAAAAGAAATGCACCAAAGGTCTATCAAATATTATCAAGGATGTAATTGCTTTCTCTTCTTCAAATTCTCCCATATAACTTGGCAATTGCAGGTGGTTGAGAAGTATTCCAATGGTAATTCTACCACCAAGAAGAACACAGGAGTCATCGTGTAAGCAAACCCCAAGGTACCTAGGCCTACTTTCAACTATAAAGTCCCATAATACTTCTCATGGCACGCATAATGGGTACTGGATAGATGCAAAATGGACTCTCCCTTAGGTAGCCCGTGTCCCAGAAGGATCAAACCAAAGGCCTAGAATCAGAAAACCACTTGCTAAAAGCAGTAATAAGAATATGGAGTCTGTCCACCTCCCTTCCTTTCAGGCAGGTCTGCATTCAAGCCAGAGATAACACACACATACACAATGTCCTTCAAATCTAAAGAACTGCAAAAAGTGATTTCATTGTAGCAAGACTTCTTCCACTGTAGACTCTAACCTTGGCCTGCCGATTAAGACTCATATTATTAACACTTATTCCTCATCATTCTGTCCTCCCCAATATGCTGCAGCCTTTCAGAGCTACTTTTAGTTCCCTAAGCCCACCACACTATGCTTGCCTCTGAGCCTTAGCAGATGCTGTTCGCTCAGCCCGGACAAGCTTATGCTCATCCCCCACCTAAGTCTTTACTTCAGGTGTCCGTGTTCGTGGAAGCCTTGGCTAACCCCTGCCCCTCCTGCCATGCCCGTGAGAGGTGCTCCTTCCCAGAGCATCTCGTCACCACCGTGTTCTCACATGTATACTTCTAAGGCATAATCACATGTTCTTTGACTGCCCAGCTCAACCACATGTCCCAGAGAGTAGAACCTTAGTTCGTTTACTGTGGCATCCATAGCTCCTGGGTTAATGCTGCCATATTGTAGGTTATTTATGAATACTTGTTAAATGAATGAGAATGAATAGCCCTGGTATTCGATATTGTTGGGAATATCCAAATGCAAAAACTATCCTCAAATAAACAAGCCTTTGAAAGATAACTTCGTTAAAAATTTAGCATACTGAAGATTAATAACTTTTCTTGCTCTCTTAAGTATTTGGAATATATTTACGTTTTGATGATTCGTAGAAATCATCCCAGTAGTATATATGGGTTTACCAATCTCTACAGAGAAAACTATATACAGTATGTCTGCATGAATATTTATATACATACCTATTCTATATATATATATAATTATGCAAAATAGATATTATTTTTAACACATAAAGAGTTGTAACCATAAAAATAATTTGCACCATAACTTTATGTATCTGTGTGTGCATGTATGTGTCTATAAAATAGCATACTTTACTAATTCCTTAACCTCTAGGGAACAAAGATTACATTTGAACATTTCCTAATACAGACACTGTTACGCAGAAACACAAGGTTGAAAAGATTTCCAGCAAGTATATATTTATCAAGTGCTTCTAATGTCCCCATCATTACAAGATCTAATACCTTCTAAACTTTCAGATTAATGGCTTTAGAATTTGGGGTGGAGTTTTCTTTTAATAATGTACATTTCAATCCTCGGTTAACAAGAGGTCATGTCAATAATTAATGGTTTCTGTAGCCGTTCAACACTGCATCACTTCCTTGACAGATTTTTTAAATGTATGCTTTGTCTTCATAACTAAGTGCAAGTGGATAAGGGAATAGGGAAGTGTGGCAGGAGGCATTTGGGTTTTGCATTTTTAACTTGTGCTACAAAGTGTTCTTACATATTATCCCATTTGACAGGCACAACAAGCCTGCAAGGAAATTAGAGTGGAAGGAAGAGGAATAAGCAAGAACAGTGGAAGACACTATTCTGTGTCTTTCTAGAACTGCAGAAACCAAAATGCAGAAAAGTTGTGTAACTTACCGAAGAACATCAACTCCATGAGAATAAAGACATTATCTGCTTTTTATTTTTTTCACTGCTTGCTTTACCCCTAGCATGGCATTGCTCAGTAAGTATTTAACGAGTGAAATAATGAATATGTGACTCAATGAATGACTGAGTAAATGAAAACTAAAATTTTCTGCAGAAATAGGACCCCCAACTCTAATTTCCTGATGCTCCATCTCATGAACTCCCCAAATATATGAACTATTTTGTTCTCAGCCTATTCCTTGACAAGATTAAAAATGAATTAAAGGAAGAATAGTTACACATATTCAAAGCAGACAATTAGTACGTTTATCCCCATCCCAAAAGGCAATACTCGTTGAAGATTTTTTTTAATTGGCTTTCTCAAACAATTTGCCTCTATCATTAATGCTTAGGTATGTGTGCGCGTGCACACGTGTGTGTGTGTGTACACACACATATATACACACATATATATGTATATATATATACAGACACATATATAATGTGTATTTCATGAAGAATAATAATGGAATCTTGAGCCTCCTTGTCAGTAATTTACCAGGGACCCTGAATGCACAAAATAACAATGCGAACAGCAATAACATATGTTCTATAAATACCACCTTCACTATACTATGTACCACACATATATTCGTGCAGCAGTTATACAACCTGCTCCGACCGCAGTCATAGGGCACCCTAGATTGTAGGAAGCAGAACCCATGCACATTAGGATAGATCATTTCCCTACAGTAATTACTAGGATGCTACCTTATTTGTAAGAAAACTGCCACGTGCTTTCAAGAAACATAAGGAACACCATCCATCTCCTGTTCCATTGCAGTCAAAACTCGGCCGGGCTCTCTGAAGAGTATGTTCTTGCTGAGAAACACACTGGCCATTTCCTGATTGCTGGAGAACCGAGTTGCCGCGCTCTAGGCCAGCTCAGAGGTGGAATCACTAGGCTGACACACGTCTGGCTTCTGCAGGTATTTGTACCTCACAGACTATCAACAGAAAGGCAAGAGCACCAAAGACAGGATGTTTCATCAATTCCTGCAAGTAGGGGTGAGGGGAGGGTGGGGGGGGCGGGGAGGAAGCCTGACCACCTGACAAAGTACAACTCAAGTCAGGTAGGAGGGAGAAAGAAGCATCCCCATCCAATACAAAAATTGACATCTGTTGCTAAAACTGCTCCCGAAAATGCTAAAATAAAATAAAAGTATCTAAGCATCTCAGCCTGTAAGAATATGGCAGCTGCAATCAGAACATCCTTGCAAGTAGGAGATTTGTTTGAATTGAGTTTTCCCATATCCATTTAAAATGAGAAATAAAGAGCTCTTCAGAATCATATTGTTGACCTGGAGGGACAGCCTTTTCCAAGCCCAATCCCCAAAGGCCAGTCACAAATGACAGGGCCACTCCGCTCTCTGGAAATGATGGTCACTTCACAGACAAGGCCAATTAAGAGAGATGGGCAGGCAGATGGCTTTGTTGTTTTGGGTAGGGGTGTAAGACAACAAGAAAAGTTCTAAAGAATGAGGAACTAAGTCTTCTCTGTTTTTGGAAGCCCCCAGGGCCAAGCACAATGCTGCTCAATAAATATTTGTTGAATGAATCAAAGAAGTGATTAATCTAGAATTAGCAAAAATTAACCAGGGAAGAGAAACATTTGACCCTGAGAAAGTGCTCAAACAAACACAGTCTCTGTTGCTTTCCTATCCCAGCTGGGAGCTCTTCCACTCCGATCCCACGTTGGGAGTCTGTCCTTCCTCCTGGAAAGAGCCTCAGGGGGGAACACGGAAGGAAAACTGAGTGCCTGGGCAGTGAGACAGACGAGCCTACAATGGGTCAATCCTGCTCTGGGAGCCTAGCCGGCATCATCTGGATTTATTCCCCAACAACCCTGCTACAAAGCCACTTTTATAAACTTCATGTGACCAACAAGAAAACAGAGACTGGGACAGCTTAAATCAGCTCAAAACTTCCCACTCACAAAAGGCAGAACAGAAATGGGAGTACGAGCTTCTGAAACCCATGTCACGTTCTCTCCTCGACACCCCAGGCATTTCAGCAAGTACACTAAAAAGTCAGCATGTGACCAAGGTCAAAAGCCAAGACACAGAGAAAGAGGAATGAAAAAAATAAATAAATAACAGGAAATCTTAGCTGAGGAACACTGCAACATTGGAGCGAAATATCACCGGTGCTGAATTGCCCCAAATCTAGCAAGTTTTCTTTATCTCCTACTAGGCAAGATCTCAGTTCAACAGAATAAAACGAGTTTCCAGGCCCTGCATTTTGGAATGAATTTTCTGTGGGATTCTTTTTATAACATGCATCGAACAATATAATAAATGATTCTTGCATCAACTACTGCTTGGTGATTGTTTCCCCTCCTTCCAAGTCCGAGGGAAGGGAAGTTTCAATCATATTTCCTTGTGTCTGTCACATGGAAATGAGAACTCTCTTGGCAGTTCCATTTATGTCACTATGCTGCTACAGAGAACAGGAATACACCTGGTTGTATTCCTAGTAATATTATGATTACCATCGGGTAATATTATTACTATTATGCTCTATTCTTATTGTGTGCCAAGCATTGTTCTAAGCACTGTATACATTATTTCATTGTACTCACAAAGCAACCCTATAAAATAGCTATTCCATGTCTCCACCTTAAAAAAAAAAAATCAAGAAACTGGGAGCCTGAGAGTTCACCTAACTTGCCTACCAGATTTGCACCCAGAAAATTGCAGAGTTTGGATTTGAACTCACATCAGCTTGACACCAAGACCCATCCTCTTAACTACAGCTAAATGGAGGGTGCCGGTTTTGTGACTGTTAATCGTACCTTTTGACAAGCTACATGTTCCCATTTTCAAAGAGTGATTGAAAGACTCGATATAGCCCATTAATTTTATACCCACTTGTATCAAAATCTCTTCAATTCCCTTTGCAGCTTTTCTGCTTCCATTTTAAACTCTGCTCCTTCCCTCTGCTGCTCCTGCCATTCTGTGCACACATTAGAATGAAGTCTGCAGGCCCCTTCTAGCCTAATCTTCCAACATTCAAAGAGCCAATGAAAGCACCTTCTCTACTTTCAATTAAACAATATTTAATCCACACAGCAATTCCTTTCTGAAAAATTCAAAGAGCCTTAGGTGCTTTTAATCAGATTCTCTTGGTACCTAAATTATTGCTTAAGTGTAATTGTGGCCTCTTTAGATGACAAATTAGCCTTATCCCCTAATCCAAGAATCTGAAGGGAATTGGCCTTACTCTGTCTTCTCTTAGAAAATAAAGCCACAAAAACAAACAAATAAACATACGAAGCAAAACAAAAGGTTAGACTGTGTACATAGCATTAAAAAAAATTAAAGAAAAGCAATACTCCGTGTGTTACTGCATTATAAAAGCTACTAAGAATAATGATGGTATTCAACAATTACTGCATATATTCTATGTGCCAGGTAACACACTAGGTGTCTTAGATTATGTCTTCCTTCAGCACTGAATCACACCAGACACCAATTCACTGTAAAAGCAGTGGATTTAACTCCTGCAATGCCCAGAGAAGGTAACAAATAACAGATAACAGAGGACAAGGTTCATTGGACGAACACAGCAAGAACAAAACACTGACATCTAAAGATCCCCAGTCAGAAAATATTTGTCAATTTCTTCCATGAAGAAGGAGTAATAGTGAAAAAGTAAATTCACATTTGCAGTAGCAAGTTTGAAATTAACCATGTTCTGCCTGTTTTAGCTACTTGACATATTTGGTTCAGAGTTTACCTTTATGAACCAGGGACTAATGCCATCAGCCCCATTTTATGCATGTTGACACTGAGGCTTGGAAAGGGTAAGGAACTTGCCCATGGACACACAGATCATCAGAATTAAAGACAGGGTTTGGACCAAAATCCCAAGTCCAAGCTCTTGACCACAAGCTAAAAGACTCTCATGATAGCTTGTTACCTACCTATGGTCTCCAGGCTATTAAAAAGTCAGCACATATATAGAAGATAGGAGGAATGGATTTTTTTTCTAAGCAGCACAGCAAAGGCATAATAATGTCTTGAGTGACTGGGATGCCTTTCAGTACCCTTAAGAGTAATTTTCTCAGTTCTATCCTAGGGGCTTGAAACAATCCATTGGGTACTTTTTCCTTTCTAAAGGAACTTCAGAACTAAAAACAGCTATCATTTGTGTTTGACAATTTCTCCTGAGGTCAAAAGGAAAAAAAAGAGAGAGAGAAGAAGTTTCCAGATAATGTGAATTGGAGGTAAAATATTCTAGTCTGCTCAGATGCCCATGCCACGAGCTAGTAATAAGCTGAGGATTAGAACTTTGGTCACCTCATTTCCAGGCAAACCCTCTTTGTACTACTATTCTGGCCATTTTCCCTGTGTCTCGGCGTAAACCCATCCCGCCCCCATCCGTGTAATCCCTGTATGTAGGCAGTAACCAGTTAAAGGCTCCCGAGCAGATTTAAAACGTTCTGAAGCTCCAGGAGCCTAGAGTTCTTTTGATCCTTCCTGGAAGATTCAGCAGAGAAGCTTTAAAGTATACCAGTCAGAAAGTACTAGAGAAAAGGGCTGTTTTGTTTCCTGGGGTGAAAATCTTCCAGGGGGTTGAGGAGAGAAGTGATCTGTATGGCAGTCAGTCTTCCTGCTAACGAAATAGGCTTTTCCGATGGGCATAAACATTCACCCAGATTGGACAGAGAAGGGGAACGCAGAAAACACTACTACTACTAAAGCCCTTTGGCTATCTAATTCTAGGCATATGAATTGCAGCAGACACAACACTAGGCGTAGTGCTCATGTCCAATCTAAATCTGAAAATGATCTGCCAGGTAGGTACCAGTAATTTCATTTTTACAGATGAAAGAAAAAGAAGTGAAAGAATATAAGCAAAGCAAGCTCACAAAGATACTAAGTGACGCTTTCAGATTTCTACCTCAAGTTTGTAACATTTTATTTTATTTTATTTTATTTTAAGTTTGTAACATTTTAAAGTCCTCCTTCCTTCTTACATGCCCCACTGTCTCAAGACCAGCAATGAAGGGGCAATGCGTCTATAAGGATGCAAGAGGGAGGAGTATGCATTTAAAAATACATAAAATACCATAATAAGGAAAGAAGCCAATGATAGGATATGAAAGGAAGCCGGTTAGGCTTTGCAAGAAGGGCAACCACAGTGGAGTCCTATCAGATATGACAATGACTGGACACTACCAAGGAACAGTGGTCCCTGCAACATGAACCAATGGAAGCAACAATCAGCAGAACAGGAATGAGATAGTCCCAGACTTAAAGTGTTTACTACTTCCTTCCATGAAGGACTGCTGGCCAAAAAGAAACTCATATTTACAACAGTATATTTGAAATTGATCGTGTCCTACCTAAATTAGGAGTTTGATGTAATTTAGTGTGAGTCTAAATCATTGTTATATAATCAATCTCTTTTGGCGACAAGTTCCAGTTAAAAACCCCCAATGGTATTGATTATATCAAAATGTCTCAGGTCTAAGTAAAGTCTGCAGAGAAGCAGAGCAGGCAAATAAGGACTGGCAGGTTCTTATTGGTCCGACCCACATTCTGCGCTGCTCAGTAGGAAATAATGCAGGAAAGTCGTGTAGATGGACCCTTTGATAGAAACACCACACACACACACACACACACACACACACACACACACACTCGGACTTCCCCATCTTGCCATAAGTTTGTTCACCTTCTAAGTGTCATATTTCGATCTACGGTTACTTTCTGACCTCCCAAATACTCTTTGAAGGACCCATTCACCATTTGATGATGTCACTGCCCTGCTTAATACCCCTCAGGGTCCTCAGTGGTAAGGCAAATAGAATCCAAATCTTCGAGGTTTGCACGTAAAGATTTTTGTGATTCTCTCCATGACAGCTTCCTACCACCAGCCAGTGGTACCCAAACACATTCACCACCTCACTTTGATTTTTACTTTCTTTAATTCCTTAGCTGTACAGAGGCCTGGGATCCTCACCCCGCCCCCTCTCATTCTCTGCATCCTATGCATCTCTTGACGTTCAGCTAAACAGTCCCTTCTGTGAGAAAGTAACTTCTTAGGGAAGGACCAGACCCTCCTGGAGCATCACCATGGGCCCGCCCCTTCCCTCTTCATCCTAATTGTCATTTACTTGCTTATTCCTCTGGTAGACTGTGGGGAGGAAATGAGTCATATTCAGTTTTATATGTCCATTGATTAGTTAAATGAAACAATGACGAATCCCTTTCAGCAATATAGAATGCTTTAAAAGGTGAGGTAAATTCTAGTCAGCCTTCCAAAGGGAGTCTGACTTTGAGGCCAATACAGACAAACCTCATAGGCAAGAAGACAATGAGGCTCTGGAGAAGGTATGTTCTTCTTATCTTACAGCAGGATTGATGTCTGCATGACACAAGCAAGGGGACACTTCACAGTCTTCTAGACCTGGCCATTTATAAGCACTTTCGTAGCTGAGATAGCATTTTCCACCCTGATGAAATGGAGTGATGGAAGCCAATAAAGATTGAACTCTTACCTCCTACCAGCACTTTTCACGTGTTATATCCCTTAGTACCTGAAAAGGTGAACATCATCTCCATTTATTATGCAAAACCCAAAGTCACATAGAAATGAGTAGTGCTCATGATTCCAACTCAGGTGTAGAGCCCTAAGCTCCTTCCACTATAGGGAAGCTTCTACAGATGAGAAAAATCCTTCTATTCATTCCTACCTGTCTCAGTCAAAAAGGATTTCCCATTCAGAATTGCAGAATAGGATTCCCCATGAAGCAAGTTCATTACTTCTCATTCCCAGGATCATTCAGACTTGGCCAAAACCTAAAAGATCAGCTCACAGAGCTTGGTTGAGGAGTAGTTTCTCCCTCTATTCCATCCTTCTCTTCTTCCTTCTCACCCTCCCTTCTACCTTGTTTCCCCTGAGAAAGCTTCCTAACATGTTCTGTCTCTGCAAAACAAGGAAAGCCTAGACAAAGGAAACCTATAAAGATCTGAGCCAGGGGTCAACACGATTTTTCTGTAAAGGGTCAAAGAGTAAATACTTTTAGGCATTGAGAGCTATAAAGTTTCTGTCATAACTATTTAACTCTGCCATTGTAGCATGAAAACAGCCATAGACAATACATAAATGAATGAACATGGTGTATTCCAATAAAACTTTATTTTCTGAAAAACGTGGCCAGCCATATTGGGTCCATGAGTTACAGATCGCCAATCCCCTGGTCTAGGTCAAGGGCAATAAAAAAATGTCACCCCATGTGCCAGCTTTGATCAGTGAGTACCAGTTGGCTTCCTGGGGTTTGGTGTTCACAAAGATTCTAAGGCTGTGTCTGTGGGCCCTCAGTAGAATAGATTCCATGACCAATGAGTGATGTCTGCTTTAGGTGTCAGAAGGATCATGGTGGTAGCTGTGCCATATTAGCCATTTTTGGCTAAGCTTTGAGTGTACGAATGGGTTACAAAGAGGCTACAAAACAACGTATAGTTTTCAAAAAGCTCAAGACTCTCCGAAGCCGAGCAGTGTCCAAGCCGCCACTCTGCCACCGTCCCTTTCCCTAGTAAATTTCATCTCCCATCTATCCTAAATAGGTCACAAATCAGGAACCTGTGATGTGGAAAAAAAGAACATAAAAAACTCTATCTATAGATCAAATCTAGAAGTAAATCACACTTTGAGAAGTTGGATTAAGCAAAAGTCCTTTTTGATCTAAGTTTTGTACGTCAGATTACCTAGGATTAAGAAGGCATCCTGCTCTCCCAGTAGTAGCAAAAGCAACTGTAGCAGGTGGGAATTGTTTTTCCTTTTTTTTTAAATAGACTCACCATTAATAACCGCCAAGAAAGCCCTTTCTGCAAGCACCGTTGTCGTGGACAATAGGGACAGTTCAAGAATTGTACTTTGAGTTAATATTGAACTTGCAAGTAAATACATAAAGCTTCAGCACCATAAAGCTAATTTAAAAGGGACATTTCTCTTTATAGTTCCCTGGAGTATTACAGACTCGATGATATTCTTCTGCCATAATGTAGGATTCATTAAAGAACTGAAGCTATAATTGTCTACATCAGTACATGTGGGCCAACCGGATAAATTGCCCAAATGAATTGGTTAATGCAACCTCAAGTCTTTGGTATAAAGTTCTCCACCTGACCCCTGGCAGGTGGACAGGAAACCCAAGGGTGGATTTTACTGCGAGAATATCAGAGAAGGGAATTCAAAGAGAATTGCCAGAGCATGCTAATCTTTACAAACATAAGACAATTTCTACTTCACAGTTTTATTCCCCAAAATGGAAAATGATAAAAGAGATAAAATTATATACATATGTAAAACATACACATGTGTATCTTTCAGATTTAGGTAATAATTATTTACATTGTTTATTGAGATTAATATTGTCTTTCTCATTATATCAATAATGGGAAATTTAAATCGAACTGAAAAAGTATTACCATTTAGCCATTTGATGGCAAATCTTCTATTTATTTATTTATTTTGCCATCATGTTTCTACGTCATCTCTGTAACATGTCAGGGCAAAGATACGGAGTAACAAAGACAGGAAAATAAGCAGTATGCATAATGGTAACTTTTTCATTAATCAATGAGAAGGCCATGAGATTACAGGAAACATAGAATAACACAACTTCTACACTAAACTCGGTACCGATTTTACTGACAACAATTTTGGAAGAGTAAGAAAATGAAGAGTACATTGACCAGATATAGATATAATTTTGTCCGTTTAAGATTTCTGTGCATTATCATTCATAAAATATGTATGGCTTTATTGACCCCCTAGGGAGAAGGAGACGTTGTTTCCCTTTAGAATATGAAAAGTCAGGAGAAGCTTAAGAGTCGATAGTTCTCATCCTAAATGCTGTGGTAGCTTGGTGAGGGGCCTATATCTGAATGTTTTGATCTCCCTCAGTTGTTGTCAAGTTTGAGGAGGATTTCAATGATTAAAATTCCAAATGGGGCACTGTGACCAAAATCAGCAACGAAGACGCTTGATTTATTACGTATCACGAACATTGCGATCAACCAAGAATACATATTTATTTATTACGATAAAAAGAGGCATCTCGGATAACAGGGAGCCCTGGAGATCCTCGTGCCCATGCTTTATTTGGGCGGGTTACAGGCAGCAAAGAAACTAGCGTATGCAAAATTCCGAGCAAGTGGATATCTACAAGAATACCAAGGGCCTCTTCCTGAGGGCCTTTATAAGCCACGGTATTCCCTACCCTCTTCTGTGGAAGTTATTGCTGTATTAGACGTTGTTGAACATATTTGATATGAAAGCATTGTCTGTTTGCTACCAGTATCTAACGAGTCTCTCCCCCAGAGTTGCCAGCAAGGTGCTGATTAATTAACTGAAGTAGTGGAGCTGAATCCTACAACAGCTGTTTAGAGAATTGTCATTAACTTGGTCTCCTTTCTCGTCTATTAGCTTTCTTGCAGCGCTCCCACTAAAATGCAAATCTGGGAAACTCAGCATCACAATCTACCTTCACCTCTGTGCCCTCTTTGATGCAAAAAAAAAAAAAAAAGGGGGGGGAGAAGGGCCTGGGCTGATTTTTTTGTTTATTTTTTAAGGGAAATCAGAGGAGGAAGCAGGAATGGACAGAAGAGAAGCCACAAAAAGGTACGGAAGGGATTTTGGAAACTTTGTAGAAGTTTACGGTTTGTCCTGTCACTTGCCGTTGGCAGCTGACAACAGCACAGTCCTTTGGGCTTAGTGTCAGACCGGGAGCTGCAGCTATCCTGAGCTCTTTGAACAGTTCTGCTATCGGACAGCCTCTGGCCGGGACCTCCTTAAACTGGAGGGGACAAGGCACCCACGTGGAGAGACAAAGGCAAGGAGCAGCGTAGGGAGGCAGCTGTAGCTGCTGCTCTAGAATGATGACAGTTGGCGAAGGATTCCAACCTGTAGACCTCAGCTGCCCCAAGAACAAGGATGATTATTCATAGGAGCAGAATTTGTATTAAGTGGCAGATTGGAGGGAGGGTCAAGTTGATGAGACACAAGCATGTCATTAAAATGTTCTGTGGTAAGGTCTAGTGACGCAGACCAAATCAAAATGATGGGATTTTTTTTTTAGGTTTCTTTCTTGCTTTCTTCCTTTTCCTTCCTTTATTCTTTTCTTTCTCTTCTCCCTTCTTTTCCCCATCTATTTTTTTTTTTCTTTCTTCTATATATATTTCTAAGTCTACCTGGCACATTTTGTCAAAGACCCCAATGTCTTCCACACGCGGGCCAACAAAATTAATTCATAACAGAGGCTGTCACCGTTTCATCCCGGGTATCGCCTGATAACCCCGGTAAGCTCTGCTCATTCCCTCTGACATGAATCTCAGAGACTCGGTACCAGAGAGCTCGGATGTTAACGCCTTCTGTGGCTGTACCGGTTACCCGGTGCAATTTCATCCACCACGAAGCCCCTCCATGTCCGACTCACTTCGTAAAATACCTAAGGAATTTTTTAAATTGTGAAGCAGGAGAAATTAAAGATGTGGTTAAATAGCACATAATCGGGTCCTCAGGACATATAATAAAGAAGCCAAATACATCCCCCCAAAATGTAGCAGGTGCTTTTTTTTTTAATGAAGCAGATAAATGCAGAAATGAATACACTGATACAGACAGAGCATCTGCCTCATGATAAAATTAAGTCTTGTGACAGAAATAAATCACGGTGGGGGAGAATGTAACCCATTATCCAATGGGATTTTTTCTTTTCTTCTTATGTGACAGGACTTACTGGATTCCCTGACGCTAGGCAGCTAAGTGCATCCACGATTTGATGATAAATCAGAAAGACTGCAGGATTTGAAATTTAACAACTACTTATTTTTCTGTGATGTAGAGATAAGGGAAAAATTTCGGTGAGTAACTATTAAATTGGGAATCTCCTTCTTCCCTGATAATCTGATCTTCTGGTACTATGTCATATGATCACACAATGCCAACAACCAGCAGTGAGTAAAATGGATTTTGGACTAAGATGAATAAGGGAACTACTTATCTTTCCCTTTCCTTCCCAATATTCAGTTTTATCTAAAGAGTACCACAGAAAGGTTACTTTTGACATAAAAATATACTGCTCTTATTACACTTTCCTTTTTATCCCCTTCACTATTTTAAAAAATGGCAATAAAAGCATGTTTTTCTTTTAAAAACATTTTCACATTTGAACAATAGAAAAGGAAAATCCATATGTCATGTTAAAATCCACAGGAACTAATAGAGCTCAGGACTACTTTACCATGTTTGATAAATGTGACTTGAAAAAAACACACCTTCATGTTTTAATGATTTCCTTTGTTATAATATGCTATTAATTAGTGTGTGTGTGGGGGGGGGACAATTCATCTCTCCAAGGTGTACCTTTATTTCTTCATGTTGAATCTTTGTAGCACTTTGGTTCTTTGCTAACACTCGTACCAATAATAAGCTCTCGTCCTGAACTATATAGATTGCCCTTGTAAGAAACGGAGAGGGAGAAATCAAATGATTTTTTCCTCCCCGTAATTTTTTTAAGTGAGAACATGGTATGTCTTCAAAAGGAACCTGATCCATTGTGCAAAAATATAGGAACTATCTAGCAACTGACACTGCAGAGAATACTCAGAAACAACGTGTTGTTGAGCCTACGTATATTTCAAAAGCCAGAGCACTGTCAGTTTTCTTGTAAACTAAATCAAGCTCACTATAAAGCTGCTGTCTCTGGTTTCTTTTCTTTTCTTTTTTTCTTTTACACCCTGTCTTGTAAAGGGGCAAAAGTGGGGTTGGGTAGAGAGGCATTAAACATTGATCACTGGTAATTACGGTAATCTCCTTCAAGAGCGTTAAACGCTGCAAAGTCAGCCTGTCTTCAGAGAGCTAACTCCGTGTGACAACACAAGGAAAGCTGTTACAGAGCTGTAAACTCCTACAGCTGGGTACCAGCCTTTAATTAGAGTGTGGCACCAAAACAGACGCTCCTCAAGTATCCAAAGAGATATCCTGAATCTATTAGTTCAAGAAGTAAGAGATACAATCAGCCAAATCATGTCTATCGGGAGACACACGGAGAAGAGAAAGAGGGGGCCATACAATCAGCCAAATGTCATGACCATCAGGAAGAGAATCATTCAAGATGGTTTGTTATTTGTGGTTCTGTTTCACCCAAATTGGACAATAAAACAGAAAACTTGAAGACAAGCATTTCCAGGAGTGTCTGGAAATTTGGAACATTCTTCGACGCTTTAGAAATTTAGCTGGACTTTATTTGTCATTTCCAGAAAGCAGAAGTCGCTGATCTCCTTGCAATTTGCCATTGAGAGAGTGGAAAGAGTTCTACAAAAATCAAGCAAGAGGTCCTGGCCTAATCCCAGCATTAATTATGGTTCTCAAAAGCACATGCTTGGGGATGCCTGGGTGGCTCAGTCGGTTGAGTGGCCCACTCTTGATTTCAGCTCAGGTCATGATCTCAAAGTCCTGGGATTGAACCCTGCGTTGGCTCTGTGCTCAGCAGGGAGTCTACTTGAGATTCCCTCTTTCCCTCTCCCTTTGCCCCTCCCCCCACTCATGTTCTCTCTCTCTCTCTCTCTCAAATAAATAAATCTTTTTTTAAGTGCATATTGATTTGTTGTTGTTGTTTTAAAAAAGAATAATCATGACAGTATTTCCCTAGCTTTGATTTCCACTAAAACACAAACAAAAAGAACTAGACACAATATTGAATTGCCAAGTTCCCCACAGAATCCTCAAGATAAAGGACTCATAGTGCCCTCGATTCCATGTGCCCACCTCACAGTTGGGATCCAGCTATCTGGCTTGCCACACATGCCTACAAATGACCCACTTACTGTGATTTTTTTCTTTTCCCAATCAGACGTGCTAAAAACAGTTACGGGGGAAATAGACCCACACACACCTGGGACTGGGTCCACCTCACAGGGCCTTGCATCTTTTCCAAAATAGAAATAATTTGAAATGGAAAGCCATGTTCAAGTCCCTCTCGTTGGATTTGTTTAGTCTGATCCTCTCTTGATTATTACAGAGAAATCCATTTTTATGATTCCATAAGGAATCGTGGCCCTGTTTGAAAACTCTGTCTAGGAATAAGAGATCAAGTCAAAAGCAGCTCATTTTCTAAAAGGGAAGCCATAAGACCCAGAGAAGTGGATGTGTCACCTACACCCATACAGCTGCTGAGCAAGTGGGTCAATCTAGGACACACATCCCCTGACTCAGAGTCCAATATTCTGTCCACTCTACCCAACCTCGTATCTCCTTACCCTCCAACTGAACAGCACTGAAGGGGAAATCACAGAGAACTGAACATATTTTTAATAGTATGTAAGACCTAAAACAGATATCCAGTAGATGAAAGAACAGCATTAGCAGAGGAAAATGTGCATTGAAAGAAGATTTGAATGAGGAGGAGGGTGAGGACTTGGGCTCCGTAGAGAACACATCCAGGAGTATTCCCCGGGCCATGAGGATTCATTCAGCTGCTGCTTATTTCGCGTGTCAAGGAGCTAGCCACACAGACTTCTTCACAAGAAGCATCCTAAGCCCAGACAACAGTAAGTGCAAAGACCTTGAAGCAGAAATGAATTCCAGAAAGAGGGGGAAAAAACAAAGTGGCTACAACTGAGTAAGCAGGAGACGGAGTAGGGAGGTAAGGCCGGGGTCAGCTCCTACAGGAACTTATCAACCACGGGAAGAAATTTGCCATTTGTTTTGATGGCAACAGGAAGTGGATGGAGGGTTTCAAGCAAGGATGTGATATGATCGGATTGATTTTTTTTTTTTAAAGATTACTTTGCAGTATGAAGAAAGGATTGTAGGCTTGAGATAACATACATGAAAATCTTTTCGAAAAAAAATGCTAAGGTAAAATATAAATGGAACAGTGGCTGTCATTACATAAACAGCATAATCCTAAACAATAATAATGCAGTGATATTTCTCTGAGAATGTCTTAAACTTTGGCACTAGCCAAAAGCACATGGTGTGTCCACATTCTGAAACGCTGAGTGATGGATCTTTGAAACAGAGGCAAAAAGGAACTGACGTTGGGCATCATTGGGTTGAGTAGTCACTGCAGCTCAAGCCATCTGTGTTGCCGGTACAGATTAAGAAAATCCAAACTCCGACAGAGGCAAGTCTCTGGTTCTCAAAGCTGCAACCATTTCAGAACTTTGTTATCTAAGCTTTCCAAGTTGAATTGAGGGAAATGATTTTTTTTTTTTTTTTTTTTTTTTTTTTTTGCAAAGAAGGGTCCAACGATCTTCTTGCTTCAAAAAGAGGTGGTGTGAGTAATTGGAGGGACAGAAATACAGGCTCTGCCTTGAGAAAAGGCAACACTCCATGACTTTAGAGATCAAAGTCTGGATCAGTTGGGATGATTAAAACACAAACTGGTGATTTCCTGTAATGAAGGGGTAGTAAGGACCTGCACTGCACTGAATTCAAGCCAGTTAATTTCATTCTGCCAATCTCCATTCCGTTTCAGTAGTGACTGTGCACTTACTAACCCAAGGCAGATTTCACCTCTAAACTGCTGCCTCTTGATGATAAATGTCCAGGGATGTTCAGATAAGACAGAAAATGAAAGGGACAGTTTATAAATCTCTTTAGGGAAGTTACTGGCGGTATTACTGGTCTTTGGTAAAAGATAAATAATTAAATCAACAGCTCAAAAACCACACATTATGAAAAATTCAAGTTCTTAGATCTGAAAAGACAAGCTACGAGACCACTAGGCTTCACAGAGATAGATTTGGGTTTGACTCCTGGTTCTACCCCTTGCTGCTTGAGTGACTTGCTGATCCATTATTTTTAACATCTCTGTCTCAGTTTCTTTATCCATAAAATGAAAGTCATATTGACAGCTGATTGTTGGGATGGTTAAAATGAGACCATGTCAGTAAGGTGCATAGTAGGTACACAAGAAATGCTCATCCCATGCCAACTTGCTCATCCTTTTCACCCTTGAGGGCTTTCCAATGGCATTCAGGACTTAGATTCCACCTGTGCTATAGACTAAGTACTTGTGTCTCCCTACCCCCCAAATTCATACATTAAAACCTAATCCCCAATGTGACAATATTTGGAGGTAGGGCCTTTGGGAGGTGGTTAGGTCATAAGGATAAGGTCTTCATGAATGGCATTAGTGCCCTTATAAATGAGATGCCAGATAGTTCTCTTGTCCCTTCTGTCAAGAAGAAGGAAACAGGTCTTCGTGGGATGCTAAATCTGCCAGCACCTTGATCTCAGTCTCCCCAGCCTCCAAAACTGTAATAAGTAAATGTTTGTTGTTTAAGCCACCCAGTATATGGTATTTTTGCTATAATATCCTGAGTTAAGACACTCTGGTTACACACAGAGATAAGGTCTTCAAGAGAATGAGAATCCCCAAGACAAAGATCCTGAAGAAATGTCCTGGGTCTCTAGGTTATTCCTAGGAAAGAGGATTTATATTTAAAAAGAAGTAAGAGTCTTGAAGTCAATGACTTGAAGAAAATTAGCACTAAATTAGCACTAAATCTGTAAGGAAATTCATATTCACTTTTAAAATGTGAAATAAAAGAAGAGCTTTTGAAAAAAAGATATGATTCTTTTTCAAAACAGGTTTGCGAAACTCAGAAGGCAAAATAAATAGAAACTTAAAATAGGGTACAGGAATTTATACTGCTGGGCATTGTTAAGGATGAAGACAGTTTGGTATGCTGGAGGGAGCATGAGATGGCAGCCCAGAGAGTTCTGTCTTAAGTTACCATGATCAGCTGGGTAACCTTTGATAAGTCATTCCCCCATCCCCTTGAGAGTCTGCTCATCTGTTAAATGAACTAATTAGCTAAGACAATCCCAACAGATCCTGTCAGATCCAGCATTTTTATACTTCCATAGCCCTAAGGTCACAAGACTGAGAGAGCAGTGTTAAGTGCCATGTGAGTCACATTTTCATTTCTAGACACGACTGGAGGTTTCTGGATCTGAGGTGCTACACCTAAGCTGGAAGAGAGAACACAGGGTTGGACCTACAAAAAGAACAAATACCAGGAGTGAGGGGGAGGAAATGCAACAGAGGGGAGAATGGGAGGGATCTCCCTATGGCATAGTAACTGGCATTGACAATGCATTGATTGGTTAAAAAGAAAGATGAGGAAGGATCAGTGGAGGTGTGTAGGGCACAGAGGGCATACCGACAAAAAACCCAGAGATCTTATGAGCCATTTTCATATGGGGAAGGGATTCAGATTAAGAGCGGAGAGTGGAAGAGTCCTGGCAATAGGAGGTTCCCACTGAGGTTCACAGGGGTGACATTACCTGCCAAGATCATTCAGCTAATTATAGGTCTAGGATCAGAACCAAGATCCTTGGCTATTGACCTGTAGAGCTCCTTTTGCTGAGGATTCCACAAATTAGTTCATAGGGAGAAGGCGACAGTGCCCACGTGGGAGAGGGCTACTGGGAATGTCCATTCCTGGGGAGCATGAGTAATGGCTTTGAAACTCAGAGGTCTGTCCTTAAACATTGACTCAAACCACTGCTAATTCATTACCCCTCTTTAGAGTGACATGGTACTGAAAAAATCTCAGAGAGATGCATAAACATGCTACTCCATAGGAGCTGAGCAAGAAGATATGCTCAGGCAACTCTTTGGACTACATCCCATACTGTTTGTAACCTGACAGTCCATTCATCAGTGCATACCATTGATAGCCATGATGTTGTCTTCTTGCTAAATAGTAGACTGCTCCTTATAAGCACAACCACCCGAAAGTTGAATGCTACTTCTTGCCCAATGATCAAGGCACACCTATGTAACTAGGTGTGCCCCAATCCATGTTATATTACTAGGGGGGAAAAAAGAAAAGAAAAGAAAAAACACTGTTGAGGTCAGCAATGGCATCCTGATATTCAAAAATTTATGTGTAGTAGCACCAGTCCTTATGGTCATCATTCATCAACCAACCCTACATCCATCTGACTGTCAATTTAGCCCATTTTCCTTAGGTATAATATCATATGGTTCCAATGTGCATTTATTCCAAGATGCTCATCTTTTCACATTTTGTCATCTGAAATTTTGATGTCTAATATTGGTTGGGGGGGAGGCATTTTATAATCAATAGTATATCATATTTTGATTGGCAGGGTTTTTTCATTCCTTGTGATACATAAAGTAATTGTGTGTCATACAATTATAGGCTCTTAGACTTAGTGAAATGCAGTATTCAAAGTGGAAATGGAGAAGTATTTCACCACTGTCTTCCATAAACTACAAAGCTGTCTCTCTCTCCCTCTACCCCTCGCTCCCTCAGGTACGCACCTGCAACTGTCACTCTCTCTCATTCTCTTATCCTTTTTTTATTTACCTATGATTTATCAGATGCCTCCTCTGTGACAAGGACTATGCTGAGCACCAGAGATGAAAGGAGGAGCCAAAACGGAAGTGGCACCTGCCCACATGAAGCTCATCATCTACTAGGTCTCGGTACAGATAGTGATCAAGTAGTACAAAAGCACGTGTAAAGCCCCAAGTCCAGCAAAGTGCTTGAGAGGAGAGGTTCATGGTGCTGTGAAGGACCGAGCAACAGAGCCATGACCTAGTTGGGAAGACTTCCGTGAGGAAGTGAAGAAGTTGCTGAGATACCATGCTTGAGAAAAAGTAGAGGTGAAGGTTGAAGGCAGGGCCTTTTGTGCAGAGAGAATTTCATAGCGCAAGGCCGTTTGGTAGCTGGAAGTCAAGCTCTGAGAAAGTCACCTTTCTGGAGCCCAGAGAACAAGGGGAGGTGGTACAGATGTGAGGTGAATTGAGTCGGGAGACAGATTATGGCAGAGCTCTGTCTTGATCTTATGAAAATTTGAGGGCACTGGAGAGCTAAAACCCTAGGGAAAGGGGTGGGAGTGATAAGATTTTTAGATCAAACACAGTATTGTAGATGCTACGTAGAATCTGCTGGAGGGTGAAGATTAGGAGGCCCTTCTAGCAGTCCAGATGGGAACTGAGAGAGAAATAGAGACTCGGGGCTGCTCTTCTTCCCGGCTCAGCCACGCAGACCTCAGCGCTGCAGTGCAGCCCTTTCCATCGCCTCTTCTCTACACAGAGCTTGCAGTGACAGCCTGGGAGCGATACCCAGAGAAGGAGGTCAGAATATTCAGTAGGGGGCCCTGCTGTAGAAGGGAGAGAGAACCGTGAGCAAAGCTCACAGGGAAGGGGGTCTGCGCATGCGCAAGCAGAGGAAGGCAGCACAGCCCATATGTTCCGCCAGGTCTGGCCCCGGGGGGGCGGGGGGACTTATGTGAGCAGCCTGGACCCTCCTCTGAACTCTCCAGTGCTTCAAAAGTACCTCGGCCGGGACCTCATTAGATGCACCGGAGACCACACAACCAACTTGGGGAAGATAAAAGTTTATTTGAAGCCTGAAGAAAAAGTGCTCTTTAGTTAAAGGGAACACAAAGGGTCCTCAGGAACATTTTTTTTTTGTCTCGGCAGATATTGACTTACAAACCGATCTTCTTGCACTGGTTGGAATACATCTATTTCCAGTCCTTGTATGTCTACCCTACGAATTGCAATTTGATGAAGCCATATGAACCACTAATAAAGTCTCCGTGTAAAAATGCTATATGTTCTTAGCGAGGGAAAAGATAAAACTTCAATCCATGTTTTATTAAAATCCCCAGGTAAGCACAGTTTACAAAGCTAAATGCCAATACCTATAATTCACCCCCATGATAACGTTGGCCATAGAGTAGCTGCTATCTCTAGCCGCATTCGAGTTCGGTTGCCCTTCAGAAGTACCAAAGATCTAACTCCTAATGGCTTTTTATATAAAAACAGTCTTTGACTGACAGAATCTAATCACTAGAAGGGCAGCAAACAAAAGCTGGGCAAAGCACAGTTCCCTGTTAATTTTTTTTTTCCTTGCAACATCTATAAGCATCTGATCACACAGTTGTGCAATTATTTGCTAACTGGAGATGTTATTATTTTGTTACTGTCTTAGAAAAATAGTAACCTTTCTTGGCAAAGATAAAAATATGTGGGTTCCTTTCCCGCAGTTTATATATCTTAAATCTTAGGTCATTTTTACAGCAGCTTTCTTCTGGACTCTCCCACCATTTATCTTTCCATTCTCAGCAAGGGCTAGTTTACTTAATGCAGGAAGACCTTCACATAACTTTCTGGCATTAATTATTTTAGTGGCACAAACTCCCATGTGAAATATTTGCTGCAGTGTGTCCCGCAGCCTATTAAAAAAAAAAAATACAGTGAAGGGAAAGAAAATGAAAGGCAAAACACTTCTGATGATTATTCACTATTTTACAAGAATTTTACATAATTAATCGAGAGTTTCACGGTAGACCACAGTGCCTCTCCTACACAGCCTTGCACTGGGAAGCTAATATAAACATTGCCAGACTGCATCTCCAAGAAAAGGAAGCAAGAAAGGAAGGTGGTCAAGGTTCTTACACAGATTTCATTCGGAGAACAAGGTCTGATTCTGCTCTCGCTAGGTGAGTTCTGGCAGTGGAAGAGGATTTTGAAGCAATGTGAGTGACATTAAAATAATACAGCCCTAAATGAAAACCGATAAGCAGTTCTGAAGAGTCAATCAGCCCATTAGGATGACAGGAGGTGAGAAGCTGCACATTTCGGGGCTGACAATGTCTTCTAGCTTCCTTCTTCTCCCTCTCCTTCTTGTGACTACAAACAACTCTCTGTAAACTCCCATTCTGTGAAGAAGTGAAGTGGGTGAGACACAGACTGGGTCAATATTTTAAGGGACAGTGGTGGGTGGAACTTGACAGAGGGGAAACTGACAAGATCTCTGTTGCAGAATGCAACACTCCAGTCTGTTCTAGAAGCCGTGGTAATTCCTGCAAACAGACTGTCATTCTGGTCCGGCTTTGGGACATTTCATTGTTTGTTACCCCCTCCATCAGGAATATCCATGAGATAAATTGATTGAAACTGGTCAGTTTCCCCTACAGGTGCGTACCTATACCTTCTCTCCTAATCCCTGCAGGTCGAAAATGTGAATGCCATGCCACCAGGAACCCAGCATGGCTCCTGATGTAGAAAGCCCTCAATAGGAGTAGGTTAGTTCATTGGTTGGTTGAATAAACAAATCAAAGAAAGACACTGGAAGGCTCTAATGGTTCAAGGGGTGGCCTGGAAATTAACGAAACCTAGAGTCAAATAGTAGCCCCTCATCTCATCAGTCCTATATTCCTGGGCAAGTCTTTAACCTCTGTTAACTTTAGTTGCTTCATTTACAAAATGGGTATATTCGTAATTCATACTTCATAGAATTGTAAACAAAAGATTTATGCATCTGTCAACAAACTACTTATCTCAGTACCTAGAACACAATAGACCATGCAATAAATATTAACTTTCAAGGCAGCTTTGTAGAGTCTAGAGTATTTAAAATTGCCCCAGTGATTCAGAAATACCCTTAAAAGAAGGATTTGACATTACTGCCCCCCTTTGTTCACTAAACAGACCTGTCAGGTAATCCATTCATTTAATATTATTAAAGCTGACCATATCCCTGATCTGAGAATATGCATTGACTACAGCAAGATTCCTGACCTCATAGACTTATAGTGTAGTGTAGAAGACAGGTAGAAAACACACCAAGAAATCTGTAACATATCATAAAGTAATGATGCATAATAATCCTTCATTCATTCCATGGGTATTTGTTTATGACTGTTTTCTACAAATCACTGAACTTATATATTTTTTTTTTCTGATTACAGACCTTATATAACATTTTTTTCCTGATCACAGGATAATTTTTGATCAACATATAACTAAAATACCAAGATATAAAAAGAGATAGAAAATTAGAACTGCCCACGTAACCTCCTCAGAGCAGGGGCTGCATCGCCCTGATATTTGCCTAAGAAATGCAGTAATGCTGAAAACTGTGACTGCTGACACATTCCACGTTGGGGCAGGGTCTCCAAACACTGAAACTAAGATCTTGGTTTTAGAATAACAGAGAGTTCCCAGGAGTGTTAATTTCCACTTGGCATCATACAGAATTCCAGAGAATTGCTCAGAACCATCTGTTCAACTATGATAATGAGGGGCAGTGGGTTTCTTTGGGGAATGTGCCAGGATATATGAAGAACCAGTAGCAGAAGCAGGACCTCGCAGTTTTCGGAATAAATGGAAGCCACCACCATCATCCGGTTGGCAACCTGCACAACTCCCGGCTGCCACCCCTTTCTTTGCCCTGTGACTGCAAAATGAGTCCATGGAATAGTAACGGACTTTAATTAGGATAGGCTCCTTCTTTTAAAAAAGGTCAAAACTTTCTGTCCCTTTTCTCTGGAGCTCCTGGGCAAATGCATCCGTGTAGGGACTGTACCATCCACCATCAGGACATTTGCTGCCTATATACATATTAAAGTCTTGTGGAAAACAAAAGTGTAGTCCTCCCGGGCTCATGCACACAACGTAGTCACACACTCCAGCACGTGCTGGAGACTCTCATTCAAGGAGTTTACGGAGCTTTGCACTCCCATGCTTGAAGAGTCAACAAGGCAGTTTGAACCCAAGAAGGAATCTTCCAGAGTCTAGCCTATGGGCTCTGGAGAGAGTCATCGGGGACCATCTGAAGGCTGCACAGAGACTGTTCTTGTGTGTCCACAAAGTCCTGGACTTTCCCATTGAGCTTCTCTGACACACAGTCACTGCAACCACATGTAGCAACTCTAGCTCTTTAATCCCGATTTTGGTCAGCTCAGGGCCTATAGGGAAATGGCAGAATGGCAGAAAGAGGATAAATTGCCACAAGCTTGTGGCAGCAGCTTCACAAGGAATCTGTGGCAACCTTACACCATTTGTGAACAAGTATTGCCTCTTTAAGGACAATTGGTGTTAGGTGCAATCTATAATTTATTCTGGAGGTTACTGGTTTATGAAGGTATGAGAAAACTGGCAACCTATCGTCTGAACTGCAGTTATGAGTAGTAACAAGGGTTATAATTTACATTCAAATTCTGTTTTTAAGTTAATGAGGTATCTAACGTGCAATCCAGCAAAAGGCCTTTTGTGCACATAACCTCTTGCTCCCTAAAATAGAAATCTGGGTTTATATTACACCTTTCGAACTCTGGGCCCTCATAGGAGCACTTACAATATTCACTGAGAAAACAGTGAGAGAGCTACTTTCCACAAAATGGAGCTGCCATCCCATAGCCGGTGAGTCTTAGAAAGCAGGAAATATTTTTGTGAAGAGTGTCAAGAGTCTTGGTGAAAGCTAAAATTGCCGTATACATAGAAGTGAGCAAAAGTATGTTGCAGACCAGCCAAACTCACCGGGCAAGTTGGTAATTTTTAGACGTGGATGGTGATATTAAGAAAGGCTATTGTAAAGAAGTACAGCTCAGCTCCTAAGGGTTGACCTGAAAGCCTTCTGCTCCTGACCCATTCATCGGACTGGACAAATGATTCCTGCTGTTCACTCTTAACCTGCCTTCCCCATTAGCATCTACCTGGACGCCTATCTTTGAAATATTCCATGGCCGTTGCCAGCCTATTTTGATGGAAATCTCTCACTCTCTTCTCTGCCCCAGGTTTTTTTTTTTTACGGTTTTAATTTATTTATTTGATCAAGAGACAGAGAGAGTGAGAGAGAGACAGAACAAAGGCAGAGTAAGGGGCAGAGGGAGAAGCAGACTGCCTGCTGAGCAGGGAGCCCAACGTGGGGCTCTATCCCAGGACTCTGGGATTATAGCCTGAGCTAAAGGCAGATGCTCAACTCACTGAGCCACCCAGGCGCCCCAGCCCCAGCTTCTTGATGGCCTACCTGATACCACACTACTATTCTGCTCTGAAGCCCTACTTCATAACTCGTTCTAGATCTGGATCACTTGCCCTGAACTCAAACATGTCCGACTACCTAGCCTCCAAAGCCCATTATTGTCCCTAAACCTGGTAAAATATCAAAAAGGAGAACCTACCCAAACTTCATGAAATCTTTATTCACTTGGAAGGTGAGACAGGAAAGAAGACTAATGAATGAGATACTGTTTTTGAATATATATATATATTTTTGTACATTCAAAATATACAGTGAATTCCACTGGGCAATCAATGAATTCATTTACAGCCCCAGTTTAATGACTGGGAAACAATGCTTTGTGATTGAGCAATTATTTCCATGTAAACAGTTCATTCATCCCACTTTTTTGTTTTTACAAATGCAATCACACAATTAATCTTATTAGAAAACACTTTTAACAGGTTGCTCAGTGGCAAGATTCATTCACTTAGGCCCCAGGTGGGTTTGAGCATCAACTGTGGGCAAAACTGTGTTAGACGTTGTGGAGGCAAGAGAGAACAAGGTAGAGATGACTCTTGCCCCTGGTGGAATTTATGTTCTAATTCCCACCAATTCTAAATTAGCAGAGTATTAGTTAATTAATTTTTATTTTGCCATGTGTTGGGTAGTAAGAAATTTTCCTTAAAATTCTACTTTCAAGCTCAAGTTCAAGGTGTGCTAAAAAATCAATGAATTCATCATCACCACACACTCTTCTTCTGGCTAAATTACCTTATCCAACTCCAGTTTAGCGTTTCTTCCCCGATGCCTTTCCCCACCCTGCCTGCCCCCGTATGGCTTCATCTCCCTAACCCTCTTTGTACCTGTGGCTCACAATCTATCAAGAGTCACGAATAGTCATCTCTGCATGATTGCCACCCTAACAGACTATAATCTCTCTGAGACGTGGTTCAGCTTTCTAGAACAGTCCCCTCACAGAGCTCTAGGGCATAAAATAGCAAAGAAGGACTTAAGAGACTAGAATCCATGTTCTCAAGGATTCCCTCATTGTCCTCATGTGAATAGTCATCCCCACTCTCCCACACAAGCAATGGCCATTGCCATTCCTGCTAGTGCAAGTTCAATAAACAATTAATTTTTGGCAAAAGGAAATGCAATAATTGCACACATCCTATGCCTGGACATTTAGTCACTCAATTCGTACCTAAGAAAGTCACAGTTGTGAAGCACTGCTATGGTGCCAAGAATTAATTACCCCCAAATAAGTTCTTGGGGAGGGACCAACTTTCCCTCATCAACATTCAAGGCAGGTGCCACCACACAAAGGGAAAGAGGAAGAAAAAGCCCAGAAGCCTGAATAGGAAAGAACATTAAAAAAGAAAGTAGGGAAATAAAAGAAGTATATTATGGCAGCCACACGCCTTCTTCCTCACGCAATGCTGTAGGATGACGTGTCTGCAGGGAACGGTCCAAAACCCCATTCCTAGCATCAAGTGTCTGATGTTTCCGAACCAAAGGCAAGCTAAATATTTTTTTTTTCCTGGAAAGAGAATTTCTCCCTATTGCACTAACAGAACAAAGTAAATAAGAATAAAGCTGAGCTCACCGATACAGATGCAAAAGCACCAGCTGAAGGCAGCATGAACATGAGGCTCTCTCTGCACCTCGGCTCTCACTTATGTTCTTTCTTTGAGTCACTTATAGATGGAGGTGGAGGCCGCAAGGTGCTGAAGAGGAACGTTGCAGCAGGTGCAGGTGCTGTCAGACCCACTATCTGAACATGCAGATCTTTCGATGTTTATATTCATTCTCTATTGTTGCGTAACCAATGACAAAACTTTGGTGTCTGAAACAGCACACATTTATGATCTCACGGTTTCTGTGAGTCAGGAGTTGGGCACATCTTAACTAGATCCTCTGTTCAGGGTCTTACAAGGCTTTAATCAAGGTGCCGGCCAGCCTGTGCCCTCCTCCTGAGCCCAAAGTCCTCTTCTAAACTCAATCAGATTGTTGGCAGCTCTCAGTTCCTTGAGACTCTAAGACTGAGACCCTAAGCTCCTAGGGACCATAGGCAGGTTGCAATGTGGCTGGCTGCTTCATCACAGCCAAGAGAGAAGTGTCCGTCTCCTCAGGAAGGACCCTTTCCCTCCTGTACATTCTCTCACCTGATTAGGCCAGACCCACCCAATAGGATCTCTCTTTTAATTAATTCAGATTCAACTGATTTAAGACCTTAATTACATCAGTCATATCCCTCCTCCTTTGCCTTTTAATGCAACCTAATCACATAAGTGACATAGCATCATGCACAAGTCTGGACTATAGTCAAGGGGCTGGGATTATACAGGGCACATATTCCAGGGAGTAGAAGCCTTGGGAGCCATTGCAAAATTCTGTCTACCAGAATGTTGCAATTCTCTCTTGACATTTACAGCTTCTGGTTATTTCTATTGTGTACAAGGAAATAGGGGAAAGGGGGTAGGGGAAATAGGCAGAAACCCACTCTGTGGTCAGGGTTACTAGGCTGAACCATATGAAATCACCAATATTTCATCTTTTATTTTTTGGCCCACAGAAATAGACAATATGCAGTGGGCATAAGATATATATGTGTGTTTCTGTATATGTATGTATATATATGTACATATGTCTATGTGTATATACACACATACATATAGATCAGATATAGGCCTGGACGTTATAGGTACCGATAGACTTGGGATCAATCTCTTTTCATAAAGTGACATCTTCCAAACCACTCTGTCACAGAGGTGCCCATAAAGACTCTTCTCAGTGTGGTGCATATTATGTGTATTTGAGCTGAGATTTTGGTGCCTTTAGGGGTAAGATAGTTATTATTTACAAGAGAAAAATAAGAGAACACTCATTCTCCATCAGACTTTCCTCATGACGTCAGTGGCTCGGAGCTATTCTCTGTTTACGGTGGCATATGCGTGTCTGTGTGTGCAAGTGCGGCATGCTCATACGTACATGCACTTGGAAGACTGAAGCAAATGCCTCCAAAAGACTTGTCATTTCTGACGAATGAAATAAGTCAAGTCTAACAGGCAATTCATAGAATTCATACAAAGCTGCACAGAGAAAGGCTTGCCCAATGCTGCAACATAAACCACAACTAAACTAAACTAATGTCCATTTCATAGGGTGGAAAAACTTCCAGAAGACATCATATATGAACGTGGAGTGCACATACTGGGTTCAATGCCAACAGTCGCTAAAAGAGGTGAGATTGTTCTGTGGACAAGCCCCAGAACATTTCAAAGGCATGAGTTGTTTGCAGGTTGATAAGACACACACAAATATGTGATCATGTGTACTTTGGGTTGATAAAACCTCAGCAGACTTAATGCTGCCACAGACTGTGGCATCTGTGATAGAAGAAGAAATTATGAGCCCCAAATGTCAGAATTCCACCCATAGTTTAAGTGAGGCAACAGTTTGCAAATATTCTGAAAATTGGAAACCATTATTTGAGTGCAAATCTGTTGCAAGCATGAATTAGAGTCAGAATCACCAATACTTATGACTATTTTGAGGGCCCACCGTAAGTGAAAATTGAACATTTACTGAAAAGCTGGGTTGTGGTTGTAGTGTGATGGGAATCAGGAAGAAATGAGAAAGTGGCATTTTTTTCACTTAAACAAATGTTTGAACTAAGCAGCTACAGGTAACCCCCGTTTTCTCAGTGACTTCATGTGTGACCAAAGGCAGGTTTTTTCTCCTCTCTCTGTGTCAGTTTCACAACAGTATCTAAAAATATTCATTCATTTAACAAACATCTATTGAAGACCAGGCACTCGGCATATTCAGAGAGATCAGCACAGCCAGTAGGGGCGATACCAGGGAAAAGTCATCAAACATTTGTCGGGGGCGGAGGGGGGAGGAAAATTCAGGACCCCACAAAAGACCCCTTCCAAAATCAGAGGAACCATGAATATGTGTGTATTATTGGAAACTAGACTTGCACCAATTGAATTTTTAGGTTCTTTCAACTTTAGCTACTTGTTCAAATTGTGACAAAATATACTTTAGCTTAAAAAAAAAAAAAAAAAGTGCTTAACACACCTCAAATGTACCAGAGACTGAATTATACCAATACAGCTAAATGGTTGATTGACTCCGATATCAGGAAGCTTGAATGATATTCACAGAGTTCTTTTATCAACATTCTTTGTCTTGGGTCCAGTTTTAGATATAAGCCAAAGAGTCATCTAAGGGATACCCAGAGGTACCCTCTGTTATTGGTCCAGCCATTGTAACTGGAAATTCCATCGTTCTCACTTCTTCTGGTGGAGGGGAAAGGGGGATTTCTCCCGGGAGAGGAAGCTGTGGGAGCAGAAGGGAAGAGAACAGAGGTGGCAAAGTCAAATGCCTGCAGAGATCAGGCAGGTAATATGGACCAGTGAAGACCCCAAAGGGTCGGGGAAGGACCACGATGTATTGGAGATCATGGGGAGCCACTGCTCTGCTTCAGTTCACTATGACCACCTGGTAAGGGGCCCAGGATACCAAAATCCTTTGATCTTTTTCAAAGAAAATCCAAATTTTCATGTAAAACCTTAAAGCCCTGACAACCAATTAAAAAAGTTAAATAGCATTTGTATCAAAGAAAACAACCAATTGTTTTAGCCTGTTGCAACCTCTACGGTAGACCATAAAATATTAAGACATTTCTATCTCCTAACAGGATGCATGAAATTATAATAATATAATTCTTGGTAACTAAAAGGGCTCTAAGAAAATGCATGGTGAGGATAAATCTTACCGGGAAAGCGAAGACCTCCATGGCACGAGAGGGAATTGAAAGAGAGCAGGGAGGGTTTTGCACATAAAAATGGTGTACACCAGTGAGAACAAAAGAAAGACAATACAAATAAGCAGAGGGAGCAAGCATATCGAGAAAGAAGGAGAAGAATGGAGGGAAGGAGAGGGATGGAGGGAGAGAGAGAGAGAATACACAGAAACAAAGAAAGGAACGAAGGCAGAAATGGGCATTTCAGGGAAGTAAGTAAAATTTCTCTAAATTTTCACTTAGACCAGTCTTGCTAATAAAACAGTTTTTAGAAAGTTTTACTGGTAAAAATGTCATCATTTATAATAGCATTCAGCATACTTAATGATGCTCAACTTTCGGGTTGTGTTAGAGATGAATGGGACCTCAGAAGAAAACCAGTTATTATTCCTGGAATTAAGTACTCAACAGACAGAAAATGTATCTGTGGACAGATCTGAAAATATAATGGTGCCGAAACAAATATTATTTTTCCTTTGCAAAACACCTGGAATTAAAAGGGTAAAATATTCACAAATGCGTGTTAACCCTCGGAGGAAAAAAAAGGAGGGTTCACAAGCATTTTGGGCGTAATCATATATGTGATCACATATGTACCCCATCTCAAAAATACACGTTCAGCTGGAAACCCCTGAAAATTCCAGAACTCTCGGGGTCAAGTTGTAGCATCATAAAAATGATAAACCATCATTTGTGAAAATAATTTTCCATTTATGAAGAAAATTAAGGTTCCAGCCCACTCCTGAGGTATGAATATAAATAGATATTTATAGCAATCATGTGCTCCTTCCAAACATTATTTCAATTTTGACAAAATCCATTGGGATTTAGACCCAACTATTTCAATAAAGACTCAATATGAAACTGTTCTTAGTTCTTCTCGTTTTTTCTCTCTGAGCAGGTACAATTTTCCTTTTTTTTCCTTTTTTTTTTCTTTTTTTTTAACAAGAGTCCATAAAAGTGTTTAAAATGTCACAAGTTATTTTTTCAAAATCTCCATCCAGATAAGTCATATTTTGAAAACGACACATAGTCTTTCTGCTCATAGCAATTTTAGAAAGTTTTATAGCTTATCCAATTTAATCCAGAGGGTGGATGGGTGAGGGTTTGGCTGTGGGGTGAGAGCAGTGGGAGGGGGGCAGATCACGCCTTGTACTGCCCATAAATGCCAATCACCATCCGTGGCGTAGGCCTCCATCTTTCAAATGTCAGTAAGTCTTCCATTAAAAAAAAAAAAA
>CM052899.1:160560059-160614971 GCA_028534135.1 Potos flavus | reverse complement strand
AACCTAATGTTTCACTTAAATTACTTTTTTTAAAGATTTTATTTATTTGACAGAGAGAGACACAGTGAGAGAGGGAACACAAGTAGGGGGAGTGGGAGAGGGAGAAGCAGGCTTCCCACTAAGTAGGAAGCCCGATGCGGGGCTCAATCCCAGGACCCTGGGATCATGACCTGAGCCAAAGGCGGACACTTAATGACTAAGCCACACACGTGCACCTCACTTAAATTATTTTGACTAGTATTCAATCAATCAATAATCACCTGGTTCTTAATAGCCAAATAAGACAATAGGCATTGTATTTATTTTCCATAATCTATTTAGTCAATCCAATTTTTCATGGTTGTTGACACTGTGAGGAACATCTCGCCAATGAAATCTTAGTATATGTCTGTAACTTTGTACACATACCTTTGTACATGTTTTAAAGATAGATTCCTACGAACAGCAGCAGTGACAATAATAGAAATAGTATTTGTTGAGGACTTACTTTGTGCCAGGCTCTACCTAAACACTTTCCTACATTATTCCATTTTTCTCTGTGTACTGATCCCAGGTTACCAGGCTAGAACACGGAGATATGATGAGGACAAGTTATACATCCTCTAAGTAGTATTCCACATCTCCCAGATCTGGCTGAATCTAAAATCCATTCTTTCCCACATCCACACAATTCCACCACCTTGGAGGTGAAGTTTTCAGCTCGAACAATATTCACGTTTCAAGCTATTTTGATGAAATTCAACAAACAGCCCTGCGGTTATACCAATGTCCATTGTGTCTGTGTATTTGGGGAAATGGTTTTCTCGGCACCCCCAGCCCCCTCCAGACACCCCTTACCAACGGCAGCGATGCCATTTAACCACTGCCTTTAAGTTTGCTTTAACACCTCAGAAAACGGTGCTATAAAAATAAGCAAAAGACCCAGGACTCAAATTGAACATAAAAGTTGTTGCAGATACTGTTTCTTGACAAACGGCCTCTCTAAACCACATAAATTGTCCAAAACCTCTTAAACCTTTGCTCTACATCACCCACATAGAACTGTAAAGGGAATATCACAAAGGAACTACAGGCTAATTGAAAAATCATTCACTTGAGATGCCATAAGGATCGTGCTCCATTTCTACGGATGTATATAGAAACTAGAAACACGTGGAGTCCTCCCCAAACCAAGCAATTGGCTAATCAGCAAACTCAAAGGGAAATCATCTGCTTTTTCCTCCCTTGCACTGCTGGATGTGCACTTAATAATTCATAGGCGATGAGAAAAAACACACAACTCTACTGGGGAGATCAGGTGTCCAAACTCCTTCCATCCCTGAGCCCCGGCTTCTCCGCTTTCAAAGAAAAGCTGTCGCATTGACTGGGTGGGAAGCTAGTCTACCACCCAAGAGCTGATGTTTCTAAAACCTATTGTTCAAAGATCATTATCATGGCTTTCCATTAGCAAGACTAAGTAAATGCTTTCCTAAATAATCCTGCCAATGGCTTAAAAAATATATATTTATTTTTGGAAGAAAGGCTCAGTATGGTCCTGGCAGGGGGATTATATTGATCCTCATTTTGGAGGCTTTTTCCCCTCTGCTTTTTGGAGGGACAATTAATATCGACTGTACCTATCATTAATTTTCCACAGTCAGCAGGGGCTTTTAGGTTTTATAAGTATAATATCAATACGGACTGTCTTAGAAGCTCTTACTTATTTTATGTTTTCCTTCTGCATTCAATGTTCTCTAGCCGCCCCCTCCCCCCCAAGACAATACTTCACAGGTGTAAGGCAAATGGCTACTACGAAAGGCATCACAAGCTTGTAAGGAGATGGGCTCTCTTTGTCTTTCTGGAAGGCTCAGGATGTGCAGAGGAAAGGCTGGGATTTCACAGTTGGGCTGTCCTGGTGGGGTGGGGAGGGAGTGCTGAGAGCAGAGACAGGAAGGGGAAGGCTGGACGGGGGGGGGGGGCACCAGCACCCCTTTCTCTTCTCCAGCACCCCTTATCCCTGAGAAACGTCCATGGAGCAGGCGTCCATCCAGACATGCATTTTTCTCCCCGGGGGAGTATCAGGACTCAGTGTAGTTATAGCCTGTGTTCTCGTCCATGTTCTTCAGAAATTCTCTACTCTTTCAAAAATCCCTAGGAAAACACCACGAAAGATGTGCACAAAAGGTAACGTGCAACCTCTCGGCTCTCTGCTCAGGCCAGTGTCGCCTGGTCACATTTGCTATTCCCTCTGTGGTTGGTCTGACGGTTCTAGTCAAGTCCCCAGGCTTCTTGGCAAAGACCTGCAAAGTCCTCTAGACATCTGAGCCCCCAAATGGCACCTGAAACTGCGGGTTTGAAGGCAGTCTTCCTGGCCCTGATCTGTCTCCCTTCCTCCTTTCAGGCACATGAGAATCTGCTGAGATTCTGCCTGTTGGGCAAGAACATCCCTCCTGCAGTGGCCTGTGCCACCTCAGTCAGGCTGACACTGCGCAGTGGCACTCGGGCCTTCCAGAGTCATGGCTCAGAAGCACACAGGTCACTCACGAGCCCCTCTCCTGTATGGATACAGGGATACTTCCCTGCCTTCCTCAGTGATACAGACAGAGCTGACCCTGCCAGATGTGAAGCTATGCTCCAAACACACCTATCCTGTCTTCAGGTAGCTCACAGTCCAAGAAAATATATTATCTGGGGTGTGGGAGGGAGGGCTTGGAAACATCACGAAAACAGTAAGAAATCTAGTGTTAGGAAAAAGCACAAGGTGTGCATATGCATTCATTTAGGTTAGAAGAACAGGCTGCTCTGCTATTTGTAAGCTGGGTTACATAGGGCACCTAGGGCACAGCTGCTCTGTGCCACAGCTTCGTCATCTCTAACATGAAGGAAATAATAGTACCAACTATAAAGGACTGTTGGAGGATTCGAAGAGCTGACACAGGAGAGTGCCAGCACGAGCCTAAACCTTAGTAAGGTCCTATGTGTTAGCTAGCTTTAGCATTAGCATTGCATGTCTCCATTCGCCAAGAACGAGACAAGCTGGTGGGAGCCACTGAAGTGGGCCCTATCACAGACTGGGGTGGGGTGGTCAGAGAAGCCTTTCCAGGGTTGATGTAAGAGCTCAGTCTCTAAGAAGGACCACTTAGTGCAATGAGGACTGAGCTGAGTGATGACAAGGGGTGAGACAAGGAAGGTAGGAATGGCCAGTGCTACGAGCAGTTGTATCCTGAGGGCACCAGGGAGGGACCAATGACTTCTAGGCAGGACTGTGGTCTGTGCAGAGCTGGCTTCAGCAGGTGCAGCAGTGTGAGGGCCTGGAAGAGAGGGCAGGGCTGTAGGGGGAAAGCTGGAGGACTAAGGAGCAGGGGGGCTGGGGAAGGCAGAGGAAGGGGAGTCATTGCTCTTGGCATGAGCGGAGTCCTCCCTGCTATCTTTCTTTCTGTCTGTTTCTCTGTCTCTTTCAATCCATCTTCTTGCTGTCTCTCTCAGTTTTTCTTTTCTCTTTCTGTCTGGTCTCTAGTTATGTGTCTCTCAGTATGTATGTGAATATCTCCCCCTCCCTCTCTATCTCCCACTGTCTCTCATCTGTCCCTCCCTTTGTGTCTCCCCCACATCCTGCTCTCTTCTGCCTCCCAACACATCTCTCGTTTACTTATTGTGTTCATCTTATTGGCCCCCTGCCCTGCCCACTGGAGTGTAAGTGCCACTGAGCTGAGATTTTTCCACCTATTTCCTCATGGACATATTCCAAGCACCTAGAAAAGTGTTTGGCTCATGGTAGGCACTCTGTGGTAAGTCTGGCATCTGTTGTTATGGTGGCAAGGGTCAGTGACTGGCTCGGGAGGGGAGGGGGCACAGGATGCCTCCCTGAGAAGGAACTGGACATCTGATTCCACTTTGGCATCACCCATTGCCTCCATTAGAAAGTAGACAGAGCCTTTGGGACCCCACAAAGTAGGGGTGGGTCACAGCCCAATTGATTACTCCATTCTGCTGTGGCTTGGCCAAGGGTCCCTTCTTTTTAGCTTCTAAAATCTAAATTAACAAAGAAGTAACAGGTTTGGAAATGAACAGGTAAACTCAATTAAGACCTTCATCAATAAGTAGGGAAAGATGGAGACCAGTGCCCTTTGGTGTTGCACATAGGGCTGCCTGCTCTAATGTTCAGGGCACTTGTCTCTAGACTCCAGAATTTTCTAACCATGATACCTCAAGAAGATGGGAGTTGATACTGCTGGAAATATATATCCTTGGGCCCACTGACTTAATTCCTATTTCCTATGGACATTTAAAGTAGAGATGATATAATCACTGGCCAAGAGAAACTAAGACAGATCAATAAAATCATCTCCAACCTTTTAACAAACTGTTTATTCATTCAACAAACCTTTGTCGGGTTCCTATTATAGCTGGAGATTGTACTGGATGCTCTAAAGGCATCAAATCTAGATCACATAAGGATTTGGTCTAGGGGAGATTAAAAACTCCCCAAACATGGCAACACAGGGTAGAATATTAAGTGGCAAAAGAAAAGTAAAAATAAAGCATGTGGGGTGATCAGAGCAGGCAGCATCTCTGACAGTAGATGGCTGAGGTAGTTTGGTTACAAACCTTCAAAGCAGGTGCGATCTAAGCTTCTCTTAGTACATTCCAAAGTGTAGGCAACTTAAGTGGCAGTTTGGAGCTTAAATGCTACCCTGGGATGTCTCTGTTGCAAACCGTGGCATAATTCACTTATTTCTGCCTTCTCTCTGAATATAATCAACTTCTAGGGGCCACAGGCCACCCACACCTACTGAGTAGACTAGAATAAGAAATGACAAATGTATGTCCTTTGCTTTTGGATCAGTATTTCAATTTATCTCACTACTGGACACCTTACTGTGTTCAGGGTCACACTTCTGATCCTGCCAGGACCAGCACATACAAAGCATGCTCTACCTGTCAGACCCGGACCCAGGGGCCTTGCATAAGCCCACTTTACAGACTGTAGATACGTGCCTGAGAGGATAAATCAAGTCATGCAGTGGGTAAACGATGGAACCAGCTTCCCAATCCAGGCGTGTCTGATTCCATAGACCGTGATCTTCCCACTGCATCAACGGCCAGCTCTTCCCTGGCTTAGTTCGCAAGAAGGAGCTCCTGCCTCCGCCTTCACTGTCCACCCACATCCTCCTACTTAACTCAATTTCTGGTTTTGCCTTTTCTCAACAGCCTTGTCACAGTGCTGCCCACAACCCAGCATGACAGTCCCCAAATTCTGATGGGCAGCAATTTAGATCCACTTCATCCTGCCCAGTTTCTTCTCAGAGATTGACTTCAAGGGTTCCCTGGAAATGAAAAGCATCAAGCATTATGGTGTTTAATGGCAATTTAAACAGACCAGCCAGTGGTCAAGCTCTCCTATTGTCTGAGTGTATCAAGTTATCCCCAAATAAGCAAGTACTAGATCATGCCACAGCACAATGCAAGGATAGAGAGGCACTGCCAAATATCTGCTGTGCTCCGCAGTTCTGTACGATTTATCTAACAGCTAATATAATATCAAGTGACAGTTTAAACAGGCTACTTTCACCTAATCTGTGCGTGCTGTATGCAAAACAGCTCTGACCCTGGCTTGATTCCTTAAAGCATGTAGGATTTAATTATCTCCTACTGTTATAGAAATAATGACAAGTTACTTAGTACTTTTAAGACTGATACATAAAGTACTTTTGACAAGTGAGTTGAAAACCAACCCTGTTACAAAGTTGCAGTGTGTGGTACATGAACAATGAATCTTGTAACACTGAAAAAATAAAATAAAAGTATTTGGGGAAAAAATATAAATAAATAAATAAATAGATAGATAGATAGATAAATAAATAAATAAATAAATAAATAAAATTAAAAATAAAAAATAAAATGGCCCTGTCCCTAAACTTGGGATTTCCTTTCCTAAGACGAAAGAGAATGATCCCTAGTCCCATAACACCCATCACGCCTGGTCACTCTAAAGTATGGTACATTCAGAGCAATGAGTTCTGCAATGCCTTTGCTGAAAGAAGGACCTTCCTAGGTGCTAAATGGGATATATTAACACATGGAGAGGGGAAGCATGAGAAAAGAGAAATAGATGCATCTGTGTATTTTATTAACACTGAACTTCGAATAAACATCTGTGGGAGTTTCAATGCACTTGACTACACACCGTCATCTTTATGTCATAGCTAAGGCCCTGGATTTGGAGAGCACAGTTGAGATTTATCTGCAGTGATAAAATCTCCAGTTTCTCTCAATTCACATTCATTTCTCCCATCTTTCTTAAAGGAATACTCTCTCCTCCCTCCCCAGGAATCACAGATCTGCTCCCTCTCCCCAGGCTCCCTTTCTAATTTTTCTTATTTAACTGAGTTTGACATGCCTCTAATACTTATTTAGAGCTGCCGGTCACCTCTGCCCAATGCCTCATCCTCACAGATGGGTATTTGCCACCAGGAAAGAAGATATGGATATTAATACAAGGGGTATAGGAGTCTGCAAGACTGCCAGCACAGCAGACAGAAATGGAAGAAGTGACGTGTCATAACTAAAGAAGGAGCTGCTCTCAACTTGCTTAAATAGAACTCCAGGTTTAGGTGATTTTTTTTTTAATCATCATATAATTCAATTGGGAAAAAAAAAAGCAGGAAAGAAAACTTGTGTATTGATGCATTACCTGTCATTAGCAAAGTTGAGGTTTCCCCATGTTTTCTGGATCATGGTCTCTTCCGAGAATCTGATGAGAATTGTAAAATCCGTGTTTGCACATGGGTGGCCCATGGTTGACATCTAACCTGACATCATGTTGTATTTGGCCTGCATTACCTTAAAAACCCCTAAGTGAGTTGATAATATAAAACTGAAATATTTTACATAAAGTCCAAAACAAATGTGTTTCTCCTGAAAAGTTCAGAGATCTGATAGTAGCTGGCCAGCATTCCCCTGTGGTAACAATTGGCTGATTCTGAGTGGCAGCTTTTCCTTACAGTGGGATATGTGGTATCCAATTGGCCATACTCCGCACCTCTCCCAATTGCCCTCCACCTGACTGTGTCACTCCTTGGCGTGATCTGTGGGCACACGAGTGTCTTATTCCTCCCATAAACCTTCCCTTCTGAAAAATGTTTGTACACACAAAATTCACTGTCAAGGTTCAGAGGTAGATGAGATCTTTGGTAAAGTTTATCCATTATCCAGAGCTTCTTGAGCTCGGCCAAGTCACCTCCCCGATCGTCAGCTTCCTGCCTGTAAAGAAAGAGTGTGTGTGACCATCAACTCTTTCTCCTGTTGAGTTTAAGTGAGGGACAAAACCTCCTTTTAAATAAGTTGCTCAAGGGGTGCCTGGGTGACTCAATTAGTTAAGTGTTGAACTTTTGATTTCAGCTCAGCTTGTGATCTCAGGGCTGTGAGATCGAGCCCCCCAGTTGGGCCCTGCACTGAGCATGGAGCCTGCTTAAGATTCTCCCTCTCCCTCTGCCCCTCCTCCTACTTCCTCAACAAACAAACAAACAAACAAAGTGCTCAAGATAAGTGTGGGAAGCTCAGAGTTTCAAAAAAAAAAACAAAACTTTTTTTTTTTTTTTTTTATTCTATAGACCAAGAAACAAGCCACTACCAATGGCACATTCAAAGACTCCATGGGGAAAATTGGCAAATCTTTAGACACACACTTCCACCGAATAATCATCCATCCTCCACTGTGAGTCATGGAGTGTCCATTGTGCACAACAGGCAATCATCTGCAGTTTCTCGAAGGAGCCGAGTGTAAAGGAAAGCTGTGGGATAAGAAATGCAACCTGAGAAATCTCTTGGTCCACAATGCAGCCGTATGTGTTTGGGAAGAGAACCAGCACTCCAGGACTAAATCCCGAGTAAGAAGCTGATAACGTGTTTTCAACTGCTCTGTGGGGCCTCCGTCCTGACTTCTTTCCCCAGAATTGTATAAATAGGGCCTAAGTACACATTAAGTCAGTCACGTGATGCCATTTTCTAATGGGGCAGTAACATGGTGGAGACACACAAGGGAAGCTCTATTTTGTCCTCCTACTTGCAGAGTCATAGGCTTTTCGTGGCGGAAAGGACTTTAAAGAGGCCCAAATGCAGCCCTCTCATTTTACAGAGAAGGGAAAACATTTAACGGAAGAAATAGGATAATGCACACCTGCCCCAGGCTGATGTGCATGTGTGTTTGTTCCTCCCCCATTTAGATCCAAGTGTGGACTACAGACCCAGACTGCCTGTGTTCAAAGTCTGGCCCCATTCTCACTAGCTGAGCCCCCTATTTCCCTTGACTCTGTTTCTTCATCTATAAAAATAATGACAATGCTGGTACTTATCTCATAGGATTGTGTGAGGAGAAAATGAGATGATTCACGCAAAGGACTTGGAATAGGGCCCAACCCACAGAACAAAGTAAATGCTGCCTCATTATTTATTTTGCTCCTGAGTAGAATTAACTGGAAAACAGTGAGGGGTTGAGCCAGGTAAATCTTGGTTCAACTTGGGGGGCCTCTATATAGTCATACTGGGACACTGAGCAAGTAACTTGACCACTCAGAGATTTAATTACCAGTCAGAGAGAATTCCATGAAAAATGTGTGTGGAAATGACTAGCACTGGATCCAGCATATACAGGTGCTAAAGAAAAAAAACTGTTCTAATTAACCATTAATATTAGTGTTATTTTTGGCAAACTTTCTGGTTAAAGGCCACATACGAGGAGTAGGTGAAACCTTGGAATCTCACCCTTTTCAGACAAATCAGCACCAGAAATGACTAATATTTGGCAAGTGCTTATTATCCACAAAACACTGCCAACTATGTGGTATGTATTGATTCACAGAATCCTCATAGTAACACAATATGACATTAGTTCATATTATTATCACCCCATCTTATAGATGAAAAGACTGAGGCTTGGAAAAATTAGTTAAGTCAGGGACCCACAGTTAATAATTGGGGGGAAAAAAATAGGCATCAGACTCCGCATGTTTTCCTGGCTCCCCCGGGAAACAAAATCTATTCTCCTGATGAGTTTTATAGCTGGCCATTTCTGCCACAGGGTTTAGAAATAAATGGGCAGAGATATTAAAATGATAAAGTTAAACTTAATTTCTTTCATGGAATAAAAAAGCCATTGACAAAGTATTTTCTGACAAACATGACAGCTGAGACACATTGGCATGTGGAATATTAACTGCACCAAATCTAATAATCTACCCCAAATCATTATCAAAGTGCCACTTGGAATTTTGTCCTTGTCAAAATGAATGGCTTCTATTTGTTGGACACCCACACCATGCCAGGGGCCATCTATGAGCCTTTGAGATGTCACTTAATCCTAATGTCATGCAGGTGCTAAATGACCTAGTCAGAACTTGCCTGGAGTCCATCCCATCCTATGCACAAACCTGTATGCTATGAGTCAAAGCAGAATGTGACGAGGTTAATAGGGAAGGTTCTGGAAACAGCTGCCTGCCTTCCAATGTCAGTTCCTCATCTCACTGAGCTCTGTGGCCTTGGGAAGTTAATCCTTGTGCCTCTGTCCATTCTCCAGCAACATGGGGAAAATAACCCTACCAAGAATTACTGCATGTGAGTTGCTTAGAGAAGGGCTATTCAAAGTGTGGTCCATGGACCACACCAGTCAGCATCCTGTATGTCACCAGTCCATGATCAGATAAATGCTGAAATTGAATATCTCAGAGGGAGTAACTTTTATGTCCATTGATTCCAATAAAAAGAAAACAGTTGGGTTTGCATTTTCTATGCCATTTTAAAATTTCATTTTTCTATTAATTAATTTAATCACATTTTGATAGGACAACAGTCCATGACAGATTGGAACTTTTTAAGGAAAAAAAAAAAAAAAAGGAGGGGAGCCTTCCCCACACGTAGTTTGGGAAGTATTAGATTAGATGCTTCCCTGTTACACAGAAAGTTCTCAATAAGTGTTAGCTATTAATATTAATTATTCACTACTCTATCCCTCCACTTCCTACAAAGGGAGCTAAAAATTCAAGCAGCACCAAGATGATAAATTCTAAGACATAGGATGCTGGTTACTTTACTGACCGGAGCTTGACTCCTTCCAAGCCCTGATTCATGATCTATGGAGAGACCCTCTGAGCAATTCTGAGAGTTTTGCTGGATCAGATCAGTGGACTTCCAAGATCCCCATGGATGGAAATGGTGAAAAATAACTGAATCCCTCAACTTATTTCATGCATTCCATGTCCAATGTTCTCCCACGTTCCAGTTCTAAAGTTCTTTGCCTTAACTTTCCCTGGTCCTCTCCTTCCCCTTACAGAAAGTATTTGATGGGGTTTACCAGAAGGTTGGAGCAAAGATAAATCTGGACTGGAAATCTCAGTTCTCCACTGATAAGCTCTGTGTTCTTAGGTACATTGCCTACAGTCTTAGAACTTTGATTTCCCCATTGGAATACTTGGAATAACTGGGATGATCATGCCTACCTTAGAGTAAGGGGGGGGGGATACTGTATTAGGAAAAACCAACAGATTCAATTCCCCTTCTACATTTTTTGTAAAGCAGGTGACACCGCGGTTAGTAGAGGTAGGTGGGGAGATGGAAATAATAATGTCTGGGAACTACTTCAATAGAGTTGCTTCACTCTTATTATTTATTTCAAGCCAAGACTCCAAAATGTCTGTTACACCACAAGAAAAATAATAATAATATGAAAGAGAACATTTCAGTAGCATTGCCAAAAACAGAAACAAAAAGTCTGTGAATAAGGTCGTCTAACTGAAGATCTGCGAGAAACATCCTATATTAAATAATTTCTGGGGAAAGCACAAGTTGCCAAGGACTCTCTGTACAAATGAGGTGTGTTGGTCTGAAAGGGGCTTTACAGAAAAACCAGTATCAGAGAGAGACCCCCTCACTCAACAGTTAGCCACCCATCATGCAGATAGAGTGCCTTTGCTTGTAAAGTAAAAAAGAGGGGCTGTACCATAAATTAACCCTAATAACCTATTGACAGGGACAAAAAACCATTGACCAACTTAACTGATCCTAAAGGAACTGAATTAACTGCTACACAGTAGTGTTTAACAGACATGTTTACTGTTTGATGGGTTGCAAATGTCTATGCTAGGTCATAACTTCCCATTTCAGTGGCGACTGCAGGTACCAGAAGGTTAAGTTGCCCATACAAAGTTATCTAATGTATCTGAAAACTCCTTCCTCACCCCCATCTCCAAAGACTTAAAAATGTAGCCTCTACTAGAAAATACAGTTCACCCTGGGAAACATCATTCATAATGGCTGATACCACAAATCTGAGAAAGGTTTACATTCTGTGTAAATAAGTTAGATTTGAGAAGTTAATGAGTTCCACTACCCAAGCTGCTTCTTATTAATTCATACAACTCGAAGACATCCACTAAAAATAATACCTTTTGAGTCATATACCATCTTTATGGAGATCATTAATATTTCTCCATAATAGAGCAGTTACCAGTCCCATTATTTCCCTTGATCACCTTCATGCTCCTGACCCAAAACACCAGCTCATCCACAATTCCCGCTTGTGTTAAAATTGGCCTCAGATCCCATTAGCCTCCCCTTTCTTTGAGTAACAGTCACCTCTATGCACCCCCATGAGACCTCGGCCGGAAAGCTGTCCTCCCCTTCTCTCTCCTTCTCTCTAATTTATAATGCACACACTGGAAAGGATGGGGGTGAAAGGGAGAAGGAGTCTTGAAAACTGCATGAAGGCTGGCCTTCAAAGCCTTGTCTCATTCATTCATTTGCTCTCACCCTCATTCTTGCAACAACACTGTTGAGTGCCTGCTCAGTGCCAGGCATGAGACAAGATGCTCCAGATACAGAGAAGAATAACACCTGACCACTGCAGGGAAGCAGCCGGATAAACGGATGACCCAAAAAGGCAAGTGCAGGGCCCAGTAGGAAGAGAAGAAGGCACCCAGCTCACCAGGAGAGAGACAGAAGGGAGGGGGCGCCTGGGTAGCTCAGTCGGTTAAGTGTCTACCTTCAGCTCAGGTCATGATCCCAGGGTCCTGGGATTGAGTCCCACATCGGGCTCTCTGCTCGGTGAGCCTGCTTCTTCCTCTCCCTCTGCCTGCTGTTCCCCCTTCTGTGCTCTCTCTCTCTGTCAAATAAATAAATAAAATCTTTTAAAAAATAATAAAGAAAGAAAGAAAAAGAAAGGAAGCTGCCCTGAGCTGGGACTTGCCTGGGATATGAAAAAGGGGAGGGGAATTTCCTATTAAAGGGATTAACTCTGTTTTGCCTTACCCTCAGCAATAGCACAGAACCTTGCAGGCAGCAGGTATTGCATGCACAGTAAGTGTTGGATTAATGGCACAAAGGGATTCCCAGGAGAATCTAATCACTCATTGCCTGTCAGTCCCTTAGCAAGTTAGACGGTGATCCATTTCTAGTCCCTTTGTGGCCCCTTTACACAGAAGCTGCTTCATGCTCTCCGCTCTAAGGTGTTCCTGATTCCATTTCTTATGTCGTATGACATCTCATCTTTGTTCCTAGCTGACTATCATGAAAAGACAGAAGAGAATAGCAAGAAAGGCCTCGTAAATAACAAAGTTTGCATGCGGCCCCTTCGAATAACTGAGATGCCTAGTGAAACAACTATGGATGGGGGTGTCCATGCATGTGCAATTGTGGCTCAGCCCCCATGTTCTAAAAACAAAAGGTAAGCATTGACCAACGATTTCTCAACCTTAGCACTGTTAATGCTTGGGCCATATCATTCTTTGTGGTAGAAGTCTGTCCTGCACACAGTTAGATGCTTAGTAAAATCCCTGGCCTCTGCCCACTAGAGGCCAGTCGCACCCCCCAGTTATGACAATTAAAAATGTCTTTAGACATGGCCAAATGTACCTGGGTGTGTTGAGGGGGGCAGTCAAAATTATCCCCAACTGGGAACCACCATATGTGATAGGTTCCTTGGAAACCCACCCTTCTGAGGGTCTCCAATGGTCAGATGTGCAATCTCAAAAGACCATCCTAGAATCCCCATATTAAAAATGATGTTGGAGTTCATCCAGCCCAACTCAGATGTTGCCTGTGAGGAAACTAAAGCTCAGAGAGAGGAAATGGCTGTTCGAAAATCACCCAGCCAACAGTGCTAGAATAAGCCCCCAGACAAGAATCTTTCTTGTCAGTCAAACAAGAGTCTTTCCACCACACAATTGTATATGATATTCTTTCTGAGGTGTCCAAAAAGAAAGGAAATTAACATTGATACAACAGCAATATAATGGTTTCTTACAATAACAAAGTTATAATAATAATAATAATAAATCACAATATGAATAAAAACGAACATTCACTAAGCAATTGCAATTCACCAGAAACTAACAACCTTTGTGCATTTTCTCAAAACCTTTTGACATGACAGTCACAGAACTCTGTAAGGTATATATTACCAGCTCCATTTTTATAAGTGAGAGACAGGGCTAAAGGCTAAAAAAACTTTAAAGGCTAAAAACCTTGTCCATGGTCCCAGAGCAGGCCAGTAGCAGAGACAATGCTCACACGGGAGCCCCTAGCTTAGGATGCCTCTTGTCTTTCCACTCCGTCATGTGTCTGCAGAGCTCAGCCTGTTTCCGGGGGCAGGGTGGGGGGCAGCTCTGAGCTGACCACCCCCGACTACTCCTTCTGACTAGAATTAGCTGCATGCAGCCCCATCTGAGTCAGCCCTGCGCCAGCCTCCACCCTTTCAGATCACGCTGTCATCTGACCTTTGCATTTTTAAGCCACATTTGGTGGTAGTCTTCAGCAGCTGAAGTAGTCCATCTAATCTAACGAGTATTTGCTGAGTTTCTCCTATGGGCCAAACTCAAAGTCAGCACGTCTAGGGAAGCTAGGAGTTGTTCATTCCCTTTTTCAACACTTGTCAAGATTGGTCGTTGTTGATTTTGTCCACCTCTCGCGCTGGATGGGAAGCTCCAAGAGGGCATAGATCATGTCTCTTCTGGCCATTCTTATATCCTCTGCACTCTGCACAGAGCAGATGCTCAACTAAAGCTGGTGGAACCAAATGGAATTGATGAGACATCTGCTCTGGGAAAGCACACTTTGATATTTAATATTGTCTTATTAGAGCTCATAAAAACACATCCTTGTCACCGTCCATGAGATATATCTCCATTTTAATGACAAAAACCTTGGAGCAGAGATCTTTAAGGGATCTGTTTAAAGTCACATAGCTGGTATGTAGAATTGCCCCAGTAATAGTGCAGAAGGAGCATATGATCCAAAGTGAATATATCTAAAAACTCCAAAGAGGCTGAACAGAACAGTAATTAAACACACAGGCACAGGAGCCAGACTTCCTGGATTGGCATCCCCGCTCCATCACTTACTGTCCGTGTGATCCAGGACCAGTAACTTCTCTCTGCCTCAGCTCCTCATCTGAATAATGGGTATAATTAGAATACCAACCTCAGAGAGTTACTGTGAGGAATGAATGAGTCAATATGCACAAACTACTTTAAACATTGCTGGATACATGATAGCTAATATTTGGATAGCACTTACTGCTTTCGTAGTAAAGGAGAGAGAAGGAATAAATAGATGTACACACACACACACACACACTTTCCAATTAGAAAATAGTGTAAGCATGAATCGAGAGTGGTACAGCAAAGAAGTGTCACGGAGGGAATAATCTTTCCCTGCCCCGCAGGAAATAACACCATGCACTCAGGTTTTCACTCTTCCATTTGGAGTTGAAAGAACACATCCTCATCTCCAGCATAAGCCATCTTTTTCACTAGCATTAAATTCAATTTAGCTTTATATGCTGTTAGCAAGAAAGAAAGAGAAAGAAAGAAAAAGAGAGAGAGAGAAGGAAAGAAAGAAAAGAGGAAAGAAAGAAGGAAGGCTATTCCAAAATGCCTTGGAGTGGATGACAGAGGGGAAAAGGCACATGCACAGACATACAAAAGCAGTTATTCCCGGGTCATGCTGCTACCCTGTGTGAAACTGGCTGGATAGAGCTCTGGGGAAGTGGCTTCAGATGGCTGCAAGAGACGGGGGCTGTGTGGAGCCAATGGATGGGATACTTAACTCCAACTCATATTCATTTACTGCTACATTTAAGCTACTTTCAAGTCGATTTTCTCTCAAAAATACCATTCATATCAAAATGGCAAAGTTCTGGCTCTGATGCCTGAGGATGCTGAGTGATGCATTTTGCCTTCATCTTCCTAAGCAGGTGGGTACACAGAGCCATAGACAGGTTAGTGGTGCCACAGCACCATAAATAAATAATTATGTAGAGATCCGCTGGACATGCAAAGATATGTATTTCTAAACAAACAAAGAAGCTTCATTATTTTCTCAACGACTAACTCAGAAGTCAGTCCTAAGGTCTTTTTCTTTCAAAATATTTCAGGTGGAAAGAAAAGAAACTTCTACATCCACATTCCATTTTGTTACTCTGAACTCAAAAGTTGGAAGTGATCAGTCTTCGGTAAATAAATTGCGTGATAAAACAAAAGAGATGGGGAGGGTCTACAGAGTCAGTGAAGTTAAAAAGACATATCAACCAATAGCAACACGTGGCTCTTATGTAGGTCTTTACTCGAATATATTGTTCAAACATATAACATTTATAAAATAACTGAAAGTTTTAGCACTGACTGTATATTTGATAATAATAAGAATTATTGTTAACCTTTTTGATGTGCTAATGGTAATGTGATTGCTTTTCTTTAAACACACATGGTAAAATATTTACAGGAGAAACAATATCTTGGATTTGCTTCAAAGTAATGTGGTAGGAGGAAGTGGATAGAGGTATCAAAGAAAGAGGATTGACCATGAATTGCTAATTGTTGAAACTGGTAACAGGTGGATAGTGGTTCATTATACTACATTATTAAGTCCTCTTTACTGCTTATTTTTCTTTATATGTTTAATGATAAAAAAAAAGGAAATAGATTCGGGGCACTTTGGTGGCTCAGTTGGTTAAGTGTGCGACTCTTGATTTTGGTTCAGGTCATGATCTCAGGGTTGTGAGATCAAGCCCTGTGTCCAGCTCCACGCTGGGCACGGAGCCTGCCTGGGACTCTCTCTCTCCCTCTGCCCCTCCCCCTGCCTCTTCCTTCTCTAAATAAATAAATAAATAAATAAATAAAATAGATTCATTTTTAAAGGAGCAAGAAAAAAAATATTTTAAAAGGAAGCGATTGAGGATGAAGACCGAATGGCTTTTTCTCTCTCCCATCTAAAAGTGGCACAAATCGGCTGCTGTCTCCACAGCATGTTGGGAAGCCACTGGGACAAGGACAGGGAGAATCTTAAGGACAAGAGCAGGGAGAATCTGAGCAGCCCTGTAGCATGTGACTTATTCTGACTTCCATTACTGCAACTTGGGGCCATACTGAGTTCGTCCCCTACCTCCCCTATTAGATTATACTCTCCATGACAATGACTGGGTCTTGCTTATTGTCCTGCCTTCTAGAGAGCCAGACATTGCATCTGGCAAACAATAAACGTGTGAGAAACACTTGCTGAAGCTATTGAGACAGTGTTTATATCTCTATTTAATATTAACGTTTTCACGATTATGGATAGCAACAAAATTTTTAGAAACTTCTGAGAATTGAGTGATTTGGGTAGGCAGATCAACACGTAGCTTAAGTCGCTGCTTCCCAAAGTATGAGTACCACCGTGGTATGTATGCAGAGGGATTTTATATAGCTCACAGACAACTGTTCCTTAGGAGTTATGTATTTACTTTTAATATTTACTAAGATGAAAGTAATTGGTGTTTACATAGATGCAACAGTTTAGGAAGAGAGAGGCCACGATAGTTTGCATTTTAAATAAAATAGGTAAATATTTGTACTATTGGTAAAGAGTTGTGGCAAAAATGTTTGAGGGTATTATTCATATAGATTTAAATGGAAGAATCCCAGAGAACAGCTACCTGTTTACTTCTGATAGTGCCCTACTGGGTAGCAAAGTATTTTAGAATGTGGGCTTTGGAACAAGACTGCCTGTGTTCGAATACTGGCTTTGCCACTGACTAGCTGTGTGACCTTGGGGAAGTTATTTAACCACTCTATGTCCCAGTCTCCTCATGGTGAAATGGGGATAATGATAGTGCCTATCTACATGGGTTATTGTGTGGATTAACTATAAGGCATTTAGAAGAAAAAAAGAGAGAGAGAGAGATACTACCATATCATCCACCAGAATGGCTAAAACTTAAAAGACTGACGATACCAAGTGTTACCACAAAAGTAGAGTGAGTAGAATTCACATATATTGCTGGTGAGAGTATAAATAGGCTCAACCACTTGTAAAACTATCTGGTCATATCTACTAGAGTTAAACATGTTCCCACTCCAGGGCCTTGAGACTCTGTTCCTAGGTTTATATTCAAGAGGACTAAGTATGTATGTCCGCAGAAGTCATGTATAAAAACGTTTCTAGTACTTACATTGTATTAGCCCCAACTGGAAACAACTCAAAAAGTCCATCAGTGGGAGAAGGACTAAATAAATTGTGGTAAATTAATAAAATAAAATAGCAATAAAAATAAAGAATTACTAATATGTGCAACAACATGGGTAAATCTTCCAGGCATTTTGTTGAGCAAAAGAAGATAGACATGAAAGAATAAATAATGTATGGTTCCATTTATAGGAAGTACGAAAACAGGCATAACTAATTGATCATGATGGACATAACCTCTGAGAGCAGTAACCTCGCGGGTAGGGAATTGACTTGAAAAGGGCACTAGGGAAGCTTCTGGAGTGTTGGAAATATTGTATACACATATAAAGATCTTTTGAGCTGTGCATTTAAGATTAAAGCACTTTACACACTTCACTGTGTTCTTTATACATCGATCAAAAGCAAATTTGGAAGAGAAAGTATTTAGAATAATGTCAAGTACATAATAAGTACTCTGGAAGTGTTTGCTATTATTATTTACTCTTATCTTCTAGTTCTCTATCCATTGCAAAGAATCTACAAGCATTCTTTGGGAGCCCAAATGTGCTAGGATGGTACAAAAGTTATCAAATACAGCGTCTATCCTAACACATGGACAAACTGTTTGAGGAGATTTGTTAACCAGTTCTAGTCACTACTCTGGAAGCATCACCGTGGCTTAGCAATTAAGCATGCAGCCTCTGAAGTCAGAAAAACCTGTTGGTTCTGCCCTTACCAGCCTCGGTAATGTTACTCAACATCTTAGAGTCTCCATTTCTTGATTTTTAATACACAGCTGATGACAGAAGCTGCTTCATAAGATGTTGTAGGATGCTTACAAAAAAATTTGCTACTATTACTAGATTGATTAAATTTCATTTTTTGGAGAAAAACGATCAGGGCCAAACTGAATATCTTAGAGGCATTAATTACAATTGAGTTAGCTATGCTCCCAGGTTCACCCTCATCTAAGTCATTTCAGAATGTTTATGTAGACATCACCCAAGAAAGGCCAAATGATCTTTCAGGATCACAGGGGAGTATCAACTCCAATTTATTTACAGACATGCTTGTGAAAACCTGTCAATATGGCAGTCAATTATGATTTTATTTTTAAGTATTATTTCTATTACCAGCAGAGAAAGCAGGGCATCCCTCGCTGTACATTTGCATTTGTCTCTTGATTACTGACAGATTTTCCAATGACCTAAAAACAAAAATGAAAACAAAACAAAAACAGCAACGGAAGAATACATAGGCTTCTCTGCACATAGGAGTGTATTACACCAGGAGTTGTGCATGTACCTTTCTCAACCTTGCCACACTGCCTAAGCCTCCTCCTTCTTTGTATTGATGACATGCTGTGTATATATACTTTTATCACTGCATACATTGCATGATAGCCCCTTTATCCATTTACCTGACCGCCATCCCCATTAGACCACAAAGCTACTCAAAAGCAAAAGCTATGGTTTACTCATCTCATACCCTTCAGAGCTGTGCATGGTGCCTGGTACAAAGTAGGTACTAAACAATTTTGTGTTGATCTAAATGTCTAGAATGATCCAAGCTACTGCTAGCCTAATGGCAGCTTTTTAAAAATCAAAGATACCCCTTTCCTCCAGCACAAGCAGTCACTCACCAGGACACACAGCTTAGCAAGTTGAGAATGGACTGGATTTTAGCCCTCCTCCTTCCCTCTCAAACCTAGTCCCCTGTGTATTAAACAACCCGACCAAACATAAGTGGATGACCAAGAGAACATTATGACCTTGTAGAGCAAAACAACACAGAATGCACATGGCCTCAGTGTGCATCACTCTCTCGCTCAGGATTATCAGCCGTGCCTTCTATGAACCTAATCTGGATGTCTTTGCCACTCCTAGATGAGATTACTATAACTCAAAGGGTGTCCAACTACTGTAGGAGTGTGACCAGGGTGCAGTAAGGGCTGCCCAAACTCTCCCTCAATAGGAGAATCAGTGGCACCCACCCGCCGTAACTCCCATACATGCTGAGCCAATCCAGTTAACTCAAGATTCGACTAAAAGTTTATAAATGATACCAATAATTCAGGGACCAGGGACCAAAGTAAAGGTCTCTCCTGATTCTGACCCACCAAGGTTATTTGGGTCCAGCCTGCTCTTCTAATTCTATCTCCTAGTGAGTCCATAGTAAGAGTTCTAAATTTAGGCCCAGAAACCATCCCGACTGCTCTCCTCAAGGGGGGATATTTTCTCTGGGATCCTCAAAGTAGGGAAGTCTGTCTACATGGGCTGTTGGTTTGGGTTTGTCTTTTTCATTTTTTTTTTTTTTCTCTCCCTGTAGTTGTGTTTATGAAAGCAAATGGCTACATTCAGCAATGGACCCAACTCCAGTTTAATTTCTATTTAAACCTTGTAAGTGCACCCCAGACACTGCACTGAGATGGGCATTCCAGAATCTAAATAGAGCAAGTGATAGATGGCAAAAGCTAGCAAATCCTCCTCTTAACTCCTCAGCTGGGTAATTCCCCACAGAACACTGACAGGCTCACCTCACGTCGCCACAGAGATTTAATAGCTAAGAGCCACGGTGAGGCCTTGTCTTACACAATTTAATTATACTCACGAAATAGACAACAGCGCATTTACTAGCCCACCATTAAATATTATCATAAGTAATTTAAACTCAACTTCACTTGTCCAAATATATGGACAAAATACATTCTGTCATCCCAAAGCTTTAATGTTCCCTCCATAACTGTGAATCATCGACAAATCCTCAGTAATTTATTCTGCTTTCCAACTGGAAGCATATCTTAAAGGAAGAAAAGTCAGAATGTGCAACACTTCTGATAGTAAACTTGTCCACCTGCTATCCAACATAAATTAAGGAGCCATACTTTAGTGATTCAATTACACTGCTGAGTAATTGAAAATACGCAATTACAAGGAGTTGAGGTTCTTATGAGCAATATAATGTCTGCATTCCAGATTCCCTAGTATTTGATTTATAATTGGAATATTGGCATAATATTCTATATTTAAGAGGAATTGCTCCCTTCTGGATAGTTCTAGAATCTGAATATTTAGGGCTACAAAGACCCTTAGAGCTCCTCTTATTTAACCCCTTGTTTTATGTAGAAGGAAACGAAGGCTCAAAAACTAGTCAGCTTATAAATTGTAAAAGGAGGCCCCCAAAAGAGGTTTTCTGACTCCAATTCAGAAAGTGTAGCATCGTGGCCAAAGTCACAATCTCCGGAGTTGGACAAAATTCAATCCTGATGATATACAAGCCACTTAAGTTTTCTATGCCTTTCTTCTGAAAAGTGGTAACTCTAGAACAACTGGAGACTATTATCTAGTTAAAGATGTCTGCTTCGTCCTCTGTTAAATAGAGATGATAATTCCTAAAGCAACTAGCAACAAATACAGAGCAACTCCTAGAGTTGCTGACAGAGTATGTTTTCTTTTTCTTTTTTTTTTTTTTCAGAGTATGTTTTCTAAAACACTTAGCATCATGTTAGGCACACAGTAGGTACTCAATAAAAAATTGGTTGCCGCCACCACCACTACCACTGTCACATGTCTAGTGCTAGTCACTGTATCATTTTATAGTCTCTTATTTAAGTCCTATTGACACCGTTAAATATCTAGCCAACAATTTGGCTACAACATAGCATGATTACTATTCCACTGTAGCCAGAATATCTTGACATCCTATCCCAAAGATGGCTCATCTTATAGCACACTTCCCAGTTTGAAAAACTGAATCCCTTTTCATTTGAGAATAATGTACTAACCAATCACTAAACACCTAATGCTTGATTCATTTCCTGGGTTATATGCTGACTAGCTATGTTTGCATCATATGCAACACTTTATCAGATCTGCCTTCCTTAGCTAGCTGTCCCAACTCAAACACTCACAGATCTGCCATTTTAGCTCTGTAACTAACAGTTATAGACTCTGCATCTTAGTATGCAAATATTTTTAAAAATCACAAATGATTATCCCCAGCATTGACCTCCGTTCCTTCTCTTGATAAAGAAAACCACGGCTTCTTTGAAACCCAAAATAAGCACACATGATCAAATGCTAATTTAGCAATAAACAGAAAATTGACTTCAAATCATCTCTCTGTCACTCTAATTGATTAACAGTCACACGAAAATTGATAACATGATTTTCAGCAACAGAGCGTGTGGCACAAGCTTGTCGGTTCTATTGGCTTTGGATATTGACTTCCTTCCAAATAAAGCTTTTTAAGAGTACATTAGTGAATCCACTAATAATCTTAAAAAGCGGTCTAATTACAATAATGAACTCCGTACAATGAGTTAATGCAATACTGGAGCTTACAGATCTGAGTCTCTTACTGAAATAAAAACAAAGTACAAATTCTGTTGAATATAGTACAATCATAGTTTTGTTTCACTAGCCGTGAATAAACGACTATTTCCTCTTTGCTTCTCTAGCATTCTAGCAAAATATGCTCACATGCTATCTACCTGCCTTAAAATTTTCCCAACATCTATAATACTTATCTTAACATAAAATTAATTTTAAGCTGTTGATCCTCTAGGATTCAAACAGCTCAATTAGAAACCATCCTTAAGAAGTAGAAGATTGAAAAAAAAAGTAACCAAACATAAAGCTGCATTGGTCTAGATTGTGAGTATTTCTAAACTGAGAAAGTTATAAAAGCAGGCTTGGAATCAGTTCACATTGGCAGTGGAAAAACAGACATTGGGATTATAATAAAGCATGCTAGCTAAATCTCACTATACCCTTCTCTATTGCTCCTCCAGATCTATACTTCACCCTCCTCTGTCACCTCTGCCCCAGAAGCTGACATTCAGAGATTGTGTCCATGGGCTTCCCTGCCTTCCTCTCCTAATGAGACTTAGACACTAAAAGACACTGAGGCCAGGGGGAAATGAGGTGGGTCTTTTCCCTCTGGCTCCCTCTCTGCTACCACTGGTTAAAAGGGACCACACTTCCCCACCCCCACTGAAGGCTGCACTCCTGAGATGTGCCATATCCACCAGCTATAGCTGTCTGGTTCCACAACGAGTTCCCTCCCCCAGGCAATTTCAGGTCAGGGGTGGTCCTGGCCTTCACCTATTGCTAGCCCTGGGGCTTCATCACTTGTTGGTTTCCTTTAACCCTTCCCACACCCTTGAAAATAGTACTTTTATTAAACTCTAATCCCATGAGTTTGCCATCTGTCACCTCCCAGAATCCTGACTGATATGTCTACCTTCCATGAACCAAGTGGTTTTCTACCGGTTGGGGGTTATGTACCCCATTAAGGACCTAAATTTAAAAAAAGAGAGAGAGACTCCTCTCTGCCAAAATGCACATAGTTACATGCCTATGAATTTTCTGATACAATTTCAAAGAGCTGACAGACACCCTGAAGTGCAGCCATGGATCCCAAGTATGAACCCCTACCATGGCAAGATAATTTTTAAGAAAACAGCTTTTATTTTCAGAAGTGAGTTATGTGGGTACCATGTTGTTCTTTAAAGAATCCAACTTTGATTATCAGATTGTAGAGCATGAAGTTGTAAAAAAGCACCCCACTCCTAAAAAAATCTCCAAAACAAGGGTACATATAACATATTTTATATTACATATCTAATTTTATTCTTTCTTTGTTTTTCATATCATGTAAGTATTTACCACTTATACCCTTAGAATGTTTTTCCATTGGCCAGTGTTTTACTTCCTTGTAAAGTTTATTATTCATCATTTTGAGTGCCATTTGAACTATTGATAAGTAAATGTCTTTAAAAATCTCTGAAAGAGATTTCTTAAACTTTTACCATCTATCAGACCCACTCAGCATTCCAAAGCCTGATCTCCAAGGATGCTGGTATGTATTCAGCTGTTTTTTTATTAACACTGGTGGCTTCATAATATTAAAAATGTATACACCAAGTTACCCCAATAGAAAACATGCATGGATTGTGATGAAAAATAAATTCTACTTCAAATAGTCACCCTCTCTGCCTAGACGCCTTCCTCATGGTCCAGAAGGAGCATCTTTCTATAGAAGACAAAAAAAAAAAAAAAAAAAAAAAAGATGCTGAAGTCCAACACTGCAGTGTGTTTGAATCTCTCAAGGTCTCTATCAGTGGCTATTAAAATTTAAAGTTCACTGCATAATCCTTGACTGCAGAAAACACATGCTACTTATACCACATTCCTTAAGCTACCAGCAGCTTAAGTTATTCCGTGTGGTTCAGAGGGGGACAAAAGAACCAATGAAATAGATGTGGGACCATATAAATGTCAACCGAAGACCATGTGGGAAAAAAAAAAACTTAGCTGTTTTCTTTCTACTGTCAGTCATCTTAATGACCCTGTATTTAAAAGTCATCCTTTTTTTTATAAACTTGTTTAAATACCATGATATAGTGTATATAAACTTGTGTGTGTCCTAAGGGTACATAAATTATTCTTTTGTAGCCACAAAAATAAGATTAGCATAAAAGATACCTTTGGTGTTCATAATTTGAAAGAATACATGAATATAGAAACTCCATGGTTTATTAGCAGTGGAGTGCCCCTCTTTATTATCCTACATTGTTTTCTTTATTCACAAAGATCTCCTCCCTTTAACTAGCTTCAGTGACTATCCTTAACATCCGTCAGCAGCAGTCCTGAGACAGTGGTCTATCCTAAAATGCTATTTTCGTCCCTCATGATTTCCTAATCTGGCAATCTTGTTGGCAGCTCTCTGGGGTCAGCAAACTGTGATGTCTTCCCTTCATCCTTTCTCCACACTGTTTCTCTCCTACTGAATCAGGAGATGACTTCTGTTTAATCTTAAAAGCATAAACATGCAACCGAATTCAGAAGTCTAAGTTCTCTCCTTGCTGTCTTCAGCTCACCTAGGGGATCCTACCCTTGACTCCATCAAACATGCTGCTGCCAAATTAATCTTTCTAAAAGCACATCCCTGAGAGTGTGCCCCCTCCCCCAACACATCCCGTTCAAAACCCTTCAAGGGCTCTTCTTGTCCTATGAAAGGAGAAATTGTTTGAACTCTACAGCCTGGGATTCAGAGCTCTCAGTCATCTGGTATTGGCTTTATTCTCATTGCCACTTTCCTGCTAGGTGTTACTGGGGGGTTCCAGATGTTTTATATCACCATTCGCTGGAGGTGCCATATTTTTTATGACCATGACTTTGATCATCTTCCCCATCTACCAATAAAGAATGCCTTTTCTAAGGCAGTTCAAATCTTACCTCATCTAAAACATGTTATGATATCATTGGGCCCTCCAGCCCAACCTCAGTGATTTATCTGGTATAGTTTTTACCTATTTGTAAACTACTAAATCCAGTTTATCCATTTGTAAAATGAGGTTAATGAGAAGTAAGTTTGAGGATTAGATTTGCAAAATACTTAAAGCACAGATCTGGTTTTTACGTTGGTTGTTGTAGTTACTGCTTTTATCTTAAACCAGTTACTATACAGTAAGGAACTTGAACACTGAATGGGATTTTGTTCATTTTTTGTCTTCCACCTACTCTACCCCAGTACAAATAACTTACAAAGGAATAGAGGAAGGACATATGAAAGAAACTACAAGTCCTCAATTCTGGGGCAAAGAAAGAACCACAGTTTCCGATTCTGACTATATCATCTATGTAGATCAATTTGGCCTGGAAATGCCATATGTGTACACTGGCTCTCACTTAACAAAGAGTATTAAATTGGGTCACTGCACTATCACTAATTGAATTCTAAAAGATGTCAACCATAATGCCCAGGCTGAAGCTCTTTTGAGCAAGATGGCAGTTGAGTGTAACAAGAATCCCTACTGCTTTTACCAGAGGAACTGAGTCTTCGAGTAGGACTCCATTCCTCCCTTTCCGCTTTCCTGAGCACTCACTTACATAGAAAGCAAATGAGATGCCAGTTTGTCATGTTGGTCTGCAGTTTCTCACAATGCTTTCCTCTTTTAAAAGACCTTGAGGGTCAGATTCTAATCCGAGTTGTACTGTGATGAGTCTCTTAAAAGGATCACTCTGATGCCTGCAAGCACAGCAGAACGTCTTAGGAAATACAACCTCATTAGTCAAAATCATGGCCGCCTCACAGAAACCTCACAGAGGATCAGAGCAGCCATTTTGTTTCAGTAAGGAATACATACCTCATAACTATCTACCAAGCATTAACAGGTTTTTCTGTCGAAAATTGGCTTCCTTAATCCAGAGCTTGGAGTGGAAAATCTGAGCTGAGGCACATTCAACCACTCCGAGACATTTTAGGCACTGCATACACTCAGCTTGTAGAACCTTTGAGCCAAGAGAGCACTGGGTCCATCTCAAAATGACATATGGTGACATAGAGTTCCACCAGAGCACAGGGCACCCAGTTAATTGGCAAGGCTGGTCACCAGAAAGCACACTTCACTCTCCAGCAGCTGGAAGGCCACTTGGGCGACACCCAAAGAAACATTTAAAGTGCATGAAAATTGCAAAACTCCCTGCATTCAGCTCCCATGACAACTAAGAACAACTCTTTATCTCCGCTTGTCTTCTGCACTTGCCAGGCAGTGCTCATGGAGCAGGAAAGGTAAGTCTTTCTGCACGGCCAAGTATTTTAAGCCCTACTGAGCACAGTTCTCCAGGGAACTACCCACAGCCTGCAGGGTCACTGCTTGCTAATTTCCCAGGGTGGTACCTGATGACTCAGCAAGAGCCTACATCCTAATTCTTGCACGGAATGGATCACCCTAGTTCCAAGAATGAGTATTAAAGCCAGAGGACCTCAATACACTCACTAGCTATGTGAACAGGGGCAAGTTCCTTACCTCGCTAAGACTAGGGTTTTTTTTTTTTTTCTCGACAATAGGAATTGTTAATGAGAATAAGACTGTGTATAAAAATATTTGTATAAGGTGGTAATATAAAAATATTTTTAAATTAATGATTAGTTAGATGCTTACCAAAGATATACCATCCCTCTCTCAAAATGTCTCTTTCTGCTTGTTGCATTAGGTACCACACTGTGCATTAGTCCCCTGGGGCTGCCATAACAAAGTGCCACAAACTAGGTGGCTTAAAACAATAGAAACTCATTCTGTCACAGTTATGGAGGCTGGAAATCCAGAATCAAGGTGTCAGCAGAGCCATGCCTTCTCCTTAGGCTTGAGGAGAATTCTTCTGTGATGGTTAATTTTATGGGACAAAGTGGCAGGGCCACAAAGAATCTAGATATTTGGTTAAACATCATTTCTGGGTATGTCTCTGAGGGATGTCTAGATGACATTAGCATTTGAACTGGTGGACTGAATAAAGCAGATTGCCCTCCCATTGTGAGTGGGCATCATCCAATCCACTGAGGGCAAAAACAAAAACAAAACAGAAGAGAGAATTTGACTTGTTGAATGGGGAATTCAGCCTTCTCCTGCCCTTGGATTAAAACTAAGACCCTCGGCTCTCCTGGTCTTCCGGCCTTCAGGTTTGGACTAAAACTTACACTAGTGGTTCTCCTGGTTCCCAGGCCTTTGGACTCAGATTGGAACTATGCCGCCAGCTCTCCTGGGTCTGCAGCTTACAGAGGGCAAATTATAGGACTTCTAGGCCTCCATAATTGCAAGAGCCAGTTCCTTATAATAAATCTTTCTATAAATAAATATATATAGGCACACATACATATAATATTTATAGATTCATTATTTATAATGTATTATATATGTATATATGTACTATATTATACAGGTATATATCTTCTGTTGGTTCTGTTTCTCTGAAGAACCTTTCATACCCTTCTCGTCTTTTCTAGCTTCTGATGGGTTACCAGCAATCCTCAGCATCCCTCTAATCTGTGCATCTGTCTCACATGACATTCTTCCCTACGCATCTGTGTCCAAATTTCCCTCCTCTTGTAGGGACACCAGTAACTGAATTAGGGCCCACCCTGATCCAGTACGACCTCATCTTACCTTGATGAAATTTTCAAAGGTTCTATTTCCAAATTAGGTCACATTCACAGGTTCTGAGGATTAAAACTTGCTCTCTTTTGGGGAACATAATTAAATTCTTAAAAAAGCGCATTAGGCATCCCCTAACCTCACAGTTTAAAAGCAATATAACTACCAACATATTGGCTACATCACATAGCCCAAAAAGACTCCTATTCTTTAGCATCAGTCACCAATCATTGCAATTATTTGTTTCTGGCTGATTTACAGAGTGATTGGAGCCATGGGTCAGTTGTAGGTGCCAAGCACTATTCTTGACACATATTAAGATCTCAATAAATGTCAAATGAATAAGTATTGTGAATGGATGAGCATCTGGACTCTGGAGAACAGTAGATATAGAGTAATAGCACACCCTGGATATTCCAAGATAATTCTGACTGTAAATATGCTGGCCCCACCACTTCACTTGTACATGTCAGAACATTTGTCTTAATACTGGTTTGGAAAACAGGCTCACTAAAATATAAGAGGAAGAAGAAAAGACAATGGAGTGTTTTGTTCTTCAAACCCTCCATTTCCCCTCACAAATTTCTTCTCCTATGTTTCTTCTTTCAGCAAATGACAATTGAGAGTTCTTGATCTTTCTACATCAGTTTTTGTCCTCTTTGCCCTTTTACTCCCATCCACTTAATCCCATATACTCAAACTCTTCCGCATGCCTCTATCAGCCTCTTCTTCCCTATCCCCACACCATTTCCTTGGTTGAGAACTCACTGTGTCTTAGGTTATTCACTTTGTTAACATGAATTTTTGGCCTCACCAATTTTTCTCCTACTAGACTGATCTTTGTATAATGCAAACTTGAACATTCACTGCCTAATTTAATGAGCCACCTCAGCGACTGTACTGCCTTCAGGATTAAATCCAAGATCTTTAACATGCCGTATGTGGCCAACACTCCTGGCTCACTGCTGGCTCTATGTTCATCAAAACTTCTTCTTCTCCTGGGCACATGGCTGGAGTTCACTTTCTAGCCTTACTTGCAGTTAGGTGTGACCATGTGAGTGCATCCCTGGTCAATAGCACATGAAAGAAAATGACAAGTGCTATACCCAACCTAATCCATAAAAATTTCCCATGGTATCCCTCATGCTCTTTCTCACCTAGTCTGCCATTAGATGCAGAGGGTCCACTACAGGGTCCTGGGCCCTAGGAAATGGTAGAGCCACAAGATAGAAGAAATCTGGGTTCCTATATTATTATTAAAAGCTACCTGCTACTTGAGTGAGAATTCATTTCTACTGTATTAAGTTTCTGAGTTGTAGCAGTTGTTTATTATAGCAGTGAGCCTACTCTGTCCAATTTGAGGCACTCATTCTTCTGGTCTCTACCTACCTTTTCCCATCTCATCATTCATTCATTACTCCTTTTTATCTCATACTGTCTTTCTGCCTCAGTGAACTCCTGTGGTTCTCCAAACTCATTATTTACCTCTTGACTTTGATTCCAGTAGAATAACGCTCTCTCTACTTAGGAGAGTTCACTGCCCCATCACTTTGCCTGATTTATTTGTCTTCATCATACTTATCACTGCTTAATATATTGTGTATGTATTTCCTTATTCTCTCTTTCCCACAAGAAATTAAGCCCCCTGAATGTGAACTTTAATCATTTAATTCTTATATGCCCAGCACTTTGATTAGCAGGGTCTGCAGTAGACCTTAAATGTGTCTTGAGTAAATTAATAAATGGCAACTAATAATTTCAAGTGTTTACAATGTACCTGGCATGTACTAAGATATATACCTTTTCATCTTGATAAGAACCGCATGAGATTGACTATTCTTTATTCTCATTTTCCATCTGAGGAAACCTGAGTCTTAGAGAGGTTAAGTTCCTTGCCAGAGTTGGGACTTGAACCCAAGCAGACAGATACAAAACCCTTGCACTTAACCTCTAGTTCATGAATCAATAAATGCTTTATAATTAGTCCTTTTCAGCCAACAGCAGGAAGGTATTCAGGGTCAAGCCATCCCTAGACCTGTCCCAGACCACTTTGAAGGTTGAGATGCCATTCAGAGATTCTATTCATGAACACACACAGACAAGCTGTACAATCTCCCATGCTTAATGTCACTCTTAATCTTACAGAGAAGAAAGTTAACAATATCATTCCCTGAAGGTAACATAAACACTTAAAATGTTTTCTTTCTAAATCTTCAGACTTTACACTTCACTTCCTGCCTTTTCTGGTTCAGTGCCATTGAACTTAGTGGGTAAATGGGCAAATATATATCTTCAGACCATACTAAGCATGTCTTTTGATGTGCTCAAGTTTCAAAATGAATGTCACTCATGTTACAACCTCTCAGGTGCTTAGAAGTATTAGCAATTTCCCTTTTCCCTTGCTATTTTTTTCTCTAGGCTATCTATGCTATATTACTTCAATCTCTCTTCATACAGTAAGTCATGCCCTCTAATCCATTTATCATTCTCGTCATCCTTGCTTGCAGTATTTCCTTTTCATCTTTTTTTAAAAGCAAAATGGTGCTCTAACAAACACACACATATACAGATACACACTTCACAGTCTCAGGCACTCCAAAACCAGTCTTTCCATCAGAATCCTTTCTCGACAACAGTTGACATAATTTTTGGCTCATCTTTTCCTCAGCTCTGCTCCTTGGTCAACACTTTATTTCTTGACCTAGATCTGTCTCTCTCATTGTTGCCCAATTATCTTCAATAGTTACAACTGGCTCTCTGATTTGCTATAATATACATAAGTAAACACATCTTATTAAAACTCAAGAATCCCAAAGAGTAATGAACATAAGGAACTATAAATGGACCTTTTCAGCACCCTGTGAAAATCGAGGTTCAGAGAGGGTTCAAGCCAGTCTTTCCAATATTAATGAAATGTAGTATCCCAAAGGGTGCCTACGAGAATGCTGTCTATACCAACCTTAGCCTAGAGAATTTATGAAGGAGAAGTAATTTTGTATTGTTATTTTCATGCCTTTTTATAAATTTCCCCAAACTGTCCATAGATCTTATTTTCCCCCAATCATTCACTGCTCACACTGTGATTGTGATCTTCTAAGATCTTCTAAGATCGGTGATCTTCTAAGCTATCAATTAATTTGATAAACTAATTGTAACTAATGGAAATTAAGGAAAAATTTTCCTATCTTTAGTCAAATTATAGCATCTCTGAACCTCAGCTTCTTTATGTGTAAAATGGAGGTAATATTCTGCTTTATATATTTCTTTATGTAGGGAATTCTCAATTATCCATATGCTTATTGCAGTGACAACACGTTAAGTTTCACAGCCTCTTCCCTTCACTCTCCCCCCCAACAAAATAATTCTAGTATTGATATGTTCTCCTATGAGCTCCTGGACCATTATATATGTATAATGGTCACACAAACATATATATGTTATATATGTATAATGGTCACACAAACATATATATATATATATAACATATATATGTTATATATGTATAATGGTCACACAAACATATATGTGTGTGTGTGTGTGTATGTATATCAGGATAATCAGGGAAAGGGAAAACCTGAGAAGGTCTAAAGATAGGAGTTATTCTGAAAAAGGTAAAAAAATAATAATGGGTTCAGGAATGGGACAGAGGATAAGTCAGTAGCTTTCTGGAGTGGATTTGGGACAAATTCTGGGGGAGAATGGAAAAAAGAGTGAGTATTGAAGAGAATGACTATTCTCTCTGTGAAGACAAAATAGGAACAGAAGGAAAATGTTATGGGTCTTATACATGCTCTACTTCCTGAGTATTTGTCAGAGAAATAACAATGAAAACTTAAATCAATGGCAATGACTATTTTCCTTTGACTTGATAGTTGACAAGACTATTCTAGGGGAGGTTTTGGCTTTATAAAGGTCGCATGCAGATTATTCATTTTTCCATTATCCAAGACCATGGCTTGTTCCACCTTCCCAAATCCAGAATGGTCCACTGCTGCCTTTGCCCTTTTGAACCACTGGCTCTCAACCTTAGTCAATGTTCATCAAGGGACTTCAGAATGACATCAGCAAATACAGTTAGAAGGTTCATCATTCTGATATGAAGGGGACAAGCACTGAAGCACTTCAAAACCAAACCAATGGTTTGAGGATTATCCACAAATTTGATTTATCTGAATTTGTCTCCATTAGTGTGATTGATCAAAGACTGACTGTGTGGTGAATCACATATTTCCATGGTTTCTAATGTTCATTCTATAACTTCTCTGCAGCACTTTTCATGAATTACTTCCTTGTTAGCTCTTTAAGAACCCTTGGAATAGATGATATGATCTTGCTGATCTGTATGGTATAGTTTGGTAGCTGAAGTATTATTTTATTTAGCTTCTTATGTAGCTTTCTGACTCTTCCACCAAAAATCTCCTCAACTTGAGCTCCTCTAAGCTTCTTGTCTCTGTAATTTAGTTAAAGAGTTAGGCCAAGTAATTGCTAATTAATTCCCTCACATCATAGTTCTCTAGTCTGGCTTCCCTCTTCACATGAAGTGACCTGTCTGGCCCTTTGTTCTCCTTCACTTTCTAATTTCACTGCTTAGAAGAAATATTTTAGTTGTGGTTGTTTTTGGCATTGTGGAATCTATTTCTACAAAATGCAAATTGTCCAGGGCAAGTCTGATCCTTAAATATTCATTGACAACTAGCTTATTTCAAAAGCAATTTTATCAGCCTTGCTACCAAATCCAATGAACATTTTATTTAGAATCTAGTCTATTCATATAATTCAATCCATTCATTCCAATATTTTATTGGATGGCAGGTAGTGTACTAAAAGCAGGAATATGCTTCAAGATATGTTTCCTGCCTTCCAGAAAGGGGTTTCAAAAGAAATATCTTCACATTTGAGAAAAATGGAACACATTTTTTAAAAGACTATATTCTATCATAAGTGATATCAATAATAATGACAACTACTTATTGTGCATTTATTCTATGTGAGCTCTCTATACTAAGGGATTTACATTCATTCTCTCCTTTGATACTCACCACAGACCTGAGTAAGTGCAATTGTTATCTCCATCTTACAGGTAAGAGAATGGAAGTTTAAGGAAATTAAGGCCCTAACCCAAATCATACAGCTCACCAGTGGCAGAACTAGAATTCGTATCTACAGTGTCTGTATTTTAAAGTTCTAAAAACGTAGAGCCAGCATGAGTGTGTCTGGCAGGTAGTAGGTGCACAGTCAACACTTGGTTAACTGTTAGTAAGAAGAGGGGCTGGGGAGACAAGCGTGTGCTTAAATAATAAGTTTGAATCAGGAAGCAATGGAAGCAAGGAGTAGACATGCGGGTCAAGGGAGTGGCCTTGGCCTCCTCTGGGAAGCCAGGTTGTCAAGTAAAAGCTGAAACCTGTAGAGTAGGGGGCAGGCGCTGAAGGCTTCTGAGCAGGGAATGAACTTGGTGAATGTGTCAATTTGGGACAACTATTCTCAGCAGCAACTGCACAAAGAACCAAAAAATGGAGGCCTTGAGACCAATTAGAAGAAAATAACAATACCCTATGGGTGGGGCAACCATGACCTAAATGAAGAAAATGGGCATCATAAAAAAACAGTTGGCAAGATTTGGATATTAGACTTTGTGAGAGGGTATAAACCATGATCCTAAGGCTTTGAAGCAGATGACTATTACTGCCATTATTGAAAATCATATAAATCAGCAAAAGATATGGGTTGAGCTTGACAAAAAATTGTTGGTATATAGTAGACCCTCAGATGTTCTTACAATGAATAAAAGGATGGATGGACAAAAGGATGGATGAGGTGTCTTAGAAAAGTTGAATTTGAAAGAATGGCAGAGACTCCTGGTAGAATCAGATCCCACAGAACTGCCCCTGGAAACCATCTACATTCCTTGTGATCTTTCATGTATTGTTAATTTGCCCCAGTTGTAGGCAAGCAGACTGGTTGTTCTTCCCTTTCTCCATATTCTCTTTTAAAACTCTTTTTCTGAGCCTGGTGGCGGGTACTGAGGAGGGCACGTATTGTATGGAGCACGGGGTGTGGTGCATGAACAATGAATCTTGGAACACTGAAAAAATAAAACAAAATTTTAAAAATAAATAAATAAAATTTTAAAAAAAGACCTCAGTCTAGGGGGCGCCTGGGTAGCTCAAATGGGTTCAGCATCTGCCTTCACCTGAGGTCATGATCCCAGGGTCCTGGAATCGAGGCTTGCATCGGGCTCCCTGCTTGGCAGGAAGCCTGCTTCTCCCTCTCCCACTCCCCCTGCTTGTGTTCCCTCTCTGGCTGTCAAATAAATAAATAAAATCTTTAAAAAAATAAAAAATAAAACTCTTTTTCTGAGTTATTTTAGAAAAATGAAAATAAACATTCAGATTTATAGAATTAGAAAAAATTTCTCTTGTATAGCCAGATTTTTTTTAAAGCCAGCAAGAATTCTCATTTTCCAAGTTCTCCAATAACAAGAAGACCCAACCAATACCTCTATCCAGTTAATACAAGGCTTTAAAAAAAAAACAACAACTCTTCTTCAGAATATAAGTCAAATCAGAGGACCCAAAGGGTTACCCAAATAACCTAAGGAATTATTCTGATGTTCTGCACTGGATATAAGACACCAATGAAAAGGGAAAACAGAAGAGGAAATAGAATAATATGGGTGAAAAGTCATATTCATGGAAGTCTAGGCACCAGCTTTGATAACCACCAGCACTGTGCCTCAGGAGTAGCCTAAGTAAAATAGAAAAGATGAGGAGCAATAAGAAAACAAAGAAGTGATTCAGAGTTCATTAATCCTAAATCTCTGAGACCATGAAAAATGGAATTTTTTGATGGATCCATCCATCCATCCAGACGTTACATGGTGAATAAGAATGAAGCTTTCAAAGCCAGACAGATCTGGGTTTGGATCTTAGTCACTCTTGATATTAACTGAGTGACGTGGTTGCAAGATGCTTTGCTTCTCTCTACCTCAGTCTTCTCATTTGTGATATGGAGATAAAGTCTTGGGTTAGTTATGAGGATTAAATGAAATAATGTGCCTAAACTCTTAACATCTGGCTGGTGCACAGTAAATCGCTCAATAAACTGCAGCTACTATTCAAAATGTGATCAGACTGTGCTAGGGACCGAGGGGAGTCAGAGGAAATGTAAGTCTTGTTACCTCCATTATGTACTCCCCACCAGTCTCAGCCAACACCGCTCTGCACATAGCGCTGCTTCAATCATCAGCACACCACGAAGACATGAAGGGAACGAGAACATGTGTGGAAGAAATTAGAAAAATCTATACTAGTTACTGGTCTAGCACTGCAGCCGCCTGGATTAAGGAGATCTGGATCATCAGCTCACCAGTGCTACTCAAAGTTAGACTGAATTCTCTAATGGAGAAAGGATTAGAGCACAGAACCAGCTGTTGGAGGTACTGGCATTCTGACGAATCTGAGTGTGATTTTAAGAAGAGATAGCTTAAGGAGAAAAGAAGTGCTCATTTTTCTATGTACAGTATTACCGGCTGCTGAGGATAGGTGATGTCTGGGAGGGAGTGAAACACACTGCCTCCTTATAGTCTCTTAAAAATACACATACACATACCATATGCACACATGGAACACATGTTTGTTGGAGGAAGTAACCCATTTGAGATCACAGCCTATTACTGATGTCTTGAGAAAGGAGAGTTTTTTGGAGATGTTTATTCCACTTGAATTTTTCAATTTTATGTTGTGCATATGTGTGCTTAGGGTTTTTAAATACTATTCTCTTCTCTCTGTCACTAATCTTATTTGTACTCTGGAAAAAGTTACTCTGTAGTGTGGTGGGTGAAAAGATATCTTTTCAATTGAGTAAGTTTTTTACATAATTTACATTTTACATACATATTTAACTCTCATGGTAAAAACATAATCTCACTCAACTGGCAAATGAGTTGCTATTAACATACTTTATTAATAATAGGAGGAATCCTATTTAAATAAAGAAATGCAATCCCTTTAGAACCTGAAGTCTGTATGTAACACCTAGCAATTGTGCTTTCAGGCATATTTCATGAGATATATCCGACTCCCAGAAATGGTCACAAAGTGAGGAATGCTTTTAAGCAGGCAGATGACTCCATTGTCGCAGTAATAGTGACTATAGAAGTATAATTCTAATTGTCGTAGTAGCAGTGGTGGTAGTAATAGTGATATTATTACTAAATGACACCAGGCGCTGTCCTAAATGTGTCTTATATGTTACCACATTTAATCTTCCTAACCCTTTGCATTAAGATCTTTATTATCCATTTTTACAGATAAGCAAGTTGAGACACAACAAGGAGGTTAAGCATTGCCCCAGATCATGCAGCTATTAAGTGGCAGAGCTAGAATTTAACCAAGAAAGACAGGAGAACCTGAGATATTTTTATACTTCTCTAGAACACACATCATTTTCATGACTACAGGGAAGGTGAGCTTGAATTCCAGCCCACATTTGTGTGATTCTGGCATGCACTCCCTGATTATAAGACCACAATTTGTTTTTTGGAGGCTCCCACGTCTTTCGGGCAAGCTTGACTTTCCAGTGTACCTAAAACATTTTGTTTGTTCCTACTCTTTCTTTGGAGAAAAGAGGATAGATATTATGAGCTAGATGTTTTAACTCCCATCTTATAGATGAAAAAACTGAGATTCAAAGAAGTGAATAAATTCACCTAAGGTTATTGAGCTAGGAAGTGACACATTTAGGCCTCCACTATAGGATTGCTGAACAAAAATTTCACCAGTGTCAATGAAATGCATACATTTACATGTCTGCCTTTCACTTTGGATCTAGGATAATACCTTCTGTACAACCAATTCTTTACAAAGGCATGCTCTGCTTAGGATGAAAGAAAACAGACATTCTCCTTCCTGCCCTGGGAGGAGTCACTATGTTGGTTCTTACCTGCCCAATTAGGAAAATTATTATGGCATAGAGAATAAATAGCCCCATTGTTGTTGAGCTTATTTTTCCTTTGCTTTTCTTAGAATAATAAAGGAATAATGTCTTTTTTTATGCTCATATGCAAGATGCAGAGCTCTGTTTCCCTGAGAAGGTATATGGCAGTGTTAGCCCTTAGATGGAAAAAGAAAATCTTCTGATTTTTTGTTGCTCTGCTGTCAATACAGCCAGTGCAGGGGACATTATAGAACAGGAACCTTATTTTTCTAGAAGGAGTCTAGAACCAGCTAAATTTGAGTACCACCAGCTATGTAGCCTTGATCAATTTATTTGACATCCCCAAGCCTCAATTTCCTGATTTTCTTTTTTTCCCCCAGCTTTACTGAGGTATAACTGACAAATAAAATTATAAGATATTCAAAGTGTACAACGTGATGATTTGATATATGTTGACACTGTGAAAGGACTCCCCCCATCAAGTTAATTAACACATCCATCACCTCACATATTTATGTTTTTTTTAAGAGACCATTTAAGTTTAATTTCCTGATTTTTGAAATGAGGAAAATAATAGCATCTACAACATAAGGTGGTTTTGAGAGATATAAAGTACTTAGGATGCCATCTTGCACCCATTAGGATGGCTACTACAAAAAAGAGCAAAGAATAACAAGTATTGGTCAGGATGTGGAGAAATTGGAACCTTTATGTCTACTGGTCGGAATGTAAAATGGTGCCACTACTATGGAATACAGTATGGTGGTTCCTAAAAAAATTAAAAACAGAATGACCATATAATCCAATAGTTCCACTTTGGAATACATACCCCAAAGAGATATTTTATAGCCATGTTCATAGCAGCATTATTCACAACAGCCTTAAGGTGGACGCAACTCAAGCATCCATTGGAGGATGGAAGGATAAGCAAAATGTTGTATACACATACAACGGAATATTATTTGGCCTTAAAAAGGAAGGAAATTCTGACATATGTTACAACATGCATGAACCTTGAAGACATTATGCTAAATGAAACCGTTAAGCCAGTAACAAAAGAAAGATACTATGTGATTCCATTTACATGAGATACCTAGCGGAGGCAAATTCATAGAGACAGAAAGTAGAATGGTGGTGTCCAGGGCTAGAGGAGGGGGAGAATGGAGAATTATTGTTTAATGGATAGCTTCAGTATTGTAAGAGGAAAGAGTTCTGGAGATGGATAGTGCTGATGGTTATCTAACACTGTGAATGTACTGAAATCCACTGCAAATACACTTAAAAATGATTAAGACAGTTTAAAAAAGAAAGTCATAGGAACAGCCAACTTGGGGTTGGGGAGAACAATGACATAAGTCAAAATACTTACAATGAAAAGAAACAAAGCACTTTGCATAGTGCTGGCCCATTGCAGTTGTTCAATGAGTGTTGAACTGTTGGTAAAGATGGTAGAAGGTGGTGGTTGTGAGGCAGTGGTGGAGGTGGGGGAGGTGGTAATGTGATATTAACACAGGATGTATCCCTCTCTCCTCTTTAGAAAAAGTTGGCTTCCGGAGAGAAGGTGCATGCTTTAAATCTCAGAATGCACAGCGACACTGAATGGATTGACTTCTTTTATACAAGATGAGCTTCTATGGCAGCTGAATACAGGTAGCAAACTGAGAGGCCCAGCGTGGTGGTGGCAAGGCATAGCATTTGGGGAATTGCTCCAGCAATCGGAAAAACGTGTTTTAATTAGGTTGGTTGGTTGGTGATTCCCAAAGCAATGGGCTCTGAGGGGAAGGCAAGGGTGTGCATGTATGTGCTTGAGCACACACATGCATGAGAGAGAGGGAGAGAGAGAGAGGGTGTGGGGAGGAGCGATTGACTGGAGAGAAGAGAAGCAATCTGTTATAAACAGCCCATTAGGCTCTGAGCAGGTGATACAAAACAGAGAGTGAACTCCTGCACTTTGGGATCTTGGGGGCCAGTGGCATCATCCTATGGCACCCAGTGTGGAGCCTTGCCCTAGAGGGATGGTGGGACAGGGGGAGGCTTAGGGGGGTAGGGGCTGGCCCATTGCTGCCACACTACCTCAGCTGACTCTGCCTATTTTGTGTCTTCTAGGAAATGAGTGAGGTGAGCATCCCATGGTCCAAGGCTGATAACAATAATGAACCCCCAGGAACAAAATTGACTGAAAAGAATAAAATTTTTAAAGTGCGACCGTTCTCTATCGTTTCTGTCTCAGGCTACGTTGGGGAAGGTTGAACACAATTTTATTGAGAAATCAATTGTAATTGGCACTCTGCATGATCCCTGGCAGAGGACACTGATAACAGCCTCTCCTGAAATCTGCAAGCTAATTTACTTCCGCTGCCCACACCCTGACAGACAAGCCCGAATCAGGGGCTCCTCTTCCTAATCGATTTTGCAGCCCCCTCCTCCCGTTTATGAGATAGACAATAAATTTAGAAAAGGAAACAGAAGGGGATGAGTCCAGGGTAAAGTAGTGAAAAGTATGGCTGAGCAGACAAAGAGAAGAGTGCAAATTCGAGTGTGTGCTAAGGACTGGGAATTTCTCGAATACGGTTGCCCAGAGGAAAGGAAAAATAACCGTATGCCCTGTGGTGGGGGGAGTGGTGCCGGAAGCGCTTTTTTTACTGTGATTCACCAATAAAACCCCTCAGAAGATGTCTTCCTAAGTTCTTTCCTGTGTTTATTTCCGTCAGGCTGCAGCACCTTAACCAAAGAGAACATGCCAATACTGTGGCCATCAGGGGGTGGGGGGACATCTGAACAAAATCCATAATGAGCTACCAGGAGCAAAAAAATAAAACCGTGCTTTTTAATGCAATGCTATCCTGACCTTTTCAAGGGGAGCAGCAGCTGGCCTCACCAGCCTCATGGATTATAGGACTTTCCTCAGAATTTATCCAATGTGTCGATGCAAATCCACCCAAAGTATCATTTATTTAGGTGAGAATTGTCACATTGGAGGCTTAAGGCTCACCAAGTGTACCTCGGAATGTATTGTCCCCATGACAAGGACAAGCAAATGGCTGTCGAACAGCACTCTCTAAATAGCCAGTAAACTTCATACTTACCAATTCATCTCACTGACAAGCACCCCGAGCCTCTCATGAGGTGCTCGTTGGTGTGGGAGAGACAAAAAGAAGAAGAGCCAGTCATTTTCCCTTTTCCGAAGAGCCCGCTGCCGTTGACTCTCTACCATGCTCATACCTCCCCAGTCCCCGGTCCCCTGGGGAGGCACAGCCATGGCCACCGTCACACACTCCTGACAGGGTTCACTTCTCCGAAAAGTAGAACAGCATCTTTGAGACAACCCCTAATGCAGAACAAAAGCCAAAGACCACCAGTCTTCCAAGTGCACTCACAAACTAGGTTTGGCACCCCATGCGAGGACTGTCCTCCCATCCTCCCCTGGCGTCCCCAGCTTTCTTCAACCCCTATAACAAGGATCCCTTTTCTCCATGGTGTATTCCCAGCAGCCACCAAAATCTAGGGCACCACAGCTTAAAATAATCATTTCCTTCAAAGCCACAGAAATCCCAAAGCTACCTGGGACCCCATCTCTCAGGACCCTCAAGTAGGAGTCAGTTTGGGAGTGGCCTCTCTGCACCTCTACCCCTGCCTCGAGCAAGCACACCGTGGACTCGGCCCCAGGCACCAGGGACGCGTAGCACCTGCCTTCCAGAAAGGTTCATCACAAAGCTATTTTTTCCAGACTCTTGAGCTGACCAGCAGCAGCACATGGCTCTAAGCTCTGAAGATCCAAATCAAGAAGGAGTGAACTTCACATGACTAAAGCCCAGAAAGTTCAAAAAACGAACAAACAAACAAAAAAGGATACTATAAATAAACGCAAAAGTTGGAAGCAGGTGCTGGTTATGCATAGCACCATACAAGCAGACCTTGGAAACCAGCTTTTTTTTCATTTTGCAAGCAAACCACTACAGAGCACAATTTCAGGAAATATATGCCGTTAAAGAATATTACAAGCAGCTTACTGCAGTAATACCTATAATTTTTCATTCATTTTAATATGCCTGTTTTTCACGTTTAGAATTTCTAGTAACTCTACCTTATTATGTTCTCTTGGTTGATGTGCCTATATAATCGGATAAACATTTGTCTAATACTGGGCTGTGCTATTTTTAAAAGTACTTTTGTGGAACAACAAAAACAAAACAAAAAAAATCACTAAAAACAAAAGCACCCAAGCGCTGTGTTTTAATACTTAAGCCTTTGTAAGGTTAGGGAAAGACATTATTTTAAAAAAAGGAATTTTTACCAAAATTCTTTCAGATCTTCAGTTGATTACAATGCTCTGGCCATTTGGATTTTTCAAATCAAGTCTTTCTTTTTGCCAGACAAGGGGGAAACGGCAGTGTTTCATGAGGTCTTCCCTGGAAATGTTTATGTAAATGCATAAACATAATAGCAATAAGCATATATTAAATAAAAAAAATTTAATGAGTGATCACTACATGCCAGCATTTTATATGAATCAACCCATTTAATCCTAACAAAAGTCCTGTGAGGTCTGTATAATATTTAAACCCATTTTACAGATGAGGACATGAAATCACCTCCTACTTTGCAGGTACAGTATTAAATATTTTACATAATATTATTATTTTAATCTCAACAACTCTCATTATTATCCTCATGGCCCAAACTTCCTTATTTTTTCTAAAAAAAAAAAAAAATGAAGAAAGAGAGGATTAAGAGTTACAGGATACAGGGCACCTGGGTGGCTCAGTGGGTTAAAGCCTCTGCCTTCGGCTCAGGTCATGATCTCAGGGTCCTGGGATCGAGCCCCACATCGGGCTCTCTGCTCAGCGGGGAGCCTGCTTCCCCCTCTCTCTCTGCCTGCCTCTCTGCCTACTTGTGATCTCTCTCCTCTCTGTCAAATAAATAAATAAAATCTTTAAAAAAAAAAAAAAAAGAGTTACAGGATACGCCAAACGTCACACAGGGGTTCAACCCAGAGCCACCTCTTTCTAGAATCCACACTCTTAACTACTATGCTCACAGGGGGCTGATAAACTTTCTCAACAAACCGACCCAATTTTCACTGTTCTAGCCTTAAATGGGTGAAGTTGGTTGGGTTCACAGTGCTGAAAAACAGCCACTCTGGCTGAGATCCAGCGTTGGCCCGATGACTGGAACTTGGGAGAGGCTGTACACACTGAACTAAGCAACTTTGGCCAAAGGAAACGCTGGGCAAGTGTCTTAGTAACTGTATACAATTTATGACAACAACCTTCCCATTTCTATTTCCTTTGGGCTCACACAACCACAAGAGGAAGATGAAGATCGTCTACCCGTGCAACCACCAAGACCTGTCGTCAACACAATAAATCGTTATGCATCAATGTGCTTGCTTCTCCTCCAAATGCGAATCAGACTAGGAGAAAAATCATACACTAAGTCATGGTACTATGGGAGGGTATGATGAAGGGAGACACTTTAAGCTGTTGAGTCAGCTTGCTGTGGTCTCTTTGGATCCAGGCTCTCGGGCATTCTGGTCTCCCTGGCCTTTCTCTCTAGACTGCCGCTCTAAATTCATGCTCACATATGGCATTGAGGACAGGCTTAGAGCTGAAATAGAAACCAAAGGAAAGGAGGCCATTTGGGTCTCCCCTGTGTGAGTACAGGTGTCCTCAACCACCTGCTCTCAGCCTAGCCAGCTGACCAGAGCTTGGGTTCTGTAGAGTTTGGTGGGGAGGCACAGTCTCAATGATTGATTTAATATGGTTTACTTTCCTTTGTCATCTATATAATCTTCTTCAGGCACTTTATGAGAAGAAACAATCATAGCTACAGCAGGTCCGGTCAAGGCATTGACACAGAGAAACCTGAACCCTACCAAATAATACACCACACCACAAAACCTATCCTGTTATCTGTTTACACGCCAAGCAATAAACAAAGTCCTTTGCAAACTCAATCCTGAGATTTTGTTCTAATATTACTGATAAAAACCTGAGAAGTAAGGAAACAGCGTGACTTGGCCCTATGAGCAATGTTGATGTCTTTCCCTATTATGGTACCCAAGATGTCCTACAGGTGAAAATGACACTCTTCTCGTGCCTGCAGGAGGCTCTTGACACCTCCTAAAATTCCATAGGACGTGACTATAACATTCAACTAGATCAAGTGTTTCAGAACAGCTTTTGTTTACCCATAAAATGAACCAGGTGGTCACCATCCAATTCCTAATAGGTAAAATGTGCCAGCCTCATCAAAGCCAGTTTGGGAAGAATATAATCTGCAAGTCGAATTTCTCTGACATGAATCACCTCTTTCTCCGCACTCCCACAGTACAGTGTACCAATCTCTGCGGTTCATCTCAAAACTCCATAATTATTCATTTGCATGTCTGCCTCCCCCAACTAGCCTGGGGGCCCCCACTGGCCAGGCAGAAGCTCTGTTCCATGCAGCTATATATCCTTGTTTCCGCACAGTCTATGGCCCATCGTTGAAGCCTGACAAATGCTTAGCAAATCCTTAGTAAAGCACCATTCCACCCACTATCCCAGTTTCCTTGTGTGCCAGACACTAATTGCTGCAAACTAAAACTGCAGCATTGTCTCCTGGTATCAACCCAAATAGTCAGATATGCGCCTTCAAAATGGATGCTTCATCTATAAATGTCTCTAAACCACTTTTGAAAATCTATGTGTTTTTCCAGAGACAGAAGTTCCCACGTTTACACAGGAAAATGCAGAACTACCCTTTATTCCTCCTGAACAATTCAAGGTAAAGAAAAAAACGTATGCCCACAGTTCTAGAATCCTGGACCAATGGTCTGCCTTTCCCGAAAATTCTCAAGACTCCATCAAGTTAGGTGACATTCTCCTTCCGGCCTTCCATCTTTCCAGACCAAGAGGGTTTATGGGGCCTTTCTCCAGCAAGTTCCCCTTCTTCTTGACCATCTTAGACATCCTTCCGGCAAGTGGACCCTTCCATACTTCCTGAAAGTTCTGTAACTGAAACTGTCCGCTCCACCCCAGCCACAGATGCTGAACTGACAGATTTAATTGGCAAGGTTAGCAGAGAAATAAAAAACTAAACAGGCCATCATAGCCAACTCCCTCAAGCCTGACAAGAGGGGAACCAAAGTCAGAGAGAGGAGATGAGACCGCTTGTTCTGCCTTCCTCCAGCTTGTTCAGGGCACACTGTTTTCTTCCGTTTAAACAAAGGGCATTCTCCCATTCTGCCAAGGGCTCAGAATACTTTTCTGGGATCTGGCCCAGGGCATGGCCCCACCACTCAGTAGGTAGGGAGTGACTTCTGCCAAGTCACTTAACCGCCCAATCTCAAGTTCCTCATCTGTAAAATTGGGATAATATTTCTCAACCGACATCCCAGGTTCCTAGCAATAAATATTAATGTCCGTAGAGGGCTTTGAGATCCCGGGGTGAAGGATGCAGCAGAGTGTTATTTTTATGACGTTGCAGCTTCCATAAAGCATCAAATTCAATGAGAAAGAGGAGAGACGGGGCACTGGGCTGGAACCAAGAATAATGCAGGCAGATGCTATTCGAGCTTCCCCCTACTGCTAATGCATCTCGACAGTTACCTGCAAGTCTGCTGCTATTCCAGTCCCGGGGCTTTCATTTTTACTGGTGACCTCGTTCAATGCTGCCCCATCCCCCTCTTGCCAGCATCGGAATCCCTATTTAGCATCATATTAATATGGAACTTCATAACGCTGATATGGATCTGTGTATTACAAACATCAGGGGGCCCGCCTGGCAGTCTGCTGGCATCAACATGCTACTCAGCAGGGAATCTGTGTTCGAGACTCTGGAGTGGGCCAGCCTTCCGGAGCTGGCCAGACGCCCACATCCGAACTGCCCAAGCAGCACCCTCCCTCCCTCCCTCCCCTCCCAGGAGAGGCTTTCCAGGCGCCCAGGCACCAAAAAGTAGCAAAGACTGCTGTGCACAGACCTCCGTGACCAGAAAAGAAGCTGATTTTATTTTGGGATAAAAACTTAGAAAAGGAATCCAATAAGAACAAAAACCAAGAAGATAATTCAGTGGAAATAAGAAAGGAGGGCAAGAGGTGGTTACAACGTAATGGCTCGGCTCGATGACAAGTCAGTGACCACTCATTCTTGACATGTCTGGAAGGGCTTTGGAGAATGGCTGGGGGGAGGGAACCAGTGAGGACCTCTGCAGGACAGGGCTGAGGGGTGATGAGTCCACTGTGGGTTGCAGTAGTTCCCTTGCCTGGACTGGAGACCAGAGGCAAGGGGGAAAGAGTCAAGGAGGGGAGGGAATGGAAATGACCCTTTGCCTCATTCTCTGGGCCTGGGAGTCAGAGTTGTCCCAAGCCAGGACGATCAGACCTGGTTAGGGCTGTCAGGGAAGGGAGGGCAGAAGCCAAGGTTTGGAGAAGATGTGGGGGAGTCTCTACCAGTAAATGTGATGACAAGACCACTCGGGATATTCATATACATGCACACAAGGCAGCTGTCTTTCCCACGTGTCCCCCCACCCCTGCTGTCCCTCGTCCTTCTGTAACACCCTTCTCCTTCAAAATGCCCTCTGTAACTTCCTTATTGTCAGATTTCATCTACATAAAACACTGTCTTTTCTGGACTTTAAAGTGCCAACACGTACATCTCGCTCACTATAAAATCACTGCCCATTCTACCTTGCCCTTTCATAACTGCCCGTCACGGGCCTCCCATACAATCCGGATTAGTGAATGTTGGGGTTCAAAAAAAGTAAGGAAAAATAAAGATTATCCCTTGAGAACATAAACGTTTGGGGAGCTTTGCCCTAGCACATCATTAAGAAAGTTGTGCATCAAACTCTTTAAAGAATGAATTCATGCAATCTGTTTAAGGGAAACATTTATTCCCCACCTGTCTTGTTTTTATAGGGGAAGATGCAATTTAGTGCAAAGCCATTGGCTTCCCTCCACTCCATGCCTCTCTTCTCCAAGGTGGGAGAAGGGACTTTTACTTGATTGACAGTTTGGAAGAAGGAACAAAACTTGGGTAGCTTCTGGGTCCTCTCATTAGGACTCACCTACCTGCATCTGCTCCCCTACACAGGAGTCTTTCTCTGTCAGTATCAGGGTAGGCAGTTAATTTAGGGGTGCAGACATTAGAAAGACAACATAGAGCTATGTCATATTCTTCATTCAAATTCTGATCAACAATAGCCCTGGTATTTTGATTTTTAGCTGGTCACGTCTTATTCCTACCTAACACAGGTGAAGTGATCCCCCCAAATCCCGATGTGGCCCAGCTTGTTCTGTTTTGCCGTGCCCTCAGTGTGGCTAAGAAAAGAAATACATTTAATAGAATCTGCATTTTGCTTCTGTTGGATGGCTGGTAGGTCACTTTAGTGCCAGTTTGTCCCTGTTGAGAATGGCCCTCCATCTGAAGAAAAATATGGAAGGGAAGAACCGCTCCAACCAGAAACACCTATTGAGTGCTAACTCTAGGTTACGCCTTGAGCTAGAACCTTCCTGTGACTTAACTCCATGACTCTTTAGGAAGACACTATGAGGTCAAGTAGATTGCCTTCCCTAGCTTCCAGGTGAGGAAGCTGAGACCTGAGGAGCTTATGAAACCAGTCAAAGAAAAGGATAAAAGCCAACATCAAGCTTACTGGTCCATTCCTACCTCTGTTCGTTCACGGCGCATTTACTGAGAAGCCACTGTGGGCCATGCCTGCTGCATCGTGATGGAAACCCGGGTAGAAATGCTTGCCCTCTGTTCCTTCTCACAAGCTCTGGGGGGCAGAGGAGGGGGCGGAATCTTGCCTGCGGGATACTAGATGCTTCGAACCCCGGGAATCAGAAATCCGATTTCCAGTGCAAGCCGGCTTCAGCCTCCAGGCTCCACAAAATCTCAACCTACTCCTCTCTTTGCTGTTGGTCTCCTCAGGTGCTAACAGAAGCTCTCGGCTGCACACCTCCCTCAAGGGAGTCCTCTAAGACTCATTACTGACGGAGCCGCACAAGGGAAGCTGATCGAAGCTGAACCCTGAGCTCTAGGCAAGTCAGGTGGAAGGATGCCTGGAGAGCACAGTGGAGGTAAATCGCCCTCCACAAACTGTTGCCGCGTGAGTAAAACAGCCATTTATTTTTGTGCGTGGTGGTGGGAGGGGGTGATTGTTAGTTTGCAAGGGGGAAAAAAAAAGAATATTAATATTTTAAAATTTGTTTCAGTCAAAAGAGAGTTTTAAAAGTAGAATTATGACCCTCTAAAAAGGAGCTGACACAAATCTCTATTAGCATAATGGCACCACGACGCTATCAGAGCCCTGTTAATGCAGCCCTCTGTCCGACTCCGAACACCAGATAAATGGAGCAAGAATATTATTCAAGGGTCTGTTCCTCCATCAGTGAGAGGACTGTTTGTATGCGGGGAGCACCCATTAGTGCTAATGGGAGCTACAGATGTAAATCCCCAGGCACTGGGAGAGGAAAAGATCCCCTGGGATTTTCCGCCAAGAACCCATCCACTGCGATAGGTACTTGGGAGCCAGAAAGTCCTTCCTCATTAGCACAGCGCCACTCCGGGAGTGATTTGCAACCTCACCCCAAGAATGAGAGATTGAACTAGTCTTTCTTTGCCATGACATCTATAGCCTCTCATGTTTTTTGCCTCTAGATATTGTGCCACCAAAACCTAGTCTAAGACAAATGCCATTTTAATTTGCTTTAGGCACTGAAGGCCAACACGCATTTCAGCAGAGAAAGTTATGTGTTTTAATTGCTTTATGAAGACATAGCATATGCCCTGACACAGTTAAATGATTAACAGATTACTCCAAATGCCTTTGGCATAGAATATCTATACGTTCATTAGCCAGAACAATTTATCTTCTTGATAAAACTAAAATTACTTATACAGCAGGTTTATTTTCCATGATTAATAAATGATAAAAATCTAAATTATCCATCTGAAATGTCTCTTTTTGGCCATTAATCTCACATTTATCAGCTTCTATAATACATACTATTAATACAAAAATTCAATTTCCCAAGTATTTTAATTTGTTAAGAAAAAACAAAACACATTTAATGCAAAGGAGCACCTCAATTACTAGGAAATTCTATAGTGATTCCTAAATAGTCCAGGAGTAAAAAGACAGTTAGCTTTCAACATGCCTTATGAAAACAGATAAATGAAATCTGTGGCAAACACAGGCATCAAAATGCTCCCAAAGTGATCCCTCTCTCAAATATATTTCCAGTAGCAAGACCTCAGCATTAATGGAGAATTTGAGTATCAGTCTGTAGGTGCTCAGAAGGACAAAATAAAGATCATGCTCAGAAACAGAGCCGGGAACACAGTGCTCTAGAATCCACTAAAGGTCAAAATGCAAGCCTTGCACGTGTCCAAGAAAGTGAGCTTCGGAAGCACACGTTTAGCTAGAGGGAAAGCCTTGGGAGTTAGATCCTTCTGTCAGCTTTTTAAAATGTTTAAGACCGTCTGTCCTCCAATTAAACTGATCAAGGGAGTCCAGGATGGTTTGTTAGCGACTCTGCTCTGGAGAACACTCATTAAAAGTCCCAAGGCTGATTACGGACTTCCAGGCTCAGGCACTCCGCTTCTGCTGTCAGCTGCTCATTTCTCTGAATTCCGACTGCCAGAGTAACTGTGGAGGCTGAGCCGTGCTTCCCCCGCTGCCAGAAGAGGAGGAGAGAGACATCTGCCACCGTCCTGAGTCACCTGGTACTTACCTCGGTGACTCACTCTCCCGGAGGGGCCGGAACAGAACAGCTCCCGGGAGGACATGTGTGCGCGTGCACCTGGTGTGCACACTCACTTGTGTTGGCAGACAGGTCCTGGGCCCTCCCGCGGGTCTGACACGCGGCTAGGCATGGGGCGTGAGGTGCCTCACTGAGAAAACCTTGGTCTTGCCCTCCCGGAAGCTAGAGTTTAATGACGTGGACAGACCAACAAAGAAGGAATTGCAGGGCAATGTGATAAATGCCAGGGAAGGAATAACTAGGGGGAAAGAAGCAGGATGTGCCTTCTGGAAGTGGTGACAAACAAAACTGACAAGTAACCAGAAGGTGGGAAAACTGTTTCAGTCAGAGGGAACAGTATATGCAAAAGTCCAGGGGTGTGAAAGAACCCTCACGTCCCTTCACTTTTTTACCATTCAGTGAGCACCTACTATGTACTAGGCACTGCCCTAAGTGGTAGGGTGACAGTGGGTGCGACGGCCATGGTGCTGCCTTCCCAGGGCCCACATTCCAGTGGGCTTTGGGGAATTGCAGATTAATTCTGTATGACCAGAACACAGTGGGGGGACAAGAGCCAAGACTAGAGAGTATGCGTGGCTTCACCTCTGTGACATTTAGGATTTGGACTTCATGCTCAGCACCACTGTGTGTGTATATGTGTGCACATGTTTATATACCATGGGAGGAATATGATATCAGAACAGGACACACAGACCTGGCACACAGACCTGAAATCAAAGGAAAAGGTATGTAGTAATGTGTACCTGGTCATAGCCCGGCCAAAGAGCTTACGTGAGCAGCGTATCCTGCCCTGGAGGGTAACGCTAGTATTTCCCCCTCCGACTTTTCCTCATGCCACTCACCACCCCAAATCCTCTACTTCATCACGACACTCTCCCCACAGACCCTGGTGGTGCCTTTATGGTACCTCATTCTGCACACCAGCCTTCTGCCGGTGTTGGATCCGCCATGACCCCTTCTACAACTGGGCAGTACTGAAATGAGTGCAGAGTTAGGATCAGATCTATATTCTAGTCTCAGCCTCGTTACTGGGCAAGGTGCTTGGTGATGATAGAAATAACCATACCTGGCATCTATTGAGCATTTAGTATGTGCCAGACACTTGACATCCATTAATCCATTCAAATTTCATAGGAACACTACAAGAAAGTACTATTGTGATCTTCCCTTCCCGCCCCCCCTGCTGCCACATGCAGCACCTCATTTGGATCTGTTTAGAGTCTTGCAATTTTGACTGCCCTATGTTCTCTACAAAGGAACTTGAGAGCTTATTTGGAGGATCAAGCAAGGGAGTGCAGCTACTCATATACTCCTGACTGAAGAACAGTCCTCCTCTATCAGGGAAAATCCTACTCTTCAACTGAGCACACAGCTTTGGGAGGGATGCACATGGATCAGTGAGGGAGGAAGGGGGCACCCACCTAGCTAGCCAGATCAACCAAACCATCCCTCGTGACCAATGAGGTGAAAGATGTAGCCGCCAGGTATCCCTCATATCCTCTGATTTCCATTTTTCAAAGAAAGAAACTAAGAAAAAGAAAGGTTCTGTGTCTTGCATGTGATCACGTGGTTAGTTAATGGTCAGGCCTAGAGCCAACCCCCGGAAATCTTAACCACTGAACTATCCTACTTCTCTTGGGTGACTTGGTTCCCTCCATTTCAGAGTGGATATAGTAGTACTGATGGCTGGTAAAGATTAAATGACTAACTTTGGTGCCCAGCACAGTACACACTCAAGAAATATTGATTTCCTCTGTCTATTCCAATCCTATCCATTCCTGGGGCTTAAGTCAAATCTGCGCTTTTTCATGAAGTCTTTTCTAGACATTGAGTCTACATTGACATGTTTCTTCTTTGAAATCCCTTCCAATTTAACATATCTACCTGTCATGTTGGCACTGGTCATATAGTTTTGTGTTATAATTGGATTTTTCCAAGCTTTCTTTTTTTTTTTTCCAACAACCCTGCATGTTTCTTAGGCCAATAATCAGATCTTGTCTTCTTCAGTAATTTGCCAAGGCATTTCTAGGGGTATAGGTTTTCCAAACAGGTTTGCAAAATAAAGAATAAGGAAATACTATCAGTATCCACCTGTGGAATAAATACATGTTTGGAAGGAAATCAAGTAATTTATAAGTCAATTCAGGTAGAAGGAATTTGTACATATCTCTATTCATCCTAGAGATTCTGAGGAACTTAATTTTCAAGTTATATTCTAATCTTTTATTTAAATTCTCTTGTTTCCTTAAGTATCTATTTTCTTCACTGTCCAAAGGCAAAAATCCCCAGGTCAACAGAAGAAAAGAAGCTAATTGCTCAACAAATTTGAATGTGGGTATTCATTTTTCACTCTCTCACGCCTAAGATGCCCTCCTACACTCAAGTCAATGACTTTTGCTTAGGAGGAAGCAAGCACATTAATAAAATGCATAAACATTCTCCACTGGCAATAAATTTTAAGAATAATTGACCTCATCACATGAAAGTTTACAAGTGGGTTTAGATCTCAAGCCCTATAAACTCTAAACCAGAGGCAAGCTGCATGGCTGAACAGAAGGAACAATGCATCTGGAGTCCAGTTTGTCTTCAAGCCAGAGTTCCACCACTATCTACCTGTGTGACTTCCCTGAGTTCACTCTCCCATCTGAACCACAGTTTTTATAAAGAAGAAACTTGTCCCTTGAAGGCATTAGTATATGGTACTACTGTCACAAACAGAGCCAGGAATCAAACAAAAGTATAGGGATTTGAAAAGTGAATTAGACTAAGTACAAATAAGGGATGTCAGTGACCAGTGAGGGATGCAGCCGACACTCCTCACTGAGTGTACTTCTGGGGCTTGCCGGCAAATAGAGGTCCTCTGATGTATGGGAGGAAGTCAGAACCCAAAGTACAGGAGGCAAGGTTTCCCCACTAGTGCGCACCCTACACAGAGCTATCTGAATGCAGAATGTACTTCAGAAGAGCAAAAATCTTTAGAAGTGCTATACCTTTGGCATGATGGCAAACCTGTTCAGCAAATGGTCCGTACAATGCAGTAAAGAACCCTCTTTGTTTTATCCACTGGAGTGCTTTGTGGATCAGGAAATGGGCTATTAGAGTGAAAAGATCACACACAGACCTTACTCTGTCTTCTGTCAAGACCGCTGGTCTATGGAAAACAAAGCAAAACAGAGAGTACTTAGATTCCGGAAACCACAAAATTAAAGAGAAAGAAAAGTGGCAGTTCCCTTATGCCACTTGTTTGCTGGGACAGCAGAATCATTTCTTAAGTAATAGACCCTAAGCCTTTGTTTGGCTAGCCCAGTGGTAAGCAAACTATGACACGTGGGCCAAATCTAGCCGCCCACCTGGTTCTAGGCATCCCATGCGAGAAGCATGGTTTTCCTATTTTTAAGTGGTTGAAAACTATATTGAAAGAATAATAATTTTCTGTGACATACGAAAAGGATATAAAATTCAAGTTTCTGTGACCATAAATAAAATTTCCTTAGACAACAGCTATGAGCATTTGTTTACATGTTGTCGGTGGTCGCTTTTGTGCTCCTACAGCAGAGTTGAATAATTGCAACAGAGACCTTATGGCCAGCGGAGCCCAAAATATTTACCCGCTGGCCTCCTACAGGAATAATTTTGCCAACCCTTGTGTCTAGGCCAATTATGTTTTCTTTCAGTTTGTGAAACTAACCTAACTGGGCTTGCTGCTCCCTGGTCAAACTCCTTCTGACCTTAAAACTAGATTTCAAATGTGTCAGCCTCTGTTAAAGATGTTTCCTAGAATTCCAGAACATTCTTGCCTCTGATTTACAATCATCACCTCTGTGTGCATACATAGCTCCCTCCACCATACACACACACCCCAAATTCTACTTTTTATTTCCTCAATCTTTATATTGTCAAGAGTTCTGATGTCTTGCTATTACATTATCTTCCATAATTCCTCAACCATCAATACTCTGTTTCCACACCTAATGACAAACTGAAGGAAACATCCAAGTATGGAAAGAAATTACTAGAACCCAATATTAACATTGGAAAGCTCCTACCAATTATACTTTCTAATGTTACATAGTTCTCCATCAATAATGCTTTATTTTTCCTGTTCCGATTTACCTATTTCTTTTTTTCCTGCCAAACTGGGTCAATTTTACGGGTACATTATGATTTTTTACAGGTACGTTATAATCTGCAGGAGTCTCTAAATAACAAATGCATTATTGCCATCGCATTCACATTAACTAGCATTTTAAAATCATCTATCTAGTTTATCAGATCTAGTTTATCAGAGCCCTATTCAGAAGGTGCCTGAATTGTGTAAAAACACGTCCTGAGCAGCAGTGTGATAGAGGGAAAAGGGCATCAGATCGAGTTTTATTTTGTAGAGTGTCATAAACTAACTGTTTGACTTTGAACAAATCACAGCACCTCTCTTGACTTTCTTCATTTACAATTATGTTGAGCTCGTTTAGATCACAAGGAACTTTTCCATCCTCACATATCCTAATTCTCTGAAGATAGCTCGCTCATCGATTCTAATTAGTTATTTTACATCATATGACAACTGGAAGAATTAAATGGCAGTATTTGGTCAGAGTATTTAAATTTTTGTTTTGTTTTGTTCTGGCCTAGGACTCAGCAAGGGATAATAGTATCTGCCCCTAAAGAATAGGGCTCAAAGTGGGGAGAGGTGGGCCAATTGGCTTTCATTAAAAAGTCCTTTTGAACCATTCGACTTTTTTAAGGAACTATCATAAGCACATATCATTTCGATTTTTAAAACCTTTAATTGAAGTTAGAGGGGGCTTCAGATTACTTCCAATTGATATCTTGATTGACAGGTCTAGATCTATTACTGAATTTTAGACATGTTCATTGATTTTATATGCATTTTCCAAGGGTCACTGAGAGGACCACATGGGGCTGAATGACCCTAAATTGTTATCCAATGCCAGATTCCATACCTCTGTCTCCTCTCTATTCTCTCATTTTCTCTCTGAACAATTCTCAGCTCATAAGCAGTCTCCCCACTGGGAACCAGGCAGGCAGGTGGAAAGTTTCAACTTTCAAAGTTCATTTATGTTTGAGTCCTCCCAGGAAAAAAAAAAAAAAAAATTAATGAGATTAAAATAAAAATCCTTTATTTCTCCAAAACCTCAAAAAAATCATTTAAAACAGATCTTGTATGAGATTTATCCCTCTAGGCTAAAATAAAGCATTAGAGGTTTTTGTTAAGGAAAACATTTCCTCCAGCTGAAAGGAAACAGAACTGTAACGGAAATAGGAATGCAGGCTTTGCAATTCCCACCGTCTAATATAACATTAGAATTCTGCATTTGTGAATTGCTCCGGTTTTATGTACATGTATTATTCAACCACAATAGTGTTTCTTTAGTTTTATAGATTTTTTCCACTAATTTAATCGCTGATATAATTACTTGCTCTTATAAATCTGAAAATTAGGAATTCGAACACACACACACACACACACACACAAAGAGAAACATGATTCTTACTGGCTTAGCCATTTTCCCCAGGACACTGACATCCTTTGTGGGGACTCCAGGCTCTGTGCACCCATGACCAAAGATTTCTAAACAACCCTTCTCAAAACGCACATGCAGACCTCTCCAGGCACCCTCAAGCAGCCTGAGCATTTTGAACCATGACTGCCTGAAAGACTCTGCTATTTTATAAGGCTGAGGATGACTCAGCCTGGCTCAGAGAAGGAGAACCATTCAGTGACTCCTGGAAGGGCCCATTGGTACCAGGGGGACAAAACCAGGTAGAAACATCGGCACCACACAACCTCACAGGGTATCACAGGTCCAAGGGAGACTTGCTAAAGGAAAGTCACAGGGCGGAAGTTCCTTAAAGTACTCAGAGTCCCAGTGACTGATTTGCACTGAGTGATAAATTTAAGTCCAGCTACAGGTGCACGGAAGAGATGTATGGAAAAAAGATGCAAGGACAGCATGGAGGTCCAGGTATCTTTTTAACATGTTCCCTGATGTCTTCTTTCATTCAATACAGAAAGGCAAGCCAGAAAACTTACAGTTTTTTTGAGAAATAGGTTTCAGAGTATTCTGGTGAATGGTAGACTTTATCCATCACAAAAATGGAGATGTGTGTATATATGTGTACATGTGTGTGTTTATGTGAGAGGGAGGTGGGTAGAATTCTCACAGGAGTCAAGGGAAACATCAAGCCTAGAGGGAGCTTAGGCTCACAAGCATTGTTCTTATTTCTGCCTTTCCTTCTCTTGAACTCTGACCCCTCCCTTCCATCACCCTTAGTCCTGCAAATCCAAACTTTCAACAGGTGAAACAATCTCAGGAGAAAAGAGCCAACATGCCCTGAGCACCTACTATGGGCAGGCTTTTTGGGGTGGTAGTGAGAAGATGATGATGCTGGTGATGATGTGATTTTCTTTTTCCATACAACAGCCCTATGAGGCAGCTACCGTTATTGTCAGCATTTTACAGATGGGGGAACACAGAGGGCAGCACAAAGACATTGAGTAATTGTCAAGTTTTCACAGCTTCTAAGAGGTAGAGCCAGGATTTGGGCTCTTCGTTGTACCAATTAGCACTCAACTGGCCTCTCTTTATCGGTAATCAGGAGGAATTGCTGGCCAATTGTGGGTCTCGATTTGAAGACTGTGGCTCTGTTGGGGTGCAGGAGAGAGGGCAGGGAAGAGCTGTGATGGCTTCAGACCCCTTGGTGGCTCCTGTGGGAATCCAGCACCACACCCAAAGAGAGACATGGAGGATGCCCAGATCCTCCTCCTTGCCTACATGGAGGCTTCCACAGAAGCAAATCGTTACCAGAAAGAAG
>CM052899.1:160457503-160559559 GCA_028534135.1 Potos flavus | reverse complement strand
AAGGCATGTATTAAACCTAAAACTGGCACCACACCCTCTTGACTAGTTTCCCTACATATCTCTGTGTTCCTCTCACATTTTTATGTCATAGGTCCCAACAGCCATGTAATGTAATGTTAACATTAAAAATATGTTCAAAAGGTACAATATTTTTAGCGGGTTATGAGTTTCAGCTCTCCCCCTGCTCTCCACCCCACAACCATGCTTCTACTGCTGCCACAACCATTAATATGTCTTAAGCTCTTCCATGAGCGAAGCACTAGGTACATCCCTTCAAATTCATCATCTGATTTAATCCTATGAGATGCCTACCATTTTTAGTCCCATTTGGCTAATAAGACCAAAGCCTGGATGGGTGAAGCAGTTCACCCAAGATCAGACGACACATCAGTGGATGAATCAGTCCTCAAACACAGACCCAGAGTAATAACAAAGCCAGCCCACTTGAATCACCATTTACATATAAATTCTGCCTCTTCTTACAGAACAGTTTCGTCAACAGCACAATTCCTGCCTCTTAGAAAGAAACTCACATGAAACACATAATAAAAATCACTGGTTACCTATTTTAATTCAACACAAATTTTCAGAGAGAGAAACTTCTATTAGAGTCATCTAACTTGGAGGTGTAGGAAAAGCCAACAAGAGGCAGAGGATATTTTTTTGACAGATCTTTCTGCCATAGTTCAGCACCAACCCTGGTGGATCAGATAATTAGATTCCAGTTCTGGCTCTACCATGAGCTTGCTCTGAAACCTTGAAAAAATCATCGAACACCCGGATTCATTTCCCTTCTTGTAAATTATAATAGTCCATCTAACCACTGTTGCATCAGATCTTATCTACTGACTTGCAGATATGGAAGGGGAGGATGAGATCTTAAACTACTCCTACTTTCTCACATGCATGTCCCCTCCCCTTCATTCTTCCAAATAGTTATTTCAAAGTTTTTGTTAAATAATGTTTCTGTTATTGTAATTATTTAAGTTCACTGCAGAGCTATGTAGTGTCTCATAATTATTTTAACTTTTCTTTCATGCATACTTTTTGTTTTACCTGGAACTCAAAAAATTGTATTAATCTTTTATTTACTTTATTTTTGATTAAACGACAAACTCTATGTCAGAGCTGAAAAATACCTCTCAATATGTTCCCATCAGACGACTGTTGATCTCCATTTTTTCCAAGAGACATCCCTCTGGGATGCTTAATCCTTGCGCTGTGATTTGGACTTGCTTCTCTTAAGGCATTCAGCATAGCTGACATCCTAGAGCTCTCTTTTTCCATCATGTCAGGAATATGTGTTGCCTCTCTTTGGGTTTGAACCTCTTATTTCCTAGAACCCATATCTTCTTTCTTGGTTTACTCTCTTATTTTTCTGGAGCACATTCTTTAGTAACTTTCTGAGAATTTGTAGACTTCATAATCTGAAAATATGTTACTCTGCTCCAAAATTTTATCAACTTTACATTTATCATCCTAGTTGATCCCATTCCTACTAGTTTTATTCCCATGTCAGTGAGAGGCAGTGGAAGGATATTGACTTCTAGGTTGAGAATCTATTAACATTTTGAATATAATACTCAATCTCTTCTAGGTTCAAGGGCTGTTTCCTAATTTGATTCTCAATCCTTTGTGTACAGCTTTCTTTCCCTCTGGAATCATTCAATAAGTTTATTACAAATGTTCTGAAATATTTCAGTGATGTATCCAAGTGTGTGTGTGTATCTGTGTCTGAGTGTGTCTGTGTGTGTTTCACTCATTATTCTGGCATTAAGTGAGTAGACCCTTCCATCTATAAACTTATGTCTTTCAATTTATCTGGTATTTCTTTTGGAAATTCTTATTATTTGGATATTGGACTTCTTAGGATGCTCCTCAAATTTTCTTGTTTTTTCTTCTTTCCTATTTTCTATCTATCTTTTTTACCTAATTCCTCAGGGATTTTTCTCAAATGTGTTTTCCAACTCTTCAGTTTAATTTTGGCTTTTGTATTTTTAATTTCCAAGAGCCCATTCTGGTTTTCTAAACGTTTCTTCCCACAGAAATGGACTCATTGTTGTATCATGAATGCAATATATTGTCTTACTTCCCAAAATAAATTAGAGTTTTTTTAATGTGCTTTTTTTTTTTTTTCTGTTCTACATTGCCTTAATTTGCTCCTCATATTTTTTGTTTTGTTTTAGTCTCTCTCTTTCATACCAGAGGTCTTCCAGTAATATCTGGACATCTGCTCCATTTAAGAGTAAACCATCCAAGGCTGACTGGAAGTTCCAGGACCATGTGAAGGAGTTACAAGTGGTGGGCTTTACTGCAGTGTGACATGGAGAAGAGTTGACCTTTCCATAGGAGGCCTTTTCTATTGGGCTGGCCCCTGGACTTTTTTCATTCCCCAGAGAGGACTCCTTTGCTCTCCTCTCTGACAAACAATATGGCAAGTTGCCAACACTTTGGAAAAGTTGAGAGAACTGGGGTCTCACTGTTCACTCACCATGCAAACTTTCACTTAAAATCTCCTTATTTTCATTATTGTATATTACCGGTTCCTCCATGGTACTTGATAGTCCCCAAATCCAGATCTTTTCTGGCTCAACGTTGTTAGATATGAACCATTTCTGCCTTGGTCCACGGGGAGAGGGGACCTGGTCTCTCTGCTTTTTTTCCACTTGCTTACCTATTCTCTATTCCATCCCATACCCTCGCCTAAGATACATGCCACATCCAGTTCCTAAGCATTTCCTGAATCTGGCAGTGCAAAACAACCTGATTTTTGTTGATTCCTTCCCTTACAAGCTTCACTATTATTTCAATGCTTTGCCAAGTCAGTTACCATTTGTTTATTCTCTTTTGAGTTTTCACAGTATAGTTGACATTTCTTCACCAATGTTATCTCCTCTATCATTCGTTTTGTCCTATGGGTTTTAAACTTTTTAAAACTATTTTGATGTCTTACCTGTCTTTTGTTGGTTTTCAGGTACACTAGTTAATCTAAAGTACAGTTTCCATTATTTTCACTTAATAATATATCAAAAGTATTCTCTCCTACATGAAATATTGAAAACACCATTTCTGATGGCTGTATCATAGTACATCTAACCATTAACCTATAATTGGAAATTTATGATGAGTCAAACTTTCTTACAAACAACATCAAAATAAAAATCTTTTTAAAAGAAGTTTGTTTTTTTTTTTAAGATTTTATTTATTTACCTGACAGGGAAAGAAAGATAACGAGAGAGAAAGCACAAGCAGGGGGCAGCAGCAGGCAGAGGAACAGGGAGAAGCAGGCACCCCACTGAGCAAGGAGCCCAATGTGGGGCTATATCCCAGGACTCTGGGATCATGACCTGAGCCAAAGGCAGCCACTTAACTGACTGAGCCACCCAGGCGCCCCTATAAGAAGTTTTGTATTTGTCTCTGATAACTTCCTTGAGACCTAGTTCTAAAATCATATTAAATCAAGTTTTAAATTTTTTTAAGCTATTAATACATGTTATCTAGTTAATTTCCAGAAAGTTGGTAATAGTTTATACCTTCTCCTAAAAGGCAGAGGCAATAGCTGCATAGGATTCATCCCATCATCACCAACATCATCACCAACATGACTACATCTCAAAATCTTTACCCCTTGCATTTCATTATTGTTTTGATTTGGATTTCTATGCTGACAAAGCTATAGTTTTTTCCATGTATTTATTGATAACATGTGTCTCCTATTAATTGCTTATGGAACAAATACATTTTTTTCTAGTGGAATAGTAAGTTATTTCTTATTTGTGTGAACTCTCAATTTGTTAAGATATCAAGCCTTTTAGGCCAGATTTGTTGACTTTTTTTACTTTATTATTTGTTAGGTTTTTGTTTGTTTATTAGATCTCTGACAGAGAATTTTTAAATTTTTACATAATCAAAACTATTACCTTTCCCTTTATACTTAGAAAGCTTTCTCATTCCAAGATTAGGTAAATATTTTCTTAAATTTTCTTCTTTCATTTATGTTTTGGATTTTTTACACTTTACTCTTTCTCTGTGGAATTTAATTTGTAATATTTTCTCCCAATCAGGTGACTCAATATCATTTACTGCATAATTGTTAGGTCTTCAACTAATAGATAGTGTAACTTTGACCACATCCACATCCTAAACTCTTACTTTTACTAGAGTCTGTTTCTGGTTTATTTCAACCCCATTTGTCTGTTGATTCTTCTTCCAAAACATCCTGTTTTAATTATCATAACTGTATAGTACATTACAATATCTTCTAGAGAAAAGCCTGCTTTACTAGTTGTCTTCCTAAATAGTTTTTAACTGTTTTATTCTGTTTATTGTTCAAGATAAACTTCAGAACACTTGGTCAAGTTTCCAGAAAACAATAGCAGCAATATGATTTTGATTAAAATTACACTGAATATGTACATTCATTTGAGAAGAATTAAAGTGTTGACAGTATTGAGTCCTCCTTCTAGGAAGATGACACCTTTTTTTATACATTCAAGTTTTCTTTTATGTCTCCTGTTGGTTTTATTGTTTTCTTCATACAAGATGTGCATTATCACTCAATAAGTTTATTCTTAGATTGTTTATATTTTAATACTATACTGAATAATTTTTATCTTTGTATTTTCTAACTGGCTATCACCACTATGCCATAAAGTTGTTAATTTTTGTATACTTGTTTAATATTGAATCAACTAACTCAACTCTCATTTTTTCTAACAGTTTTTTTAGTTTTTCTAAATATCTTTGCTTTACTATGTAAACAATAATTTTAACTGATAATACGATAATTTTTGATCTTCTCTTTCTATATTTTACTTCTTAGTAGGTTGGCATGAATGGGATCATGAACAGAATTGTCATGATTCCGGTCTTAATAGAAATACCTTTATAATAAGAATAAAATTGCTGTTTTACTCAGTGCTTTTGATATGGTAACCACTTTGCCAAGGGATTTGGGTGGATTGTTTCCTTTAACTTTCATAATTATTGTAGGAAAAAAGTTACTATTGTAATCCCATTTTGAAGGCGATGAAATGGAGGCTCTACAGCAGAAATATACCCAAGGTTATCCAACTAGTCAATAGCAAAGCAGGATTCAACCTCACATTGGTTTGACTTCAGAGCTCAAGTTTATAAATAATATAACAATATTACATTCTAGAATGTTAAGTAAGTGTGAGTTGATAAGCATTTTTTAAAAAATTTATTATATTTTTGGTTGAGAAAGGAGATGGGAGAGAGAAGAGTAGCCTGACTCTAGGCAAATGAAATACACACATGAAGAGTACATTAATGATGCAAGAAAAGTAGAGTGTAAGATGCTTCTCCATAGTTCCTCAAGCAATGTGTGAACACCAAGATCAATTACTAAGGAAAAGAACATATTTCAAAGACCGAGGCATCTAAGAGGTTATTATTATTCCCACACAAATAATAAAGCTGTATCATGTGACCTCTTGGTCATTCCAATTTCCAAAAATTTATCAAGAAAACATTTTGGTCTCATTAATTCAGATCTTTGATGCACTGAAACTTTGATTCAGCCAAAAGGTGGGGTGGAGGTGATTCATGCTATTTAAGTCACATCTTGGCAAGAAGCTGAGTTGCAGGAGATGGTGTGCCTCTTTTTCCAGTGTGAAAAAAAGAAATTCAGCAATGCTGAAAATAAAGTCTCTTAGAGTGTTACGCAAAATTATGTATTTCTGCAGCATACCCTGGATTACTGACTGTGTAATAGCCCTGCTGGACTCCCACCACTGCACGAAGCCCATGCCTGAAGCATTATGATCAGCATGGAGAAACATGAACATCTTGCTTTTTCACCAGACAATTTCGTTGTCGGTGTTAGGGAGTGAAGCTCTTCCTCAGAAATGGTTACATAAAAGTTTTTAGCTTTAAATGTCACACTTTTTTAGGAGAGGGACAATTGATTGGGGCTAATTAGGTATTAATTTAAGAAAGCAATTTTTTTTACCAGCATCAGGAACGCATACCCTTGACCAGTGAACAGAGAGGCAGCTTGATCTGAGTGAACAAGCACAGGATTGCACTTCGTACTCAGGTTCTAGTCCTGGTTCTGTTGTGCAAGGCTCTTAACCTATCAGCCCTCAATTTATTCATTTGACAGTCGGTAATAATAACCTTGCTGCCATTTCCTTCATAGGCCTTCGAGGAGATTGAAAAAGGAGTATAAATGGAAAAGTGCCTGAAATACAATTGACATGTGTAAGGAAAGATCCAACCGTTTCTAGGACGCTCTCCCTAAAGAGCAGTCATATTTATTGCTCACCCAAACTCCTCTGGAAAAGACAAATAGTCATCAACAGTAATAGAGTTCTGTGGAGCCAGCCTGTTTCCATTTCAATTCAAAGCCCCTGAGGCAGCAAACTTTCAATCCAGGCACTACCCCCAAGTCTCCAGTAAATTTGTCTGTTTCCCCAAAACATGTGGTGAACACTTGAACAGAAGCATCGGGCTATCCCATCAGGCAGTGATAATCACAATTAGAAGGCTAACGGAAAAATGACGTATCTTATATGGACTTTCTGAGAGGCCTTGGAGAGAGATGCCACGTGATCCCAGGACCACTTGGTAACTCAAGCTTCGGGTCACCACATGGCTCCTTCTTCCTCTCAGTCCCTTTAGCTAGTCATTTCTTTATACACTGTACAGGGGCTCTGTGTACTGGGGACTGAGCTTAAATTGAGCTTGAGACAGGGGCCATGGAATGATTGAGTAGTGAATTAGATAGAAAATTGTGGCTTTTGCACCCTAAGTGAGAGAATCGCTGCATTCAACCAGCTGCTACAACTTGAGTATTTCTCACTTCTTTTGACATTTTTTTCAACAAGGGAACTTGATGTAAAACATATTTGTCTCTTTGATGCTCAAGAGCTGCCTTTTTCCCTCAATCTTCTTTTAAAATCTGCCCTCCACATTGTGAATGTTCTTTAGCCATTGTCTGTGTAGACTGTGACCTGTGTAAGTCACTGCTCAAGAAGGAGTTCAGGAAGGGAAAAATATAAATCTTAAATTCACCCCAGGTTCATCAGGCCCCAATCAGAATAATCAGCCAGGCACATGACATACGGAAGTACAAGAAGCTGAATGTAAAAGGCAAAGACACCATAGGGAGAATTTGTTTCTCGTATTGGTTTTGGGGTTTTACACAAAACTATTCCCTTCCCAAGAGGTGCTTGAAATTGAGTCAAATTTGAAAACTGTAAAATTCCTGGATTCATTTATTTGCATTTGTTCATTCATGCAAAAGCACAACTGGCTGTCCTAGACCAGGCAGATGAGGGCACAGGTTATACATCGCAAACTTCATTTCAACACACATGACTTAAGCCTGCCCCATACCTGGTACTATGCTAGGCCCTGAGAGAAAAAAGAAAATGAGTAAGATTCAGATTCTGGCCTCCAGGGATTGACACATAACTCTGATCCAAGACAGAGTAAGAAAACTACTAGAAGAGAAACATGAAGTGTTTTGGCAGCCTCCCTGACTGATCTACAGCTTTTTAAAAATAAAGCTTCATGAGGATGGGTTAGGTTAAGGATAAGATAGCAAAGGCCTCCAGCCCCATTCACAATCTGATGCCAACCAGATGGAAGACCGTCTTCCCAGCCTCATAGCCCACCAGGCCCATGACACAACTAGCCACTCATCGTTTTTCAAACATGTGCCAACATTTACTCTTTCAGTTCTCTGTTCACAAGGCTCTGTCTGACTAGACTGCAGTTTCATCCTCTTCTCCTCCTAGAATTCCTTACTCTTCCCCTAAGATCCAACTCAGTGATCTGCAAGGTGAAAGTGAACAATGAGATGTCATCCCAAGGTCTCTCTAAGCCTATAAGTCAATGATATGTGAATTTAAGAAGTATATCAAACAGTTTACCTTTCTTGAACCATGAAGCCATTTCTGATGCCCTGAGACATAATTCCTCTTGGTCCTCTGAACTTCCATCCCACATGTTGCTAAAGTACTGAACATACCAAACTGTAATTAGATGCTTATTTATTAGTTTATCCTTTCAACTAGAAAGAGTACTGCCTCTAAAAGGCAGCTCTTGAGCATCAGAGACAAGGGTCTGCATCTTATTTAATTTTTATTTTATATAACCAATAGTTACATGGCCAAAACTATGTGTCAACCACTATTCCAAGTGTATTGCATGTATTTATCTATTTAATCCTCACAACAACCCTATGAGATAGATACCACCATTATCTCATCTTACCCATGAGGGAACTGAGACATATGCCCAAGGTAATATAGCTGGTAAACAGTGATCCATAATATGAACCTGGCTCTTAAGTACTATATTATGCTGTTTTTACTTATCTTTGTACCCTCAGCGCTTTGCCCAGAGGTCTAGTATTTAAAATGTGGAGCTCAGTAAATGTGTTTTAGCTGACTAAATGAACGAGCAGATGAACACTACTGGTTAGCCCTAGCTGGATTCTCTTGAAAATTTCTAGGCTATCGAAGTTAAGGGTAATGAGCAGACTTGGAGAAAGTTCAGAGAAACTCAAGAAGATGGAAATGAAGAATTATACCTAAGGATTTAGGTTGCTTAGCCTTGAGAAGCATAAGCTGAGGGCTCCTTTCATAATTATCTTCAAGGCCAGGAAGGCTGATTCCTGAGGACAGTGACTGAGCTGTTTTTCTCTACCTCCAAGGAGGATGAAGAAGCAGAACTGGTCCTGAGCTGCAAAGGGTGCCATTTAAATCCACCATAAGGAAGAATTTCCTTAATCTAAGAATTGTTTGTTAGACCTAAGAATGAGCTGTGGAGAGAAGCTGTATAAGGTCATCTATCTTCAGCCTTTGGACTTGCTTCTGCTCAGAGTGAAGAGCGTGTAGGGTGAAAAGAAGCAATGACAGGTTACCCCAAGTTCTCTTTTAACTTTATGAAGCTGATATTTGAATCTAAGAAATACATCAAACACTTTACTTTCGTGGACCAAAATGAATGAATGAATGAATGAGTCCCACATAATTTAAAAGGCAACAACAAAAAACTGCAACCAGCAAGGAAAGGAGCCTTCTTAAACACACCATTGCATCATAAATGTAACAATGAAGAAGAAAAGGAACTTGTTTTCAAACTAACCTAAACTCTTTCATGTTCTACGTTCAAACCTTTCTTGCTAAGTCCATCGCACCTTTGACATAAAGTTAAAACTGGTCAGTCTACATCCTTAGGTGCCAACTCTGACACAACATCACCATTTAATCACCTGTAGATTACTTTGGTATCTTGAAGCAGACTTCTCTAAACAGGAAGTAAACTCAAAATGTGAGTTACTATTCCATTGATTCCAATGTAAGGTGCTTCAAACATTAAAAAAAATGAATCTTTTCCTGAGAACAGAAAACACCTTCAAACCTACTTATTTTCTTCCCTACATGGAAACCAAAACACAAATAGTAATGGAATTGGAAGGAAATTGGAAGAGGGAGAGAGTACACAAAATTATTTCTGTATTTGGCATTATTTCAATAACACGATTCTGCTTTATTTTCAGTTAATAGAAATAAAATCTTACACTGTGTGATGCTTTACAGCAGATGACGTTCTTTCAAACACACAGTATTTCACTGAATTTTTACCTGGGAGGTAGATATTTTGCTCCCCATCTCACAGAGAAGAAAACAGCTCAGAAAGGTGAGGGACTTGGCTGAGGCCACACATCTAGGACCAGTGGACCTTCCTTAGTTAGACCTCCAGCTTCCAGGCCTACCATTTCCCATACATCATAGCCAATTGGGCCCAGACCTGCTGAGTACTGGGTGAGACTTATTAGAAGCCTCTTTCACTGTGTGCAACCTTTTTTGGAGCAATGGAGTTGGCCTGCCCCACCTTGAGAAACTCAGCTAGTCCAATAACCTTAGGGGATCTGTTGAACTCAGAGAGAGACAAGTATAAGAGATTGTTCTGTCTGCCTCATGTAGAGCATATCCACCATCAGTGAAGTAGGAGAGCCAGGATTTTGATTCTAATTCAGGCTTTTACTGCTCAAAAATTATGTTCCTCCTCAGACTTCCAGCTATATTACAAAGCTGTAATCATCAAGAGAGCATGGTACTGGCACAAAAACAGAAACATAGATCAATGGAAGAGAACAGAGACTCAGAAACAGACCCTCACCTTTATGGTCAACTAATCTTCAACAAAGGAGGAATGATATCCAATAGAAGAAAAAAAAAAAAAAGACAGTCTCTTTAACAAATGGTGTTAGGAAAATTGGACAGTCACATGGAGAAGAATGAAACTGGACCATTTTCTTACACCACACACAAAAATAAACTCAAAATGGATGACAGACCTAAATGTGAGTCAGGAATTCATCAAAATGTTAGAGGAGAATTCAGGCAGCAACCTCTTTGACCTGGGCCATAGCAATTTCCTGCTAGACACATCTCCAAAGGCAAGGGAAACAAAAGCAAAAAAGAGTTATTGGGACTTCGTCAGAATAAAAAGCTTTTACACAACAAAGGAAACAGTTAACAAAACTAAAAGGCAACCAACAGAATGGGAGAAGATATTTGCAAATGACTTATCACATAAAAGGCCAGTATCCAAAATCTATAAAGAACTTATCAAGCTCAGCACCCAAAAAAAAAAAAAAAAAAATCCAGTCAAGAAATGGGCAGAAGACATCAACAAACATTTCTCCAAAGAGGACATACAAATGGCCAACAGACACATGAAAAAATGCTTAACATTAGTCAGCATCAGGGAAACACAAATCAAAACCACAATGAGATATCACCTCACACTAGTTAGAATGACTATAATTAACACAGGAAACAACAGATGTTGACGAGAATGTGGAGAAAGAGAAACCCTCTTACACTGTTGGTGGGAATGCAAATTAGTGCAGCAATTCTAGAAAACAGTATAAAGTTTCCTCAAAAAGTTAAAAATAGAGCTACCCTACAACCCAGCAATTGCACTATTAGATATTTATCCAAAGGATACAAACATAGTGATAGAAGGGGCACCAGCAACCCAGTGTTTATAGCAACAATGTCCACAATAGCTAAAATATGGAAAGAGCCCAGATATCCACCAACAGATGAATGGATAAAGAAGATGTGGTATATATTTACTATGGAATATTACTCAGCCATCAAAAAGAATGAAACCTCACCATCTGCAGTGACATGGATGGAACTAGACAGTATTATGCTAAGCGAAATAAGTCAGTCAGAGAAAGACAAATATAATATGATTTCACTCACGTAGAATTTAAGAAACAAAGTAGATGAACATAGGGGAAGGGAAGGAAAAATAAAATAAGATGAAAACAGAGAGGGGGCAAACCATAAGAGACTCTTAACTATAGGGAACAAACAGGGTTGCTGGAGGGGAGGTGAGTGAGAGGATGGGATGATTGGGTAATGGGCATTAGGGAGGACACTTGATATAATGAGCACAGGGTGATATATACAACTAAATTCTACCCCCGAAACTAATAATTCAGTATATGTTAACTAAATTGAATTTAAGTAAATTTTTTAAAAATATTGAGGAGGGCATGTATTGTATGGAGCACTGGGTGTGGTACATGAACAGTGAATCTTGGAACGCTGAAAAAATAAAATAAAAGTAATTGGGAAAAAAAAAGTATGCTCCGCCTTAAATACCTGGCTCAAATGCCATCTACTCTGTGAAATCATCCCTGCCCTTTTGCACCATGTAGATAGTCATAATCCTACGGTGCTTACAAACCCTGGATCCAGTTGGCTTTGGCCCAGGCTCCATGTACTAATTAAGTGCTCCTAACCTCTCTGAAACTTCCTCATCTACAAAATGAAGATACTACTCATATCTCCCTAATGCCACAATGATAAGGATTCTATGAGTTAATATAAGGAAAATGCTTAAAACAGCTCTTCACACAAAGTAAGCTCTTGATCAGTGTATTCCTGATATTATTATCTTCTGTGAGATTTCTGAGCCTTCACAGGGTTTTGTTTATTCTCCTAGTATAAAATACTATATTACTCATATTTATTATAACTCTTCTCCACTATTTTGTTAGTTATTATCCACCTCCTCATGAGCCCAGAGACCATTTCTCTCTGGTAATCTCTTTTCAGATAATGCCACCCATATCCACCTAGACACCTTAAAGAAAAATCTGGGGGCCAGTTGACCCTTCCCATATCCTCACACCCTGAATCAATCAATCATCAAATCCTGAGGCTGGATTTGATATCTTCTAGATATTTCTGAATCTCCCCTCCATCTCCATCTTGTTTCCATGATCCAACAGGCCCTTACTTAAAATAGTGAAGAAGTTTCTTCACTGGGTTTCTTGTCTCTACTTTTACCATACCCCAATTTATCGTCCACACTGAAATCAGAATGACCTTTCTTTAAGGAAAAAAAAAAAAAGATCCTTACATCGTACCTCTGCTTAAAACCTATCCATGGCTCCCCACTGCCATTTGAAGCTAGTTGGTCTGGCCACACAGGACCTTCCTGCTCTCTCCCTCTTTAGACTCATCTCCTACCACTCTTGCCTCACCCTGAAAGACTAGAACCCAGGACAAATGGCTGCTTAACACATACCTTAGAGTCTCTCCCTTTCCTGTCTCTGAGCTGTTCTTTCTCTTGGCCTGAATGCTCTTCCCAGTTCTTTGTCTGGCTTAAAGCCTTCTCTTTGTTTAATTAGCTCTAGTATTACCTCCTCCATGAGCTTTTTCTTCAGTGTTTCCATGACACAAAGCATTTTATGGTTATTCTGTAATTTTAATGACCTGCTGCACTTGTCCCACCATGATCTCAAGTTTAAGGGCATTGCCTCTAGTTACTTTCTCATCCACTTACCTCTGCATATGCTTTGCACATAGTAGGTATTCAAAGAAATATTGAGTAGCTGAACGCATTACATAGACAGTAGGTAGACAGTAGCTGACACATACAGTGTGTGCTATGGGTCACTTAACAGTACTTACTGAAGTGCTCTTCTAAGCACTTTCCATAAATTAACACATTTACTCCTCACAACAACCCTATATAGTAGCTAGGATAATTACCTCCATGTTACAGGTGAATAGAGGATGAAACTGAAGTACAGAGAGGTTACATACTTAGAAATTGATGACACCAAGTTTAGAACCCAGGAGACTGGCTCTAGATCCCATATTCTTGACACTTACGCTGTAGCACCTGTCCAGATAGGGGTACCATGATAAATGAAGATACCCAAACAGACAAAGATGGTATGGTCTAGCTCCAATTTTGCAGATGAGAAAGTTGAGGCAAAGGAAGTTCATAGAGAAGTGGCCCAGAGAAAAGAAAGCCAAAGCTCAGAGCGGCAATCTCTGCCCCCCATTAACCAACTGTGGAACTAGGGGCAGTCACTCAGCCTCCCTGGGCCTTGGTTCTTCAAGTGCAATATCAGGGCCAGATCATGTCTCAGCTTTCTTCCAGCTCACATTTGTAATTCCCTCAGTTCAGCAAGCTTCATCAGGGTTGTGTGTGCCAGGCTCAGTGCTAAGTGCAGAGACACAGAGGCAAGCAAGATGCATCTCTGCCCTGAGAAATTTATCTTCCTGTGGGGGAGACAGGCACAGACAGACAGTATCGACAGACAAGTTCAAAATGGCCACACTGCAATTACATCAGTTATTTTAAAGGAAACGACCCCAAGATACAATGTTATCCAGAAACAAGTCGTTTGCTCCTCCATAAGGTCTTTCAACTGACAATTGCCCAGAACAAGAAAGTAGCACCATGTTCCCCTCACCTTTCTTTCAAGGCCTCCCTCAAGCATAATCCCCTCATTTTACAAATGAAGAAGCAAAGTCGCTGCCTTAAGTAAGTTTGCCAGTGGTCAGATTGTTACCTGGTGGTATAAGCCACTGCCACCTCTGTTCCAGAGGTTCTCCCATAGCTGGGCTATGAGAGGCAGCAGCATTAACTTTGACACAGCCACTGTTGGTTTTCCAGTATGGGTTACATGCTTAAATGGATTTTCAGATTTACAGTTGATTCTGGAAATTGCATCTACTTCATTTCCAACTCCATGGGTAAGCTGGTTCATTTAAGGCAAACAGCATCCAATTAAAATATATTCTGAAGAAGTGAGTGAGCAAGCCATTTTTGTTCAACTCTTGATTTAAAACACAAACACAAAAACAAAAACAAAAATAAAAAAACTATCAGGGGGACTTCTCAAAGACCAAATCCCATCACATCGTTGTGAGATGAGATAGTTAAAATACGTATGATCAAAATATAATTTGAAAATATACTCTGAGGGGTGGCCTTGTTTAAGAGCAGAGGCCTCAGGGCCAGTCTCAGTGGGTCCACATCTCTCTTCGGCATCTTAGCAGCTGTGTGACCTTGGGCATGTTCCCTAACACCACTGAGTCTCAGTCTCCCCACCTGTGCAATAGGATCAAATAATATCTGTCTGTCAGAGTACTTGAAAGAATTAGAAACAAAACTTCATGCCTGGTATAGAATAAGGGTTAAAAAAATAAACTATTAAAAAACATTTTATTAAAGTCTTAATGATTCAGAGATTGATTATTCTATTAGAAAATTGTCATGCTTTCTCCCTTTCTTCCTTTTGCTTCCTGCCTGCCCACATCACAGCTGCTCATAAACTATCATTCCGTGAGATAAAAAATGAGATAAAATTCAATTCAGATCACATAGCAACAAAAGTGGAATTGGCGTTGGAGTCAAACAGGCCTGAACTTGAGCACTGGATGGCTTTTGACAGGTTATATAACCTCCTCGAGTCATTTCTTCATCCATAAAATGGGGGCAATCTTACAAACCTTCTAGTCTTCTTGCAAAGATGTGAACAACCACATACACACACACACATATGCATGCACACATGCACACACACACACACACACACACACACAAAACCTCTTGCACTGTGACTGGTAAATAGTAGGTAGATAGGAAGTATTGGATCATTTTCAGTAAGAAATGTAGTACTTGGCTAAACTAAATCTTTAATGTCACTCACAACTTGTTTTAAAAACTCAGCTTCATCACCACCATGGATGGCTAAAGGAAGTCATTCTCACAAAGCTCTTACATCTGGTGCCATCAGATTTCATTTCCTCCTTTGGGGACAGCTTGACTGTCAGCAAAAGTGGGGCAACTTGGCGCATATGCAGACCTGGCATGGCCATACTGATGACTGGAGCGTGGAGGCAGTGGCAGTTGTCAAAGGGGGGAGGCAGGTGAAGCTGAAGCTGACACACTTGACATCTTCTCCCTCCACTGCCATGTGTTACCAAGAGTCAGGGAGACCAAACCAGAGATTATGAAATAAGCACTACTTCCACTACAGAAGAGTTTCTGTTATCAAATGACAGGGGTTGACCAGCTATACAGGATCACATCTTTGGAAGCAAGTAGCAAAGAGAGCATGTTCATTATTTGCCTTTGGGAAATTACTAAGCTAAAGGTTCATGGGATGCTGACATTATAGGACATGTGCTTTTTTACATAAACATTTGGCTTTCATGTTTCTAATTTAAATATTTTGTCTACAGAGATCTCTGAGTCATCTGCTCACATCCTTCCTGCTTTAATCCTCCCTTGAGGCGAAGCCTATATATAAAATGCTAACTTTCTAAAGGAAAACATATAAACAAAAGACAAAAATCCTAAAGTCATGACTACCTATCATAAAATATCTGAATATTTGTTTAGACCCCCTGGAGACCCACCACATGACATTCTCAAAGCAGACATGCAGAGATTCATTCTGTATCCCTTCCTACTTCCTAAATAATGTTCCCACTCAAAGTGGAAGGACGCCAATTTCATGGCAGGCTGGAGGATGTTTTTTTTGGAAGCTCCTTACTTAACATCACATTGCTGAGAACAGAACATACCTGTCAATATCAGTGCCACATTTCTCTAAAATTTCTCCTGCAGAGGAGAAATTTTATAAAAAGTTTCCTTCTTTTTATAAAGAGAGAATTATTTTTTTAAAATTGATGTTGAAAATCAACTAATTCCCGAATCACCATTTTTTCCGTGAAATTTTCTGCTATAGACAAAACGGAAAATCACAGTTTCACTTTTTCCAACACTACCCAAAAGAAATGCTTCATGCATGGAAATCTTCTTTTTCCATAAGGCAGTGCCATTTAAGGAAAAAAAAAAAAAGCTTTGGCATCGCTCTTCAATATTGTTGTCTAATTAAATAGCAATGCAGTGGATGCGTAAAAATATGCATTAGAGGTGTGTAATGTGTAATGTGAAGAAGAGTAATCAAAGCCATTCAACAGGATTTAGGAAGGGATTTCAGTTGGCAGCTTACGAGACAGGAGCATATAATTTTGCTAATTTGAAATAGGTATTGTAACATATAAACATTACTGCTTTGCATATTTTAATGAAAACTGCCTCTACACCAAAATGAATCCTTTAGCTTGAACTCTCTGCATACCACAAAGCTTCTACCTATTATGAGTTCAGCATAAATAAGAAAGGCACGCAAGTTGCATTAAAAGAATGGTCACCTCATTAAAATAGGTTAAAACCAAGACCCCTATTCCAAGCTACTATAACACCATAAAGTAAGTCTGATGACAGGTGTTGTATTAAATTTTTATATTACAATGAACTTGTACTCACACAAACCAAATCTGCATGTTTCCTTTGATATACACCTGCAACTTGTTAATTCAAGGGACTTTATTAAGAAAGTATAAATTTAGCAACATCTATAGATTTGTAAAACCCCATTAGCTTGCTTGAGAATATAGAGTAAATTCATTTGGAGTCTTATTTGCATAGTTTACAAAGAAATGGAAATTAATGAGGACCTTTCCCAAATGGATGTGCCTGCAGATAATGCAGTTCTGCAAATAGACTAATGTGGATTACCTACACTTGGGCTAAAGAGTTGAGAGAAAGACCTGGGTCTGTCCGGAGCTGAGGACATCACTTACCTGCCAGCTCGCTTCTCGCTGAAGGCCTTTTTTCCAGTCTTCTTCCAGCCTGGGGGAGGTCTCATCCATTGCTGATGCTGCTTGCACAAACTGGATCCGCCAGTGGCTGTTACTCCCTTTCGTTGCAAGCCTTTACCAAAGCGGCAGCGAGGGCAGTTCAGGGGCAGACTGTCATGGAGAAAATGCCAGGCCAGAGGATGAGGGATCGGGCAGGAAGAAGCCACATGGGAATAAATTTGGGATACATGGGGCTACCCTGACAGCTGCCAACTGGCCAGGCGGGAGGCCAGCTCAGCCATTGAGCATCCAGAGATCAGGAACAACCGAGCTCCAGGGCCAGCGGACAATGGGTCATTCTTATGCTTCTGGCATAAAGGTCAGAGGAGGGAAATGTGAAGGCACGCTCTATGCCCTAGAAATATGCACTTCTGTGTGTGCTCCCATCTTCTCCTCACCCCAACACACAAACACACACGCTAGAATTCGCATTGTTCTACAGGGTGCTATCAATAGGCTGGAATATCCTGGAAGTAATAAGTAACTTTACAGAGAAGCAACACTTTTCATTTGAACACATCTCCCCCAGCACCATATGAATCACTCAGCAGCCAATAAACATGAAAAATAGCAAGCACCCTTGGGTGAGAAATAGACTGATCCCTATAGTTGAATCCTGAGCATCTACAGTCCCTAGTTTCACCAAGGACACTCAACCTTGACCATGGACCCCAACCCTTTTCCCAAATGATTATCCAAAATGATCGGTTTGGACCGACAAAATGTGGGGCTAAACCAAGCCAAATCTAAACAAACTCTGTCCTGCTTCACTGGTTTCTCACACAGAATGACCCCCTCTCGCTGTTCACAATTGATTACCTATAGTTTTAAGATGTGTAGCTGGGACTACTGTCAATAGCACCTACTTCTTTTCAGTTAGAACAGTGGTTCTCAAACCTGACCACACAACAGAATCAACTGGGAAGCTTTGTAAAAATACTGTCACCAAGGCTTCATTCCCTTCAAAATCCAGGATTAAAATCACAGAACTCAGTTTTGAGTATCATTTGAGGTTTCTCTAATCTAATCACTCTTCTGATGCTTGAATCCCCATGACTCTGTCAATACCCCTCCAAACAGTGCTTATACTACCATAGATGGTAAACTCACCACCTCCTGAGACAGTCTTATTCCATGGTTGATAGCTTTGTCCCCAAATGAATCGATATCCTTCCGCTTGTAACTTCCATAGCAGTACTGTTGTGGTTGTTGTTTTTTAATTCCATAAGGAATAAGACTATAACCTATTCTATAGGACAACTCTTCAAAGATCCAAGGACAATAGTGGCCCCTGCTTCAAGCATCTGCTGAAATGTCTCTTTTCCAGGTGAGATTTTGCTAGTTCCTTCAGCAAACTATGTGAGAGGCCTTTGGGTAATTTCTCCATCCTGGTTACTGGCCTCAAAATACATTCTACTACCTCTAGTGATAGTGATTGTAATATTCCAGAATCCAGAGTAGTATTTCTGTTATGATCCACCATTGCACAACGAGCTTAATTATCACATACCTTATTTGGAAAATCTTCCCAATAATAACCACCATAATAATAATAAGAGCAGCCAGCATTTACTGAGCTTGGACCCAGGTACCCAGCACTGTTTTAAATGCTTCATTAGCCTTACCTCATTTATTCTTTAAACAGATTCTATGAAGTCGTCATTATGCTCCTGATTTATAGATGAAGAATTCAAGAGGCAAAGACATCTTCCCAGGTGATGGGCCAGGAGTTAACTCAGATCTGACTGTAGTGTTCTAGATCCCTCTTTCATGCCAGCCAATGCCTTTTTACCTGTGCGGTCTTGGACTGTATTGCCTGTCTTGACAATCACACCTCACTCATACAATGTAGCTGCCAATTAATATGCGTAGGTTTGCTCGTACTTTCCGATTATAGATGAACATGTTTTGTAGACTAGAAATTGCCATACAAGAGTAACTTGCCATTACTATCCACTTAATAATCACAAGACTATACATTGCCCCTCACCTCTAACAAAGCAGATAAATGCAAAATCCTTCCTTTACTTGTTTGGCTTCTCTCTTTTATTTAGAATATTCAGATGCTTTTTCAGAGATTATCCTGAGGTGTGAAAGGAGACAGGCCAGAGGAACAGGGGTCCAGAATATTTTCCCAGACCCTAGACTCAATGGCAGCCTCACAATCATCAGTTTTTCCCCATCTCCTACGAACGTTTAGCAACAGGACCCCAGAAGGAGATCTGGGAGCAATCAATTTTACCATTTGAATCACATGATCTGCAAGGCAGCTCAATCAGTTGTTAGAAAAAGCAGGACACAAAGTGGTTGACTATAGTCTTTGAAGTCAAACAGACCTAGGTTTGATTAGCAGCCCCATTATTATGTAGCTCTATGTCCCTGGGCAGGTCACTGAACCTCTCTGAACCCTAGTTTGCACGCCTGCAAAAGGGAAGCATTATCATCTCAGTTAGACCTATTATTGTTCATCAATATCTGGTTCTCTTACGTTCCAGTCACACAGCAAGACTGAATTGCCTTAAACCCCTTAAAATTAACAATAACCACGTGCCTTGTTTTGGTTAATAAAATATAAGAAAAAGGATGGGTATCCCTTTCCATGAGGAAGCCGTGATCACCGGCACTTGTCGGTGAGCCCACCCTTCCCCATAATGCAGCGATCATGAGGCATCATGTGTCGATAAGGAATGCTTTAATACCAAAGCAGACTGGACTGCTGAGCCGACTCATGGAGAACGGTTGCCTTGGAGAGTAACCTGGACTGACAACAGACACTATGGGAACAAGAAATAAACTTCCAGGGTTGTTTGTTCCCTCCGCATAACCTAGCCCACCCCGGCCAATACACCATTCTTGCTATACAGAATTGCTGTAAGAATAACATGAAATAATCCAACTAGAGCATTCATCACAAGCCTTGAGTAAGTCTGCAATATTATTTTAAATGGATTCCATCACAGACCCAGTCTGCTCTACACATGTCCCTCACACTCCAGTATTTCCCCTTCTTTTACAGCCTGCATTTCTCCTGCTCATCAGTTAGTAGCATTAAGCGTGCAATTTCCACAGATGATGTAGAAATATGAATGTTAAAAAGAAAGGGTAACAGTGTTCAATAATGCAGTGTCACTCTGTCTCGTAATGCAAACTCAGAATAGCATGACTTTGATGCTGCTTATCATTTAGCAAAGAAACTAATGAAAGCAAAATGAAGCATCGAATAATACATGTACCTCAGTATAAATTCGCTACGGATAAAATAAAGTACACGTCTCCAAAATGTAAGCATAATGAGAACATACATGAATAGAGGAGCTTATTAAATAACATAGCTTTTATTAACTATTCTTAAATCAAGCAACCAAAAAAGAATTAGTTTTGTTTCTGTCTTTGTTAAATGCTTTCATTAAAGGAAGTTTTGACTATGAAAATAAAGTATAAGGAAAGTACAGATAATACTCCGGCCAGATCACAGGACTGACATTTTAAGACACAAACTCTAATCTGCCCTGGGACGTGACTGGGAGAGACTTTAAAAAAAAATGGTTCTCAAATGCAAATGCTAATAACTATGACCTATGTTATGTATTGTATTGTGTCCTCCCACAGAGATATGTTGGAGTCCAAACCCTTAGTACCTCAGAATGTGACCTTATTTGGACACAGGGTTTTTGCAAAGGTGGTCAAGCTAAAACAAAATCATTAGGGTGGACCTTGATCCAACATGACCAGTATCTTTATAAAAAGGCTGAAATGTAGACACAAATACACACATGGGGAGAAGCCATGTGAAAATGAAGGCAAAGATAAGACAATACACCTACAAGCCAAGCAACACCAAGGATTCCCAGCAAATCACTATTTTTCCCTCAAGATAAGCACCTTATTAAGAATATGCTGACTAGGGGCACCTGGGTGGCCCAGTCAGCTAAGTGTCCAACTCTTGGTTTCAGCTCGTGTCGTGATCTCAGGGTCATGAAAATGGAGCCCCATGTTGGGCTCTGTGCTCAGTGTGGAGCCTGCTTGGAAGACTCTCTCTTCCTCTCCCTCTGCCCCTCCCCACTGTGCTCACTTACTTTCTCTCTCTCTCTCTCTCTCAAATAAATAAATAAATATTTTTAAAAAAAAGAATATGCTGACTAATAAGAAATAGAGTTTTAGAATTTGTAACATTTCCTTATGGAAAAGTTATCTAAAAAAATTAAAAAGGAAAAATCTATACAAAATGAATCATCAGTCAGTCCTCCCTTGATTCTAAGGAAATTTCTCTTAGCTTATACATTAAAAACGAGTTAATACTTCATTTTAAGAATCAAAAGTCTAGAAAATAAAGAGTTTTCCAGGTGAATTAAACCACACATTCCACAGTATCCAATGAGGGTATGATATGGCCATAAATGTGTTCAAGTAGATTTGGATACTCTGTCTAGAGGAGAAAATGAAAGAAAATCTGGGCCAGGAGAATAGGGGTGCATTGATGAAAATAAATAGGGAGCCAAGGAGTCTCCAGGCATGGAAGCAATGGATGGTCTTTTACCTACTAATAGGATTTTGCACACACTTTCACTTAACAGCTGGGCTAAAATATTTTTGAGTTCTTATCCCCCATTTTATTATACATTCTTCCTTCACATCCATTCTCACTAAAAATTTTCAAGATATTTCCTTATAAACATTTACTTCTGGTTTTGCTTTTTTTAAAATTGGAAGCTAATAGTAAGGTGTTAATCTTCAGAAATTTGCTTCCCAAACAAAAAAAAAATCTATAATAATGTATCAAATCCACAATACCAGGGGTGACTAACAAAACAAAATAAAAACAAATAAACAAAAACAGCTATCATAAAAATTATAAATCTGAAATGGATGAACTCTGGTCATATTTTGAAAAGGAAGAAAAAATAGAGTATTGGTCTCGAGTTCACTGTTTCACTGGAATAATTAATGTTTACCACTCCCTGCATAAAATAACTAAACTGAACTACAATGATACCCACAAGACTGTAGCCAGTGGAACATTGTAGCTGGCAAATTACTCTTTCATATACCATGCACTTTGGGTTATATGCTTACCAAGATTCACTTGTGTTAGTTCCCAGCCCTGTTGTACCAGTTAATGTAATTACATAATTTAATTAAATAATATTTCTATAAAATGTGAGTTGCAATGGAAAGGGAGTTGTTGCTTTCCTGAAACTAGTCAAATGCTTTGGAAAGACCCCATAAAGAATAAATGCTTTAAAAAATTGTCATTATAGTGGCAGGGATCATAAAAATCTATATAGACCTCTCTATTTGGGTTGCTGGTCCACTGTCTTTACATTCTTAATTAACATTGAAGAAATTGAAACTGGAATTTGTAGAGGTTCCTTTAGGGCTATAGCTTATACAAAAAAAAAAAAAAAAGACACCCCTCCAGCTTACAGCAAAGACCTTGGCTCCACAGCAATATAATGGTGAATAAATGTGCATTTATGGATTTTAAGCAAAAGTCAAATGTTTTGTATATGTATACGATTTATGATTCCCCAACTTAATCAACTTATGTGATCAATCAGTCAACCACCATTTTCAATTGTATGGAATAAGAAGTCTTCTATGATGAAAAAGAAAATGGTAAATCAGGAAGGACTTTTGGTTAACCCGCATATAATGAGCAGGGATAGAAAGCAATAGACTCATATTCAAACCAAGAAACAGAATCCATTTCAATACCCAAGTCTACTTATATAACTTAAGTGAGAAACAGCTTAGCTATAACTATAGGCATTAAATGTTGTATAAATCTGAGCCATGTAGACTCCAATTAATTACTGCATGATATTACCACGTCTTCCTATAACTATGTAATAATACCAACTGCCTATAATCGAAAGGATTTAGTAGACATTTATTGATGGAAATCAGATGATTTCATCCGCAGTGTCTGAATTACTTTGATATGCTTGAGCCTGAAGCAAAATAATGTAATAAAAAACAACATACAGATGAGAACCTCAATTTTTCTCTACATATGAATCTGTCACTGATTTGAGAAGAATCAAATCTAAGTCCAAACAGATGAAGACGTTCCATACATTATCCTTCCCAATTCAATATAAAAATAATTCCCTTTCCAGTATGCTTACATACTGTTCCTGACTTTATGGTATCCTGGACATCGAGGGAGCCCAGAGACACAGAGTATTGCCTTAGTAAATGTTAAACAAAGCAGAGATGAATTACAGAATACTTTCTTAAAAGAGTTTACTTGAAAGATCATCTTAAGTCATAAGCCTTCAAAATAATAACCAACAGACTAACAAGTAGAGTGGGCAGGTAGATCTTATGAGTAAGATGAATGAGAAATAGGCTATATGGCAGGCTGGAAATGTCTTTCCCTCTTCCTCCTCCTCCTGCTTCCCTGCCCCCCTCATCCCAAAAAGTCATCCAGTAGACTGTCATGGAGCTAAAAAAAAAGTCTACCAGTCATACGTTTTGGTTTTAAAAACTTTCTTATCACTATCTATGAAACAATAAATACTTCTAGGAGGAGCAGCCTAAAGCTTTATCTCCTAGTACTTTGTCTCAAGTTATTTTCCAGTTTGGCTTGAAGAGTAAGACTTTGCAACCAGGTAAGGAATGAGAATGGGGACAAGGGGAACTTCAGAAGAGGAGAAAGGCTTGGAACAGAGAAGGTGAAGGACTGCCAAAGTCCCTCAGGCAAAAATAAATTTCTGAAATAGGAATTCAAAGACTCAGGAAAATTGACTTTATCAACCACCAAGTTCTTTTGATTGAAGATTATTAAAAACAATCCAACTGGTTTACATACTTACACACTTAGGTTCTCATTGCTGTTATGAAATGTTAAGTTGGCATGGGCAGGAGGGTAGGAGGGGGTGTTGAATCTCTTCCTTCTTCATTTACTCTTAATAGTAACATCTTAACACAAGGGGAACCTCAAGATACTGTTCGAAAATTTCAAAATAGGAGTGAATTAGAATATGAATTGAGTTGCAAGGTAGGCTTGTTTCTCCACGTATACAGACCAGCAACACCTAGGAGGTTGTCAGAAATGTAGAATCCTTTATCCATTAGTCTGTATGGTGACTAACATAACACAATAAAAAAAAAATTTTTTTAATTAAAAAAAAATTAAAGTACCAAAATAAAAATTAAAAAAAAAAAAAAGAAATGTAGACTCCTGGGCCTCACTCCAAATCTACAGAAGTTCATTTGCATTTTAACAAGGCTAACTCATTAAGTTTAAGAAACAATGGGCAAGGAAGATGTACCTTGAAGGCCTATTTGCACAGTAAGCTTTATTATATTATTATTATTATTATGAACATAGGTTTAGAGTAGCTTAGGAATAGAATGACTGATAAATGTTATAGGTTGGGACACCTGGGTGGCTCAGTCAGTTAAGTGTCTGATTCTTGATTTCAGCTCAGGTCATGATCTCAGGGTTGTGAGATCAAGTCTTGCAATGGGCTCCATGCTCAGTGCAGAGCCTGCTTGAGATTCTCTCCCTTTCTCTGCCCCTCCCCCTGCTCATGTGCAATACACATACAGATGTGCACTCTCTCATGCTCTCTCTCTCTCTAAAACAAACAAACAAACAAATAAATAAACTCTTTTAAAAATACAGGGAATAGTTTAGTCCCCAACCAAGAAACTGCTTGGTGCTACCCTGGGAGAAACTTCTCAGTGATCTCACTTTCAAAATTATATAAGAATTTTTATAAGTATGATATAGTTGGTGTGAAGGGCAGGAATCCTGCCCTTCAATCACTCAGCAAACTCAACATACATGACTATTCTACTTATTAGTTCAGAAAAACAGCTGATGATAAGTGAAAGACGCCTCCTCTGGACATTTAGATGACTGATTTTGTATAAATCAATTTTGAGTGCCACAAAATGTCAGAAAATACCAAATGAGGAGAAAAGAATCAATAGATAACCTTGGAATTAAATGAGTGATGAATAATCTTTACCAACTAAAATAAATTAAATCATGAAAACCAAGTCAAAGTAACATCAAGGATCTGACTAAAAACCACAAAAAACAATATACAGATCTTTCCTGACTTATGATGGGGTTACATCCTGATAAACTTATAGTAAGTTGAAAATATCGTTAAGTCAAAAACACACTTAATGATACACCTAACCTGACTTAAATGTGTTCATAACATATTAACCTTCAGTTGGGTAAAATCATCTAATAGAAAGCCTGCTTTAAAATATAGTGTTGAATATCTCATATAATATACTGAATACTATACTGAAAGTGAAAAAACAAAATGGTTGTATGGGCACAGAATGGTGGTGTGTCAGTGGTTTACCCTTATGATCATATGGCTGAATGGGAGCTCGGCTCATTGATGCCGCCTAGCACCATGAGAGTATCCTATGCATATCGCTAGCCCAGGAAAAGATCCAAATTCAAAATTCAAAATACAGTTTCTACTGAATGTGTATCACTTTTGCACCATTAGAAAGTCAAAAAATCTCAAATTGAACCATCATAAATTACGTCTATAATTTAGAGGTGAGGCCATTTGCTACAAACATGCATGTTCATTCTTCTTTCCAGAAAAGTGTTATGACAGGAACTACAAAATAAGAGCTGAATTCATACTTTCTAGCTTCTATCTGAACAGCCATAATTTTTAAAGGTTCTACAACAAAGAAACCAATTTGCAGATGCAGACCAGGTATTAACCTAGCAACCATGAAACTAAGCACACATTTGTTTAGCATTTTCAGCATTTAGAGAGTAGGAGTAAGGGGACAAACTCTACAACATATTTAATTCACTTTACTTTATATTCTAAATGTGCCTATTACAGCTATCAAATAAACCAGAAATTTATAGACAGACCAAGTGTCAAAACGCAAATTCAATGTTTTTCTAAGTCCCAAACTGGCATCAGAGATCAATCCAGTCCTATAACAGCAGTCAAGACAAATATCTTCTCCATAAGTAAATAGTTGCAAAATAGTGTCTTCATATCATCTTATTATTCATGGATGCTAAAAGCATGAATTGGACACCTACTATGTGCTAAGAATGGTGCCAAGTACTCGTGGTTAAGAGATAAAGAGAACACGTCCCTGTCCTCACCGTCCTCTGGGGAAATAGCTAGGTAAGCAAATCATTTCAGCTACAAATAATATCTGAGCTATGGAGAAGGAAACATGCTTGCACTAACTACCTCAGGGATCCATACCATCCCACCCCCCGACCCCAACATAGTTCAACTCTAGAAGTCCCACATATATGTCAGTGTCCTTTACAAAGAGCAACATGAAGACCTTGTCCCAACCCTCAATGTAAAATCTAGATTTAAAGGTTTGGGCCATATGTACCCCAATGTTCATAGCAGCAATGGCCACAATCGCCAAACTGTGGAAAGAGTCAAGATGCCCCTCAACAGATGAATGGATAAAGAAGATATGGTCCATATATACAATGGAATATAATGCCTCCATCAGAAAGGATGAATACCCAACTTTTGTATCAACATGGACGGGACTGGAAGAGATTATGCTGAGTGAAGTAAGTCAAGCAGAGAGAGTCAATTATCATATGGTTTCACTTATGTGTGGAGCATAAGGAAAAACATGGAGGACATTAGGAGAAGGAAAGGAAAAATGAATTGGGGGAAATTGGAGGAGGAGACAAAGCATGAGAGACTGTGGACTCTGAGAAACAAACTGAGGGCTTTGGAGGGGAGTTTGGGTGAGTCTGGTGGTGGCCATTAAGGAGGGCACGTATTGCATGGAGCACTGGGTGTGGTGCATAAACAATGACTCTTGGAACACTGAAAAAATAAAATAAAATTTAAAAAAATCTTTAAAAAATGTATTACAAAAAAGGAAAAATAACTAATAAAACATACTCCAGAAAAATAAAATAAAAAGGTTTGGGTGGTAGTTTTTTTAAATATAACAATTTCTAAAATATTTCCACAGTAATATGGACCACATCACCAGGACTTTATGGTGCTCTGACCTATGGAATCTTTTTTCTTTTTAGATTCATTTCCAAATCCAAATATCCATGGATGCTAACAAGATACCACACAGACAAACTCTCCTTTGATAGATTCCAGAGAAATTTGTATACACAGAGATTGTATACACAGAGAAATTTGGGGACAAGAGTCCTTCTGACTCAAGAGCCCTAAAGCCCTGTTTCCCCAAAGATCTCCTTCAGAGAAGACCAACCCAAGATCAACAGAGATGGTCTTTTGAATGGCATTTAACAAAGGCATGCTCCTTTGGAGAGCTGCCATTCTTAAAGACAGAGGGATAGGAGCATGCACAGCAAAGAGATTCAAAAATGTAGCCTTTTGGGGAAGGTTTAGGGAGTGGGTGGGGACTGTATTTCTTGGAGTCAGGCAGAAAGAGTGCTCTCTGGGACCTTTTTATTTCCACTTCATTGGAAGAAACCATCCAATGTTTCCAGTTCAGTTCCATCTCTCAGGAAGAGGTTGTGGGCTGCTCTTGTTTATTGAGGAACAGCAGAGGAAGCAGAGGCTGGGACACCTTTTCTCCAAGAGGCAGCCCACATGGAGCATACATCTAACACTTGTAGATGCAACTTCTCATCTAAAGCTGAGTCTGCCACCATACCTAAAACGGCGCTGGGAATCAAGACCATGAACAAATTTAGAAACCAAATTAAGCCAAGATCATCCTGCAGATGGTGAAGACATAGTAAATATACTAAACCAGGGGCCTGAATCACGTCACTGGTCTAGAAAAGTCCTTGGCACTACCCTTTGTTACAATGGTAGACTTATAGGCTAAAGGCTGTTGAGTACTTACTGCATGCCATGCACTTTAATCTTTACTACAATTCTATACAGTGTTATCATTATCTCTTCCATGGATATGAGGGAATGGAAGCATGGAAAAATTCAGTAACTTTCCAAAGTTCTCATGGTCTTTAAGGGGTAGAACCTGGACTAAATGATGATTCTAGAACCCATTCTAATAGCCACACCTCCACCTGCTGTCCCTCTTAACCAGCCTTCACAACTAAAGGCCATGATGGCACCTGCCACCAGATTGAAGACTCACCCAGGGACTCTTCCAAGCCACATCCCAGATCGAATCACAACTAATGGAAATAATAGATCCTGAGCTGTGTGGGAAATGCAAAGGCATGAAAGAATTCACAAGACAGAGAGCCCAGCCCTCCAGCACAGATTCTCAGGCTTATGCTTCTTCAAAAAGCCCTAGTCCCTCCTTCTGGTTTGATGGGTACTCACACATTTGCTTGCTTTTAACACAAGTTTAATGCCTTCTTTAAAGAAAGAGGAGGAGGAAGAGGAGGGAAGGAGGAAGAGGAAGAAGCCTCGTAAGTATATAATGAACCGGAATTATAGCTGCTGCTCTGATGCCGTGTGTTATTTTTGGCTGAGTGTCCTACTCTTCTGGATTCCAATGGTAGGGTGCTGAAGCTTGCTCCAGTAACACAGGCTTACTGCTGTCCCCAAAGGACCCTGAGGAAAACAAGACGAACTATCTCACAGTCTTTAGCAGACAGGGGAGGTTTAACATAAAGAAACTCCCACTTAACGTTTTCTCCAAAAAAGAATCCATTCATTATCTTTATTTCCGACACAGTATTTATGAATTTCCTTTCAGCAGGGCCCATCAGGGCAAACGTCACAACTCTGTGGCAAAATATCATATGCGTTTTCTTTTCCTCCTAGGGAGATTAAGGCCAATGAATAAAAGAAAGGGGGATGTGGCCCCTATATTTAGCTCTCCTTACAACATCATGTCTCACGGGTATTAAAAATAGACCCAAATCACTTGAAGACATTCTGAAAAATCAAAGGCAGAATAGCTTTCCAAGAGAAAGTTTTAAATGTTTGCTTTCTTTCTAGTTGAGATTTTTCAGGAACAAAAGCAGTTGAGTGGACTCCCCTTCTTAAGAGGCCAGGCCAGGTGGCTGTATAACAGACTGCCTCCTCTTATCATCCCCTCAGCCTCCATTCTTTATGGTCTGGATTTTAAGAAAAATCTGGGCTGGCCCTTGGCAAAAGGTGTGAAATAGTCTGTGTAGAGAAATTCTCCTCTGTTAACAACCTTTCCTCCACCCAGGATTCTGACACTCCCAAGGTCCCTGTCAGAGTGAAGTCAGCTCAGATTCAATTCACTGAGCAAATATGTGTTATTTGTGATGTGCCAGGCACAGTGCCAGGCAGGGCAAAGGATGCAGAGGGGAGCAAAGGATGGAACGTCCTTGTTAGGGAAGGTGCCAGGTAATTCCACAATTAAGTAAAGCTTCCAGAGGACCACAGGCAACACAATTCAAAGAGAGAGGTGACATCTTGTTGGAAGGTATCAGAATGGACGTCATGCTGGACACGGCATTTGAAACAGACAACGAGTACAAGGACGGGGATGGAGAACTCAAAATACCTGAGCCCAGGTATGAAAGAAGGTCAGGAATTAGCTTAGTGTAACACCTCTTCTCAAAAATGTATGCCTGCTAAACCCAGAGGAAAAAGCCTCTTAGAACCAAAAAAAGGACTTTCCAGTTGGAGAAATCTCATAGATTAAAGAATGTAGCCTCTTTCAAAGCTTGCAGTTCCCTAGCAGTGTAACTTGGGCAATTTTTCTTCCCTTCCCTGGGCCTCACTTTCATCATCTCTAAAGTGGGGGTCATGCTCCATAGGGCTGACGTGCTGATTACATCATATCATGAATACATAATACTTGGCTCAGTGTGTGGCACATGGTTCATGGAAACATTCAATGAATGCATATTACTCACTCAAATAGAGCTACTTGAATGAGATCATATTTCTAATATGCCTCCAATCATAAGCACTACCCACTCTGCGGGCAGGAAGTCTTGACTAACATTAGGGATTCACAAGGGTAAGATGGTGTGGCCTTTGTTTTCATACATGTCTAATTTTCAGACTGCTTTGTGGCTTATACCACTCTATAAAGGAAGAAGGCTCCACAGCCATTTTTAGTTTCCAATTACCAAAGCAAATACAAAACCTTGAAAAAAGTATTTTAATGGGACTTTATGTCAATTTCTGCTAGTGTAGCTCATGACACTTTGGAATCATTCATATAGAGGTTAATGAAAAGTTAAGGAGTCTTTTCTGATATAAGGTAAGAGAAAAAAGGGGCCCTAGGGACGTTAACAGTGAGGGAACAAAAATAGCAGAGGTATCAATGTTTGTGGAATAATGTGGTGTTTCTTAAATTTTTGTGAGCACATGAACCCACTGGGACTCTTGTTCAAATGAAGACTCACTGGTTGATCTAGAGTGGGGACTGAAACTCATGAACTTCCAGGTGACATCTATGCCATTGGTCTATGGACCACACTTTGAATAGCAAGAGATAGTATTTCTTTAGGGCTTGGGAAAGAGCTGAGTGGGGAAACCATGAGAACTCCAAATGAAAGAAGGTCAACCCAAACAAGATGGCAAGAGTACTGGATGGTTTGAGAGGCTGCCAAACCGGAACATAAGTACAGATATACAATGTCCAAGGGGAAGGGTTTCAGATAAGGAGAGATCCCAGCTCACGAAGCTCCAGTGCGTTACTCACATTGGCTGTGAGTCACTCCTAGCCTTTTAGAATTGTTGATGGCAAACATTCTGGAGAGTGCTGCGAAACAGGAATGTGCTCACAGCCATTAACTATGAAGCACTAACTCATTTCAGCAGCCTGACACAAATTATGCTCCGCACTTGAAAAATAGCTATTGATCAGTCCCTTCTTTCTCATGCCTTCCAATACTCCAGATCAGCACTTCCATTCACTTCCTCCCTACAGATGCCTTCATGCACCTCTTTAGATCCTTCCCAAACCAAAAAATAGTCCCCAAGATTTCACTCTACTTTCTTTGAGACTTTGCCTTTCAAAAACAAAGAAAGAGGTAAATCAAAAATATCTCTTTTCATTTCTCTAACTATCTGCTTCCTATGAACTTCCCAATGTCTTTTATTTTCTCTCTCATTATAGATACAAAGGCAACAAATCAACTGATCTATCATTTCCTGTGTTAGAAGATAAGAGACTAAGAGGGCATGAAAAGGACGGAATATAGAATTAGCCTTTAAAGAATTAAATCAGCTGCAGGGGCAGATTGAATGGTAATACTCTGAGCGCCTTCAAGTAGCAGCTTGAGTATCAATGAAGCAAAAAGCAAGCTCCTGGTCTTTCAAGCTAGACTAATGTGCATCTTCCCTGGTCCCTTTCTTAATCTTAAGAAAAACAGATGATACATGTAGGTCTTCTGTGGCAGACTGATTACAACATTGGGTGTCGCCAGTTCTCTGCTCCTCTCAATACCCTGTATCCACACCCTATGTCATGTCACTCTATGGCTTCTCCCACTGAGAAGTGGGATCTATCTTGCCATCCCTTGATTCTTGGCTGCCTTGTCTCACTTTAGCCAATAAAATATGGTGGAAGTGACTGTGTGTGTTTATGGGTGTGTGTGTGTGTGTGTGTGTGTGTGTGTGAGTGTGATCTGAGCCTAGTGGCCTTGTACTCTCCTGCTCACTCTCTTTTCCCTCTGCCTTTACCAAGAGAATAAGCCTGAGACCACTTAGAGCAGAGCCAAGGTTATCCTCCAACCTGTCAGCCCCTCATTGACCCAGCAACTGGCCCAGATATAAGTTTAAGCCCAGTCGAGATCATCAGAGCCTGGCTTAAACCAGCACGACTACAGAGATGACCCTTAGACTCATGACAAATAATAAAGTGGTTACTTCAAGCCACTAAGCTTTAGAGTGCTTTGTGATGCAGCATTATTTGGCTAAATAAATAAATACATAAATACATAAATAACTGATAGGGTTTCCTTTGGAAAAGCTGTGATAAAAAGTCCAGGTATACAAATAATTCCAACAGGACACTGGCTTTCCTCTGACAAAATTAATGAATACAGATACACTGTAATAACATAATTGCATCATTTATAAAACAAAAACACATTAGGAAACTAGATAATAAAAACACATTTCTATATTAGTTTTCATTTTTCAAGGGGTTTAATCTATTCAGTAATTGACTATATTAACTTGAACAAATTTTTTAAGTATGCTAGACTTCAAATAGACTTCAAATTCTGTTAGTCATTCCTTCTTTTCAGCATTCATTTACTGAGGATTATGATGAACAGAGTTGTGAGTTGGGTACTAGGAAGGCTCCAAAGATGAATAACATATTGGTCCCTGATCTCAAATAAGTTCCATCTAGTAGGGTTGACAAGAGCACATACTCACTTTTCATGTACTGCAGGGAAAATGCCATGCCCTTGCTGCCGTCTCTACCATTTTAAATCTTATTCATTATACCAGGTCCAGATGAAGGATACTTCCTTTTATATCTTCCCTAACCCCACCCTTATTTTTCTTTGCCCAGACATAAGTAAACTTTCTCAACTTTAAAAACACAGTAAAGGAGGTCTAGAGCAGGTTCAGACAATAATCCAGGGCAGTCATAAAATTTAAGGCTAAAAAAGGAAGCTTCATATCAGATAGATCAAGAAAGGCCTTGCTTATTGATTGCTGAGTATATACTTGATTCCACGGGAAATAGGGAGCCATGGAGGGATTCTGAGAAAGAGAGTGACATAATCAAAGGTATCATTATTGAGAAGTCTCAGGCCCCAACTCCAAGGTGATGAAGCTTCAGAAATGATGCGATGGTCAATTGCATAGGCTGCATAGAGGTAAAGCAGGATGAAAAATTGAGTTTGCCAACTAGACAGTTTCTGGTGACCTTGGAAAAGAAAATCTCAATGGAATACAAAAGAAGAAAGAGGTGGAGCAGGTAGCTGAGAACCCCAAACTACCACTTCCCGCCCCAAGATTGTCTAGGGAGGAAGTAAGGTTGGCCATGGTTTGCAAAGAGAATTTAAGGATGCAGAGCATTTGAGAGAAGATTAGAGTCGGCTTCCCTCTGATAAACTGCTTGGGTTGGTCTAAAAGACCCAAGAAACTCGTGTTTCTCAGAAATGTCTTACAGACTGTTATTGGGAGAGAGGAGAACGGTGAGGGCTCAAGGGGCACCGGCTGAGAGGGCAGGATCCAGACTTCTTGTTTTCATTTCAACAAGCTTAATCCCATTTATCTTCCTTACATCCTGAGGTTCCATGCTGGATTTCATTTGGAAAATATAGCGTTCCTTATATTGATTTTAAAAAGTAATAGCAATCTGAAAACCATTAAACCAGACAATTGACATGATAAAACACTATACTACTTATCTTCCAAAACTTATAATGAGAAAAAACTCAGGAGGTGAGCACCTAGTAGCTCCTGAGTATATTATAGGTTGGGCAACCTGTTGTATACTTTCCTTAGGTCCTCTCATTTAATTCACACTACATCTTCATTCTGCAGGTAAGGAAACTGAGGCCCAGAAAGATCAAACACCTTGCCCAAAATCTCAGGGTTGACCCCAGAGCCTGGGTTCTTGACCACTACATCACGGCTGTGCACAGAGTCGTCCCCACCCAATGAAGCCTAGGGCTCCTCCATGAGTTCTCAAGGGCCTCTGAATTTGAAGTTGAATTTCTAGAAGCACATCCAAGTATGACTTTGGCCAGAAGATGCCACTAAACTTAAGGAACAGATGAGATATGTTGAGAGGAAGAGATAGCAAGAGGAAGACTGAAAGAACTAAAAGGAATTTAAAAAAAGGATTAGTGAATTAGTGGAGTCTGGAAAAATTGGTGAAAGCAGAAACCCTGACTCTGGAACTATAAAAAATCACACATACACACACACACAGGCACAATCATAAATGCCATTTCTATTTTATTTATTTATTTATTTATTTATTTATTTATTTATTTATTTACTTATTTATTTGAGAGAGGGAGAGTGCATACACAAGTGGGGGGGGAGGGGAGAGGGAAAAGCAGACTCCCCGCTGGGCAGGACCCTGTAATCATGACCTGAACCACAGGTAGACACAACTGACTGAGCCACCCAGGTGCCCATAAATGACATTTCTAGAAAGGATATCTATGTAACAGAAAACACATTCTTTACCCTATGTTTGGATAGATTTTAATTTTGACAATCTAAACTTCTCTGAAAGAATTATTATCGGATAATATTAATATATTAAATATTATTAGATAATATTAATTATAATATCTAGTCCACACCATTTAAAATTCCACCTCTCATCTCTTTACCCCTTTCAGCTTTATTTTTTTTCTCCATTGCACTCAGCATCATTTTGTAAAACCATATATCTTATTTATTCCTTTGCTCATTGCGGTATCTCTCCCCATCAGGACATAAGTTCCTTGGGCAGAGATGGAAAGGAGGTTTCTTGTTTCTGTGCTTGCTCACTCTATATCTCTAGCATCTACCATAATGCCTGGCTGCTAGGAGGCCCTCAGGTACTCAATAAATATTTGTTGAACAAATGAATGTATCACTTTGTCATGATATTTATGGAATAAGCCTTTATATCTATTCATTCCCATCCCACCTTATGGTATCTGAAACAGAAGAGTGCCCATCAATTACAAGTCTATTTAGCATTTATATGGCACTTTATATTTAAAACACACTGTTCAATTATTATCCCCACAGTCGACCTTGAAAAGAGATGCTGAAAAGTGGGGGAGCCCATAGCTCTTTTCCTTTCTAGACCTCCACAACAGATGTGAGCCATGGGGTGGGAGGGAGGAACAAGTTCAAGGATGTGGGAGAAGAGGGGAGCGATAAGGGAGATGAAGCGCATGGAACCCCTGTTGTTGAAACTTCATTCCCTGGCCTACCTTTCCCTCCTTAGAAGTGGTGGCACAGAGCCAGAGATACTCCCCTCCAGCTGCTGCAGATGTGTTCAGCATCCCCGCAGAGGAGGAGGAGAAAGATGAAGCCCCAGGAGCCTAGAGAGGAGGTGAGGCATGAGGAGAGGAGGGACTCCCAGCAACCATCTCCCAGCAGGGTTCTCCAATTCTGCCCTCTGAGCTCTCCGCCCTTTTTACAGGTGACGACTAGACTGCGTTCCCTTCCACACCACTTCTCGGCTTGCCTGACACTCTGCTGCCTGCCACCGCAAGCCTGAGTCACTAGGCCTTTACATCAGTGCCCTCACCTAGCCAACTGGTCTACCCTACCCATCTCAACCATAGGCCTTAGCCTCAGGTGGGAAGATGAATGGACCACACTACGTATGGCCCAAGAGTGACAAAAGGAAAAACAAAAACCAATTTTAACCTAAGAGCTTGTATATCCTGCTTCACTTACAAATACCTCAACCCTGTGGCCTTTAGGAAGAGGTTGGCCTGAATATGGCCTCAAGTGGACACTATTATGTTGCCTGAACTACACATACTAAACAAACACGTGTCTAAATCCCCTACTTTCGTGCTATGGGACTTTAAGTCTCAGCCCCAAACCCACCAACTCCTTCCCCAGCTCAGCAACAAGAATGATCAAATTATCAGGAAAATAAGCAGGAAAGAAGGTCCAGGTGTTGGTCCAGATAGGCATTCTCAGACAAGGCAAGAAACACAGGTAGGAACAAGCAGATCATTTTCATAAACTTGGTACAGTAATATTGGCTGCTTCTAGAAAATTCCTAATACTTAAGGTGCAAAAAAGCTTTTCTTCATGTAAAAGTAAAGGTAACTAATACCTGAGAAGCACATTGATCATCTCTCACGTGCCCAGCACAATGCAAGTTCTTCACAGAAACCATCGTACTTAAAGTTCTCAATTATCCTATGAGATATATGTAATATCTCTCTTCATTAAAAGAGGGAAATTGAAAAAGACTCATAAATGTCTAATAACTTGCTTAAGTTCCCATAGTTAACAAGTGGAAGAATCAGGTCTAAAAACTAGACCTCCTAACTTCAAGCCCAATCACTCTGTCTGGTCATTGTATACAAAAAATTATGCTTTTGGTTTTTGTTTTGTTTTGTTTGTTTTTAATCTCTCACTGAATATTTGATATTTTCTTGTTTTAGGGGCTTGAGGGAGAAAGCATTTAAGCTATTTTAATCTTTCTTTAGTGTTACTCTGACATCACACATCTTGCATAGCCCCAGGGAGATTACTGCAAACATTATTTATGACAATACTGCTTGATTTCTGGGTATTTATTGAACACCTATTGATTGTTAATAGGGGTTCCTAGGTGACAGAAGGAGCAAGAGGGCCAACTTTTTTTTCATTGTTTTGTGTATTACCTTTGTTATTTGAGGCCTTCGTCTTATCCTTATGAACATTCTCCAGACGTATTTGAGTCAAAGACATGTTCACTCCACTGGCATTTCTAATCTTCACTGGGTCAGACATTATGTACACATCAGCTCAGCTAGTAAATACATTTAAAAAAATATGTTTGACACACGTAAATTCACATTGCATGATACTTCATGCAAGAAACTTCCAAGCAGCTAACTTGCTATCAGACCATTAATAAAAATGTTGTAGAAACTGCTTCTAAAGGGTGACAATTAGCTACAATGATTAGACAAAACATAGTTTCACATTAAATTAAATTGATATTTAAATGTAATTGTTTTTAGCTCTATGGTGTCAAGGTACTACATAAATCCATTATTACTACTATTTAAAGCAATAGTAACAACCACAATAACTCAACCAAATTTTCCGAGATTGTAATTTGCTGTGCCCCAATGAAGTTAATTGCATACTTGGGAGAGGGGTTAACTCTTTCGAGCCACTTGGGATAGTTTAACGACAGTTTTTGAAAGAGTTAATTGCCTTCCAAAATGTCTCCCAGTGGAAAGAGTTCATATACATATACAGTATAGCTCTAAAGAAACATATTAATTTACACTTAGCTAGATTAACTCTGCCCAAATAGTTTTACTCCATTTAAAACTAACTGAAATGTCAACACATTATAAAGAGGGCTATTAGCAATTCAAATATGAAGTTATTCATGACTTTAGACAAAACAAACGAAACAATAAAACCTTTAGAAGATAGTGGTAAGCTTTCTCTGAGGACTTTGAAAAATAAAAAAAAAGTGGAATGATTTCTAAATGGGTAGAATGTATCTGTTCTGTGTTGCCTAATTCTGAACTGAAACCTCTATGTCAGGGATGCCAAATTCTACAATATCTGTTCTCCACCAGGGAAAACAAGTGACTCAAGGAGATCCCATGTAAAGGTAGGTATTGTGGCAAACTGATTGTCATGCCCCACTCAGAGCAGTTCGTCAATTAATGCTATGTGGGCTGTGGACCCAAAATTTCCATATCTTTCCATTTTTTAAAGAGAGTCCCCAAATTTGAATTTTTATTTCTTGAAATTTCATGATTTTGAAACACTGTATACATCCAACAAAATATGACTGCAGGATAGATTTGACCTACAAGCCTCAAGTTTGCCCCTCTGCTCTAAATGGTTTCTGACTTCAAGTCTAAGTTGGCAGGAAGGCCATTTGTAGATGTACACCTAGGAGCTATTTGTGTCATTATGTCTTGGAAACGTAGCCAGGTATAGGGCTGTCTGCTTCCAAAAGGAAAAAAAAGACCACATCAATGCCATGATCATTCATCACTGTTAATGTGGCTGATGATTCCTATTTCTTCTCCTGGTTTTTGCTGTAGTAATCTTGCCCTAGATGCATTACTTGGAGTCACTGGTGACATAATTCCAATAGCAATCTCATCAAAACCAGCCACCCAATTCATCCACAAATTCAAATGCACTCATTATCAAGTGAGGCAAAAGAACGTCAAGACCCATCTCTTGCCCTATCAAGACTCCTTTCCTAACCAGAGACCACTCCACCCCTAGATGTGCCCCTGACAGCCACAGGAAGCTAGGGCAAGAGAAATCTGTCAAAAATAACTCCTGAGAGGATCACGGAAATTTTTTCCCAATGACAAAGCTGCAGAAAGAGCTATTGTGCTTAATATGGATGTTAGATAGATATAAAATGTTCGAATCTCATCTTATTCCAGAAGGCTTCCCTAATTCTCCCACCTGTGAACTCCCAGTTTAATTCATACTTTCTATCTTGAATTATAATTACTTGGGCATGTAATTTCCAAAATATATCTTATTTCCAAAATATATCAAGATTGCTTTAGAGCAGAATCTCTGTCTGGCTCTGTATCTCACAAAGCAATTAATACATTCCTGGTAAATGGCAGCTATTCTTCAAATATTTAGCAGGTGGATAAGCAGGTGGATGAATGAATGATGGGTAGGTAGATGGATGGATGAAAGGAAAGATAAGGATAGATGAGAAAAATCTTCTCTGTCTAGGCCCAGAGAGCATGATCACAAGTGTGGACTAGGAAAAATGCTTACTGTGCAAAAAAAATCTAATAAATTGCATTGTGTCAGACAACATATATTGGTAGCCATAATCCCACTTTCTCCTTGCAGAGAAAATCCTTGACCTTAGGGAACAGGGATCCCTCTCCATGTCCTAGTCTAATCCTGATAATTTTATTGCTCTGTAGTAATTTGTTTGGGGGAAGAGAATGTCAGATGGACAAGCCCTGGCCCATGAAACTTAAGGAGAAGACTTCAGAGTTTCAGGGAGGAGCTTCTTTTCTATAGAAACAAACAAACAAAATTACAAGACTTTGTACCTTCCCTTTCTGCTTGTAACACTTAGTGTGAGGATGTGATACTTGGAGCTATGGCAGCTATCTTGAAACCATGTGGCAATAAGCAAAAAGAGAAAAAGCTGAGAACAATAGAGCAGAGGGATGGAAAGAACCTGGATTCTTAATGACAGAGCTGAGTGAACAAACAAACCCCAAGACCACCATCTCTCCTGCTAAGTAAATACTTAATGTACTTATATCATAAACAATGGTTAGTTTCTTTCATCTCTCAGTGGAAATTATTCCTTACTGACATAGGCTTCCACCCAAAGACAGATGACAATAAACAACCATAGTCAGGATGATGATGGAGCCGGGAAATTAGTGGCCAGGTCTGAACGACTTCGTGCAGCAAAGCAAAGTATTAGGGAAAAAGCAGAATTTTATCTGCAATGCTCTGGCATCTCTTTGCTCCCTCTCATCAGGCAACCACACACTCCAAATGAGTTCCATTCCTAAGACTGACAACTAAGGGACTCATTCTTTTGTTCCCCTTTGCCTCAAATCACAGTCTTCCGGCATGCCTCCTGGACAGTATTTATGCAGGGCGGAATATATGGCTCACATTAGAACAAATAGAACTTCCTAAATTGGGCAATTTGTGACTTTGCACCTCAGGTTTCACTCATCCCTGATTTGAAATGCACTAAAAGCACATTATTACTGTTTAAGATGCAAACTACTGCCCTGAAAAATATTGCTTTTTACCTGAGGTGAAACAAGTTATAAATTAATGGTTGGTCGAGGGTAAGGTGTGTGGGTAAATAGAAATTCCTTAGAACCATGTGGAGGCCATTCTGCTAATATGATGAGGCTATACTTGCGAGTGGATTAATTACTCTTTTCTTCTAACTTAATTTATTTCATACTTTAAGAAACCAAAATGTCCAGTAGCCACTATGCTGGTGACAAAGAAACACAATAAAAGCAATTTCTCCAGTACAAAAAATAAAGCGTTCCCGGTAATGCATTTTTGAATCCAGCATACCTTCGCCTAATGAGGTTTCAGCATGCTATAAATAACACTAATGAGACTTTGTCTTGCCCATGTAATATATTTCCTTGATATAGCCTTAGATTCTCCGTGTTGCGTGGAAAACTAACAGCCTCAGAAAGAAATGCCGTCCAATAGCACATTAAACCAAAAGCACAATTAAATATAAATGAATTCAGTAATTTAATTGCACAATTGTCGCTTTAAAAAATTCAGAAGAAAAGTAATGATGTCATTTTTTTAAATCGGTAAATAATAAAAGTGCTTGTGGGGATGGTGCAATATTTAAATAAACATTTTTCTGGTAAGGGTAGGTAGCAAAGGCAGTCATACATGCTTAGGAAAATCCTGTGGCTTGCAAAAAATTGAGTATCTTGGCATACATCATTCTGCACATGTAATGTGGAGAGACAAATACCTTGGTTTCAATCTTTATTAAAAGTGTAGCCCGTAGGTGGAGGGTTTTCTGATTCTGAACATTACCAACCAGGAGTCACATTATTCCAATTAAAATAGGATGCAAATGGCAGTGTGCCTAAGAGATTATCTAACCAGCTCCTGGTAATACGAGAACCCCGTGTGACTACCAGAAATGCAATCGTTTTCATATACCAATGAGATGGCATTTTAATGCTGACGAAGTATTAGAAAAATCATTAATGGCTATTCTTGAGTTCCCTTTTATCCAAAGACTGACCCAACACATCCTCCCTTTGATTGTCCTCCCTGATAAGATCAGAGACCTGAAACTTTGTCTGAAGGAAGATCTAAAGGAAGGATTTGGGTTTCACTTTACATTGATTTTTATTCAATTCCAATCAAGAATACATCCAAGAAATTTACTTACTTGGTTCCAGCATTATGATGAGAGTGGAGGGGGAGAGGTTTTTTAATTTTAAGTTAGCTATTATCTTGCAACCCAGTTATTGGAACACGCACAAGCAGATGAGAGAATCTCCCTTAAGCAGCCACCTAAGCAAGTTTTCTGGTAGGGGCTGTGGCTGTGTCTAAATATCCTGAGCAGATCTCCCCCTTCTTTTCCTTGTATTTGTGCTTGATATTTATAACAATTTGCATGTATGATTTTCATTTACTGCATCTTGAACAACATTCCAACGAGACCACTCATTTACTCATTTTCTCATTCATTCTTTCAACAAAACTTATTGAGCACCTAACACCGTCCCTGCTTTCAGGAGCTGACTCTCTAGTGCATTTGGGGTCACAGATGATCAAATAAGCAGGTAAAAAGATCATTTCCAAAAGCTATAAGCATACTAAGAATGTAATGAGTGTAATAAAAATATGAAATCAAATACTGCAATAGAAGCTCGAGAGTAGAGAGCTGACACTTCACTCATGTGGTCAAGAAAGACTTTTCTGGAAGCTGATTTGTGAACATGATGAGAGACAACCAGCCAACTCAAAGATCTGGGAAGGGCACTCCTGGTGGAAGGAACAGCATATGCAAAGGCCAGGAGGGGAGAACAAGCTTGGCAGGTCCAAGGAACATGAGGAAACAAGCGAGATCTGCATAAAGGTCCCAATTTTACAGGGATGAAACTAAAATGCAGACAGGATTTTGTGCAAAATCACTGGAGTCTCAAACTCAGACCTTCAGACTCCTAATGCCACCTCTCCTACACACCACAGCCCTGCTCTGCTTGGGTTGAAAGACTCTGTCTCATCCTTCGGTAGAGAGTTCCGGCTGGCCCTTGGAGAGCCCACCCTCGGGACTGTGCTGCCTTCCCCATTGGGTTCTCTTCTAGTCTTCACAACACTTAGAAAACCAAGTTGATGGCTACACAGTGAAGTTGGTCAATAGTCTGTACTGATCGGGGGAGCCCCGGAAGGCTTTCAGAAGCCTAAAGTAATGATATCCCCATAAACATAGAGTTTTATACTTTTCTGCGAAGACCAAGTGGCCCGAATTCGAGTTCCGCCAGTGCCTTTACCAACTGCATGGCTTTGGGCTCATTCCATGCGGCACTTTCCTCTTTGGTGAAACAGAACTAATAGTCAGACCAACGCTGTCTGGTTGCCGTGAGAGCTGAATGAGGGAATCTCCAGGAGGTGCCAGCTAGGACAGGGCCAAGTGCATACTCATGTCCGTGGATGGTGTGTTTATCAGTGTTATTCCTCTAGGAGCAAGTCCACCAAAACCAAAAAAAAGACAAAAAAAAAAAAAAAAAAAAAAAACCAAAAACAAAAAACCCAAAAAAACCCTTCACCCCTTTTTTCCTTATTTATAAAAGGCCTTTCGGAGGACAGTTAGCACCTGTTTAGCATTAGCTGTTTTCTCATCTCTCTGGCCCATAAGTGCCTAGTGGGCAGAGAATGTGTTTTTTTAATTAACTTTCAACAGCGCCTGGCAGACTTCAGAAGGAGCCTGGTGGCTCCCCGGGAAGGAACACCGCCCCCTCTATAAATATCTGCCACTTGGTATGAGGATGAAATGAGATGACAGATACGAGGGCACTGTGGAACTAACGTCCCTTACAGGCACAAGACATCATTGCTATTAGTAATAAGTAGTAATAATAAGGAAGATCGATAGTGTCGGATGAACTATCCTCACGTCCACCGCAGCTCTGGAACCATCATCTGCAAGTTCTAAGCAAGTCTTCCGCTGTCATCAGAAAAGTCCCTGCTCTGTTCCCCAAGTCAAGCCTCATTTCTAATTCCCGCTTCTCCAAAGCACAATCTCTTTGTACACGTCCTTTGGAATTCCACACGGCGGGAGCAACAGCTGTGTTGGGCCAACCCATCATTCATGCTGGCGCCCCTCGCCATAACTCAAAAAGCCTGTGATCACTTGGAAACCACCTCTGATGGTAGGAGGTGGCACGGCAGACTGAATTTACAACAAAGCCCTGCCTGCAGAAATCTTCCTGTCACCTGCAGGCCACATAAACCATTAGCATCCCCGCCATCGCGAGCAGTCAATGAGCTACGCAGGCATTTCAAACCCGAGCACTTTGCCGCTATTTATGGGCCAAGTCAGGGACTCCAGCAGCTCTCTGATTTTCTTGTCGGCCTGCCAGAAGAGAAGTTACAAAGAACAGCTGCATTACCCACCCTCCTACAGTTGGAACATTTGAAGAAAATTAAAAGAAAAATTTCCAAATGTTAAAAGGTGCTGTTCTCCAACGTGGGCTTCTCCTGGATCTGTTGTCTCAGGCCCTGCAAACACTTTTAGGCTCATTGCCGGCCGCTGCCTTCTGCTCAAGAGGAAATCGGCACCACAATATCATGTTTGTCTAATTGCCCTACGCAGAGCTTTCACCAAAGGCAAGCCACAGTGGAATATTATTTTTAGAACACTACCCGGTTTTAACATTTTAGCAGCCACATGATCTCTAGAACCACAATGGTCCTAAATGAACAATTTTACCCCATTCTCAGAAACAGATAAATATAGACACATATATATATTTAAATAAGCCCTTTACCCTTATGCAAGCTGATAAAAATATACTCAAAAGCCCGTACTCATATCTATTTATAAGCATAACATATACACATAAGATATTTAAAGTGTTGATTGGTCCTCCATAATAGATTTTTTTTCACTTGCATAGAAAATTAAGTAAAGGTCAACACAATGAAATGTTTTCTAAGTCACTCCTGTTTATTAGGAAGTTCAGGATAATAGGCTCCAACCTGGGGAAAAAAAATGTCAATGCAATCTAAAAATAACAAAAGGTGCATAACAAATTTGTCCTCATTTTATTCTTAATAGAAGGTGTTTCTAGTGCATCGGGGAGAATGACCTATCAAACGTATCACCTTGTACAGTCAATTTATTCCTTTATCAGGCAGTCATTGGGGAGGGATTTTGTTTTACATTGTCTCAACATAAAATGGCATGCCAAGCCTGCTTTCCCTGACGGCATGAGGGAGGCTCTTTTGTCAGGAAACCTTTTTAAAGATGTTTGATCAAAACCAAGAAGATGAGACACAGACATTTTCCTCCTCCCACCTCTAGACACTGCCCCCACCGCTGGATGACAAAACCTCTTGATCTAAGAGCTAAGAGGCAGGTCTGAAATAGGACCCCTTTTGGGTCTCAGGGCCACCACTTCACCAGAAAGGAGTACTCAGAAGCTTTCCCCCAAATCAGCTATTTCCCTAGACCTAAAGCCCTGGCTTTGGAAGCAGAATGAGCCAAGTTTTCACTTGGAGAAAGTGAAGGGGGTGGGGAGAGATATAGGGGCTTCTCTAGGGAGCTGCCCAAGAAGGTCACCAATCCATTTGCACCTCATTATTTTAACAAGTCTGAAAGCCTAGACCTGGCCAACTTCACAATGGTATAGTATACACATATGGCAAAAAAAAAAAAGAAAAAGAAAAAAAATTACAAATAGCAACTGGTTGGAGGATTTTAATTTGGATAATATGGCACATTAACGGAGAGAGAAAAAAAGAAGAAATGGATGCTTTCATCCATTTTTATTTATCTGGAATGAGCTGAAGAGACATGAATGTCTCTTCATGCGTAATCCTTGGCCCTGAAACTTCCCCAGAACTCTGCCTTGCTCTTCACTCTCTCTGAAACACATCCCAAATCATCTTCTCATACTTATAAAAGGGGCTCAAAGTTTCTCCATCGGAAGCATATTTCTGGAGTCCTAAACGCCAGTCCCCTTCTTAGGTTACAGGAACACCTGGGATGGACACCACCATCATGGCCGGTGAACAATGTCGGTCCCAGGGAAAGGCAGCTCTGGGTAGGAGAGAAATAAAAATCTCACCGGTATGGAATGCCTGCTCTGAACCAGGAACATCACATATATCGTCTCATTTAATCTTTGCAAAAAAAATTCTTTTAAAGTAGACATTTAACACCACCATCTGGTCCCACCCCAGCCAGGCTTGCCAGCAGGGATGTGGGGAAGGATGGTTCAGAAACAGCTCAGAGTCACTCCAAAGACCCTGGCAGAGGCAACAGCACGATGCTCATAGCCAAGACTGAGTAAGCACTTACTATGTGCTGATTCCTCCCTATTATACGCAGTCTCTCATTTAATCCCATAAAGACCTCTGAGATGAGCATGGGTCTTATTTTAAAGAGGAGAAAATCAAGACCAAGAATGAGTAATTTGCCCAAGATCTTACAGCTAGTCAATGGCCAAGTGAGGATTCAAGCCCAGTCATCTGACTCCTCTGCTTTATTCTCTCTCTCTCTCCTTCAGCAACAAGTGTAAAATAACTCAGCTTGCTGGTCATCATTCCAGCAAGCTACTTAATCTCTCTGGTCCCCAGTTTCCTCATCTGAAAAACAGAGCTAGTAATAACTGCTGGTTGGGGTGACTGCGAGGATTTGGGGTTATACCCAGGGGACCTCCAAGGCAGCTGTATCAGAAGCCAAAGCATCGAGATGGCCAAAGCTCATGGTTCCGTGACAGCAGTCAGCCCCTTCAGAGAGCCCGCACTCCTAGTAAGGGAGAACACGGGTTTCTAGCTATGGAAATGATGCTTTTTTCCTCTGTCTCTGAGTTTCAAACAAGTTGGAACACCAGCTAACTCCACCATCAGGAACCCTGAGCCCCATCATAGGTGTTGGGGGGTCACACTCACTGGAGTTCCCCTCTGGTCTTTCCCTGCTTCTCCTCCTTATTATCATAGTTGCCTAAGTACAACTGCTGGCAACCGGAGAAAGGTCACTAAGGACCGAGACACCTGCCAGGACCGCCTCAGACCCAGGAGTCATCCCTGTCAGGCCCAGGCACCTGTGATCTGCCCCTGCCTCCTGCCTGACTCTTCCTGGACAACCTACCGGTGACCAGGGGTGAGCAATGCAGAGAAAACCACAAGCCCCATCCACAGCTATATATTTTAAATAGCATCTCCTCTCTGCAGCCCTATGTGGGAGGGGAACATATGGTCCTACATTCATTATACTCCTGAGTTTAGGTTTGAAACATCATATTTTCATTACAAATAAGCTTTGATGACACTGCCTATTGCAATGATTTCAACGCATGGTTAATTTTATCTGCAGCAGTGGTGAGAGTGGCATACCAATTTACTGCCAGAGGAGAACAATCTGATTTTAGCATCTTAACCCTGAACTTGAGTTCCCTTTGTTCCTGAGAACCTCATTTTAGCAAGACTCAAGACTCGAAGTCTCTGGGAAGAGGACGTCACTGACGCTGACTCAAAGGGAGTGGAAAAGTTGAGGGGGTAGAAGCGAGCTGAAGCACCTTCGTACTCACATGGGGGAGCAGGGGAAGAGAAAGGCAGAGAGTTTGGGTTCACTGGGACGGTGTGCTTAGAACTTCAACGAGCGCATCAAGACTTCTCAATGTGGCCAGCGACCTGGCAAGAGCAGACCTATTTGTGAGGTTCCTTTCTGCTGCATCTGACTTCAGGCCAAGCCAGGAAGCAGCAAGAAAGGCCTCAGTCACAGAGACCTTCATTCTGGGCCAGGAGGTTGAAAGCAAAACTAAAATGTGGAATAATGTTGCTGGTGGAGGGGGTAGAGAGGAAGGTATGCTAACTTCTTAGTGCCTCTGTAGGAGCCAGAACACATTATATATATATATATATATATAAATTTATTGTATATTATTATATATTTCATTATTATTATCTATTATATGGCATATTCATATATTACAAATACATACTTTGTTTTAAAAAAAATGGCTTCATTCTTATTTGGCACACTTTTCTGCAGACATTTGGCTACATTTTATTTCCATTCTTCGGTCATTTAATGAACACTCACTAGTTACCACAAGGTACTGGGAAAAGAAACTGGTATCAAGAATATGGTCCCTGTGCCTGAGCAACTGAGGCCTGGCCTGGGACCCAACGTGGAATGAACCAATTACAGAGATGTGATGAGTTGCTCAGATGTACCAAGAATTCGGAAGAAGTATCCGATTCCTCTTAGGGGTGCGAAGAGGTGGTTTAACCTCTTCTCTTCAAGGAGGTGGTTAAATAGAAATTGTATCCCAAGGATTAAGAAGAGTTAACCGGGGTGACACCACGTGAGAGAACAGTCCTTACAAGAGCCCAGAAGCTAAACGCAGCCTAGTGTCAGCATTTCAGCAACTATAGCCACAGAAAAATCCCAGGATGATGTGTCATGCAATAATGTGAATTTGGACATAATTAAGAATTGGCTCCTCTCTCCAGCCCCAGTTCTCAAGTGGGGGCAGCTACGCTTCTTGCTCTGTGTGTGTGCACACGTGTCTATTGGTATACCTGTGTGTGCATGTGTGCACATGGTGTTCTCACACACAGAAGGACGTTAACACGGGTCCCACATACTAAGTGTTCTTTCAACCCACTTGCTCCCGAGTCGGCCAACAAAACAGATGACAATCAGCTAGAGATTCCCAGAATGACTGCTGGTATCCTGAGAGTTCCAGCCAACCCAAGCCAGAGTCGACCTTTGCCACCATGTGGTACCAAACTACAGATGGGACTGGGATGCATTTGGATCTTGCAACGGGATCTCTGAAGCCTAGCTGCATAAGTCCTCCCCAGCCATTTCATCCACTTCATAGCCAGTGTCCCTGCCCCCTCATCCTCCAGTCGACTTTTTTGGAACCCACTCATCACATTAAGGAAAGTTTCACAATAGCTGGTTCAGCATGAATGGCATAGAGACTAGTGGGAATGGAGTGCAATGTAGTAGATAAGCATAGAAACAAAGCCTGATTATTAAGAGTTGCATATTCCATGCTGAAGAGTTTGGACATCATCTTGAGGTCCAATGGGAGACCAGTGAGTGACTATAAGCCAGGGATTCAAAGAGCAAAATTGTGCAAAAGATGTGATTTGTTTGGCCTATGCAAGCTTTTCAGAATCAAGACATTCTGCATAAACCTGGATCTCTGACTTTCCTTAAGAAGCTGGGCTAACTTTCCTAATAGCTGGAATAGCTTTGGTTCTTTTTGGATGGAGTATGCTCGCTTAGTCGCCGTAGGCCCTAAAGCACCTACTTGGGTTCATGCCTTTGATAAGACTGATCCCTGTAGAAATCCGAGTTTGCCTTAAAAGAGAGAGAGAGAGAGAAAGTGTGAGAGAGAGCTGTGAAGGAATCCAATTTGCATGTTAAACATATCTCTCAAGCACCACTGTCCAGCCTTGGTGACACAGATAGGGAGAGATTGGATGTAGGAGAACCTATTGGAGGGTTATAATAACCGTCAGGGTTCCACACCCAGAACCCAAGGGAGGGCTATGAATACATCTCCAACAGCTACACTTCAGCTGGGTGCACTACCGTCCCTTACTGACCCATAATCCCAGCATCGAAATGCAAATGTGGAGGCCTCACAGCAGCACCGCGGTTCGACAATACTGATGTGAAACACAATAAATACTGAGGCAAACACACCAGTCAGAAGTAAAGTAAATTAATAGTACAGCTTAGCTGGGATCAAAAATGAATCACTCCAAAAGCAATTTTGTCCTGTTGTAAAATGAGATAAACACCTACTTGCCAGTTATTTTAGGAATAACACAAATCAGCCCATCTGTCTTAATTCAGTGGTACTCATCATACATTTTTAAAGTTATCACTTCCTGAAGAGTCACACTGTCGATGCCAACAGACACCTTACATTGATGGTCAATGGAATGACCCGCAATCTGAGTGCCTCTTCAGAGTAGCATTGAAACCCTGAGATACCTGCCTTCCCCAGAGGTGACTTGTTTTCTAGAAAGCCAGAGAGCAGGGGGCCCTCACTTGCTGGCCAGACACAGTCTTCAAATGACATTGGAGAGGGAGCTGAAGGTAGAAAGGCATTTTTTAGGAAGGAGATGCAAATGTTAGCACAGAGAACAATTTACTGCAAACTAAGTTACTAATCAATATCTTACAGTGGAACAGACTGTCCACCGCAGTTCTGAGAATCATATTCAACCCATGATGGGAGATGCTAGCGAAGGGGACTGCTCTGTTTAAATTGTATCCGTGTTTTATATTCAGACATAAATAAGCTTGCTGATCGTATCACTGTCTCAGATTTATGGTAAACACAGGAGAGCACAAGAATTTCAGAAAACCTCCCTGGGTCTTGCAATTTCTCAGAGTAAATACTTTATACTCCCTCTTTGAATGAAAGAAAACACAGGATGAGAGTCCAGAAAACCCCTGAAATTCACAGTTAGGAATGCAAGGCTTCCTAGAAAATATTGGATTAGACAGGCTGAGTTAGGGGAGCACTGTAAAAAGAACTCAAAATATGTTTTACGACCAACATAAACTGCATGCAGAATAATGACCCTCTGCTACATAGAGTCCTACAATGGTATTTTACACATCTTAAATTAATCATGATGGGGATCTCATAATTAACTCCCACTTAACATTATCATTCTGGGCTCTCAAGAAACTTGCCAGGTCCTCCCTCCACTAGAGTGCCAACAAAATGACTATAAATTCGTTTTTGTCACAGACAGCAAACATGCAGAGAGGCTCCCTCCCCACCCCCTTCCCCATGGTGGTCTCCAGGCCAATATTCTCTGCTTTACTGATGTTATGATCTGGAAATGGGGACTCCTGGCCTCTGAATCTTCCAGAGAAGCCCCCACAAACCCCCTAAGGCATCTGCCATTAGTTTCAAGGATACCTGGCTGGGCACCTACTATTTTGGCAGAAGCCATTCTGCTTCAGTGGAAGACTCCACTCCTGCCCCCCTCCTTTCTCCTTCCTTACTCCCTAACCCCGTTTCTTTGTCATTATCTCTATAAGAAAGACCAGCAATTTCCAAATAATGGCATCAAATCTGCAACGTTGCTAAAAAGTTTTATAGAATATTAGAGGCTCATAAAAGAAGAATGTGTGTGTGTGTGTGTGTGTGTGTGTGTGTGTGTGTGTAGCCTAAATTCCTAAATGTAGCATGTCTTCAGTAGGGCAACCAGCACCTTGGTTCCTTGAGCTGAGGGGTTGTGGCTCATGTATCGGTCTACCCAACCCGCCTCTCCCGAGGGAGCCCACAGAGCTCCCTGAATAAATCAACTAATACCTCCCCACCTCTATGAGACTAAAACCAAATCAAGGGGAGGATGAGCTCAACGATGCCATTGTTTTAAATCCTTGGCTGCTGGCTATGAAATGAAGGCTGCTCTTGAACCTTCACAACGAGTCATCACTATGCCCACTTTACAGATAAGGAAAAGAAAAAGGAGGGTCAGAAAGGTTAGGTGAGGGGCCCACAGGGAGTGCCTGCCCATTGTAAGTGACAGAACCAGACTCCGATCCAGATCTGGCTGGCCCTACAACCCAGTGCAGATGCCAGCAGTGCATCATCTGACAATGACTAACTTCTCTGACTTCTGTGAGTGTTGACATAGTAATTTAAATCATTGCCCGGGCCTGGCTTCTCGACACACACAGACACAATCACTTTTTACATGGGTAAATTGACCAAAAAGGTCTTCTAGGTCAACTAATCAGTAAAGTCCTTTGCAGTCTAAAGTTACAGAAGGGACAAAATAATTTTTCTGGTTCCTCGGAGGAAACATACCTCAAATGGGCTACAAGATGGTGAGTGGCTTAACTAGGATGTGTGACTTCGAGAGGATTAAGTAGAAGCCTAGTAGCAGGATGAGATGGGTACTTTCCTTAGTCATCACAGGACAAGTGAGTCTCAGAGATAGTGAGGCAGGAACTAGGTGAGTTTTTCTGGCCCTTTCCCCTGCTGAAGATAATGTCTCAGAGGCTGTCTAGCCATGACAGTAGGAATCCCCAAAAGGTCACCCATGTATATCAAATAATCAGCAGAAGTGGGGAAAAGGTGGAGGGGGGTCTGACAACAGTGCCGATGTTAATTATGGTTTCCCGAGGGCGGCATTCCAGTTACATTACCTGTAACTTTCTATTCTGGAGCTCTCTCTGCTCCAGTGAATGAGCCATCACAAAAGCTGGCTGACCAGCCAATTTCTCAGATACAATTACATCTTTATGATGAGGTTCAAGGAAGCTCAGGGCACCAGGAGGATTTCTCGTCACCACATATCACACTCAGAGCCCTTCTTTCCAGGTTCCATTTGTAAAAGGACAAGTCAGCCCCAGTGGCCATTTTCCACCCTTGAACCAAACCGTGGGTCAATAGCTTCCATGCCTTCCTTTCACACTGCAGGTGACCTCCCAAAGTCCTGGATCACAGCTGACTAAATGAACTGGATAATTAAAAGAGGGGATGAGCCATGCCTTGAGATTTTGCCTGCCTCATCAAGAACATCGTGCCCTTTTTATCAATCTACTTCAGGTTTTTTTGTTTTTATTTTTCCCCCCTTTGAAAAACGATTAGCCTTGAGAAACTTCCTAACCATGGCACCATCCACCATTAGCTGTCATGGCCAGAGTGTTTGAAAAATTTCAAATGCACCCAGTGCTTAGAATACTCAATAAAAATAGGTGGGGATGGAGGGGACCAGGAGCCTTTCTACATCATAAACCAAAGCACCAGTTTTTTTCTGTATTTGAAGATTTCCTATGACACCAAACTCTTTGTTTAGAAACACTTTTATCTAATGGGGAAAAGGAGGAGATGGAGGTGAATCATTGTTTATTAGAATTTCAGTACTATTCTCAAGAATTATATTGATATAATATATCAAATATATATTACATAGACACATGTGCATATGTATGTGAATATGTATATAATATTACATAGAAAATACATATAAAGATAAAGATTGAACTAAATAAAAACTTAAGTTCTATGACAACTTTCCATTTCTTCCTGGAGAAAATTTCCATAATCAAGGATGCTAATTGAGCCACACAAAAATTGGTATGTGTGGAAGGAGTTATACAAATATGGCTAGTATATCAGTACATCAGTAAGGGTGACAATATGGAAGGAAGGAAGGAAGGAAGCAAGCGAGGAGGAAGGAAGGATCCTGAGAAGTTACATTTCAGTAACAGAAAGAACAAATGCTGATCTCAGCTCCCAAAACCAGAATCAACATTCAAACTTGTCACACTGTATTAATGTGTGTATGTCTGGACAATGATAGGAAGGAAATAAGCAAAACCAAAGCCAATAGATGTGTGAATATAGGGTTATAGGTGGTTCCTACCTATATTTTCAAATTTTTCCTTAGTATCATTGTTAGATGTATAGCAGTTAGATAAACAAAAAACAACTCTCTTCCCCATCCTCTCTTATAACTCTTTTGTCTGCCCAGGTGAGAGTCTAGATGATTTCTCCATGCCCCAAATAGGACTCTACTCCTCACCCATAAATTTGAGAAAAGAATCTGAAGTTTGGGGTAAAATGAACTAGCATCTCCCCTAACAACCAATGAAACCTCGCCCAGCCAGTGATAGAAAGTGACCAAATACTCCTACCCTTTAAGAAGGTGGGCAAGTCAGAATACGTCACCAGAAAGAACACTTCGATAAAGAGTCATAGGGCACCAAGTGACAGGAACATATCGTGTAAGTGTGGCAACAATTTTAAATGTGACTCCAAATTTTAAGGACTGCTGTGTTTTGTACTAAGGTTAAGGTGAACTTATTGGGTGTTCTCATTATTTGAAGCATGTGAATATAAATGACAAGACCGCATCTAAAGGAACAGTAACAGGGGGTGGCAGGTGGAAAATTTAACCTTCCAGATTGCCATTCTCCATACAACCACTGAGACTCGAGATGAGATCATGAGGGTAACTTTAGATAACCCCTTAGTTAGAGCCAAAGATTTCCACAAACTTCTTGGTAGAAATCTACAAATGGTGCCCAATATTCCATGGGATAGGACTAAACAGTCAAAGTCTACATGCCATCACCCAGCAAATGGCTCATCATCCTGTTTAGAAAAATACATCTGATCAAGTCCAAGATCTCCGTGGCTTTAAAGCTGTCTTGGAGAGGGTCAAAGAAAAGCAGCAGGGTGTATTGGAAAGAATAATAGACTAATACTAACTAAAGTAATACATTAGTAATGGTTAGCATTTACTAAGAGCTTGCAGTGTGCAGGGGACTGTGTTTTATATGCATTACCACTTAATGCTCACAATAATCCTTGAGGTAGGTACTATTATTATTTCCATGTATAACCCAGAATCAGAGGAGCCAAAGTTCAAACCCAGACAACCAGAAGCCAAAGACCAAGATTTTAATGAATAACATTCACATTTCTCCAGCACATCATGCTCTCAAAGGCCTTCATACACATTGTCTCAACTCAGCCCCACGACAATACCTGCCTACTCACTAGTAAGGCAGATGAAATCACTATCACCATTTTAAAGATGGAGAAACTGAGGCTCAGAGAGATTGACTTGTTTGATGACATACAAATTAATAAGACGGCCAGACCCAATTCTGACCACAAACTTCCCCCTAGAAATCTCCCAATCTCCAATTTACTTCAGGTCTCCAGACCTGAATTTCCTCATCTGTAAAATAGGTAAACTTTATTCTAAATCCACCTCCAGTTCTAACATTAGATGCTTCCATAAATGAAAATTAACTCATGCCACAACTTACTCGAGACCCACCAGCAGCCATTCGCCACCTATGAGATGTAGTCCAACCTCCTTAGTCTAGGAGACTGGTCCCACTCACCTCTTCAAACTTATCTCTCAAGCGCCCACCCCATTCCTACTCCCAGACCACACCTGGGTATTTGGTTCGCTCGGCCCAGAACACTCTCCCCCAGCCAAATGTTCTCTTTGCCCAGCAAAACCTGCTGAGATTTTCTCACCTGCTTCCTGTAGGAAGTATTTCCGATGCCTTTCAGATAGACCTGGACACCTCCTTGTCTCCAGCCTCTCCCCATCTTCTGTAATGGCACCTCTTCCACTTAACTGCATTTTTTTACTGATCCATCTACCTCCCTCAGCTGCAGCCAAGGGCCATATCTATCCTTAGTATCTAGCATAGGGCTAGGCACACGGGCTTGGAGGAAAATGTCTGTTGAATGAGCAAAGGAAAAACTTGTAGGCTAAGGAGGTATTGACAATGGTTTTAATCTGAGCCCCAAGGTTCTATCTAGCAACCAAAACATAATTCATTGGTTGCTCTAAAAGCATTAAGAACTGACTTTACTAATTCCATCACCATCCTACCATTAGAGCTATAATTAGTCAACAAAAGATAAATGAGTGTCTGAAGTGCCAAGCATTGTTCAAAGACTTTATATTGCACCAGTAAATAAGGCATGGTCCCTGCTCTGGTAGAAATCATATGCTAGCTGGGAAGACAGGTATGGAGCACAGGCAGCAATGATACTGCAATAGGACACATGGTATGAGGAATTTTATACTGGGCCACAAAAAAAAGAGAAGGTTAAGCATTCTTCTGAATACTTCCCCAACTAATAAGATTGGTCAAATGGAAAGAAATCACTTACTCCGATTCTATATATTTTCCTTCTGCAAGGTATATGATTACCGAACAAAATAAAACCATGTTAGCTAAAACACCACAACTTAAAATATAAACCAGAATGTGAGGTATTCCAAAGGTGACTTTCAAAAAGGAAGTTTATATACTTCAAAAAGGAGTTTAATAAACCAATCCATTCACTGGAAAGAAGATTAGAAAGAAAGCTGACTCTTGCAAGCACCTGAGAAGGAACCATTTTGTATATAAAGACACCTCTCATGATGTAAGCAGAGGTCAGCGGCTCTGATATGTGCATTACGAATCACACCGCTGAATCATTAAGGCAAGACACTCTAGATATAGCATAATTCTCAGGCACACTTGAAAATAATGAACCCACATTTATTTTAAAACATGGCATAGTTTAGGGGTGCCTGGGTGGCTCAGTGGGTTAAAGCCTTTGCCTTCAGCTCAGGTCATGATCTCAGGGTCCTGGGATTGAGCCCCGCTCAGGTCATGATCTCGGGGTCCTGGGATCGAGCCCCACATCGGGCTCTCTGCTCAGTGGGGAGCCTGCTTCCCCCTCTCTCTCTGCCTACTTGTGATCTCCCTCTCTGCCTACTTGTGATCTCTCTCTGTCAAATAGATAAATAAAAAATCTTTAAAAAAAAACAACAACATGGCATAGTTCAGGTTTTTCGCTAGTTCACATTGGTCTTCCTCTACATTTGTTTGGAGCATTTACCGAGTGCTGAGGAAGACATTTTCTATGCATCATTGAATCCTTCCAATGACCCCATAAGGTTGTGCTATTATGATCATCTCCGTTTTGCAAAAGAAGAAACAGAGGCAGAGACATGAAACATTAAACACGTGCTCTTACAAGTAGTGGAACCAAACCTCATTCTCTGTTCTTTCTGACTCTTACATCCTCCAGTAATCTATATGCCATATTACCCTCATGGAACTTCACAAAATCAGAAAAAATTCAATCCATTATCAAAATCAATTACCAAACCTCTTTTGATTTGTTTTTTTGTTCTGTTTTATTTGCTGCTGCTGTTGTTGTCGTCGTCATTTTGGAGAAAGAGCTAACTGCTCTAAAGCTCTTTCCAAGGACTGCCTGGAGTCCTGATGACTTTGCTGGGACAGACAATACACAGGGTTCGCTCTGTAAGTAGTTAAATAGCACAGAATTCTCAAGTAATACAGCAGCTGCTAACAACGCTGTCACCGTTACACTGTTTAGTCAGCATTTGTACCTCAATGACTTTCTTCTCTTGGTATGTGCTTAGGTTACCAAGAGAAAGCTGAGAGCCGGTTAATGCAAAATACATTGAATGCAAAACGTTTTTGCTCCACCCTCTGCTCCCTTGAAACTGACCTCAGCAATGGGGTCTTGGTAAACCTTCCTGTGATTTAAAGCGTGATTCAAAATCTGGTAGGGAGTTTCCCAGGTATTCACATATTAACATTTGCTGTTCAGGTTTTTTTTTTTTTTTTCCAGACAAACAACATCCTTTTCAAGAGTTCCTCTGGTACCTTCTTCACTTGACCTACCTAATTTAGAGCAGTCCCCGGTGCTATCTTGGTGGCGACGTTGCTCTGTGAGAGCTCATACACACGCATACATTACTGCTGACATTTAAAAACATTCCTAACAGTTTGTGTGAGTACATGGTAAACAGATGCTATGGGATTTTTTCCCCATTATCAGTCATCTCTGAAGACTGCAGTCAAGTGACAGGTTTTCGAGACTTTTCGGTCTAACAGCAAGAGATTTATTTTTAATAGAATATTGATATTATGGTACAAAATGGCATTTGGTGTTTACTTCTCCCTCCCCCCCCCCCCAGCAATACAGTTCAGCTTGGTGGGTTATTCTGAAGCCCTAGCACCCTCTATTCTGCTGGTCTGTTTTTTTTTTCTGGGGGGGCGGAAAGTTGCAGACTTTTATGAACTCTCTGATTAAAGTACCTCCATCTGAATGCAGATTAAAAGTTCCAACACCTGAGAGCTCAAAACCAATGAATATTTATACTGAAAACCAGCAGATGAATACACTCTAAATCTTCAAATGCAAGTCTAGTCATGGGTTTTATCTTATTTTAGGACTTACTTTTTATTAAAATGAACTCTTGCATATTTACACTACAGAAATAAATGTTATTTGCAAGCACAATACAGTGGAGACCTTATAAATGCTTGCTCTGGGGAAGGCAACTTGGCTCCTCAAGCAGATTTTCTTTATTTATCAGGTCTTCGTTGAAGCGGGGTGTCATTGAATGTGGTTGGCATAATTTGGGATGGTGAAAATATATTCATCTAGGGGAGATTATTCATTTAGTGGCCAAGATCATTGTGAGTCCCTCCCTAGATGGGGGATTTCACTGATTATACAATTGCCCGCTTTCATTGGAAACTTCTTTCTGGACAGCTTTTCTAGAAGGCAGAGATTTGTACAAGCAAGCATGAAGGAATACTATTTGAGCAACATGTTGATTTGCCTTCTCTGCAAGGTGGCTTCACATACTTTGGTTTGATAGTTTTGCCCCAGTTAATAGCTATTAGGTGCTTCTTCCATCAGAATAAGCAAACTTGAGATGTATGCCGAAATCATAATCTGCCTCTAAGAATATAATAGGAGTGAATGACCACTGGCCCTCAGAACAATTAGCTTCAGAAAATGGTTGGAGTTGCAAGGTCAGGCCAAAGTTTAATGATGCCAGGACCAGAAGCTTCTAACCTGACTCACTCAATAACACAAGTGAAAGTAAATATTGTGACCAACTAACACCACCAGACAAGTAAAGACTTCAAAACACATTAAAAAGTGATGATTTCAAAGATACAGAAATGTTCCATCTTAGGATAACTAAGCTGAGGGTGAAAAATAGCCCCTTTGCTTCCCTAACCCCCTTGCAACCTCTTGCTGTTCATTAAAGTACAATAAACCCCACGTGAAAAAAGCCAAGTGAGATTATCAGAATTTAGGGAAATATAAATTTTAATTGAACCCACCATGCATCTTGAGACTTCCATGCCCTCACAGTACTGAGGACTTAGAATATGCACATTTGCCGTCATGTTCCTGAACTTATTCCTTCTTTTTCATAAAGTAAGCTTAGAGATAAATGTTTACAAATCAACCCCGTCATCATTTCTTCATTTTAATGCTTAAACGCTTCATTTTGATTGCTGCCTTTTTGACATTTCACCAAGGAAATATGTTTGCGTGTTCGCAATGCCATTGAATCAGCAATTAGATCTCCATATTCCAGATGTCATGAGAGTTTTCAATGCATCTCCCAATAAAATTTATTTCTGAACTTTGGAGAAAAAAAAAACCCACAAATGTACTTTGTATAAATTAAGCATATTATCCTTATTTTTCTAATTGCTACATTTAACACAGAGAGGGTATCTGATTTTATTAATTCAAGGATTTCACACCATTCTACATAATATTTTTTCTTGTAATGAAGACAGTCTTGGATTATTTATGGGAGTAACTAAGGCATCTTGATTCGCTAATTTTTTTTTTTTTCCAGTGAAACAGGAGACATGGAAACACGTTTGTGCCATTAGCAGCGTGTTACCTCTTCATCCTTAGGAGTCTGTCTTGAGCCTTGGCACTCTGGCTAGCACAAGAAATACACTGTCAAAACTGGACAAAGAAAATGGAATTCTAGTCTCATTCCTGCATTCATTAAGACTTCTAACTTCTTAGCTCTCTTCCTACAGATCTCACATTGCTCTGATTCCCATTTAGCACATGGAGCTAGCTTGGATACACAGTTTCTATGACACCTTGCCCATCATGTGTCACCAACACCAACCTTTTCCTTTTTCAGTCCTTGGTTAACTGAATATACAATTTCCCTGCTCTTTGCAACAGACTCTAATTGACTCTTTAAAAAACACAGTAAACCAAAGTGGCTATACAATGTGCAATATGGCACCACCAAACTATTGGCTATACAATCTGTAATATGGCACCACCATAATATTTAAATGGGAGAGCAGAGTTACCACTGTTTTCCCCAAGACTCTTTTCTTCTCCAAGATTCTGTTCACCTGATTTGGAAATGCACACACACACACACACCAAATCATCATCCTTATTAATGTAGGAGCATAGCCAAGTGAGCAGAGTAATCCTTCCCTATGGCCCTCTTACAGGGCACACCCATCACCACGGAAGGCCCTGGCAGACCGCTGAGGTTCCACTCCCTCCATTATTCGCAAGACAACTCTTTTGGCATTTTCTCCTCCAGTAAGAAAAATGACACAATCCAGTTCTCCTTCTGCTGGAAGGATTTTGCTCGGTATTTACCCAGTTCTGAGGGTAACACTAGAAGAGCTTGACTCTCTGTTCTCCTTCCATCCCTAGAATGTTTTGCAGGTACCTCTTTCTGGCCCATCCCACCTCTTGAAAAATGTGCCTGAGCAAAAACTCATCTGTTAGTAATAGAACTGAAAAATGCCTCATTCCGGCTAGAAGTGGTATGAGAGCTGCTACTGCTCCAGCAAATTTATTTTGCCTTTCAAGGGTTTAATTGCACACAACATGGTGCAGTTTTGATTAATCCTTCAGAATTTAATATATACTCTGGGGGGGTCAATATGTTGATTCTTCATGCATCGCTATCATGGGAGTAACTGGAATGCGTTTAAACACCACAGGAGGTACACTTCTCAGACTTACCTGGTCCTGCCAAGGGTAAAAAGTGCTCATTAGTGACTCCATCCAGGAGGGGAGCCAGCAGAGGGGGTGTGCTTCCTTTCTGACACTATTTCTGGTTTGCTTGGCAGGCACGTTTCCCTTGGGGAGGTCCCAGGTGAGGCACACACTGGAATCTTCCAGACTTATGCCCTGATCATTTTAATGAGAAAACAGTGTCGAAATATGGGCACCTCGAATCTAGCCAACATATGGAGCCACTGTACAAGCACTTAATTGAACTGTTTCAAGATTATGAAGGGTAGAGTCAACCAGGTCAATGAGTGTTTATTCTGTGAACTCGGGCTATGAAGAGTTGATTCAAAGGTAATAACAAGTCCATTTCCCAATTTCACAAAGAATGATCTTTTAAATTCTGGAATCTAGGTTCCTGTAGTTGGATTTCTAATGGAGCACAGGAAGACTATGAGTTACAGCGTGTTACTAAACATGTGAATAGGTGTAATAAGATCTTATGATTTGAGCGAAGACAAGCAGACTCTTAAGTTATCTCTGGAAAGTCAGAATCAGAGGTGAAGAACCACGAGAACAGTGCTATGGAAACGCTGCACTTGTGAACTCATTGTACCAACTATTCCCCAGGAGGGAGGTCTGCTTCAACAGAAACAGGAAAAAAAAAAAAAAGAGCACAAAATGTAGAATCAGAGGGAGAATCAAATCTTGGCTCTGCTGCTGTGTATAAGGTAAGAGAGTCTTTTTCAGCCTATTTCCCTACCTAAAAGTTGTAATATTGGACCCACTTTAGGCGAGTCATGTTATGGGATGAATTGTGTCATCCCCAAAATTCATATATTGAAGTACCAATTCTTAGGACCTTACAATGTGACTGTATTTTGAACTAAATACCTTTAAATAGGTAATTCAGATAAAATGAGGACATATGGAGGGCCCTAATGCAATATGACTTGTGTCCTTATAAAAAGAGGAGAATTGGATACAAAGCGACACAGAGGAAAGACCATGTGAAGACAGAGAGAGAAGACGGCCATCTCTAAGCGAAGGAGAGAGGCCTCAGAATGAAATTAACCCTGCAGACAACTTGATTTCAAACTTCTAACCTTCACAACTGTGAGAAAATAAATTTCTATTGTGTAAGCTAGCCAGTCTTTGGTAGTTTGTCATGGCAGCACTGGTAAACTAATACAGATTGTTCTGAGTCTCCAATGTCATCAGATACAATAGGTGCTCAGCAAAGCACAGGCCTTCAGAGAATATTAGTTGCCATTCTCCCCATTCTACAGATGCACAAACAGAAACAGATCAATTAAGATGAGTCGCCTGACGGTGATATAGTAAGTGAGAAAGGAAGAAGTCACCTTCTAAAATTCAGAGACCCAGATTCCCAGTGCATGCCTGGTATACTGCCTCTCCCTACAAGAAATGGGAGTACAGGGGAGCCTGGGTGGCTCAGTGGGTTAAAGCCTCTGCCTTTGGCTCAGGTCATGATCTCAGGGTCCTGGGATCGAGCCCCGCATCGGGCTCTCTGCTCAGCGGGGAGCCTGCTTCCCCCTCTCTCTCTGCCTGCCTCTCTGCCTACTTGTGATCTCTCTCTCTGTCAAATAAATAAATAAAATCTTTAAAAAAAAAAAAAAGAAAGGAAATGGGAGTACAGTGGGCATAGGGAATCATGTCAAACAAAGGGCCTACGTGACATTCCTGGCTTCTGGCCAAGGGGAGATTCATATCTCAATGTAACTTCAACATTTCTAGTCCACAAACAAGGGGTCAGTGGGAGATGACTGTGTACAAGCAGCTTTTCCAAAGTCCGTTCTCGAAAGTACTATCCAAACAATCAAGCAATATCTAGCCCAACCCCTCCTCCCATATAGAGACAAAACTACCTGACAATTTTATGATAAAAACTAACCTGCTTCTAACCGCCACCCTCAAAAAGGACATCCAACATGATCGTGGAAACATTTTCAGTCACAGTCATAGATAGGTTGTCATAAATGCATGTGAAGAGCTTCATGTCAAAGAGTAAACCAGGGCACCAGGAGGCCAGGGGTAGTGTGGAAGTCAAGACTCTGAATACATAACTGCCCACCCCCCTGGGCTGAGTGCTCACCAGATTAAACCAGCTACGAGACATCTAAAAGTTAGAACAACAAATGCACTGCCAGGTTGGCAGTTAAGCCACCGTCAGACAGGGCCACCAAGTCATGTGCGCCCCCTCTTAATCCCCCCTGAAGGTCAGGTGATTCACCCACAACCTGAGAAACGTGCACACCCACCCACAGCCAGATCTAATTCGGTTTCTCTAGTTAAGTCAGGTCTCTCTCAACCTCCAATTCTTGGCATTGCTAAGAACCACAACCAAAGGGACAATTGGATCCAGTCCAGTTGCAGTGAAATTAGAAGCTGCCTTAGATACACCAGGGTATACAGAACAGGGACTTGTTTACTCAACATATAAGTTAAGGTCAACAAGGGAAGGAATGCTTCCTGTTCACAAATCCTTTAGGGCTGTTTGTTTTGGGGCCTCTAGTTTGTTCCTGGTGAAATCCCAAAGTATGTGCCTGGGAATAACCAGCTCGGTCACATGAAATGCATTCTCTTTTGCAAATAGCTTTAATCCTACCAAGCCTACCAGGATTCGGGTCCTGCTTGTTCTTGTTAAGGAGCAAAAGGGTAGAATTGTGCCTCTTCTCACAAAGGCAAACTCCTCTGGCCATGAAAATGGTCAGCTCTTCGTTTAGACTACCAACTCAATTTCACTGGAAACATCAGGAGAAATCCACCTGAATGCAAAGGTCCTAGTGTGTGCATATGAATACATTTCACCCTGCCTGAAAACACAGCAGGGACTGTCTGGTAAGCAAGAGTATTGATTTAGAGACTTGTTCCTTTAACCTACAAGACACTCTGTGGCCTCTATCCAGCACCTCTTTTAACTTCTGTGTTTTGGGCCATATATTGTGATCTACTGAGGGAAGCTTGTTTCCATTAGTAACGTCTCCTTGTAAACTCTGTGGGGTTCTCCAGGGCAGTTTTTCTTCCTTTGAATCGATGGTGGATGCAAAGTGGGTTAAGCTATTTCAAAAGAAGCAAGTCACTAAGTTGTTTTTCTCCACCACCAGAAACTTTTAATTACATATATTTACTAGTGAATTTTTGCTTGAATTTTTGCTAAATGGTTATTTTAAAAAAATCAACTGACATTAATGACTTTAAGTGTGAAATACACAGATTGCTTAAGTAAACATCGCTTTCGTTTTTACAGAGCGTTAGTAGAGAGAAAAACAGACTTTTGCTCTTCGTTGATGAAATACTGTCTAAATGATCTCATTTAGTGAGAAACAAACAAAATCCCGACACGAAGGTCATTGCTGTCTTCCTGACTTGTTTCTTGTGGCCCCAGGGATACCTGAGGATTCTCAACAGTGCATAATAGGACCTTGTGAGTCTTCTACATGAGGGTACACTTCCATCTTTCCCACATATTGATAAGCATTTAAGTGCAAGCATCAGGCAAACTGCACACTCAGTAACTCACAAGGGAAGTGCTCATTTGTGAGCTTAAATACTGGAACTGAGCGCACCAAAAAGGAGGTCTGTAAAACTGGTCCATTACAGCTCAATTATCCACAGGATTAAATCTTAAAGCCAAAATCTCTGAAACAAGTTCATCTGAAAACCCAATTGGAAGCCTCTCCAAAAAACAAACATACAAACAAAACAGGCTTGCTCCTTCCCCATGGAGAATGGAGAAGAGCTGGGGTATCTCCAGGTAACAAGCAGAGGGAGGCTCGTCTTCTGCCCTACTACTCCAGAGGTCATGTGGAGAGCGTCACTCAGTCAGGAGCCAAAAACTGCCCGCGATGCCTGTCTGCCATCTGGCTGTGTGAGACACTAGACCACAAAGGCACGGGTGAGAGAATGATTTGTCCTCAGCATGGCACCAAGGATAAACACAAGGCATGTCATCTTCAAATGCAAAGGACATGCTCAGAGATAAAGGTGGGGACAGGTACAGATAAACTTGACTCATATTTGGGAAGGAATCCATCTTGGGTCACCTATCTGATCATGGGCCCTGTAATCACATTGCCTTGAAACAGTAACAAGGAATTTCTTTTGTTCACAACAATGCCAAGGATCTGCGATTTCATGTCCTGATTATTGGACAACACTATATTGAAACTTTCTGAAAATAGCATGCTCCTCAAACGTCTTTATTGCCAGAAGAGGACTGAGATAATACATTCTGCCCTCGACTTGGTCACACACCATTAAGGGCTCTAGAAATTCCTAAAATGAATGCCAAGACCCTGTTGGAAGGGAAGCTGGATTATATGCCAATGACCTAAAAATAGGCTTCTGCTAACAAAAAAAGGAGACAAAGAAAGGCAAATCTCTTTCTCTGTGGTCACATACCTGAGGGAAGCATGACTTAGAAGGATTCTTTCAAAACCACAGTTCCTGATGAACTTACTTATCCTCAAAACCACTGAGACATCAGCTCTTTCCGACAAGTAGGAGACACTGTCCCCATCCTACCCAGAACCTCCCAAAAGAAAGCAAAGATAGAGTCCCATCTAAAAATGATGGAGAGTGATCTTGACAACACAGATACCTGTTTTTTCCTCCTCTGAATCATCTTGAATAATTCTCCATATAACAGAAGTACCAATAGGAGTTGGGAGAACTCTAGGAAAGGCTAATTATTAACTGCAGGCTTCACAGCCATTAGAGGCATCAGAAGATACTGAGCCAGGATCCTCTAAGCAATGAGTTAGGGAGAAAAATAGGGAAACAAGGAGCAGGCAAAATCCCTTACTCCAGAAGAACTGCTATACAACTCTGAAAAAATGCTTTTTATAATTCACAAGATGATGGGCACGTTGAAGGGGCACAAAGAGCAAGACAATGGCCAACTGGCCTCAGAGTCCACATATTCAGTTCCCTGCCTATCCTGAGTTTGCCCATCCCTCAGGGAATGCATTACTAGAAGCATCTACACAGACGTCACAGGCAGCTGTGAAGTCCGTCTAACACCTTCAGCGTTGACCTTGTGCTCAAGAATTACTGGGCTGATAGAGTTTGACCCCAGATCTGGGGTTTACTAACCAGCTATGCCAAATTATACATTTCTCAGAGGAACCAGCAGGGATTCCAAGCAAAGTGGCTAGAGGTAGAGAATAAGAATCCAAAGAATTACTTTATCAAGCAAAAGCAGGAGGCCCTGGGGAAAATGGGGCATGTTTTCCCCCTTCCAATGCAGACTTTCTTACTACTAGCTTTCATCTCGAAATGACCACCGAGGCATCGAAAATTCAAATGAGAAACAGGCTGGTGAAGGAAAGTCGCTTGTTTTTATGGCATATCTTACTTGCTTGGAGGCAAAATCTGTTGCTGCATTTGGACTCCTGAGAGAACGGGCTGCATCTCTTGCTTCAGGATCTAAAGATGTGCCCATCTGAAGCAAAGAAAGAAACATTCAGTTTCCTTCAGTGAAAAATAAGACACCACAGGTTGACAGGCTCTAAGAACAGCTACCAGGAAGAGAGATCATGCTTCTAATCAGGGCACAAAATCTGCTACCAAACAGTGGCTCAAAAACCAGGGCATCATGCTAAAAACAATCACCCATAAAATCAATTTATGACCTTCCTCAGAGGAGCTCAAAGAACTCTTTCACGTTCCTATTATTCTAACATAAGAGAGTCAGCATGTAGTATTATATTCACTCAACAAATTCAGTCATCATGGCCCACATAGTCCCACCACCTAAAATGGATGGTGTTGAGGAATAGTTCATTTGGCAAAGATTTACTGCGACCAACACCAATAAAGTATTCCAGGATCCGCTCCAGGTACTGGGGAGACAGCAAAGAGGAAAACAGACAACATCCCCTGCTCTCATGGAGCTTATGCTTCAGGAGGGGTGAAAATGGAGCACTAATTAATAAGTAAAATGTATGTTATATCAGACAGGGATAAGTACTATGGAGAAAAAGCAAGGAAGAAAGAAAGAAGAATGCTACGATAGCATTTTAAAAGGGGGAGGAGAGAGAGTCACACAAAGTGATAGTTGAACAAGACTTAAAGAAAATGAGGTCATTGGTCATGTGGGTATCCAAAGGAAGAGCTTTCCAGAGAGATGAAGTAGTATGTGCAAAGGCCCTGAGGCTGGAGCATGCCTGGGATGGCCCAGGAACAGCAAAGAGACCACTGTAACTGTAATAAAGTGTTAGCGTGCTTAGCAATAACAACACAGAGAAGCAAAATGGAGTATTATGGGAGGGAAAAAGGCAAGCAAGAAAATTGTCAGCATAGGATGACTTTGTTTATTTAAAAATAGAGGTAGAATATGTATGTTTTAAAAATAGGAGAGAATTGGGATGCCTGGGTGGCTCAGTCGGTTAAGGGTCCAACTCTTGGTTTCGGCTCAGGTCATGATCTCGTGGCTGTGAGGTCAAGCCCTGTGTTGGACTCTGTGCTCAGTGCGGAGTCTGCTTCAGATTCTCTCTCCCTCTTACACTCTCTCTTGCTCTCAAATAAATAAATAAAATCTTTAAAGGAAATAGGAGAGATTACACCAAAAATGTTAACAGTGGTTATTTTGTGGGGGGGAAATAATTATGAAGATTAAGAGAGTGGTCTTTGTTCTCTTCTTTTAGATTCCTTCTATTGTCTGTTCAGCAAATATTTATGGAGAGCGTGCTGCGTACCAGACTCTGGGCAGGTAATGGTGAATAAACAGAGGCCTTTCCCTCTTGAGCTGGTATTCTAATAGAAGAGAGGGATGGTATAAATAACGAGAAATAGGCAAAAAGTTAATGCAAGTTGTGACATGTGCTGGGAGAAAGTGGCGAGGGAAGGTCCCAGTGAGGAAGTGGCTCAAGTTGAGCCCAAAAGGATCAAAAAGAGCTGATCATGCAGAGTAACTCGAAGTGCTTTCTAAATGGGGGACTGGGATATGCAGAAGCCCTAAGGTATGAAGAGGCCTGTTTGAGCAACTAAAATAAAGATACAGTAAATGTGGAAATGTAAATTAGAATAGCATGAGATGGTGTGAATATGAATAACTTGTGTATATATATATTTACAAAATATATATATTATGTGTATATATATATAATGTACACATATAAATGTATCTCCCACTTTTTGAAAGCTCACAACATGCCACTTCATTTTTATTTTTATTGTTTTAATGATTCAAAATATACTTTTTTCATTTTTTTAAAGCAATCTCTACACCCCCACATGGGGCTCAAACTTACAACCCCGAGATCAAGAGTTGCACGCTCTACTGACTCAGCCAGGTGGCCTGTCACTTCATTTTTACAAAAGACCTACATCGGTACCTGTTTTCAGTAACTGAAAGAAATCCAAAGAGGGTTTTTGGTCTTACAAAAACATGTGAAAAGCAAAAATAGCTGTCAGTCTTGGTTCTAAGTCAGCCTCGCCATAATAGAGGCAGCACACACCCCAAACAGTGAGGAGGGCACCACCCAGCTCCTTCCCCAGGCACAACACTCAACATCTCAGCATCAAGCCACCATGGCTTTGAACTGTGTCTGTGAGCATCTGTGCTTTATCTCCATTTATTTTGCACGTCCATCAGCAAGTGTCCCGAGGTATCAGAAAAGCCTAAGAGAGGTTATTTTGGGGGGTCTGGGAACACTCATAATTTTTGCATATAAATTTATGTTAATTGCTTTTTTACATCATTTTGGCTTATAAAAGGTTTCATAGGGATGCTCTGTTTTGGGATAGTAGGGGAAACCTGTGTGTTTAGTCTTACATGGTTATATGAATGCACCAAGTATTGTGATCACTTATTCATTTAATAAGTGTTTGTCGAACATCTATTATACACAAGCAACTGTGCTAGGGATAAGGTTGTAAATAACACAGAGATGGTCCTTGGTCTCAGGAAGACTTAAGTCAAATCAGAGGTAAAGCCAGGATCTCAGAACTCCCAGTTGGCATTACAGCATATTGGGGAAGAGCCAATGATGAATTTCAGGAACCTGGCAGTCTTACTCCAAGTATGCCACAAACTTGAAGCAAAAATAGCAACTAAACTGGTTTTCTTTAGCATGCTTTTGACTGAACGAGTATATGTGCCTTTCTCTTATTCACATTCACGTTCACGTTGAACCAGCACTGTTGACCACATGTTCTATGCTTACACTGGGCTAAGAGGGAAAGGGATAGAGGTGGAAAAAAGTTTTCCCTAAAGGAGCTAGCAGCCAATTTGATGAGATAGACAGGCAAACAATTATAGTGTACAGAGCATCCCGCGAAAGTGTCTGCACATTCAGTCTTGTGATGATTAACACGTATTTCAACAAATAGGGTGGACAGATGTTAACTGTTTTGACTACCTCAAAGTCACAAATGTTCAAAAGCCCCAACCAGTGCCAGCACACATGATGTACGATATTACCTTCACAGGGGTGTTTATTATCATCAGAATACTCAGTGTCCTAACAAACACTCTGATGGAGGTATACACAGGTCTGTGATTAAGAAACAGGGAAAGAGGGGCAGGGTCCTGGGATCAATTCCCATGTCAGGCTCGAGGGCAAGGTCTGCTTTAGACCTTTAAGGATGGCTTCCCAGGGGATGCAATGCTGGAGCTGAGTTTTAAAAGGAAGCAGGAGACATATACCCTGGGGCAAATAATACATTATGTGTTAATAAAAAAATTAATTAATTAATTTTTTAAAAAAAGGAAGCAGGAGTTCAATGGCACCTTGGAGTTTCCATATACAGATCTGCAAAGCCCTCAAGGATCCCTCTCCACACAGACACTGGCCATAGGTGTAGACAAGGGAACCTTGCTCCCATCATTGGAGAACTGCATGGAAAACGGACTGCCATGCACAATAGGAGCTCTGAGAAATGGACACCTGCTTCTCCTCCTCTCAGCCCCACCAGCGTATCTCCTCTACCTCCACCTCCTCCCTTTCTCTCTGTCCTCCTTTGAACCTTTCTTGTCACCTCATCCAGACATTAGAAGAACAGAGCCAGCATCCCCATGAAATGGATGTGCCATTCAAATAAATGTTGGCCCTCCTCTGATGTTGACATTTGGCAAAATAACCCAAGTGTTATTTCACATCTCAGCCAGGGGTGTGTGTGTTTTCACTTGCAAGCTCTGTGAGGGCAATAAACATGTTTCTAGTCTTCCTTTTACTTCTATCTCTACATCTTTGAAACACAGGAAAAATTAATATCTTGTATGATGCCACATTTTTCCACACTTTCAAGTCTGTTTTGTGTAAAAGCTACTGTTTGTTGGATGTATATATATTCAAATATACATGCATGGGCACCTGGGTGGCTCAGTCAGTTGAATATCTGCCTTCGGCTCAGGTCATGATCTCAGGATCCTGGGATCGAGTCCCTCATCAGGCTCTCTGCTCAGTGGGTAATCTGCTTCTCCGTCCACTCTCCCTCACTCTCTCTCAAATAAATAAATAAATTCTTTAAAAAATATATGCATGCATGCCCAGCACAGACCTAAGCACTTTACAAGTATTTACACGCTTAATCCCCACAACTCCTCTGTTATTGGCTCCAGTTTACAGAGGAAGGAAGAAATGAAGTGCCTCACCCAGAGTCCCTCAGCCAGTCCCAGCAGCCACGACCAGCCAGCCTGGCTCCAAAGCCACCTGCGCTTGTGACAACACGGTATCCCTTGTGCCACCCTGATTGGTAGGTAAGTCAGCTTTTATTATCTCCACCAACACATCATGGCACAAAGATTCAGCCGGTCTAAGTGTTCCTTGTCATGGTCACACCCTCAGATCCTGAACCCACTTCCCTGAATCCTCCGCCCAGTTCTTTTCTGTAAAATTCTGGTGTTCTGAAAGGATTTATGACCAGAACGACAGACGCCGCCATGGAAAAGCCAAAATCTGTTCCTCCTAGCTTTGGAAATCCCATTTGTGGGAGAGGAGATGTTAAAAACTTAAGTCACTCACAGAAAACCAAAATAATACCACATTCTTCTTAGATTTCTAAACACCCAGTATGAGACAGCGAGAGACAGGAGGATAATTCAAGATGCATAACGAACGAATAGCAAATTTAATAGTGTGGGCCTTGTTTATACTTCTGCCATCAACTTTAATGGTGAGCCTATTTATGCTAAACTTCGCTACATTATCGGAGTCATTAGTGCCTGTAAGTGAGTGATAATGTGCTTGAAACTTCCACAAGGACATGTAGCTTTCTCCAAGCCTTACATTTCAATGTTGAGAGACGAAGGTCCAGTGAGTATTTTTGTTTCTACACCTAGAACAACCATTTGGTATTATGCCCCAGAAAGCAGCCTAGAGGCCAAACAAGTTGGAGAATGTGAGTTAAAGAGAGTTAAATAGACTTGTTTCACCTCAAATCTCTAACATGGTAGAAGGTGTTAATGTGTCCTCTGAATCTCCAAGATGGGACACGGTCTGTCAGATTTTCTGAGTATTGACCAAAGAAATTTTCTTCAAAAGAGGACCTCTCTAATTATTAGTCTGTTAAAACACTAGGTGTAAAAAATGTTGAATCCAGAAGAAAAAAAAAAAACCTAGAGCAAAAGCCAATATTTGAATCATAATAAAGTATAAACAGAATACGTATTGGTTCATCACTTAGCATTAGCCATTGTAGGCATGGGCTGAGCAAAAGGGTCCATAAGTACTCCTGAGGATTTGTGTGTTACTGAGAATGCACATTTCTGCAAATGTGAAGTCCTGAGAAGTGCTCGAAAAGTTAGAATGAAAGCTTCAACAAAGAACCTCAAAGACTGCATGAGTATTTCCCCTCCATCAATGCGAGCCAGAAATTTTTATAACCTCAAGTATCCCTACACTTGGGACCACAGTTTCCTGTGCCCACTGCCTAGGGAAGCCCAGCATCATTAGATCCTAAAAGGAGGTACATATTAAAAACTCCAACCAGCATCAGCATTTTTCCCAACGTTGAACCATGTTATTAGGACACAAGCTACATGCAGCCTAAATTAGGCCCAAAAAAATAAAATCAGTAAAATGACCAATGCTGCACCTTAGCAGAGCTCCTAATGGAGCTAATAGAAATGGAGCAGAGAGGCATTCCCTTCTAACAGACCTCAGCATCTTCTGACAGTGTCCTCTCATCGGAAAGGCCTTCCCCTAACCATCTTGTCTGAAAAAGCACCCTCGGTGCCTCTTCAGCCCATTCCCCCACCGTGGCTTTCTATTACACTTATTGTCTAATAGTATCTTATTATTTTTCTTTCATATTGCCTGTCTGCCCCTGACTAGAATATAAGTTCCATGAACTCAGGGGCAAATTCATCATATTCATCAGCATACCTCCTCCCCACCCACCTGGAACAATGCTTATCACAGAGTAACCACTCAATAAATACTCGCTGAGCCCCAAATGGGTGTTCCACTTTGGGGAAACTTCGATTCACGTAATAGGTACCCTCTCTTGGGTAGGGGCGGCCCTGGGTTTAATCTCCTGTACTACCTTGACACAACTGTCAGTCCTCCTTATGCCCCTATCAACCCCAACCTAATCCAGGGCAAGAGAAGGAAGGAAAACAGGAAGTCTGGGGGAAGAAGGCAGAGCTCCAGTGCAGAGCATCACCTGCGTCCTCAGGCTCATATGCTAACCAAAAGGTCAGTCTCTTCAAGAAAGACTCAACAGGAACTGTTTCTTAGCTTTCTGTACCAGAGTAGACAATTCCAAGCATTTGTATCAGCACTCTAGGCACAAGGGGTATGTCAAAGCCTTTGAACACTTGAGAGGACCCCTCCTTGTGACTTTGCTTACACTGGACATATTTTATGGCCATTTTGTGCCCTGCCCTGCCTACAGCCCCTTCTGAAGAAAATGAATAATTCAAACACCCTGGTGGAACCACCTGGCCCCTTACCCAATCTTGTCCACAAGATCACAGCTAGCCAACCCCTACTGACCAGTGGCTAGTCAGCTCAAATTCTCCCAGAAGAATATCTAAGAGTCACAGAGACCATCATCCCTTGGCCATGGGCCACAGAACTGTGAGATCTTAACAAGTCAGGGCATGTAGCCATATTGGCCCATAAAGGAGCAGAAGGAAATCAATCAAAGTACAGTCAGCTGGAGAGAAGCAGGAAAGAGATGCTGTGTGGCTTCAGTAGTTAAGAAGCACAAGAAGTCAGGCCCCATCCTCTTGGAGACTGGAGAGATGCTCTCACTCCTAGCAGATGCCGGATTACAACTCGCCCAAGGTTTGAGCAGTTTTCCTTCCCATATGGGTGAGTCTTCCCCCCGCAACCCCAAATATGCCCTCTTTACTTCAATTAGCCCATGTGGCTTTTCCTACTTCACAACCAAATATACTCTTGGCTGCAACACCTACTTTGGGTCTAAAACACATTGGCATTCATGATTAGAAGTTTGTTTTTTACCTGTGTTCTCAGGACTATCTACATAAATTCTGTTTTCCACTCTTCCTGTAGGGCCTTGCTCAAATCCTACCTGCTCTTTAAAGTCTTCTTTGAGACCCACCAAAATTATCATCCCTCCACTTACAAAATCGGCCATAATCTCACACTCCATGTGGTAGCTACTGAAATTTCTTCTCTTATTTGTTGAGCATCTACCTTGTGCTCTGTCAGGTTCTGGATATATGATGACCAGGGAGACATGGTCTCTGTCCTCAAGGAGCAACTAGCAAGATGACAAAAAAACTAGCACATCAACATAAGTTGCAGCACAAAAAGTTAAGAACTAAACAGAGCAAAAAATGGGCAGGGAGCCTTGAGATCTCCTGTGTTGGTTCAGGGTCAAAACTGATACTTCTCCATCTGTAATAAATCCTAAGTTTATTAGTTCAAACAGGCTACATCAATGGGAAAAATTACTTGCTCACCATATCAAAGCTATAGGTGTTATGTACAACACAGAAAAAAAAATATTCTTAGAAATGTTTCTGTCATGTAGACATGGATATGATGAAAAATATTTCCTCTTCATAAGTTAGGCCAGTCACAAATAGTAGCTGAGACAAACTATTAATGACATAGACTAAATGTGTCTCTAAATGCAGTGTAAACACATGTGCTTGATTTATCAGTCAAAACTGTTAACATGCTCAGTAGCATCAAAGACTGCATTCAAATCATGCTGTGTGCAAGTATTAATCTCTGGCTGATTTTCCTTTTCACCATCCGCATTAAAATTATTACCACACTTATTTTTAAATGGGGGGGAAACCACACTTCAATGAATGACAAAAGTAAAATTGACAAAATACAAAGAGAATGCTCACAACTGCAAGGAATTAAAGGATAAAATAGTTCTGATCAAGACTCTTCTATATGAGCACAGTTATTATTAGCTCTATCTATCTTGCATGGTAACTCAAGAATAATGAAGATATGCCACCTGTATATATTTCCATAATTCATTATTTCCTCCTAAAGCCAATATTTCTGAAAGATAAAACCAAGCTAAGCAGTATTAATGAGTTGCTGGATTTAGAAGTTTTAAAAAGATTTTAATATCTAGCATCTTTTATGACAATCTGCTAATAAAAAAGTAAGTTGGCAGTAAAAAGACAGAACCTGTGTCTACAGAATTAGGCTGGAGTTCAGGCAACAAGACCTATTGGGTTACCATTTTTATTACTAATTTGCTCTGTTCATTTAAGGAATCAATTTATTGCCATTAAAATCTTGGATTTCATATATTTTACAATTTACACACATTTCCTGATGTGAATGAGCTACGCAGTTCGTAAAAGCTCAGACAAGCTGTCCTCTGATGGTCCAATAGCTGCACATGTTCTTAAAATGTGTTTGTAAGTAGAACAGAAGTGCCGTGATGCCTACCACTCAATAAATAAGAAAAAATACTGAGCCGTGTGGAAGCTTTGTTCAGCAGTTATATGTATTTATAGATCCTCCCACATAAGCCAGTTATGAAATAATAGAAATTAAGAGGGGGCCTTCCTGAACTTGACTGTTTTCACCTAAATCTAAATCTAATTTTTCCTTAACTTACAGCAAACCTCATGGGAGAAGTTGAACTTCATTGATTTGGAATAGGATGGATGTCTATCCTTCCAAAACCCTTCAGGAAGGCGGAACACACCCAACTTTGGGGGAAAAAAAGAGTTTTTACAGATCATAGTAAATCAATAACTCATAGACAGTATGACAGATACAGAATATCCTTACTTAAGATGAAAAACAAATTGTGCATTGCAATCTTTAATCAATAAAGAGCTAACAAATCAGCAGTGCAAACAAGATGAGAGAGTCTTATTTCATCCTCAGTCACGGACTGAAGAGATAACACCGGGCTGTGTTTTGTGGTTAAAAATTGCTCCCAGGATGGTGTGCTTTTGAGCTATAGAGTAAGAAGGTCAGTGGAGACCAACAGGCTGTGGGATTTGCGACGCAGAAAGGACAAGTGGGTGGAACATAAAAGGGCACTCTACATAAATGTCAATTAATGTATTATTCTTCTACAAACTTCCTTTAGAAAGGACTGTGGTGGCTTTGAAGCCTCTGTTGTTCTCGTGGGAGCAAGAATGAGACCTCTTGCTCTAGCTTTTGATTAAATGATGTTCAGAAGAAAACCTATCAACATAGACTTCAACAAACCCTTCACATTTAAACCAGAGGGCTTCACCCACCCCAATTAGCCCAATTCCTTTGAAATGTTACCAGGGGGTCCTTTCTTTTCTTGTGCCAGTTAACTCTAAAAGATTGTTGTCAGAGTGTAACTCTTCAATTACAAAAACTCTAATGTGCATTGCACATAGGAGATGTGCTCATCATAGAGATCTTTTGAGTGCCTAAAGCATTAGGACTTATGTAAGCAATGCTCATTTTATAGATGAAGGCTCTGACAATCAGAAAGGTACAGAGACATGCCTATGGTCAGACAACTGAAAGAGGCAAGGCTGGGACTCACATCAGGTCAGTCTGATTCCAAAACCCATCACCCTATGCATTACACTGTGACTGGGGACTACTAGCCACAATGGCCCATTCTGATTTCCAGTGTCTCCTCACATATCCTCTACTCTCTATCCTTGCATATCTCCTTCATGTCCAAAACGTGCCTTGTGCTCTGCCACATGCACTTTTCCATATGTAGTTTCCTGGTTCTGGGATCCCCTCTACTTTTTAAAGTCTACCTCTCCTCAAAATCCTGCTGTAGCCCTGTGTCCCCTAAATGCCTCATGTCTCTTGTTGCTTCCAACAAGGCATTTCCACTGCATCTAAAATCAGTTACCCTTTCACATTTCTCTACTTTGCTTCTCTTCCCTGCCACAAATTATATGTTGCCGGCAAAAACTATGCCTGGTGTCTCAGTCAGCTTGGGCTGCTATCACAAAATGCCATAGACTGGGTGGCTTAACAACAGAAATTTCTTTCTCCCCATTCTGGAGGCTGGAAGTCCAAGATCAAGACATTGGTAGATTCAGTTCTTTAAGGACACTAATTCCATCATGAGGGCTCTACCCTCATGACCTCATCTAAGGCTGATCATTTCCCAAAGAGCTCACCTCCAAATACCATCACATTGGAGATTTAGGCCTTCAGTGTATGAATTTTGGAGGAATATCTGTCCGCAGCACCTAGCTATCTATTAGCACATATTTTTGTGCCAAGCTCTTTGTATTGATTAAATGTATTAAGTCACTCATTCACCATGATAATCCTATGAATAGGGTTATTATCTATTACTAGTGCTATCCCAATCCTACAGATGGGGACATGAAGGCACAGAGTGGTTAATAACACAGCCTAACATCATGGAGCTGTTGAATGAACACAGGCCTTATGGTTCCACGGGTTACACTCTCAACTTTGACATCACGGCATCCTCTAAGAGAGCACGCAGCAAAGTGCCTCAGACATAGACAGAAACAAATAAGTAATTGCAGAGTAGTTGGAATCATCAAATTCAATCAGTCTCAGAGTTTGTGGTGGCAGGGAGCATCTGGTTCATTTGTTTAAACAATAAGGCACAGGGAGGAGAAATGCATGGCCTGGTGCCAGAGCCATTTTTTTGTTGAGGCAACCCAAGAAGAAAAGCATCATTCCTCAACTGAGGGAATTTCTGGATGCTTCAAGGTTTTTTTTTCTTCTTTTTAAACCACTTCCATCCAAAATCATAAAGATAAATTTTAAAAGAAGGTTTTCATTAACTACAAAGTCCTCGTAACTGTCTCATTTTTCTATCTGTACTTATAGCCTAAAAAAAGGCCCCACTAAGGACGAACTATTTCCTGGGTTGGTATTAAAATCAATGGAACTCTGAAAATCAGTCTTCCATTCATGCAAACGTTTATGGAGCACCTGAAATGTGTGAGACAGTGTGAGTTATTATGGGACAGCAAGATATAAGTCAACACTCACAGAGAGGGGAGGTAGCATTTCACACAATGCACCACCACCATGTGGGAAATATCCATAAGGAGTTGTGGGAGCACACAGAAAAATCAGGGATTGAGTTGGGGCTTGGAGGTTCAGAAGAGTCAGGAGCTACATTTGGCTAATGCTACAACACGAAATGCAACAGAGCCTTTGTTGAAATATTTTAATCATTTGTCATTTATTATTTGTTATTATTATTATTATTAGTCATAGCTAGGAAGTACCTTCCAATGAAAACAAAGGTATGAGCTACAGTCACTAATGAACTCCTCATCAAGCACTCCTACAGTTAACTATGGAAATTAAAACACCCCTACCCTAACTCTAGCTCTTCAATGAATAAATATCTATTTACATACCACAAATAAGGTGGAATTTCTCAAATCTCACCTTGTTTGCCACTCGGCAACACTTCCATGTGCTAACACTCTGTTCAAGACAGAAGACATTAATTAAATAATTAGCCCTGAGCTCAGACATGTAAACAAACACAATTCATGAATTTGTTAATTGTTCTCCCCTGCTGCGGACATGAGCTATTGTTAGCAACAGTAATAATAGCACTGACTCTGTTTTCAGAGAGACACTCGGGATGCAGGAGACAAAATGAGCTCTGATGTGAAGGAGGTACTGAAGAGGCGCACAGAGTGTTTGAAAACACTGACTGTGGGGTCGTTCGGTTCATACGGCCACATGGAAAAGAAACAGGAATACTGATCAACCAAAGAAACTAGTTAATGGATTTTAGAATTTGCACCAAACACTAAGAATTCAATTCTTTTTGCCAGGCCCTCACCTCTCAGAAATAAAAATCATTTAGATAAGATTTCAAAAAATGACATGCTTTGGAAAAAAACACCAAGCCTTAGCACCTCCCCTCCTTTCAATAACCAGAAGACTTGATCTGAATAAAAATGACACTAGATAGTACAGATTAGTGTTTCAATATTCCTCCAAGATTTCTTTATAAATGAAGTATAAATAGCAATTATCAACAGACATGTGTACACTGAGCATGAAAGACAGACGCCGGTTGACGACAGATTTCCAATAGGAAATCTCAAGGATAACTAGAAAGCACACCAAAATATCTTTCTGCTGTTTATTAACATGTCAATCACTGCTTAGTCCATAAAAATCTCATAAAATACCATGCACATTTCCCCAAGTTCTTAATTCACATGAAAACGTAATGATATTCTTTTTCATGCCATGTTAATGGGAGTGGACAGTGACTCTGCTGATGAATGGAAGTGTGTGATCTGATTATCATGGGCTGGACTGTAGAATTTTTATCACTACAAGCCTGGAAACAAGATCAAATTGAAACCAAATTGGGCCATTGGCCCCAGAGAGGAATGCTGAGCTTGCCAAACAAAAACAGATTCCTCCAAAGACCAGGGTGGGGGTGGGGATAACAGTAGAGAACATATGTGAAAGGGGGGAAAGGGGAAGTGAGTAGAGGACAAATTATCTTGGAAAAGCCAGATGTTCTCACAAAGAAAGATAGAGAGGATCATGAGGCAAAGAAAAGGAATCCACAAACCCAAATTCAGGAGCCAGCTTTCCCATTAAGGCACTTAAAGTGATAAATGCTGTTATTTTTAATTTTCTTCAAACTTCAAGGCCCAATTTGAATTCCATCTCCTCCAGGAAGTGGACCAGCATCACCACCTGCAAGATGTATTTCCCCTCATCCTGCGAATTTATAAGCTGTGTTCCACCACAGTGAGTAATGTGTCTGTATTGACTCTCCAGCCAGACCCATGAGCTTCTAGGAGGCAAGAGCTAGGCTTCGCACTCTTCAAATTCCCCACAGGACCTGGACATGCCATCCCTCACACAACAGATGCTCAAAAAAATGCCTGTCAAATAAATTAATCAAACCAGTGATTTTCTTCTAATATTCACAAAATCTGAACATTTTTATTGTCTGACTGGCAGAGCTTAAAAAAAATTGCAAGAAAACTTGGGGCAGATGCTATGGGAAGAGTCTCTGCAAGTTGTGGTGGTCCGGCACTTGACTAAAACTCAAAACACATGGCCAGCCAACATCATGAAAGAATTCCTCTCTGCCTTTCAGTATCAAATGTTCCCACTGACTTCAAGTCAGTTGAAGTGCATACCCCTTTCTGGTCACAATCAAGATGGCAATCAAGTCATCCAACCTTGAATGAATAAATGAGTGAATGAATAAACAGGCACTGGGAGCTGGGAACTCGAAAGCAGTGAAGCTCTTATCTCTGTCCTCATGAAGCACACAATCACCCAGGAAACATAAAGCAAGACACAGATATAAAAACCAATATTATAAAATCCAGGGTAAGATTAAGTCCCAGAGAAAAACAGAATGATGTTGACTCAAATAAAAGAGAGATTTAACAGGTCAGGGTACCAGGAAAAGCCCCTGTAGTAGTTGTTAAGTCTTGAGTTAAGCCTTAAGAAATGTATCAGATGCCCATCCACGAAGTGAGAGGCAAGGGTGTCCCAAGCCATAAAAGCAAGAACCAGTATGATGTAGTAAAAGAGCCTAGACTTTGCTCAGATCTATGGTCTAGTCTGAGGTCAGTCACTTAGAAGATGGGTGACCTTATGTGAATTGTGCTCTTCTTTGAACCCTAGTTTATCTACAGATAGGAAGATTGAGGCTATAGTTAGCCTCAATGGACTCTTCCATGAAATATGATAATGTATTTGAAATTGCCTGGCTAAAATATTTTGCAAAAGGCTGAGGCTAAAGACCTTAAGGTGCATTTGAGAAACAAATCAATCAATGAAGTATTTGCAAAAGGGACATACCATGGACCCAACACTCACTACCAAAAGTACAAGGGGAATATGAACATTCAATGTATTTCACTTTCCATGCCCTCATGAAGCTTATAGTCTAGTTGTAAGCACACAAACACCAAGGCAAGTGTGGCCCAGGGCTCAAAGGAAACCAGGGTGACAAATCGTCCAAGTCTGACCCAGACTGAGCAAGTTCCTAGGACATGGGCAAACCATCAGGAGCTGGTCACCCACTTGGAGAAGTGCAAGTTACAAGTTTCACAAGAGCTCTGCAAAAGGAGCTAGTCCTAGGACCTGGATTATGGGAGGAGGATCCGTGCAAAATAAGGAATTTTTAGACTTCTGCATCCAGCTTCTCTTTCTTTCTATTCTCAGGGTTCTGAACATTTTTTTTTTTTGGAAGAAGATCCACTCAACTTAAAACTCAAATTTAAATAGGATCCTGAGCTTTGAATATGAAACCTGGCATTCAGGTTCTTTTGGGTAGAGGCAAACACTGTTTTTCTCATTTTGAAGATGGATAAACTGAGCTCCACAGACAGGCTAAACAACTTGTTCAAATCAGCGACACAGCTGGAAATAAAACCCAGTTTCTTTACCTCCTGGTTCAGTATGTATTTTGGGATATATAACATAGGCTTCAAACAGTGTTTAAGTTCTATTTAACCTTAGTGGGGAATATTCCAATTAACATATCCACCCCCAGGGTGTTTCTCCCAGTTGAAATTTTCTTCCTTTTTCGTAATGTGAAGGAGACACTCTCCCTTCCCCCTACTTTTTTTTTTTTTTTCTTACTAAAGCTGGCAAATGTTAGTGGCTTCTTTGGCTTTCTGCTCAATTCAACTCAAGAGAAGCTTGAAATGTATTCCATTTTATGTAACAGTTAGGAAGGGACTGTTAAGGGGTGGGGAAGATCAATCACTTGTGAAAAATGCTAGGTGTCCCATTATGGTATGATAAGTTCAGCTGCACAGCATATGCATTTTTTTTTTTGCTTTCTGAATAAATGGCAGAAGTCAGTTTCCCATAAATTCAAAATGTATATTAGAACATGAAATCATATTTTAAGTGTATTTCACATATTGCTTCTCTTCATCATTCTAAATACCAAAGATTAAGCTTGCCACTCGCTCTTGCTGTCTTTTCTCTGCTGTGTTTTTTGTTGTTTTTGTTTTGTTTTGTTTTGTTTTTTTACTTTTGTTTAATCAGATGTGAATAGTGGTTGGTGGCCTTTATTGCTCTAAACTACCTGAAAGGAAAGGCAGAAAATGACCTCTACCTACTCCCTCCATTCCAACCAATATTTATTTTCATTATGACTGTTTCTGGCCTCTTTCAAAATGGTACTGTTACCCAAATGGCAAAGCCGACCCCAAATAGCTTTTCACTAAGCCATTCCACAGTCCCTATCCTGCTACTCCTTTGATACAGAATATTCTCTTTTCTTCCTCCATTTAATTTTAACTTCTCCAAGGATCCCACAGACAAGGTAGTCCAGGGGTTAAGAATACAGCTGCTGGAATTAAGGTCTCTGAGCCCTACCTCGTCACTTCTGTCACCTTGGCAAGTCACTTGGCCTCTGTGTTTCAGCTTCTATAAAATGAAAGGTAGCTGGTTTCTTCAACCATCATCAGTATTGTTCCCAGGAAAAGTCTCTCTCTACCAGACTCCCAGCCCAAAATGGGTCCATCACTCTGCAATTACAATCCAGTTCTCAATGTCTTTAATCCTTTCCTTCTTTTCCCCTTTCCAACTGATCTGCAAAGCTTACCATCTTCTCATGGCATTACTCACTGTGGGGGCTCCTTCTAATTCTCCTTTGCAGACTTCTTGCACCCTTCCCCTAAACATCTTCTCAGCTCTATCTCCATTCTCCCTAGAAAATCTCACCTGAGTTTGAAATCAAATCCCAAATTTATGCCTTCAACCGCGACTTTTCTTATGAATCCCTGACTCACATATATGTCACCTGTCCCCCAGCCACTTGGGGACCTGACTGCAGATGTCTCCCTGCATGCACTCCTCCCAGCTCCTTCCTACCTCAGTGAGTGCAAGACCACCCATTCTTATGACCTAGCCCCTGCCCGCCTCTCTACTTTCTTTCTCACACTCTTCCTACATTTCCTATATTCTCCACCTCTTTCTGTTCTTTAAGTAGTCCAAACTCATTTTTACCTTAGGGTCTAGGCAAGTGCTGATGCCTCTGACCAGAATGCTTTCTCTCCCCTCCCACCACTCAGGTCTCTGCACAGTCATAACCTCCCCAGAGAAGCTTCCCTACTGTTCTACCTATGATAGCCTCAGGGTCAGTTACTGTCTATCTCATTAGCCTGCTTTATTTTTGTGATAGACTTCATCACTATCTGAAATATTATTTCTTTGTTACCTGTTTATTATTGTCTCCCCCCAAATTCTGTGACAACAGGAACTTTGTCTGGTTCATAGTCCCATTTCCAACACTTGAAAAAGACCAAGCACAAGGTGGATTATTCATAAATATTTGCTGAATGAATGAATGAACAACAAATGCTTAAAATCTCTTAATACCCTGAACTCATCCACATTACATTGGTGAGATGTTTTGCAGGCCTAGATAATTATTTTGTAATTAGTCTGAGAGAAAGGCATTTAAGTTGTAAGTTAACAAGCAGATGAATGACTGTTCTGAGAACACTGACCACTTGTTATCTGCAGAGTGGAATAAATGAGCAGAAGCTGGCTGAAATTGGTGTGGGACTGCTTGACTTGATGTAAGGAAAATCTTTTGGATGTTTAGGGTCGTGGATAATTGAGAGAGGCTACAAAGAAAAGTGCCAGCACTTGATTCCTAAAGCACTTGACAAACAGTACCCAATGATTTGCTTTAGATGCTCAAAATTTTGTTAATTTATTGTCATTACTAATGGGTTATCTAAACTAGAACATACACAATATTTCACCCATTCTAAAAATGCACATTTTCCCACTTTCCATCTCTGATATCAGAATCTATCTTACAATTGATTAGTGCATGATATGTAAATTGGCAGTATCTTTTCTTAGTGACATAAAATGATGGTACTTAATATATGGCATCTTAGACTCAATTGAATATAGTAATTTATTATAATTTATACTCATTGAATGCTGGCTTTGGGCGAGCATTTATAAATGTTATCATATTAATCCTCCCAACAGCCTATAGGATAGGTAACATTAGGCCTATTTTATAAATAAGAAACTAAGGAACAGGGAGATTAAGTAACTTTTCTAAACTCATAGAGATTCTATGTGCTTCATCCCAGAATTTAATCCAGATCTACCTGACCTCCAAACTAATTCTTGTCACCATTTTGCTGTAATAATTATCAATCGTTAAATTAAATTAGATTCTGTACATAAAATGCAAAATGCCCATCACAAATGAGTCACATAGCAGGTGTTCAATTCATGTGAGTTCCCTTCCTCTTTACTCCTTTACATTTGCCTGAATGTGAGAGCATGAACCGTGCTCTGATTCCATGATTTATGTAAAACCTCTTAGAGGGCAAGCTTTGGCAGTCAGAGTTTGAGGTCTGGCTTTTTGAAAAGATCAGAGCCCATATCAAAGGCAGCAAGTTAGCTCGGAAATCAGTGGGACCATATAATGATCAGGCTGCCGAAAGACCACTCCCTGATGAACAGGGGAGAGCAGAACAGCCAAATCAACTGCCTGCCTCAGTCTTGACTCAGAGGACGCTAATGAGATTAGACTTTGGAAGCAGATGGGTCGATTGCTCTAGAAAGAGCAAGGGAAGTAGAGCACAGTGCGAAATGCATTGAGGCTGACATTCTTGGACTCAAACCTCAGCTCTCCTTAACATCTTTGGACCTTAGTTTTCTGATCTCTAAATTAAAGGAGGTGTTATTTCTCTGCAGGCTTGCAGAAATGATGTGTTTAGTTCACAAGTATTTATTGAGCACTTTCTATGTGCATTGGTATGAATCATTGAGATGAACAAATAAACATCCCTGCCCTCATTTGGCTTACATTTTAGCAACCAGTGCGAAGGGATGCAGAATGCAAATCACTTGGTGACTCATAAGTAATAGTCATAATTTAAGCAATTAAGTGAAAGGATTCACATCAGATACTATGATTTGAACTGGTGTCCAATTGAAAATTACTCAGAAATTCTTCATAAAGCACTAAAGCGTTCCACCTTGGGGCCCTCATGCCTGGATCTCCTCTGCTAAGGACTTTCTTGACCAAGATCATCATATGTCTACCTCCACATCATGCCGTATTCAGTCTGATGTCACCTCTCAAAGAGGAAATGCTATTTAAACCAACTTCTTCTTCCCTGCCTGGCCCCAAGTCTCTATTACCCCACCTTAGTTATTTGCTTCTGAGTCCTCACCACAGTCTGATAATTTCATTTTTTAAATGTGTTTGCTTGTTTCCTTATTTATTGTCCTATCCTCCATGAGAATGTAAGCTCCCAGAGCATAGGGACCCCTGCTCTTTGTATATAGGACAGGTCCTGGCACTTAATATTTTCATGAATGAATATCAGTGATACAAGCTACAACTAATAAACACGTTAAACCCAAGGGTTAAGTTGGGGACCCCCCTAATAAAACATCCAAATTTTTTTCACCAGTAGCCAATGTGATGCACAGCTAGCAAAGAAAGCTTGCAGAGGCTGGCTCCCAGATTCTGGAAAGGCAAATCACTCCATTTTATTCTGAGACCTGCAAACCTTAGAATCAAAGTTTTCAGATCACTGAACACTGAAGACAGCAAAACCAATGGGAGAATAGAAACAGAATTGAGGTAGGAGGCAATGAATTCAGGTCTGCTTGACCAAGGAACTCCTCTGAGAAGTCAAGCATGGGAACTAGGAGAAATGAATCCATATGGTTTATTTAGCCTTAAAAAAGACTTCTGACAATATTTCAAATCCACAGCCATTAAAACAGTAAACCATGCTGGGATTGTGGAAACTAGCCTGACAACAAAAGGAGATCAATGAACCAACAAGAAACTTATTGAATGTGTACTATATACCTAACCTATGTCAAGTGAGTTGGCATAAAGATACGACAGAGTGCAATAAGAGGGAGCCCCAGTGGCTACACTGATATTGGCCTTCTGTGATACTTATATAAATGATCTAAATAGAAGTATGCATGCAATTCTCCAGCGTTGCTGAGCAAAACAAACTCTTCAGGTTAATAAAATGTTGAGCTGATTGAATAAAGGGGCAGAAAAAGTTCACAATGCTACCCGATGCTCAGAAGAATAGCAAAGGAGTAGCTTTGTGACTGTCGAACGGGCAGGAGCCCCCTAGGGAGAGTAAACTGAAAGGTTATGAAGGGCAAGATCCTTCTCTACCTTGTCTGTCACTGGATGCCCAGGTCTAGACCACAGCTAGCATGTGGCAGACACTAATTTTGTGAAAAAGATGAGCAAAGGCACTGGGCAGCTAAGATGTGCCGTGCATTGCATTTCAAGGCACTGGGGGAGAGGCATTGGATGACAGCAGGTGGAGCTAAAACTGTGCTCACGACCAGCCTTATTTCTTCATTCCTGAGACCTGAGCAGACCACGGGTTGTCCGCTGAGGACAACAGTCAACAACTCTGATTCTCATGACAATGGGGAAGAAGTGGGACAGAGGGAAGAAAGTAGGTAACTTTCATCATGGACGAAATCGCCAACATGAGAAGCCTTTGTTGGATGAGAACATTTAGAAACTCAGGGCTCCCCTGCTTCCCTTGGCTTAGCAATGCAAGACCCGAACAGCAAAGGATTTTCTTTGTTGCATGATCTAAAATAAACATTTGACAAGCTTGATATCGCTGGGCTTTCATATTATACCACTTTGTCACGGGAGCTCAACAGTGACACTGTTTGTGGTCTAATTGCTTAATTTCAAGGGGCTCCCTAGACAGAAACCTGAAACTTCACAACAGCATGAGAGAAGAAAAAGCAAAACTGTTTCATTGGAAATGGGCTTTTGAAAAACTCTGGCTCTGTCAAATGTTCTTCCTCCTAAAGCCAAAACCAGGTGTTCACCAGGAGGAGTAGCTGTGCAAGATATGGCAGGAGGCGGCAAGGATGTTTTAACCAGGGCAACTTGCTGTGCGTTAGAGGGAAAACTCAATGTGGGAACGGAGCCAAATCTTCCTACCTGCCTAGTGGAAGGCAATGACAGGAAAGGTGTGGATGAGGACCCACAGACATGAGCGGGGTAGCTGTAGGAAGAGTGATCTGTCAAAGCACTAGAGCTATGCTGGCTTGTCCTTAAGAAGAAAGAGTATCATTCAGGATTGCAATGGTCAGGAAGGAACATAGCACTGTTAAGAGACTCAGGTCCTCTCTCAGCAAACAAATCTAAAACACCAGAATCCCAATGATTATATTCATTGGGATATATATGATATATATGATATATGAATATATATGTACATATTCATATATTCTTCTCAGGACTGGCCACAGGCTCTCACAAATTTGAGCTTTGCTCATACTTCTTCATTCTAGTACGTGCCTACCTCAAAAGTCCAACTCAACACAATTCCATCCCCACCTTTGAGATCTGCTCAGATTCCATGCAAAATGAACCCAGGCTTTGGAGTAGGGCACATTTGGAATCTAGTGCCAGATGAGATGTGTGTCTATGGAAAGCCATTTAACTCTCAAGAGCCAGCTTCCTCACCTCCAAAATGAAGCCAACATGGATCTATCTCATTCATGCGTTGTAGTGCGATACCACAACAGAATTATTAGAAAAGGGAAATGGAAGCCAGACAGGTAGCAAATTATAAATCAGCACTACAAGGGGAGTTTTACTTAGTTGAGGATAAAATACAAAGGAATAGCTAAGGGAAAGAGGCAGTTTGCAGAGGTTCAGATGGTAAATTCAGAGGTCAGAGAAGGGACTGGCAGGGAGCTATCATGTCACTGAGTGCCAGCCACTGCATAGAGCCCTGGGAGATGCAGAGGTGAACAAAAATGATATGACCCATTCGCTCATGAAGCTTCCAATTTAATGAAAAGGAATGGGCTTTGGAGCCAGGCCCATCTGGGAGTGAATTCCAGCTCAGCCATATTTTAGCAATTGGTCTTGGGCAAGTGATTCAACCTCACCAAAGCTATTTCCTTAGCCATAAAATGAGGTTAATATTAGCTACTTCACAGAGTTCTTGTAAAGATTAAGTGGAATACATATGTAAGGAGCCTTTCCTATAGGAAGTCACTCATGAAGCAGACTTCCTTTATTTCCTTTTTACTAGGGTTTTCTGCCACACCAGAAATGTCTAAGAGTTGTGTTTCCTCTAAATGTAATAACAGAAGATTTGTGGAAAACAGACACCAAGTGTAATTTTTTCCACCCTTTTATCTAAAAAATAATAGTTTACAAACTATTGCCATATGTGTATTGTTTTGCGTGAGTATCATGGCTCTTATACAATATTCTTTATTTCTTCTTGAAAAATAAAAGGTCTAATGATTTGAATGCTTCCCCCACCCCTGATCAACAGCAATGCTGATTTGTGTATGTTTCCACTAAATTATGTGCCATACTAGATAAAAGATTTGTTATGAAAAACAGCCACTTCCAAAAATAAGAGTTTATCAATTCCAATCATTCTTATCCAAAATTAGTTGTCAAGTTTCAATGGCTGAAATGAATTTAACAACATAAATTTGGTAACACTGCAGAATGACTAATACGACCTTGTAGAGCAGTCTTGAATTCACAGCCCTGCTGGGGTTCACCAACTACATTTAAAATATCAGCACTTTTGTGTTATAATAGAGCCTATTAACAACAGTTGACTGACATTAGATGTAGTCAAACTAAGCATCAATTAAAAAAAATATGCTGACCTCCCCCAACATTAAGAAGCAGTTGTCCCACACTCACCAAAGGGAAATCAGAATAATTACTATGGCATTAGGAAACCAAGTTATTTGACTAATAGACAGCAATATTTTTTCACTGCCACAAAAAGCCAGCAAATGCATCATGATGCTGTAGCAATATTGATATTCATAAACCTCATTAGGCCAACTGGAAGTCAAACATTAGCCAATCATGCTCCTGATCCCTACTTACAGATCAAAGTTAAATACGTGCTTTAGCCAGTTAGAAACGAAATTGAATCTGAGATTCTCATCGCTCTCATTAAGTAGCACTCTGTGAGGCTGTGTTTGAGACGAACAGCCCATCGGGAGCTCTTCCCAAACCAATGAGAGGGCCTCCTTCCCACATGAGACTTGAAATACCACGACTATTCATTTAAATAAACACATTTTCAAGCAGTCTGGGTTTCCACTGCCCTGCTCTCTCTCTCCTTGGTCATTTTGCCTTAGACTGGTTTGTTTCCAGCAAAACCAAAATCCTGTTTTAACCAAATAATTCTCATTTTCAAAATGAGCAACTCTTATTGTGTCCATAGTACAAGAGGCAACTCTCTTCCTTGCATGTTTATCTCTGTCCTCTCTCTGACATTAGTTCTTAATGAAAACAGAAAGACAAATAAACTGATTTAAACAGGTGTTAGGAGCAAGCAGAGCTCCATGCAGAAGAAAACGAAGTTGAGTCAAGAGGTAGAGGGGTCGAGCTGGCACCCGGTGCAGAAGCAAAATCTCAGGATCGTTGGTGGTGGGGACAAAGCAGGGGATCCTTTCTCTGGATAAGACCAGGTTTTAAAATTCCAGTAAGCAGCACAAACACAGCAGCGCCAGCAAAATGTGTCTCCCTTCATGCTGAGATGGTTCACTGCTTCTTCTACATCATTTATAGCCCACAGCTGGGGGTTATTCCACAGGGTCGCCAGGCCAGGGAGCAATATGCAGACACTGACAGCTTTGAGCAGAGCCTCACGTCCTCAAATTCTGACTGTATCTCCATGGGGCCATATGTGTATATGTATATATATGTGTGTGTGTATGTGTGTGTGCACCATCTAGTTGGTTTACACAAGGGACATCAAACAGAAAGAGGTTGATTTGATTTTGTTGTACCCTTTCAAATTAGTTGCCTTGGAGAATCTGTTTTAAAATTACTGAGAGCTCTACCACATTACATACAATGCACAGCCCTCATAGCTTGCAGCGCATGGGGAAAGCATGATTTAGTCTTTGCTTTGCTCCTAGTGCACAGATTGGAGGGTAAATAAACCTTCTGGCTATACACATTGGCAGACCCAGAATTTCTATAAGGCGGAGGAGGATGCGCAAGCAAGTTTGAATGGGGGACCTGTTTCAGTGTGACATTTTGCACAGCAAGTGAACCTCTTCAACTTAGCACAACCATTGGGTGTGGGAAGGGAGCCCTCTGAGAGGGAAGGCTCGAAGTTCCTCCAAGCTATTCTCACACAACTACTAGGAGTAACTACAGTTCTCTCTTGGTTAGTACCCGCCTTACTTGACTCCTTTTTAAGCCTCTAAGAACATGAAGGCATTTGAAGAAATGAAAATAATTTAAGCAACATATTAGAAAAATTTTTTCATAGCATAAATTTCTAATGACATTTTATGCAATAAATTCTAAGGTTAAAAATGATAACTTATTTTTCATTTAAAAAATAACTTAATGCTAGTATTTAGTATCCTGGCCTCAAAAATGTATATAATTTGGTCAAACTAAAATTACAACAATGGCAAAACACAAGATATGCAGAAGTTTTAGGAAAATAAAAATAAAACAAGTCTTTGTATAAAACCTTTCAATTTGCAAAACATTTTCAAGTGATATTAACTCTTTAGATCTTTGCTGCAACCCTACAAATGAGGTAGGAAAGTTACCAGGGTCCCTATTTTATATATGACAGAAGAAACTGAGCCTCACAGGTGAAATGGCTTGCTTGCATTCAAACACACACTGACATGGAGGATTGCAAGCTAGTGCCCCAAGGAGCAGCTTCAAGTTCAGAGCCCCTTTTTACCATATCACAAGTCTGTTCATTCAAAAAAAAGTCTGTGATAAAGATCACCTCTCTTGGCATAGAAGCAATAACATCCCAGTAATAATGAGGACTCCTAGCACCTTCGTTTTGGTTTCTAAAACCATTCTCCAACAAAAGAAACCTAGGCTCCTTGCAGAAATGGCTGAATCTCAGACTGGGGCAAGAAAGACACAAAATAACCCTAGAGCATCTTGCAATGCTGGAAAGTAATAAAGTGTGTGCTTTCACTCCCTCTCTCTCTCTGTCTCTGTCTCTGTCTCTGTCTCTGTCTCTCTCTCTCTCTCTCTCACACACACACACACACACACACACACACACACACACACACACACTGATGGAAGATGGTCAAAGGGACCCAAGAGCACACTGAAAGAACTCCCAATTGCCAAAGCTGAACAAGATAAATAACAGCACTGGATTATAATTTGCAGTATAAAATAAATATCCGCAAGTCCATGTGATATAAGTAAATGATCTGAATGACTAAGTGATGAGAGAAAGGAGACAAATCCAAACGCTTCCCTCAAAGAGTTGGAGTCTAACTCCAACTTTTTAAGTGTGGCCTGGGCATTGTGATTTTCTTCCCAAAAGTCCGGTATGGAAAAAGGGAGATAAAAGAATAACTTGACAGTGGAGACACCTGAGGAACACTACTTTGGCCAGAGGAACAAGTTCAACACCAATCGTGTTAAGTCATGTTGATAGTATGCACCCTCATATGATGTGATTAACCTCTGTCCTCTTCTTCCCCCAAACCCAGAAGCCCAATACAAACATGAGAAAAACATCAGAAAACCCCAATTGAGGGACAAACTACAAAATGCCCTGAGAAAACCTCCTCAAAACTGTTAAGGTCATTGAAAACAAGGGATGTCTGAGAAACTGTCACAGCCAAGAGGAACCTAAAGAGACATGAAAATGAAATGGAATATGGTGTTCTGGATAGAATTCTGGGACAGAATAAGGATATTAGATTAAAAAAAATGAAGGAAATCTGAATAAGGTATGGACTTTAGGTTAACACTAAAGTATCAATATTGGTTCATTGATTGTAACTGATGGACAGTACTAATGTACGATGGTGATAACAGAGAAACTAGGTGCTGGGCATATGGGAACTCTATTATCTTTGCAATTTTTCTATAAATCTAAAACTATTCTAAAATCAAATGTTTATTAAACAAAAAAGATAACCCCTCTGTACCAAAATCATATACGTGACCTATAAACTATTTACACAATCAGAGGATGGGCCTTAATTCAGAGCGAACAGGAAGCTTAACTATGATTTCTATACATTGGACCTCATGGCAGCCCAAACGCTTCAGCCACCTAAATGTTTCACAATGAATATTAAAAAATCATATGAGCATCTATAATCTTTGGGCCATCCTTCCTCCCCATTGAGCAAACTAGTAACAAACCAGAGAAAGCAGCCTCTAAAGAATCAAGGGAAGCTTTAAAAAACAAAAACAAAAAAAGTGTGGCAGGTGGTACCACCTAGTATCTGATTCTGGCCCCAACAGTCCTCTACTGAGTGATGCTGAAGGGTGAAAAATCAGTTAGTCACTCACAATTGGGGGAGTAAGAGGCAACAGCTTTAGCTTAAGTGTGTCTGTGCCCAGTGTGAAAGAGATCCTAAAATTGCAACTTTAAATGCCTTGGGTATTGACAGAGCAATCCATGTGGCAGCTAAGTGGACATTAATGTACTATAAAGTACCTGTTGGAACCTCACAAACTAAATTATTTTCCCTCCTACCTACACACCAAGAGGGTATAATCTACTGAGGGAAAAAAAAAGAATTCTTGATTTTTAAATTGAGCTAAATGGCAATGCCATGGCAGGGAGAGAGCCCAAGTAAGACTTTAGTCAGTGAAATAAGGTGTTGTACTGAGCTCCTCAGAGGCTGCTTCACACAACCCACCTACAGCGAATGCCAGGGCAATAACCTATCGGCTCATTGACAGAGCAGAGGCTTGAATCTCATCCACTCAGACATCCTACCTCTTTAGCATAGAACAGCCATTTTTATCTCCAAGACTCAAGGTGCCATCTCAGTTTTGCGAGGGACCTGAAAAGCTATTGTACCAGCTGATTATTTGTCACCTGATCCATCACTATAGGATCCTTGCCAAGGAGGCTCCTTCAGCCTCTCCTTGGGACGAGGGTCTCACTACCTTTTAAGCACATTCCGAGGGCATCTTGGCCCTGCTGGATCCCATTTCTCTGATGTCATCTCTGACTCTAACTCCCTCTACTCCAGCCATTTGAACTCCTCACTGTTGCCTGTATGCTCTATGCACACTGTGGCCTCAGGGCCTTTGCACTTGCTTTTTCCTCTATGTGGAATGCACTTTTGCCATACATTCCCATGACTCACTCCCTTGTCTTCTTCATATTTTTACCCAAATGTCACCTTCTCAATGAAGCTTTCCCTGACCACTTTAAATTGTCCCATTCCCTCATCCATCCCCAATACTCTGCCTCCTACAGCATTTATCACCATTTAACATATTGTATATTTCACTAATTCATTTTTGTATTCTCTTACTCTCCCCTCTAGAATATAGGCTCCATGAAGCCAGGGTTCTTTATTTGTTGATGCACCCCCAGCACTCAGGATTGTGGCTGTCATATGTCACTAAATTCGTATAAATTCATGAATATCTAAATTCTTAACCCTCAAGCAAACTTTTTATTTAATGAGCAAGTCATATTTATAGGAACCTTATATACCACCCCTATAAAAAAGTTAATTCATGATGTGCATGCATATGGCATTCCACTTTGACAACATTATAAACTTTTTATCAACCTGTCTTTTTAAGACTGGCTTTTGGTGTAGAATATACTATCATCTTACATATTAAAAGTGATGACAATAACGTAGGTTTCTTTTGTTTATTATTAGGTACTGAGTGAGAAATTCAAAATACAAGTAAAATTCATTCCTCATTCATCTTTCTCCTAGTCTCCTCCACACAGAGCCCAGCACACTGTTGTCCTTTTATGTCCATACAGAGACTTGTACATGAGTGTTCAAAGCAGCATAGGAATAAAAAGTAGGAAAAATGCAAATGTCCATCAACCAGTAAATGGAAAAACAAAGTGTGGTGTGTTCATACAATGGAAAAACAATCAGCAATAAAAATGAATGATCTACTGACACATACTGCAGCATGGATGGGACTTCAAAACATACGCTACAGCAAAGAAGCAAAACTCACAAAGTATATGATTCCCTTATATACAGAAAAGGCAAATTTGTAGAGACATAACATAAATTAGTGGTTGCCTGGGGCCCCAGGCAGGAATAGACAGTGACTGCAAGTGGCCATGAGGAATCGTTCTGGAGTGATAAAAAATATTCTAAAGTTGAATTACGGGCAATGGTTGCACAATTATGTAATCAACTAAAAATCACTCACTTGCACACTTAAAACATTAATTTTATTTAATGTTAAGTATACTTCAATAAGGATATTCAAAAATGGGAGGGGGGCACTGTTCAGGAACCATCCAGAAGCTACCTTACCACTGTGTTCCGAGTCAATGCAGAGGCAGAGGCAGAACAGCCTCCAACAGCCATCCTCTACAGGACAAAAACTACCATTTGCCTTAACAAAGAGAGAAAAGGCTGATATTGAACCCAAGATCTCCCAAGATTTAGTGTAATATCACAGTGGAGCACTGAACAAAAGATTTAAGAGTGGGCCCTGCCCCTCTGGGTGTTTCCCAACTGGAAGGAATGAGATGTTCAGATGTTCAGATAAACTACTTACGAACATTTTAATGCTTGAGCCCCCAAAGAAAGCAAGCAATTCATCAAGCATTCATTCATTTTTTTAAAATTTTTTATTAACATATAATGTATTATTTGTTTCAGGGGTACCAGTCTGTGATTCGTCAGTCTTACACAGTTCACAGGACTCACCGTAGCACACACCATCCCTCCCACCCCTCCCCTCCAGCAACCCTCAGTTTGTTTCCTGAGATTAAAAGTCTCTTATGGTTTTTCTCCCTCTCTGGTTTCATCTTGTTTCATTTTTCCCTCCCTTCCCCTATGATCCTCTGTCTTGTTTCTCAAATTCCTCATATCAGTGAGATCATATCATTCATTCATTTTTCAAAACATCCATTGAGCACCTACTTGTGCATACCCTATAATGCAATCACCTGCTAGATGATGGTGACACAGGTGCGTCAGGCACAACAAAGCCCAGAATAGCCCTGATACTGGCACCTGAGTCTCACTCAGTAAGATCCAGATGAGAACTCTTGTCTATCTCCCTGTAGCTGAGGTTCCTGGGACGAGAGTAAAGGAGGCTCAGCCCACAAATCTATCTCCCTCCGGGATTCCAAGAGAAGGATTAAAGCTCTGGGATGTGCTCACGGGGTTGACCCTGAAAGAAGTGAGCGCCTGGGGTGTTTTATATGTAATTCCCTCCCTCCCTTGAAGGGCCGTCTGGGTTTGTGCTTCACTGTCAGTCTCTTTCTCTCAGGCAGACAGTTCATCCGTTGAAATCAATAGGTAGGAAATCAATAAAATGCAAACATGGCACTTTGCCCTTGCTAGTTTCGACTCTCTCCCTTCAATCCTAAAACACCGCAGTGTTTCCTTTACATCAGCCCCTTGGTGACTTAAAAGCCTCTTCAGTTTTCACCATCTAACCATGTTCCTCAGCTCTGATGTGAAGTCGCTTTGTCGTTTACCCACGGAAGGCGACTATTCCCAAGCCCAGGGATCCTGTGCTCTGAATTCAGTCAACCACTACTTACTGCAGATTGTATGGTAGTACTTTTGACCCACCCCCCCCAGCCCAACAGAAGGCTGCACATGGAAGTAAATGTGAACAGGTTGTGTTGTCAGCTCAGAGGTATTCCAGACGGCCCATGACACAGGTAACAAATGCCCCATCCCTGGAGGAATTCAGACAGAGGGTTCATGATGTGTCAGAGACTGCAGAGTTAACTTTCTACCATTGTTCAAGGGTTGGTCTAAATGAGTATTAAATCCTCTTCTAACTCTGAGATTCTGTTATTCCAAATGGAGGTAATAGATCCATATCATAAAAGCAAAATAGCACTGGTCAGTATTGGACTGGACAAATAAGGTCTTGCCCCATGGAAATTTTCAGAAACATCTGGACAGAGGCAGATTTTCAAAGACTAGATGAACTGAAGTGAAGGAAGTGGAGCCCACTGGCTGCATTAATAACAATGGGACCGTATCTGTTCACAACAGCTAAAAAAGTCTGAAACATTGGGCTAAACTGTGAGGAGAATATCACAGCAGGAAAGTTGGAAAGTTTGAGGTTGGAACTGGGTTCCAGCTTCACTCTGCCATGGACTGTGGTGGCTTAACAACCTTGTACAAGACCAGAACATCAGTTTCCTCATCTGTAAAATGGGAATAACTCAGAGAGTTGTTATAAAGATTAAATTAAATTTGAAAAGCAGGGCAGTCCCTGGTACAAATGAAGCCTCCCAGATATTGGGGCTCATTATCTTCATTCTTATGCCATTCAAGAGTCTAACTTTCTACATCATCAGCATGGAAAGGAACTGACAGATGCCCCACAAACTGCTAGAGAGGTGTGGCCCCAGATAAAATGCCAGGCTGCCTAGACCGTAGATCAAACCACAGGGCACCTGTGAGGCATCTTGTAAAGATGCCTGGCTGAGCAGTCTCCTCAGAAAGTTCATTACCACTTATAGAGACAGCATTTTAATGACAGCTCCACACCATCAGACAATCTGCATTGGAACTGCCCGAAGTGGGCTGGGTCAGCTCTGAGAGGGCTGTGCAGACATGTCACTCTGATTTCTATCTCTTTGGGGAATCATGCTTCATGGATTGATTCTCATTTTTAAGTTTAGAATACATTGTGTGCCTTACAATTTGAAATGACGCAAGAAGAAAAAATTCATTCTGTCAAAGAAATGCAGCCAAGCCACTTGAGATGGTCATGACAGAGTCACGGGCCCATCTGCACAAGCGCCCGAATCAACATGTAACAGACCATAATCGTCAGTTACATTGCTAATTGCGGAAATCACGGGCCATGTGAATGGGACAGATAACCAAATCATGTGACTGATTCAGCCCTATGAATGACAAAAAAACGTCAAATGAATCTTTCGCAGGTTCTTTGTCTTCACTCCTATTTTCCAACCTAGTCCAACCACAAGAATCAGCTGGCATGCTTATTAAATGCAGGTTTCCAGGCCACTCTTCCAGAGAGTCTCAGTTTATAGGTCAGTAGGGAGGCCAGGGAATCTATATTTCAACAAGCATCCTAGGGGACTCATGGGAGTAGGCAAGTTTGGAGAATACTTGGCTTAGAACCAAACCATTTATCATTAGTTTGGTTTCTTAATAGGTACTCACTGGGGACCTGGTATATGCCACAACCTTCCTCTGATGAAGCACGTGAGGCATGCCTCTCAATCCTCCCAATTTCTGGGTGATGTAGTGCTGGTTATCCCCATTTTAAAGACAGACACTGAAGCTCTAAAGGTAAGTGACTTGCTTCATAAGTGTCAGAGCAGGGTTCCAACACGGTCTTATGACTGCCATTCGGGGCCTTTTCCCATGATCTCACGGTTGCTGCAGTAATGTAAATCACTTCTCTATCAACAACTCCAAGACCGATGATCCAGGCAGCCATATGGGACTAGTCATGGGATCCTCCCAGACTAATTCTGACATGTCTTTCATAGCAGCAAACAGCAGCTGCATTTCAAATGGGATGTCACTGGCTAGAAATGGCACCCTGCCCAATGCATGGCCTCTTCACGCAGCCTGTGAAAATGCCCTAAGAATGCTCCTACAAAGTGTTTATTTTCTCTGGTAATACTAAATACAAACGTTGTCTCCCTGGAATCTGGTAGCTTGGGGCCTACGTCTAAGTTTATAAAAGTAACTACTGCCTCCGCGAAGTTCCCCACAGAGGCCTTACATATATATCATTAGTTCACAAGCTTCACCGTTGGGTAAAAATGCCATTAGGAAACATATCATTTACCCAATAGACTGAAATGGATCCCAAGGAGCTATTGCAGTCTATCAGGTAATTATGGGGGAAACCCTATATTATTTACTGGAGAAAATGGAATGCTACCCTGGGAGGCATGAAGGTCCATCCCTGCTCTCCATGATAAAGAGATGATCCCATTTTGTGATAACAACCATTAAGCTTACTCTGATTTCTGAGACTTTTTAAAAATCCTTCTGTTGCTTTTCTTTTCTTTTATATATAGTTAATGGCTCCAAGCCAACCATAAATAATGAAATATCTAAAAAATTCATTGTAATCCCATTCAGAGCTTTATTTAGCAGAAGGAGTACAAAATCCTCCGAAATCTCATTTATTTCACGACTACAGTAATGACCATTTAAACAGGCAGCATATGGCACCCTCTCATCTCACGGGGCCTTTCGAAGCTTAGAAGCCATGGGCACGGAGTCAATTGACCCATCCTCAAATGCAACCGCTCCGGGGATTCCAACCAGAAACACAGTGAACGACAAGGACGTAACCTTCACTGTGGTCATCTTCAGTCCTGAAGATCACTGGACTGGGCCTTTGCCTCCTCCCCAGAAAGTCACTCGTCAGTGCCTTGGACTAGAGCACGCCTATATCCCCAGGACCTATCCCAGTTCCTGGCACTCTGAGGACATGCGATAAACATGTGTTATATAAAAAGGGCCTGTCTTCCTGCTCTAATATCCTGTAACTCAGCCACTACTACCCACTGCTTGGTCCCAGCACCTGTAACAGTACTGACACGCAATTGAACTACCTTTTTAGCTGGTGGTGTTTTTGTTCTTGTTTTCCTTTTGAAACATACCTCAATGGCTTTATTATATGGCCTTTACTTCTTGAAGCCTCCATCATCCTCCATTGCCCTGCCAGGCAATGGAAGAAGTATAATGGGAGGAGGAGCAGAAACACACCATGAGAATCAAACTTGAGTGGAGAGAAGGGCAAAGGAGAGCAATAAAATCCTGTTCAAAGGCATAAGAGGATCAGGAAAATTAGAATAGGGAAAGATTTTGAGGAAATAGAAAACAGCCAAAAACAGAAGATGGAATCTATTTGGTCACTTAAAAATGTTATTTCCTGAGAGGCACCTGGGTGGCTCAATAGATTAAGGGTCGGCCTTCAGCTCAGGTCATGATCTCAGGGTCCTGGGATTGAGCCCTGTGTCAGACTCCCCCTGAGCGGGTAGCCTGTTTGTCCCTCTCCTTCTGCCCCTCCCCCCTCACTCATGCCCTCTCTCTCTCAAATAAACAAATAAAATCTTTCAAAAAAATGTGTTTCCTGAACACATGGAAAGTGCAAATCCCTGTGCTAGATACACCCCCATGAAACATAGTGAAGAGCTATCACTTCTTAGCCAAGGACCCAACAACTCCTGGTTGTCCACTTTCTCAGAGAAGTATAACCCCAGACTAATAATAATAATAATTAATAATAATGCCAACTCGGAGAACCACATGGAAAAGATAAACCTGAAGATAAGAAGGCAGAGCCAAGGAAGAAAGTTCCAGAGGAGAGGAGTTCAAGCAACATACCTCAAATCCCTGGTGTGATGCTAATTTGCTCTATTTTCCACATTCTATACGGGATTTAGTTAAAGGTCATGATTTGGGGAAATAGGTCTTAAAAACTCAACTTTTATGACTGTCTGCTGCCTCAACACCACATGGGAAGCTGCTTTAGGTTAGAGTTTGGAAAGTGTCTCCAGGCCTGAAGCATTCTTAGAGTTCCTCATGCTTAAAAGACACCAGGCATACTGAGAGCTGACAAGCATACAAAACAGTTGCTTGTCCTCAACAAGTTAGCCATCTAAAGGAGACCCATAGGCAGACAGGCCATTTATATGACATCTATGATGCAATGTCTTAGGATAAAAGTATAAAATGAGTGAACTGTCACTTATATGTGATAACACAGATTCCATTTCCAGGAAATCATCTACAGTTCTGCAAGTTACCTTGTAAGAGAGTCGACTTTTCTGTATGTCATATATAGATTTTCTTATGGAAATATACTCCTGCGAACAGCATGGGGCAATACGGTACAACTGGAAACATCCTTAGCAGGGTGTATTCTTGTGTCTTTAACCAACGATGTGACATTTTGGTTACAACAGCCTTCTACAGTATTTCATAAGTGAGGTAGAACTGCTCTCCATAAACCATCATCATTCATTCATTTATTTATTTCTAATTGAAATCCATCTCTTCATTCACTAGGTTCTCTTGTTGGAAGTCAAAGCAGGAAAAAAAAAAAGAAAAAAGGAAGTCAAAGCAGGATTGCATCAAAAGGCTGAAGAAATGTGAGAAAATAGCCTCATAAAGCATCTGAAATTCATTTAAATATACACTTACTTTCACACTATGTATTTGCAACTCACTAAGATTTAAGTAAAATTCAACCCATGCCTTCCAGAGCCATACAATCTAGTGCCAGAAACAGCAAGCAAAAAAGACTTTTTGCTACAGAGAGATGTATGCCATTATGATACCTAGGTGTCTGTATTTTAAAACAACACCTACAGTGAATAAGAGCCACAAGTTCAAAATCACACATTGCTATTAGCATATTGTATTGTATTAGCATTACTCAAAAAACATCATAAACATGTGTTAGGCTGGACAGGAGAAAAAAGGAAATAGCAAATGTACCAAGTCCTTTCTTAGAAGAGCTAACAGTTTTAAGATCTTCATTATTATTCTTTTTAATCTGACTTTGTACAACATCACAGCATGCCTGACAATTTTACTTGAAGCAGTTAACTGTGGAGGGGGGAGAAGTTGTATATTTCTTAGAAAAGATTGTCCATTCCCACCTGCTAATACACAATCTAAAATGACCATTTATATGCACAACCATTTACCTGGTGCATAATACTTAACTCGGAAATTATCACTAAGAGGTATTGCCAGTGCCAGCATTTGAGCACAGGGTTTTGGTGCAAATGCTAAAGCATTTCTACAGATAATGAAGCACTCAACTAAGTGCCCTTTGTTAGACAATAAAAATAAATGATTTCAAAAGCCATCAACTGGTGATGAACAAATAGATTTCATAGTAAAGCAGTTGGAGATTTTTTGGGTAAGCTCATATTTCATTACAATGTGTTTGTTTTGTCTTTTGTTTTTGTTTCTTTTTTAATCACAACCTACTCGGTATTCTCCACCTATAGCTTATTTTCATTTTTTTATTAATAATAAAAAGAGCTGCTGCCATTTATGGAATCCTTCTCTGTGCCAGACTGGGCTAAGAAGTTTGCGGTCTTCATCTTCCTGACTCTTCACGTCTCTTTATGAGGCAAGTTCTATTATGATGTCCTGTTCTACAGAGGAATTTGTGCAAAGTAAGCAAAAAAACCCACCTTTTTAAGGGACTTTGTAGCTTTCAAAGTGTTTTGACATCCCTGGTCTGATTTGTGTGGCCTGGTTGAGAATCTGAGAGGTTAGTACATTATCTCTTTTTTAGACACAAGGATACCACGACCTACAAAACTAAAGTGAGCTGTCCAAGGCGATGCGTTTGCCAAAGGATTATACCGGACTGTGGGGGAAAAAAAAATGGCTGCAATGCTTCCCTTCTCTGTAACTGCTCTCCTTAGCAATGTAACTCTGTGGTTTCTCTCATCAACAGGTAGGCTTCCTTTCTCCTTGAATCTGAACTAGGCTGGGGACTTGCTTTGACCAATCCAATGTGTTAGAAGCAGTAATGTACCAGTTCTCTGGCTGAAGAGGTCTTGCAGTCTCTGTGTTCTTTCTACCAAGAGAACAAGCCCCCATGGTAGCCTGATGGATGATGAGAAACATGTGGCCTGGCCACACCCATCAGCCCTTGACAGCCTGCAAGCCCCAAATCAAAGCCACCTGGCTACCCATCAGCTCACTGCAACTATGTGCACCCAGATGACACAAGCCCGTACTGCGGAACTACAGCATTGTGAGCTTAAAAAAAAAAAAAAGTGGTGGTTATTTTAACCATTAAATCTTAGGTGCAGTTTGTTACATGGCAAGAGCTGACTGACACAGTGGCATTGCTGGAAACAGAGTTCCAAGAGCCAATACTGTCTCAACAAGTACGTTTTTTATTTGTTATAGAAAAGCTAGGTTACTTTTTAATTAAAAAAGAAATGTTGGGGGTCAGAGGGTTAAAGTAACATGAAAAGACAAAAACATGGAATTATTTGATTTAAACAATGTGTAGGGTTAATTATTCCTATGTGTGTGGGATTCATTACCAGATCCTACCCACCATTCTACCAAGATGTGATGTCTCTCCAGGATTTACCATCATTATTACCTTACTTACTTACTTGAATGACTGCATCCACTGTGACTACATGCCCAATTTGAGCTCTGAAAATATAATGAGCATGAAAAACTTTTAGTGGCATTTACATACATAACATTTTGTTTTTAATTAACATTGCATTAGCCCAATATTCTCCAAACCTTATTCATTTACATATCACTTTCACAATCTTTGCTAATTTGCAAACTACCTATATTGTTACTTACCGAATATTTTTCCTTAAATGAATTTCAAATTGACTCCCATTTTTTACTTTGCCTAATCTTAAGCGATAATAAGCATGAGATCACATGCTTTATAAACTAATTATCTATTTTTCTACATAACTGTTAAAATAAAAATGCATATTTTCATCTGGGTACCACCTAAAATCATCCTGCTTCCTATACTCTGAGAAACATTGCATTACCCATGTTTAATTAACTTCAAGTCTTCACCTTTGAATATAAGCTATAAGAGAAAAAAACAACTTACAAGGCTTTTATGGACCAAAGGAAACTCTGATAGAGATGATCCTTCCACTGGGCACTTACTCAGGCAACTCCCTGCCATCTGAAGAACCACGCACAAGTGTGTTTTAGGCCTTGGCCCAACAGACACTATTTCCATGATCCCCACTGAGCTTTTGACTCTTTTCAGCACTTATGATCTGAATAAGCAACTTGAGGGAGAACAAGGTAAATATCACCGAGTCCTCAGGTGGCTCTGAGGCTGTCTGAAACTTTTCACGCTCATCCCTGTGAACTAGAAGATGAATGTGCAAAAGCTGCTGGACTGCTTCCAATGCCCCACACCCTTTCTTACTACTTTTGATCCTCCATATAAGGTTTTAAGTAAAAGCACTTAGCTAGTGTTTCTGTGTCATTTACAAAATCAAGACTCAAAAAATGACCTCTCTGGGACGAAAAAGCTGCCTCTGCCTCATCCAGCTAGATAGCTGCCAGTCCACAATGAACCAGCGTCTAGCCCCGGGAACATATTTTTTGCCCCTTCAATTACTGCTCACAAACAATATCAAGGAAATGCCATAAATGCAGGAAATCTTAACTTAATCAAAACATTGGATAAAATGCTCCATGGTTTCTTTGAAAATAAGATGGTAGACTTAAGTGAATTACTAATAGCTAAAAATCACTGTAACTGAGAAGTATTGACTAATGGATTAATTTCTACAAGAGTGATCATAGGGTAGTTTGTTAGAGTAAAAATCACAGGTTCAAATCCTCTTCAGTTGAATCCCAGGCAGGGTAAATTATTCAGTTTCTCTCTTATTAGTTTTTTTGTTTTGTTTTGTTTTCTCCATGTACATATGGTGATGAAAATAGTGGTTATCTTGTAGGGTCCTTGTGAGGATTTAATGAGCTAATTCATTCACAACTTAGAATAAGACCTCCCATGTGCTAAGTATTAAATTAACACTAGCTATTACTATTGTAGGTAATTTTGATCATTTCTTTTTTATGTCAATATGGGATGTTCTACTTTGAGTTCCACAGACTTCATCCGGCTCCATGTGTCTGCCGGTTCCTGGAAGGAATGTGTATAAACCATGCTGATTAACTATGTATGGGTATACGAAGATAGAAAGAGCCCATACAATAGATGTCAGAATGAAAGTTCCAAGATGCCTTGACAATGTTCTCATTGGGCACACAAACAAGAAAATTTAATTTAAAAGGAATAAAAGCAAAGTCCTGCATGGTGAACTATAGTCATGTAAGGAAAACCTTGCTTCTTAAAGTCCAGCTGGCCAGTGGCTAATGTGTGCTACATGCCAGAAACAGAAATGAAAAAACCACTGGAATCTCACTCCGTGAAAACAACACAGAGGCCCATTTTCCTAAGCAGGAACATTTCCACAGCACTCAGGGCTGACAAGATCACTTCTAGTGTAAAGTATTCCATTTTTGGTATGATTTTTTAAGAGAAATAAGATGAAGAGCAGGCTGGAGAAAGAGTAGAACCCAAGTCACTAAGAAATGGCTAACAGTCTTAGGAATACCTGCCCTAGGGAGAAACAAGTTGATCGTTGACATTTATAAACACCTACTACGTGCCAGGCTGTCCTGGGCACCAGGAAGACAGACAGCAAGACAAGACAGACAGCACCTCTGCCCTCAACAGCTCACATCCCAGTGAAGATAGTCACACAATAAACACGTAATCAAACGAATAGCACCAATGGCTTCAGGCCCTCAGAAGTTCTGCAAGGAAGACAAGATAGCGATGCCTTTCTGTGGACATGACTCCAAGTGGAAATGACATGAAGAAGACCAGATGGAAATGAAGATAAAATGGTACATTAGCTGTAAAGCATTTATCAATGCTGGAGCATAGTAAAAAACTCAGTAGCTCGTAATAATAACAATAACATAAGCAAATATTTCTACAGCACTTACTGAGGTGCCAGGCTCTACTGTAAGCACTTCACATATATTAAGTCATCTGTCAGGTAGGAATCCTTTCTACCCCATTTTACGGATGATGACACTGAGGTGCATAGTGCTTAGTAAATTGCCTATGACCACACTAGTAACCAGCTAGTCAGATCCAGCCTCTGGACCAGGCAGCCTGGCTCCAAAGCCTAGACTCTTCTTGGCTACTATGCCTTCCAAGTACTGAAGGATCATCTCATCAAAAGTGAGATGTGCTGAAAACCTCATGTTATATTCAGAACAGACTTGCAGCAAGTGGGGCCGCATTCCTGTGATACAAAATAATCTTATGGCGTGCACGGTTTTCACTCCTTACTCTGCCCTTTCGTTTTCCATTCAGTGACCTTGTTACCTATATCAAGAACATCCGATCTTGAAAAGAATCTGCTTGTGATAAAAGAAAAAATATAAGATGCGACTTAGTGCCTTGCCTGGTAGAGATTTTTTTTTAATTTTTTTTATTTTTTAATTAAAGCATAA
>CM052899.1:160344874-160457003 GCA_028534135.1 Potos flavus | reverse complement strand
ATCCGAAGGGGCATGTGTACCCAAATGTTTATAGCAGCAATGCCCACAATAGCCAAACTATGGAAAGAACCTAGATGTCCATCAACAGATGAATGGATAAAGAAGATGTGGTATATATACACAATGGAATACTATGCAGCCATCAAGAGATTTTTTTTTTTAATAAAATGTTACAGGAGTCTAGTTTCTCAGAAATAGTCAGTTTGCATGTTGAAGGAAAGGTATAAAACTCCATGTATGTAAGACCTGGTGTGAAAAACACTTACTTACACACACACACACACACAAAAACAAAACAAAACAAAAAATTCTGCTGAATCTTCCTTTGCTTCATTCCTTCAAAAATGTACTTCCTTGACATCTTGCGTCCAACTTTCTTAGTTGCACTTCTGCCCCCTGACATCAACAGATGAAGTGTGGTGCTGGAAAACTATTGTGGAACTACATGGAATTGATGATCGAAAATTCTAGGAAGCCCTTGGACTATAATAACAATAGTAATGGTAGCTAATAATTATTGAACAAAATAACATGTTTGGCACTGTTCTAAGTATTTCCACTCAGAGTTTGATAATTTTATTCTCTCAATTTGGATGTTAAAAAATTGGCTTGTTAAGGAGAATATGTAAAATTACTGGAAAAAAGAAAGAATATTCTATTTTCTGGTGAGACAACAGATGGTCCAGTGGTGAGCACTGAACTACATTTTTCCTTCCCACCTCCATGGGTTTTTACAGAACTCTGAAACTCACATTGAAGAGGTGCTTGAAAAATTAATCAACCAACCCTTAGCAGGTGCTTAATCCATACCTGGTATTGCTGGAGGTACCTTTGTTTTGCAACAACCGATCCCATCATGTTGCCAAGGGCAGAAACGGTGCCTTCGCAGAACCTAGCTGACTGCCTTGCACATAGTAGATGCTCAATAAATGCCTTTTGGTTGTTTAGTTTCCTCCCCTATGCCCAGCCTCAGCCTGGGGCAGATGAAAGTGAAGATGCTGTTCTAGGTGTTGGTGATGCTTTTCTATCTTCATCTGCCACCTCTTTTTATTCATCTGGAGCCCACTTGAAATTCCACTTGGCTCAAGAAACATCAAAGGAGATGCTGAATCCTACTGCAACTCAGAGAGAGCCCAGCTAAAATCATTTTCTAGGGTCAAGAAACAGCTTTTCCCAGGACAGAGTGGCAAGGGAGGAAGTGAGGGTGATGAAAACAGTCAGAAGAAGGAAAATAAGAATAGAAAAAAGAATACAGGATTGGGAAACAGAGAATCAGAGACAGGAGAGCTGTGGACCACTCCTAGCCTCATCCCAGTGATACAGTGAGCTTCTTGAAAGGCACTATTCTCTGAGAAGTGGATTTTGTTCACAGTCTAACAGGTGTGGAGGCTTAATTATTATTTTAACAGTGTGTTCGAGAGAAGTACAGACACTGATCTATACAATTACTCTCCTCAAATACAGACATTTGCCTCTGTTTTCACACATATAAAATGAAATCATCAGATGTACCAAATGTTGACATTTTCCCTCATGAAATACCAGATATTTCCTGAAACTTGGCTAATTATGTCCTTCACCACCCTCCACAAAAAAACTCAGCCTGTCACAATGTAATTCCAAAAATCATTAAAATTCTTAAGTCGTATACCTGAAAAACCAAGAGAAACCAAGAAGTAGATGATTTTCTCATGTTAAAACTGAAGACTAAATCGGGCTGATATTTACAAAGCAAACCTTTGAAATTCTCCAGAACAGCTAAGATGAGCATGCCTCCAGAACCCCAGAAATGCTCATCAATGAAATTGCAGTATTCTGAATCCACACAATCAGCATGTGATCCCCGATCCCTCTCAAAGGTAGTGACATTGGCATTGTATTTCCCCCCTCACCAAACCAAAAAGCAGGTTAGAACAGCTGCCAACTTTCCGTTTAAAGATTAGGCTCCTTGTATGGGTGATTTATTGCATGTTTATAGCTGGAGAGAATAGATTTTTTTAAGTTTGAGAATACTGCTTTCTTTCAGGGCTTCAGGATTTTTTACCTTTTTTCTCTCCTTTAAAGCATCAAAAACATGATATGTATGAGGAGTCATCTCTGAACCACATTCTATTTACAGATATTGGGGGGGAGGAAGGGGAAAAAAGGAAAAAAAATTCTTAAACTAATCTTTGTTTACTCATGTACAGCAAGTTCAATTTGAATGTTCATGACTTCGGGCATGTTGATACCTCTGCTGAACATGTCAATTACCAGCCAGTGTTCAGATTAGAGACTTAAGCCCCATATGAGTGGAAAGAGGGTCGGGGAGGGAACCAGGGGGAGAGCAAGAGAGAGAAGAGAGACACAGTAAGAGAGACAAAGAGACAGAGACAGAGGCATACACAGTGCCAAATGTCTCAGAATGCAGAGGACCCTTCTGTGAAACCATTAAGTTAGAGTCAAGCCACCTCTGAATAAGTATTTGGGCTTCAAGTAATACCACCTGTCGCCTAACAGCAGTGCCTCCTGAGGAAGGATCACCCAGTTATTAAGAGCGTGGGTACTTCTGGATTGAATCACCTGGACTCACTTCCATAATTTGCCACATGCGCACGCCACATGTGACCTGGGCAGTTTATTCACACTCTCCATGTCTCAGTGTCCTCCATCTTTGAAATGAAGGCCACCTCATGGGGTTGTCAGAACGACTGAATGCAGAGAAAGAGCTTAGAATGGTGACTGGCACATGGTAAGGAAAGACTCAATAAACATCCAGTCCTGTTACACCTTATTATTGCACGAAAGTCTCTGAAGGGAGGTTGCAAAGAGGTTGGTACCCCTTTGGAGCCACTTAGAGCATGTGCTCCTTTGCATGGGGGCATGATTGCTCTTCTAACCCATTCAGTGCCACTGGTCACCAGAACCACGGTAGGACTAACAAGGAAGGACAGCAGCTAACTGCCAGAAGAAAAGAACACGGAGGCTTTGAACACGGAGGCTACTTCTGCATGTGCCACCAGAGCTATTTTCCAGATGAGCATCTAACTGCAGAAAAACTTAGTGTGCCTTTTCTTTAAATACACCTGTTTTTTCATTGCTGAACATGGCACCCCCAAAGAAAGGACCATGCAACTGAAACTCCTGTTGCATCTTTAGGGACTTTTGGGTTTTAGAGCAATAAAATGCCATGGATACTAGTCCTCTTCGCCTATGCATCTTAAGATGATGTCGCTTGTCATCTGCAAATGCCTTTGTTGACTCAAGATGATGGTGACAATTATACTGATGATGACAGTGACAGTGGTGATGCACTGATGATGGTTAGCATTGACTGAGCACCCCCTGTGAGCTGGCACTTGTCCAAGAGTTTTACCTAGATTTTCTCACTTCTCACAACCTCTCCAAGAGATGGGTCACCTTTCTTATACCCATTTATATAGAGGAGGGACTAAGGCACTGACAAGGTAGGCACTTTGCCATGGTCACACAGTTAGTGAATCCAGAATCTTCACTCTTAACCATGAGAATAGACTACCTTGAAAATTGTCTAATAGAAAAATCACTGGTTTGGGATTCAGGGAATCCAGTTGCTTGTCCTGGTTCTGCCCAACTAGGTTTTCTTCTGTTTAACCTTACCTGGTTTAAATCACTTCACACCTTTAATTTTGATGTCTTCCTCTAAGAAATAGAAGTTTTACGTCAGTTGTCAGCAAAGGTCCCTTCCAGATCCACGACGGTATGATTCACTCATTCATCTAGTAACTAATATTTGGGGATCGAGCATCTACTATGTTATAGGCACTGTATGGGTCCTTAGACAAACAGGAGTGGAGAAGAAATAGATGTGCTTCCTCCCTTTCTGGAGCTCACTGCCTAGCACAGGAGATAATGTTAAATAAGCACGCAAGTAAATATACAATCACAAATTTGCATACGTGCCCTAAAGGGCAAATGCCAGGGTTGGTCCCATGAAAAAGAATGACATGAATGACCCAATTTAAGTTGAGGGATCTTAGGAGGAGGTGATATTTAAAATAATGACTGCAGGATAGGTAGAAGCTGGTTAGTTAAAGTGTACAGGAAAGGTATTTCAGGTTGAAAGGTAAACACATGCAAAGAGCTAAGCAATGAAAAAGAATATGGAATATTCCAGGAACTGAGAAAAGCCAATGTAGCTAAGACACAATGAGTAGGGGATAAAGTGGCACCAGAGAGAACCGATGAGGCAGGCCAAGTCCAGATCACTGGTTTCCCTGTCCATCTGAGTCCTGTATCCTAAAGCTACTGGAGAATTCTATTAATCACCACAGTAGAGGAGTCTTCCCTATCCCCATCTCCAAGGCCTCCATCTCAATGTCAGGCTTTCCCCAAGGAAACAGAAGGTAAGCATAGGGATGAGGAAAACATACTAACTCTTAAGAAAATCCCGGGCCCCATTAGTGCTTTGAAATTTATCTACGTGACTCTCTTCACCAACAGGGACATCCTGGGGGAAATAGATTAAAGAAAAAAAATGAACAGCCACCTGGATAATTCAAGCGAAGTCTCCAATATTTCTTCAAAACGGACCTGAATAATCCAAATATCTGATTGGATTCTCCACTTCACTTCACACATGTAGATAGAACTATAAATCCGTAATCAATGGATTATGACACAATCTTGTGAATAGAACTATAAATCCATCAAGAACTTCCGATACACCCCTGAGGAAGCCCTAGCTAAGTGCCTTAGCCCATCGTCTGGTAAGACTGTGAAATAGGAAGTCTTTGACAATTCTCTTTTTCAGCCTTCCAGGTCCTTCTAATGTCACCTCTTCCAAGAAGCCTTCTCTAATCACCCCTGCTAAACATGAGAACTCACTCATTTGACTACCTATAGTTCTTGCATCATACCCGCATCGGTGGTTATCTTACTTTGACTTGCATTTACTATTTGTTCACTGGAGGTAAGTACCTTGAGAACAGAGACTGACTTAGTCAAAGGTCTCTTTGGTGGCACCTGACATTGGAGCTGGCACAAGGGAACAAATGCACTTTTCATGCATTTGGTTTAGTGGATTTAATCACGAGTAGCCCTAACTCTCTTTCACTGCCTAGTATGCCCCACAGCGTCCCATTCAGACTGTGCTGGTCTCCCCACTAAAGGATTTCACCTGGCATCACTGTTCCTTCAACCATCTCCCAGCATCCTCTTCCCTAAGACACCTATTCTCTATCCCATTTCTGCATGACCTGCCACTTCCTGCTAGGTTATAAAGGATGGCAACTGATTGATCCAACAAACAAGTCCTTGCTAACATGGTACCCAGCTAAGGAGGTTCCCTCCCAGGCAGCTTCATACCATAACCCAATCAAAATTCCAAGAGTTACAAAAGGCTTGGAAGGTATGTGAACCCCTGGCCAGTAGTCCTCTGCTGCAGGACAGTCTGGTAAAATCACAACACAGGGGTGGCTACCAACTCCACTCATGGATACAACAGACCTGTAAGTAATCTCACGAAAACAATAAAAATAATTACCTCCATTATTTCCTGAACCCCTGCTAATTCCCAGGTTCTAATCCTCTCCAAGCTCTGTAGATTGTTTTATTAGCCCCATTCTACGAAGGGGGAAACTTAACCTCAAAGAGGTGTAGTGACTTCCACATGACATGCAGGCAAAATCCAAAGGCAGGACACAGCTGCAAGTCTCCGTAACTTGGCCTACCACCTAATCCCTTTAGAAATAAAGGAAAATTATAGCCAGTGGCCAGCCCTCATTCTCTTCTCAAGGTCAGCATATTTCGCACTCTTGGTGGAGAGTCAACAGCTCCAGTACCCTCAAGAGGAAGATCAGTCCGTCTTTCATCACAAAAAGAGCTTCCCCAGAAAGAGAGCAAGAGGATCCTTCATGGTTCCCAAACAATGTCTCCTTTTGTAAAACGGAGCAGCACAATGATCCCCAGATTCCATGAGATGAGCAGAGCCCACAGCTGCTAAGTGAAGACAGCAACGGCCCCTCTACTTGTGTTCATGGTGGATAACAGGCAGGACTCCACAGTTCTCAACACAAACTCATGACACTAACAGGGCATGAAAAAAATCACATGAATGGATTGAGCTGTATGTGTTCTTTGAGCAGAGGTTACATCTCATCTAAATGGGGTCAACATCAGCCTGAACCTGAATGAGAGAAGGGAAATAATATCCAGTAGGCACCCAGTGCTGAGGAAATGCAATTTATATTACTTATCTCTGACCCACCTTAAGAGGGAAATATGAACTAGAGTCCCTTTGTGCAGAAAAGTAAACTGAGGCTCAGGGAGGTGATTTGCAAAGGGTTACATGGCTAGCAAATGGCAGATTCTGGACCCATGCCCAGGTCTATCTCACTCCCAGGCTGATGCTTTTTCCATTATACGATAATGTCTCGCCTTTGCATGCTTTCTGAACTCCATTTGTTGTGATTTTCAGCTGCTTGGATGGATTGCACACTTGGAAATCCACCAAAAGCAGATCCTACATCTTTAGCAATTCACGTAAACGCTAGGCCAAATTCCAACCATCTTTTTAACAAGAGAATTCTCCAGCCTGAGTAATGGGGCTTAGGGAAAAAAAAGAAAAAAGAAAAGGAAAAGGAGAAAGGCAAAAAGTAATTCCACCTCGCAGAGGAGGCCTATGGGATTTGGAGGGTGTGGGTGGCCAAAGCTGGCACAGATATAATCACAGCCCATCATGGGAACAATGAGGCTATAACTCCAACTTCTGAAGAATGCCATTCATTCATTCAACAATTATTTTCGAGTGCCTCATTTGAACATGGCAAAGCACTGTGGGAGTGAAAAAGAAGCAAAAAGCTTAGCCCAACCCATAGGGAGTACACAACATTCCCATTCAGTGTTCTCAGGGAAGGAGAGAGAGAGAGAAATTGACAAATGTACCAAGGAGCATTAGATTTTTCAGACACACCTAAACTTAGACACCACTGACATGAACTTTTCCCCTGTTTCTAGCTTATGTGTTTGGTCCACAGTTCTACCAGTATTTCTTCCTCATTTTCCTGTTCTTTCCTTCATACTTGCCTAGTTCTATTTCCTTACCTCTCTGGTGGAGTGTGCACTGCAGTAGAAAAAACCTGAAGACAAAAGAACTATGTCCTGTCCCAGCTCAGCAACCTTCTAGCTATGTGACCTTGGACCAGTCTTCATGCCTCTCTTAGCCTCCATTTGCTCATTGGTGAAAGAACTGTAATAATCCCTATCTCAAGTGGTATGTAAGGATTAACTGAAATAATCTTATGTGAAAGTCCTTTGAAAAGGGTTTTTCTAGCAACCTACTAGAAAAATATACATTTTATCACTAATGCTAAAATTTATTAGATTATTATGTTAATGGTTAATATTTGGCTAGTCAAAAAAGCCTGCCAATTGGCCATTATTCCTTTTAGTTTTCCTTGGGCAAAGCCTGGCTAAGCAAAAGAGAAAAGCAAGACAAAGAACACTACTTTGTGAATTCTTCCCCAAAAGGACAGCATTGTAAGTCTGCCATGAATAAAGAGTGTAAATTATATTCAGCATGATATAAGTAATGACATATCAATTAACTGTGTCAACAAGGTCTAAAAATATGCAAATTACTGTACTTCAATTAGAAAAATCTACATCCTCAGAGAATATTGTAAATCAGGAAATTTGGGAGACATTAAGAGTAATCAGTGAGGGAAAGCATGTACTTTTTGCCGTATCCTATTTTTATACATACATAATGAAATAATTATAGCTACACTGTATTTATGCCTCTGCAAAAATATTAAAATCTTAAGATCTTTACAATGATAAGTTAAATCTGTATTATGTTTTCAGACAACATTAATTATAAGAAAAAGAAATCTATTATCATTCAATATAAGTAAGTTGAAACTAATTTGGACATGTAAATTAGAAATCCTGTTTTACTGAGCACCAGAACATTAGAAAAGAGAAAGAAAGAAGAGATATCTAGATCAATTACTGAGTCTATAAATGCAAAATGGATTTAGTGGATTTAAAAGTTGTAATGCAAATTTAAGAGTGGTTAGTAACTTTTCTCAAAATTATCAAACTGGTTTTTCAATTTTTTAAAGGCTTTCCTGGTTTTCTCGCTTAAAATGCATTAAGCTGGGGGGTAGGGGCGGGTAGGGATAGAGTGGCTGGGTTATGGACATTGGGGAGGGTATGTGCTATGGTAAGTGCTGTGAAATGTGTAAGCCTGAGGATCCACAGACATGTACCCTGGGGCAAATAATACATTATGTGTTAATTAAAAAATAAAAAAATAATAAAAAAAAATTTTTTTAAATGCATTAAGCTATCTCTTTGGGATGTATTTGCCTTTACCTGAGCTGTCCACTAGTTGTAATTCCCAAACAAACAGCAGGAGGCAAACCTGGGAATGTATAAGGTGATCCCAGTTTTCAGTAACTGGGATATTCAGCCTAGTAATAGAGGAGTGGAACCTTGCTTTGAAATGCAGTGGCCATCAATTCAAAAGATGTCAGGGGATGCACGGGGAAGGGACACAGGACCCAGATCAGCAGCAGCTCACCTCTCCCCAGCCTTCCAGGGACGTTCATTCTGGCTGGCAATGTCCTGCAAGGAAACTGTCCAGAAACTGATCTGTTTTACCCTTACTAATTGAAAGCTATAGGAGGCTTCATTAGGACCTGAAAATTCTGACTCCAGAATGCTTCTTCCCTAAGAACTGTCCACACCCTGCCTCCTTTCCACATGCATGTTTCAGGACCCAGAGTTCAACAGCTTCTTTTATAAAATCAATCCCAACTCCTCCTCCAGACTGAGTCAGTCCCTGCCTGAGCTTTATGAAGCATAGGGCATGCTGACTCTTTTGGTATCCACCCAGGCGAGGGGCTCCAGGACGGTAGAGAGTGTGCCTATTCTCTGTTTGTGCTCCTCAGTGGCACAGTGTCCCTCACAAAGCAGACACTCCATCAAGATGACACCGATAAACAAAAGAAAAGAAGAAGAAAGACCATAGACTGGGTAACTCTGAACTAGGAAGAATGTATTTTCTTAGTGCTAAGTACGCAAACTTCCCTTAAAGTGGCAGCAATGACTCAACCCTTTATTTGGTCAATCCAATTAAATAACCGGAGTTCAAGCTGGTTTAATGAAAAACAGAGAAGTAGGTGAAGTTTGCTTTACATCCCTCGCCATCCTTCTTCTATTTCTCAACACAATTGCCCCATCATGGCCCACAACATTTCCACTCTTCTCATGCTCTCTTCACCTGCCTCATCCAAGTCAGCTTCTCTGGAAAACGTGTGGCAAGACTGCTTACAAGAAGTGGCAGGGCTTACCATGGCACCCCTTCCTGCTGTTCTGTCCGTGAACATGGAATAAAATGTTATACCAAAAGAACGAAGATCTGACAGAGGTGTTTCAGACACTGGTAGGCTGCGAATGTATTTTCAGGAGTAGAGCACATTTTCAGTCTGCCTTAAAACACACAGACACACAAACACACACGTGGACATGCATGCACAAGCACGATTAAGAAGCTACACAGTTTGCCTGTGTTTGAAAGCTCTGATGGGTGTAGATATTTCTTAAAATGGGGCTCTATGAAATGCTTTTAAATTGTTTAATTGGTGGTGGGAATGGAGCAAGAGAACGGATGCTATTTCTGCTGGTGACAGGGTAATCTTCAGCCTTGCAAATAAATACTAACCCACTAAAATGTTTTCCAGGATACTCTCTCCACTAGAGAAGAGAATATGGTTAGCAGTTGAGATTTTTAAAAAAGGAAAAAAAAATTTAAAAAACCCTAGCATCCTTCCTAGTTTGCCCAGTATAAATCCCGGCATATATAAGTCTATAACCGTATCAATATAGATGTAATTATGGATATAGCCACAGATATCTCATCTGGTCTGCTAGATGAATAGAGGACATATGCCATATGTAAGTAATCAACAGCACAGACTCTTAGACCAGCTCCGCTAACTAATATGAGTTTAGACAAGTTGTTTAAACTCTCTAAGGTTTAGTTTCCTCATCCATAAAATTGAAAGGATAATAAATTTACTCACTGGGCTGTTGTGTAATTAAATGAGATAATGCTAATAAAAAGCCTAGTATGCGTGGTGGCACAAAGTCACTCTCCAATGGTTGCAAGTTTTAAGTATCTTCAAAATAATAGTTATTATGTCTGCCATAAGTTTGCTCTGCAAAGAGGAGTTTGGGGACTGATGATATTTTACAAGCTAGTACTTACCCCAAATTTTGTGAGCATATGGTACCTACTCCTTGAGTCCACATGGCTCAAAGTAATTCATCTGCCTTACTTGTTTAAGAACTTAAGAAGGTAAATATTTGGGCCAGATATGCTAATTCAAATGAAATTCCAGAAAAACGAGAATGTCAAGCAGCAAGCAGAATTCAAAATAGCAATTTTAAAACCGTAAATTCAAGACTGTTTCTTACGCCAATCATCATGATATTGCTATCCTTTTTTTTCCTCTGCATTATCTATCAGTCCATATTTTTCTCCCCATGTTCTTCATTGTCCCCATTCTCTTCATCATTGTGCCTTGCCATCCATAGTTTTGCGTCTTAGATACTCTAGGATTTATAGCAAGAGCACCAGATTCATATGTGGCTCCGGCTCTGCTGATGGATCATATTAATAAAAAAAATATGCTCAAGGTTTAATCACCAAACCGTAGCCCGAACCTCACAAAGCATCACAAGCCACAAAGAAAGAAATTCCAATTAACAGCTTATTGAACAAGTTAAGGAGTCAGGAAGAGATGCCACCAGATCTGCCTTCCCTATCCACTGAGGCCTTGGGGCCTTTCTGTAATCCATCTCTGCTTCCTCCCATTCGGTCCCCCGGAATAGAGAGAGAATTTACCCGTCATGACTTCTGATTAACGAAAGTTAACTTTATTGAATGCCACAATCCACATCCCGCCAATTGTGTAGGATGGATATCAGATCGGGATAAGGATAAATTCTACAACATTGACTTAGTCATCAGTCTGCCTAAAAATAAAGGGAGAGCTGGGGAGGAAAATCAGTCACTCTTCTATCACTCCCAGGGAAAGAAGGAAAAATAAAAACAGGAGAGAGAAATGCGTGCTATAAACATAGCCCACCTTTTATTGCAGCGCTCCTGCTCTGTATCCAAAGGCTTTGCAATTATTTGGCTATTACTTATCTTTAAACATCAGCTAAAGAGATCTAGCATTTTGGAAAGGTAATTATACCGTAATGCAGATGGCAGTAATAACAATTTACCCAAGATAAGCCCTTGCAATGATCTTTACAAAGCAAAGCAAAGCAAAAGCAGTACTGACTCATCAAGGACCTCCAGTGGAGAAGGATGCGATGCAGTAGCCAGACCATCGTCCCTTGCAAAATGGACTGGCAGGTGTTATCACTCTCACTCCTGGAGGCAAGACTAGGCAGAGGTTAAAAAAAATCCTTGTCTAAATTTAAGAAAAATCATGACGTGGAGACTGGTCTCAAGAGTCTTCATTTGATGTGGCTCCTATCTACCTCAAATGCTGGAAGAAAAGATTCCTTCTCCTGCCTCTTGTGTCCCAACTTTGGCCTCAATTCCCCTATCCGAAACTGCCTGCCGCATGCATTTCTGTGGAGAAGGATTTATCCTACAACATGATAGTTGTTGAAACAAGGGGATCTAATTGCTTAGAAATCATTAATTGCTATAAATAGATGACTTCTGGGAGTCAATGAACTATAAGCAGAAGAGACAGTGTGTTTGAATGTCATGCTTGTGCTCTGGATATTTTTATGACTTGTCAGTGGTTCCATAAAGAACTCGCACAGCAAAAGGTGCCTAGTCAACCTGTACTGATTGAAATTGCCAGTTAGAAATAGATCGTTCTTGTTTTAAACCTTGACCACCCTTCTAACAAATCAGGGTGTGCATTTATGATGCATTACTAAGAAAAGTTGGTATCAGCCATCCAAGAAGAAAAGAAAAAAAAAAAAAGGACACAGAGGAAGCACTATCCGATCTTTGCTATTTTCCAGGGCATAAAATAACAACCTATCATCTACCTTTTGCAGGTCATTTTTATCACATTGCAGGCCGAACTGAAATTTGACCTCCATTTTCCAGCTACGCCAGTGATGATAAATTTAACGCGCCCAGAGCAAACGAACAGGAGGCCCAGAAGAAGTCAGATTAGTGTGGGATTATTCATTCCTGAGTTTCTACAAGAAAAAGGGGCATTTCTTCCCTTAAAACTTTCATCATAGTCCTTCCTCCAGGTGGTAGCTTGACCGCCTGACCTGAGTAATTCCACAATCTGGTGCTCTTGCTGTAAATACTAGAGTATCTAGTATTCCACAGTCTTTTCTATATTCCTACACTATTAGGCCCTTTTGCTCCTAAGCCTTAAAGAGGAAGGGAAATCTTTTTTCTGAGTCATTTCATTCTGTGAGCCAATCCGGGGGCTCGTTTTTCAACAAAGCAGTAAATAAATACCATAAACACCTTTTACAAAAATGCCAGCAACGAAGCAGGAAGGCACCACCTTGCAAAGGAAGAACGGCTATGGACGCCAGCGACCCCCGCATGGTTTTGCCACAGGGAACACAAAAGTCTTTGGGCTGCCAATTAGCAGTTTCTGACAAACCTGATGAATTAGTTAGCATGCCCTTTAGCTGTGGAGTCGGGTTTCGTGCAGGAAGCTTACCTTTACTTGCAGCCCACTGCCAGGAAAACGTTGCCAAGCAGGAGAAATGCTGACTTCAACCCGCCCACCCAAAGCAACAAGTCATCTGTGACTTCTTTGTAACTTTAGACATCATTTGCCAAATCCTCAGTACCCAGGGAAATTCCAACCGTCCTCAAATTCCTATCGCCCCCTTCGCTGCTTCTCCCTCTGTCACAGACCTACCAAAGCAAAGCAACTTCTGACAGTGGCTACCTCCAGGGAATATCTAAGTGTGGAACCACAATGGGTCCTGACTAGAGTTGCGATTCAACACTGTCTCATGAAGTACCATTGCCTCTCAGATCTGCATGAACTGGAATCTCAAAATAATCAAATTATTTGTTAGGTCTGTTTCTGTTGTTAAGTGCACATACGTGCATTCATTCATTCATTTAAAACCTCAGTTGCATCCTGCCTCACCTGTGATCAAAGCCATCCAATTCATTCATTGGGAATGAACTGTAAACCCCTTACACTGGCTTGCAGGATCCCTGCTCTTACTCTGATACCATGTCCTGCCCTCTCTCTTGCTCACCTCTGCTTCGGCGGTTTCTCCTAGCTGTTCCTTAAACACCCCCCACACACGCCAACCTCAGAGTTAGGGCTAGGGTTAGACTTGCTGTTCCTTCTGTCTGAGACACCTTGCCTCCAGGTGTCCACAGCTTACTTTCCTTTCATTCAGGTCCCCACTCAATGAGTCATTCCCTAACTACCCTCTACTAATTAGCAGCCCCCCTAGCATCCTGTCTTCATTTGGGTTCCTCTAATCTCAGGTGAGGACTTGCAAGCAAAATATTATTTGAAAGGTAATTCTAGGAAGCCAGAGTAAATGAGTGGGGAAGTGGAACAGGGCAGGAGAGAAAGTCAATGAAGCTAATCCTGGTGGACAGGAAGGCTGCTCCTCCCTGGAGAGTCAGCTCCTCTCAGCTTTGGAGGAAGCACAGAGATTGGCAATTGTCATAAGCAAGGGACCTCTTCCTCAGCTGCAGCTGAATCAGAGGTGGCCTGAAGGGACGAGGAGCAGGGCAGCATCAGCGTCTGCTACCTGTCTCTCACCTGACTTGGATTTCTTCTCCTGAAGTTCCATAGTGTATACGATTTATTGATTTATTTACTGTCTATCGCTTTTCCCTCCCCACACCCATCCCAACAAACATGTATGTGTCAACTTAGTGAGGACAGAGATAACAGGTTGGATTTCTGCTACAACCCCAACCTAAGGAAAGTGCTTGCCAGATTTTGTTGGATGAACTTATTTATTTATTTACTCATGTATTTATGTAGTAAACATTGACTGAGCTATACCCAGGCCAAGTGCTAGATTGTCAGAAGTGACAGAAGCTCAATTCTGTACAACCAGGTTCTGTTTTCTAACTGCTTTGTAAATCTCTGCCTTGGGTCCCAATACAAGTCAAACAATATTCTGGAAGTTGAGATAATATCATGCATTTTTGTTGTTGCTGTGGTTCCACAGATCGTCAAGATCTGTGCAAGATACTCATGAAGATACTCAAGATACTCAAGAAATTATCTGGCATTGAGCTCCATGCCTATCATCTCTGCCCTGGAGAATCTCGCAGTCCAGTGATAAAAGCAGCTATAAAAAGTAATAATAATATAACATCATAAATGCAACAAGCGAGATCTGTACAGAGAGCTATGTGAGTGAGGAGAGGGAACAATAAATGATCTGTGGCAATCAGAAGAAGTGCACAGAAGCAGGAACATTTTAATTGGGTCTTGAAGAATGAGTAAGAGTTTGCCACTCAAAGGCAATACATTCACTCCTGGGAAAGGCAATGGCTTTTGCAATGTTCAGATAGCTGTGTGACATTACACAAATCTGGAACATGAAGGCTTATTAGCAGGGGTTGAATTTTGTAACATAGCCTTCATCAGCCAGAAATAAATTCCTTTAAAAAATCAAACATGAGAGGCACCTGAATGACTTAGGGGGTTAAGCCCTTGGCCCAGATCATGATCTCAGGGTCCTGGGATCAAGCCCCACATCGGGCTCCCTGCTCAGCAGGGAGTCTGCTTCTCCCTCTCCTTCTGCCTCTCCCCCTGCTTGTGCTCTCTCTCTCTCTCTGTCAAATGAATATATAAAATCCTTTTAAAAAAAATCAAATGTAAAAGACTCTGATATCAAGTGTTAGTGAAAATGTATAGAAGCAGACATCCTTTAACACTGTGGGTAGGGATGGCAATTAGCGCCAACCTTTCAGGAGGGACAATTTATTGATCTAATAAAGTTGGATATAATTCCCCCAGAGTTGAGCCATTTCATTTCTGAGTATGCACCCAAGAAGAACACTCTTACAAGCCAAAGGAGACATCCACAAGGATGTAATTAACAGCATTATTGATAATTGTGAAAAACTGGGGAGAAATCTAAGTCTCTATCAGTAGGGGAATGGGTATCTTCAGGCAGTAAATAAATCATGGTATTTATTTATAAGGGAGTTGAATGAACTTGATTCACATAATCAACGTGGAGAAATCTGATATAATATTGAGAAAAGAAAGCAAGTCACAAATGAGTACATACATCATGACACTATTGTAAATTTTTTTTTTTTAAAGACTTTATTTATTTATTCGACAGAGAGAAAGAGATCACAAGCAGGCAGAGAGGCAGGCAGAGAGAGAGGGGGAAGCAGGCTCCCCGCTGAGCAGAGAGCCCGATGCGGGGCTCGATCCCAGGACCCTGAGATCATGACCCGAGCCGAAGGCAGAGGCTCTAACCCACTGAGCCACCCAGACGCCCCCACTATTGTAAATTTTAAAACTCACAAAACTCTAGACTGTGGAGTATACTCTTACATAAAAAGTGAAAGTATGAAAACAAGAATAGCTTCCTGTGGAATAGTGGTTACCTCAGAGGTGAGAGAAGCTAATGGGATTGAAAACCGGACAAATGGACCTTTAATGTATTTTTTAAGCAAAAAAAAAAATCAGAAGCAAACATGACAAAGTGTGAGCATTTGTTAAATATGGATGTTGAACTCATGGGTGTTTCTTAGACATTTGTTACATTAGCCTCTGTGTTTTTCATACCGTTTTAAAAGATTTCATTTAAAAAATAAATAAAAAAATAAAAAAAATAAAAGATTTCATTTTTTTTTCATTTTTTTAATGGCCAAACAAATTTCACTGGAAAAACAAGACTTATCTTATAGTTTCCAGTCCATGGCCTCATTTTTTTTTTAGTTGACTCTATTTTCTGTATTAAAACAAAAAGTCAGAGTTTACCACATTCATTAATTCAACTATTTATTTGATCAACAAACATTCATCAGGTGTCTATTATGTAGAAAGCTACCCTTCTATGTAACTATAGAGGATACCTATGAGCTCAAAAGACAAAATCCCCAACTTCAGTGAGTATAAAATTTGTCAAGAAACAAAGGACATATACATTCAAATAGCACCCGGTCTCTAATATACAGAAATTAAATGCCATAAAAGTATATCACCATGATGCACCTAATTTTTTATTAGCATGTGGCCGGTATCAGTGTAAAATAAAATCGGAGCCATAAACCCAATATCAGCTCTTTCATATCTCAGCAGTTATTATGACCTAAAAAAGTAATGGCAGAAAAGGATGCTACACCTCAGATTCTGACTTTCTTGAGGACAAGGAGCCAAAAGTCATGTTGCCAACCCTCACTCCCATTCACACCAACACATGGGATGGAAGAAGAAAATGAAAACACATGGTGGATCCCTTCCCCTGGGTGTTGTCCACATGCAGAGTCAGCCATTTTTTATTAAAATGTAATTGACCTGTAACATTATGTTAGTTTCAGGTGTCCAACATAATGATTCAATATTTGTACACACACTAAATTATCATCACAGTAAGTCTAGTTTACCATCCATCACCATACTGAGTTACAAAAAAAATTTTTTTCTTATAATGAGAACTTTCCAGATCTACTCTCTTAGCAACTTTCAAATATGCAATACGATATTACTGACTATAGTTACTATGCTGCATATTACATCCCATGACCTATTTATTTTATAACTGGAAGTTTGTATCTCTTGATCCCCTTCACCCAGTTAAGCCCTTTCTCTCTCCCTCTTCTCTGGCAATGACCAATCTGTTCTCTGTATCTTTGAGTTTCGTGTTGTTTGTTCATTTATCTTGTTTTTTAGATTCCACATATAAGTGAAATTACAGAATATTTGTCTTTCTCTGTCTGACTTATTTCACTTAGTAAAATACCCTCAAAGTCCATCCATGTTGTCACAAATGGCAAAATTTCATTCCTTTATATGGGTGAGTAGTATTCCATTATATTTATATAAAAGCACAGAGAAGGAACTCATTAACAAAATGAAAAGTCTACCTACTGAATGGGAAAAGATAAAGTCATACTGATTACTGCTGCTACTCCCTAGGCCAGGACCGAGAAGAAACAGCTCCAGCCAGGCCCTTGGTCTTCTGCTCAAATAGGACAAAGCCTCAATATTTACAGTCAAGAAGGAGTGAACACTTACTCTGTCCCTCCTCTCTTCTGACCTTTTATAATCTAGTAATTGCTTCCTTATTAAATTTTTAAGTTATATAAGAAATGCATAAATACATTATCCTTATGAAACAGAAAAACAAAAGTCCACAGTAAATATTATGGAAATCTCCCTTCAATGCATTTTTCTACATTCATGAACACATACATGCATTCTTGATATAAATGGCTTACAGTGAAAGTAAATTTTTTTCACTTAATAATACTATAATCTTGACAATCTTTCAGTGTCATTGCTTATAGCTCTATTTATAGCATTCTTTTTAACAGGTGCAGAATATTCTACAGTATGGTTATACCATCATTTTAAGCATTCCCCTACTGATGGACATCAAGGATGTTTCTAATTTCATTGTGATTTTAAATAATATTGCAATAAATTTCTTTGTGCAGCTCAATTCTACAAAACCAGACACCATTTTCTAGCTGCTTTATCTCTGCCTTGGGCCCTATATGATTCAAACAGGAGGAAGTGACACTGTCACATATGTTTTTATTATGGTTCTGCTGAGCCTAACGCAGAGCCAGGCACTTGCAAGGTATTCAAGAGATTCTCATGAATTGAGCATATTTGTGACCTTAGTGTTCCCACTACCTCTACTCCCTTGATGAGTGAAATGTGCTGGGGTCAAAGCTGAAAACTGGCATCTTGTGCATAGGAAACACTTTATTAAATATTAAATGACCCTAACAACTTGAATAAACCAAAGTATTGTACCAGAAAGTTGGAAAACTGTCCATGTGAGTTAACTCTCTTCCTCCTTGGCCTTAAAGGGCAGAGAAGACACAGTCCTCTCCCCACTGGGCAGACAGCGAGCCCATCCCTAACTCTGCCAGGACTCTCCAAATGAGATGCCTACCAGGCTCCTGTCAAGTGGGTCCAGGTGAGGTCATTACCTGGCAACCTGAACTCTCCTTATCTCCCTGGCCCTATTTCAGAAGAGTCATTGACTGCAGGGATTCAATCTCCCTTCTAAAGTCCTTTCCCAGATAAACAAGCTTTAAAGAATCCACCATGTGCACAACCTTTTGAGAGGCCAAGTCATCAAATCAGCAGGGAGGAAGCCAAGGAAGTATCTGCCCCCTCTCCAGGAAGAGGTTCTCTCCCCAGAAAGGTTTATGGCCCCGGAAAGGGCTTACAAGAGAGACTGAGGATCCATAACCACAGAGGCAGCTCTGAAAATGAACCATTATCAATTTAATAGGGCACGGCTTTTAAAATTCAACCTGTGGTCCACACAGAGGAAGGGCGAATCGCCAGCCAGCAGGGGCCCTGAAATCCCTCCTGTGCCTGTTTTTTCCTAAGAATGGGTAATACTTGAGTTCCATCCTTTCAACAGAAAAATAATGAACTATGCAAGGAGAGTGAAGCAGGAAAAAAACAAAGAGAAAGATAGTCAAGAGAAAGAAAAAGAGAAAACAGAGAAAGAATAAAGAAGTATTTATGAGTTTGGCTTTAAAATACAAAAGCATAAAACGTCTCTGAATATAAAAATCTATCCTTTTGCCTGCAGACTCACAGAGGGTAAGGCAATGATGAAACCCCATCGTGAACGTCTGATGGATAACAGGAAGATCAAGGAGATAAAGCAGGCAAGTTGCTCTGAGCTCTCTGAAAAAAAAAGTGTGCCAAATAACTGACTTAGAGTGGTTTAAATTCTGGATTACTTGAATAAGATAGAGTGAACTTCATAGAGTGAACTTCACTCTATGCCTATGGGTGCTTTGAAGTGTTCATTGGAAAATGTATTGTTCGTTGTTACTGTGAAATTAAGTTGCTAGAGTAGAGCATAACCTCTAAAAATAAATGTTTAAGGGATTTGCTTATTATAGATGTAGAACTGAGACCATCACTGAGTCAATTCCTGCAGAGACTCTGCCTGGAAGTGACATAAGTCAAAGATGTAGAAAACTAAATTTTAAAACTAGAATATCTATTAGGAAATGCAGAACTGGCCAAGCACTGATCAACCAGTGCTTAATGAAGACCTGCCATGAATGCGGTGGGATGTTAATAAAACTCACACTGGGCCAATGAAGAGTTAAAGGACTTGAAGGGCCCAAAAGGAGCTCTCCTGCTAAGACAGACAGGTTTGATTGCAGCGGAAACATTTGCATGTGGAGCACTGTTAGTTGGTCCTTTGATGGGCACCAATAGGCCAGTCCACGGCAATACCAATTTTTTGAAGGCAAGAACCTTTCTGTATTTGTCTGTATTTCTCCATCCTGGTAAACAGTAGCTGTATAAATATTTGTTGAATGAATGAAATAATAAATACGAGGAAGGGAGGGAGGGAGGGAAAGAGGGAGGGAGGGAGGGAGGGAGGGAGGGAGGAAGGAAGGAAGGAAGGAAGGAAGGAAGGAAGGAAGGAAGGAAGGAAGGACGGACTTGAGGAAAAAAAGAAGAACCCGCGTTCCTCAGTGAATAGTTTCCTAGGATAATTTTCCTGGAAACGATTTCTTCCCATATCCACTTACCCCACAGCATCCTGAAAGATGGAAGCAGAAAACAAGAGCTGGCAGGAGAGCTGTGAAGGTGAGGGCCAAGTGCCAAATTTATCCCTTCCTTCACAATGCCATAACGTTTTGTTCACAACTCCTCCGTAGCACTTACCAAAACCCTGTACGTTATTAGTTGTTTATGAGTTTGTTTACTTCATGCTGCCCATTGAGAAACAGGGCCTGACAGAGACATAGAGAGGGGCTTAGCAAGCTCAGAACTGAGTGAAGAAAACTCTGTACAACAGACATAATGCTTCCCTCTTATCTTTTGATGGGGTGACCCGTGTGTACACCCAGCGATGTCGATCCAGAAGACCTTAAAGACATCACCCAGTGATGTCGATCCAGAAGACCTTAAAGACATCACCCAGTCCCTCCGATCCCATACTAAATTATTTTCCTCAAATTTGCAGTCCCCAAGAACACAGCAAGAGCTCAATACATACTTTTTAAATGAATGTAAACTGCCGTTCAGAACAGACTAGCAGTAGTTATCATCAGTGTGATCAAGAGAGCCAACAAGACCTGAAGGAAGACATAAGCAATGAGACTGTTGGCTGAAAGACTCAACGACCAATCAAAAGGAGAGACTTCGGGTATGCAGGTTTAGATTTAAAATAACACATTTAGCAAGTGATATCTGTTATGAAAATTATAACATGAAATTAGGAAAAGATGTGACTTAAAGAAGCAGATGTTCAAAATGTTCGTGCTTAACCCCTCCCAAAAACAGATGGGCACACACACATATGATTCTATGCTTTCAACCTGGATCAGAGCAACCAAGGCTTTTCTTCACAGGACCATGATCAGTGTATGGTACAGATTTTGCTTGAAACACGTAGAAAACACTGAAGTCAGAGTCAGGATGTTTGGGAACCATTCTACTGCAGGTTCATATTGGAAAGTTTATTACTATGGTTAATAAACCATTTATTTTCTGTATAAAGTGATTAATGTTCAGTAAGAGCAATATATGGCAAAACATAAAAAAGACCCTGGAACAATTCAAGATGCAAAAGTACGTTTTGGGGGAAGCAAACCATCAATTATTAAAACTTAGCTTTAAAAGGCAAGACCAAGTCCGGCCAAGTTTCTCCCTTGGCTGAAGGCAACTATATATAGGTCCATTCTTCAGGCACAGGGCAATAATGTTTCCACACCAGGGTCAAGACTCAGAGACCAATTGCAGTAAATCACCTGGGTCCTATATGCCTGAGACCAGTCCCTCATCAAGACGTGGAAACTTTAGGGAAATGGAGGGCCAGGTGCCTGGGCAGCTCAGTCCGTTAAGTGTCTGCTTTCAGCTCAGGTCATGATCCCTGGGTCCTGGGATCAGGTCCTGAGTCAGGCTTCCTTCTCTGTAGGGAGTCTGCTTCTCCCACTGCCCCTACTCCCACTCGTTCTCTCAATCTCTCTCTCTCTCTTTCTCTCTCTCAAATAAATAAATAAATGAAATCTTTCAAAAGGAAAGTAAAGAAATGTAGGGCCAATTAGACCAGGCCATTTGGCTTGGGGAAAAAGCCAAGTTAAAGATGCCACAGAAGGAGATATAAGCAAATCAGAAAAGTACGAGGAAGGAAATAAATATCTGGGCCAAAGCACTCACCTAATTAAGAAGTCTGCAATTTGGTGCAACAAAACTAATGGAAACAACCTAAATATCTAATAATAGAGGAGCAGTTAATTACAGTTTACTCACCGATGAAGATATTAAACTGCTATAAATTTTCAGTAACACAAAAACATGACTGTAAGTTACATAAGAGAATAGTCAGGATACGGAAATGTATATGCATTATTCTCTCACTCTTTTATTAAACTGTATTAAAAATGCTAACAGTAGTTGCAATTAGATGGCAGACCTTTATATAACAGTTAAGTATTCTCTTTTGACTTTTAAAAAAAATTTTCTGCATTTTCACTTATTTTCATAATTGGAGAGAAAAAGAAACTTGAACCCCTCCCCCACCCAGTCTCTCGGTTGTTTACTTCCTTTGAATCCCAAAGTCCTTTCCCAGACACAGTGAGAATAATGGGGCTGGTTACTCTTGCTCTCAAGTTTTTTTTTTTTTTTTAATATTTTGACATGGCTAGGCAATTACATATAATTTAACATAAAATCAGTCTTTGAGTGATACTAGACAAGGCGAAATGGAAGCTTCTATTCACTCATTCCATTAATACCTAAAGAGAGGGTATTTGATGAAGTTCAGAGGCAATATGTTTTTTGAATACATGCTTTTTGAACAAAAGGAACGTTCCAATTACATATCTCGCTTAGGTCAAACAACAAAAACCACATGCAAACTTACATACACAATTCTCTAACTCGCTCCTAAGAACCATCCAAACACAAAAACAAGCCCATATTGCTAATTCTGCTTTTATAAAACATATTCTGAAAATTATAGGTTTGAGGTGCTGAAAATTTGAAGAACATACAACACCAACAAGTCAGGAAATGGTGGAAAAATTTTCCCCTTTTTAATGTAAAGATACAGATCATCAACAGTCATTTGCTGAAAAGAAACTTGCTCATTTTTAAACAAGACAGAAATTAAAACTGATGTAGCTCCTGTGTTGGTTTGAGTAATGATGCAACCAGGCATTAGTTTAAATCAGCTATTGCTGCTGCAATCAATTTTCTCCTAACTTTATCAAGCATTGTTATGCCTGATTTATTGATGATTTTTGATGTATTTCCAATAAAAAAAATTGTCCTCAACCTTATAAGTTATCTTTTCTTTTTTCTTAAACCACAAAGAACAAAGAGTTCTAATTTTTCTAAAACTAGCCAGAGGAAACAAAGAATAAATCAAAAACCTGAAACCTGAGAAACAAACCTGCATTACGAAATGGAGTTCAGGAAAATACCATGACAGCAAGCATCTCAGTCAAATCCAAAGGAACGATTAGACAATCCTGATAATTAAGTTTCTGCATTTTCATTGACTAGATAAAATTATGAAGAATTCCCTCTCCTTGAGCTTCAAGTCGTAAGTTAGAAAAGTTTGAATTGCCTTCCCTCCCTCTCTTCCTTCCATGTAGAGCCAAATATATTTATTCACAGGAAGCCACACAGGGTGAAGTGGGCAGGAGAACTTCAGGGAGCATCAGCCAGGGCCATTTTGTTTGCTATTAAAACAGCCCAAAAGAGATAGTGATCGCAATTTTTGCTGGCTTACAGGGAAGAAAGCATGCGTCCATGGATTCACCACCAACAATTACTGATGGTTTAGTACAGACCGCCTGCACTTGGCAATAGGGACCAAGTGATGAATAAGACAGGCCCCGTCCCTATTTCATGGAATCTGTAGTCAAATGCACAAAACTCAGAAATCTATGCTTATATTATACATTATGATAATATGTATTGGTCATTGAAGGCTTACTATGAGTAAGGCAAGAGTCTCACTGTTTTATATAAGCATCATCATAATCAAGATAATAGCTATTACTTTTTAAGAGCCAGTAATAGTCATCATGCTCAAAACTGCAACCCTATGTCACAAGTGTTCTCCTCCCTGATATGACTTATCATGACCAGGGAAGACAGACTTAAGGAAGGCAAAGGAATTGTCCAAAGTCACAGATAATAATGGCAGAACAGAGATTCAAATACAGATCTACCTGATTCTAGAGCCCATGTTCTTAACCACCATGCCGTATCATACACCATACTGGGTCACCATGGTCTTCCACACTGGGCTTTGTCAAAGTCCATTGGCAGTGAAGCACAAGATGTTAAAATTAGATGTGATAAGCATGGGGACAGAAGCCTTCCAAAGGCTGATATCATCGCTGAACAGCTGGACCTCTGTTCTTGCAGGCCAGCCTCAGGAGTTGCCGGATACAGGTTGGAACCAAGCCCAAGGGTCCTCTGGATGAATTTCAATAGGCAAGGAAAAACATCTTCCAAACTGGGGCTGCCTGATGCCTTCTTCTTTGGGCATTAGCAAAGAGGAAACCATCCCTACTGATTACCCTAAAACAGTAGTTCTCAACTAGAGATTTCTCTGCCCCACTTCTAAGAGGGAACATTTGGCAATGTCTGCGGACATTTTTGGTTGTCATACTGGGGAGAGGTTGCTATCGGAATCTAGTGGATGAAGGCTAGGGAGGCCACTGAATATCCTACAATACACAGCCCCTCACAACAAAAAAATTATCTAGTCCAAAATGCCAATAGTGCCATCGCTGAGAAATCCTTCCCTAAAGTATCCCTATACTGTCTAGTGGATTTTTCTAAGAAAAGCCATAGATTGAACTTTGTGCTCCTAACTTGCCAAGAAAGACGCATAGCCCTGTTGGCTGTTTTCAAAATTGGGTGCAGAAAGAAAACTGTATGTCTTCTGATCATATGTATACATCTTTATGTTTTTATTTCTTGTGTATGTTTTATAATGTTCATAAAGTAGTATAGTAGTACATGCAAATAATTTGTATATAAATAAAAACACACTTATTTGCGGTAAATGCTCAGAACAGTTCGCTGGTAAGAGCACATAATCGAAGACTGTTGGAAATGTAGAGAAAGAACTACAGATTTGGAATCAAGGAGATCTGGGCACCAACCCCCAACTCAGCCTCTCATTATTAAATGTACAACACCTTGGTTTAACTGTCTGTAAAGTGGGAGTGAGAATACTCACCACACCCTCCTCCCCCAGGATTGTGTGAAAAATTAAATTCAATTGTGTATTAAACTCCAGGCACATGGTAGGCACTCCACACGTATTCTTTATGCCTTTCTTTTACCCTCTTCCTTCTCCCCTTTGTCTTAGGTGTAAGAACCTTGGACAGGTCAAAGTTTCTCTGTCCTGAGTGTCTTCATCTATAATCTAATTATGAATATTCCATCTACTTTGCAGAGCTGGCGTGAAGGATTAAATTAAATAATTGATATGAAATGCTCCCCAAAATACAAAGGATTTATAAATATAATGTTGTTTTCCTCAATTGCAATCATCCAACCTTTTATCAAGGTATTCCTGATAATTACTCCCTTGCCCAATTTGGAAACTCAAAGGTCAACATTCGAAATGGAAAGGGCTTGATTCTAATAAATACATGTGGCTTTTTATTTTCTGCTTACCCTATTTCACCATCTTAGCTGAGAAAGTGCTTAAATATTGCAAAATCAGGCATTTCAACAGTGGTGTATCCAGCTAATCAGCATGGTGTGTGTATATGTGGTTTCGTTTCTTTTCCTAGAGGGAACTGATTCACAGGCTGTGAAAACACATTGCATCACAGACTGACCACGCAGAGGGACACAGATACTGTGTGCCTCCTGGATGGTGCTGACGTCAAATCACAGGAGCACGTGGCCCTGCATACCCCCAGATCAGCACAATTCTCCCACACACTTACGGTCTGGGATTCACGCTTGATCATCTCCAATTCCAAGTGCGTATTTTTAAACTTTTGAAAAATGAAGTGTGTTCACGCAAGCACTCTCCACAAAGGTCAAAAGCAGGCAGAAGCCATGGAGCCCTCCTTGGAGGGGCCTGCACTCTTGGAACCTCTCCCAGTGGGAGCCTTGGAGATGCAGGGAGTACAACCCCGACCCAGATTTTTCTGGCATTTTCTGACTTTTCCTCTCACTCTCCCTAATAGAGTCAATAATAATAATAGCACAGCATTTTAAAGCACTTCAGATTTTTTAAAAGCTGTCATGAATATTTTCTCCTTGAATTACAATTGCTTATTTATGTACTTATATCAGAAGGAAGATTCTGAACTCCTTAAGAGCACACACTGTGACTTTTTCTTGCCTTGCTATCCCAGTGCCTCCCTTAGTAGGTACATAGCTCATGCTGGGGGCTCACTATCCATTTCTTGAAAGCACGACTAGATGAATGAATATTATCATCCTCACTTTAACAATAAGAAGCCTGAAAACCAGAGGCCTGACATCATGTGCCCTAAAACACGTTTTTATAAGTTACAGAGACAGTCTTTTTTTTTTTTTTTTAAGATTATTTATTTATTTATTTGACAGAGAGGAGAGATCACAAGTAGGCAGAGGCAGGCAAAGAGAGAGGGGGAAGCAGGCTCCCTGCAGAGCAGAGAGCCCGACGCGGGGCTCGATCCCAGGACCCTGAGATGATGACCTGAGCCGAAGGCAGAGGCTTAACCCACTGAGCCACCCAGGCGCCCCAGTTACAGAGACAGTCTTAAACCCAGGTTTCTGATCTCAATTTCACTAGAGACAACAATAGAGGAGCTAATTCCTACCTAAGTGAGATAAACAGAAAGAAAGCTGAATGTTGCTCCCCTAAATACAGCCTTGAAAGAGCTGTCAGGATACAGAAAGGAACACAAACAGATATGGTCATACCCGCTAATGCCAATTACCTTCCCACATGTCCTCCATGCATTTTGCCCTAGGTAGAAGCTAGATGTGTCCCTATGGCTGCACATCTAAGAAAAGATGTGTTGGACCCTGTACCACCTCAGTGGAGGGTCTGAGGCCATGCTAACCAGGTCTCAAGATCTGGGGTGAGAAGGCCGGAGATGGAATCCACCTCAGCCACTTATAAATGATGTCACCTTGGGCACCCTTTATCTCTGCATCTTCTCCTCTGTAACGTGGGGGAAATAATATAGCTTACTTCACAGGGATGTCATGAGGATTAAATGAGTTCATACATTCCTTGTTAATGCTTATGACAATGATCGGTACACGGTCATAGGACAATAAATATTAGCTATTGTTATTCTTACAGTGGCATATTCTACCTCCATGGTGCAATCCCCCACTGTTTCATCACCTATGCCAGCCAGCACCTTTGCATTACTCAAAGGAATGTTCCAAAGGCTTCCTAACTAGATAGCCTGCCGACTACCCCACCTTTTCCAGAAGCATCCTCTTTCTAAACCCTTTCTAAAATTCTCGTCTGATCATGGAACTCACTTGCCTAAACACCCACGGGTTCTCCATCACCTGCAGGATGCTGCCCAAACCATATCATAGGACTCTCAAGACCTTTCCCCATCCAACCCCAACCTCCATTCAAGCCACCCCACTCATCATGCCTTTCCATGTTCTACCTCCTTGATCCTTGAGCACAGCCAATGGAAAATCAAGGATGTGCATTGTTCCCTCACACATGCACCTGCACAGAACTATAAAAACATTCTAGGTGATTTTTTTAAGCTCACCTAATTAATTTCATAAAATAACTGATGCTTAATAATGTCACAGTTAAGAGACTGAGCTTTGGTAGCAGGCAGATTAGAGTTTCAATCTCAACTCTGACACTTATTAGCTCTGTGACCTTGGACAAGTTTATTAACGTCTCTGAAACTGTATTTCTTCTTTGGTGAAATGCAGCTATTGTCTATTTTATAGCATATTGTAAGAATTAAATGGGATGATATATTTCTCACAGTGCCTGGTGCTCCCCCCAGAAAATGGCAGCTAAAACTAAAAGCTTCAAGTGTACATCAACAGTAAAAAGGCTTATGGTGATAATTGGGCCACTCGTTGGGAGTCCTGGAGCCTACTTGCATATCCAACTAAGCCCCCTAATGTGTAAGCCCCCAGCAAGAACCACAAGGCCTGCTCTAGAAACGCCAGTGAGCATATGCTGAGACAGCTTTAAATCAGCACAAAGCACGCAGCAACCCACACATATTCTCCCAGCCCATTCTCACCCAAGGAAAGCAGAGAAAACAATGGTCACCATCCATCCTCTCCTACTCTCTTCACAGAAATGATTATGAACTTGGGCAAGTAAAAGAGTGGTCATTACAGGTCTATTATCATTGCCTGTGTAGAGCCTCTCCAGGCCAGCAGTGACTCAGCAATAATGGCAACTGAAGGTAGATCCCTGATATGACAAGGCTAGTCCTTGCTGGAGGCCTATTGCCAGCCTGACCTACGGCAAAGATCCAGCAGTGGTCAAGAAAAGAGGCTCCAGGTCATACCTACATCCTGTTCTTGGTGACCCACGGATTTTTCTCCATGGCCCAACAGTCTTCAGTTGACCAGAGCACAAATGAATATTTGAGTAACTCCCATGCCCTGTTGTGTATTAACACATATATCTCCAGCTTACTTAAGAGGGACAACCCCCATTGTGTAGATGTACAGATGGGAACGCATGACATCGTCACTTTTCTCCTGAGAGCTACAAGCTGAAAAATTGTCCCTTTTTATCAGGTAGCTTAACAAAATATGATGCTAACTTGACAAGAGTGTGTGTGCACGTGCACAGGTGCACGTGTGCATATGTCTGTGCATGCATGAACGTGTGTGTGTGTGTGTATGTCACAGAAAGAGAAAGAACAAGGAAGAGATGCCTCTGCATCCAAAAATTCTTAATTGATTATCTAACATGGCATGTTGGCTCAGGTAATTTAGGAAATTGAAATTATATGTTTGTACAGAGATAATCTACTCTTAAAAATATCTGGCGTGGTAGGAGGAACACTGATGAACAGTTTAAAAACTTGCTTCGTGCAGGCTTAATATGGGGCTAATTCAGAATTACAGTTGGAGAGTTATGGGACTCAACATAAAATGTACCAGTTCACTGAGCACTGTAGCGATCACGAAAACACACATAAAAATTCCGAGAAGAATGGAATGTGAGGCAAAAGCACAATTTCCTCCCAATCTGGAAGATCAGCAGGATTTGCGCTTGTTGTTTGTGGTTTTCTGGGGTAGATGGTACATTACAGTGGAGCATCAGCACTAATGCTACATGGCAGCTCCTCTGAATACCATCTGCTTCCCCGGGAACTGTTAATATAGTTGTAATTATCTACTTCTAAGCACTTTATTGGGAATATCATTTGCAAATTAATCAACTACAGACCGGTAAAACAAATGACATGCTCCCCCGAAAACAACAGCATTATTTCCCATTATTTTTCTAAGGATTTAGGGAAGCTGGAGTGGGCGAAGGGGTTTTACACAAGCCTTTACAACCTTGCCCTGTGTATAAAAGTTGAGTGGGAAGAATTACGGAATAGGGTTTCCTAAAAGGCCTCTGGAGGATTTTAGCAACAGAGAGGAGGAGGAGAACATAAAAACCTAAGAGATGGGTAGTATTACCACGTAAGAAACGAGAGAGAGGAGATGGACCCCGACTGACAGGTATGCAGTGGTAAAGACAAAGATCCCCAGACTCTTCTGCAATTGCTCCCTTGACTAGGGTGTGCTGCCTCCTCAATCTTGCTCTCCAAACCTTCCAGGCTTCTGTGGTGTGTGCGGAGGCCATTTCTGTCTGCCACAGAACAGGAAGCAAGAGTGCTAAGGGGAGAGAGCGTAAGCAATAGGAAAACAATCCTTAATTCTCCTGCCGTCATTAAAACCCGCACTCTGAAGAAGGTAAAGTTTTGAAAGCAGAAAAGCAAAGCATTTCCTGAGAGCAGAGGGGGAAAACGGCAAAGTATCTAAATGACAGAGATCACACCGGAGAGTCTGGGTATTCAGTAGTTATGTACACACCAGGAATGCTACCCCTCGCTCTTTGTAAGCAGCATACTTGAATGGCTGTGAGTCTTCGTGGGTCTTCAAGTCTGTGGTTTCACACCAAAGATCCAGTGGAAAAAAAAGAATCCCAGTCATTACAGAGAGCTCTAACTGCACCTTCTGTTCACAGCAAACAGAGAGCCCAAGGCTAAGGAAATGTCACCCTGGCTTTCTTCCCCAGACGCGCTGGCTCTAGTCTGGGAAGAAAGGGGGGTCAGTCTCCCCAGGATATGTCCAGGCTATCTATGGAAATATGTCTAGGCTATAAACAAACGAAAGCCTCCAGACCCACTAGCATGTTGTCACTCCTATGTCATGTGGCAATAGAGAGCCACACACAGAGAGAAAGGGATGTGCATACTTCCCTGGAACATGGAGAATGCTGGTATCTGATCGGTTTAGGAAGACCCAAGCTGAATTTCACTGACAGAAGTCATGATTTGCTGGCCTCCTTAAATAATTTTTAGAAGAATTTACTATGATCCTTTTTGAGAGAGGAAAAACAAAGTATTTGGAATCAGACAATCCTAATAGTGAATCTTATCTTTGCTAATGACCAGTTACTTAATCTTGTTGTACTTGAGTTCACTTTTTTATCAATGGGGGATTTGATATCTTCTTAAAGGAATTTACATGCAACTTTAAATAGTGCACTTATTACAGAAAGAAAAGGAGATGTAAAAGAAGAAGTTTTCAAACAAACTTGGGTTTGGTAGGGAAGAGGTGGGAAGCAAAATGAAATAATACCATAATACGACATGAACATCCATGCTTCTCCCTCCTATAGGTCCAGAGGGAGTGACCAAGGTGGCCATTGTGGGGAAATATTCACACTGAATTAAAATAAGAAACATTAATTGAGCACTTACTGTACTAAGCAGATTGATTATCATACATTGGGATATGTGTGTGAGAGAATGTGCTTTCTATGAAAAAGGGCAAAGCCTATATCTTATCTGTCCTTGTAGCCTGTCTCAGGCTAGAAAAGGTAAGAGAAGCATATATCCTAGACACGGGGATGGGTGCTGGGGATGGGTACAACTCAATCCACTTTTTCCTCGCTCCTATTTAAATTTATATGCAGGTATTTTCATCAAGTATATTTGAGGCAGGTATTACTTATCCGGTCTGACCAGACCTCCCTACTGTGTGGAACAACCTCACAGCACAGACCCATCCATTTTGCAGCTAACTTCTTATAAGATGGTACATCATGGAGCTGACTCACTCAGAATCAGCTTTTTTGGGGGAGGAGATAATGAGGTTCTTCAATAGTTGAAAAGATCCACTGGGAATTTTTTGCCTTTCAGTTTTGTTTTGTTTTGTTTTTTCCTGATCCAAATTGTTTCTTCCATGAAACATAGCTTTAAAACAAAGAAATTCATGAGTCCCAGCTTCTTTATTTAAATATTTGAGTGGATTTAAAATGACAGTTTCCAGAATCTACAGACAAATCTGACACCAGAAAAGGGGTAAAAAGAACATCTTACCAGGAAGGGATTAAGTTAAGAAGTGCCCCTCGGATTTTCTGATCACCCAAGACCCTGCCTGAGAAGGGAGAGTTTAACTGATCATCGAGAAATGGTTTTGAAACTCTAATCTTGGGTGCATTGTTTAAGGTGTTTGTGTATTCCTTATCTTAAAACAGAACTAAAAAATACAACTACTGGTATCGTGAAGACCATGTAAGAGATAGCATACACAAAGCGCCTGACACGTAGTAGGTCCTCAGCACTAGGCCTGAGTTTGGAATGGAGGTAATGTGTGCATACATGCATGTACTATGTCGAAGCAGGGAGCAGCATAAGTTACAGATCCACAGAAATAAAAGGTTTATTGTCCCCTAGGTATTTTTTCCCAGAGATCTCAAGCAAAACTCCAACAGTACATTCATGCTCGTAAGAAGTAGATCCTTAAATAGATTTAAGAACTGTAACTCTGCAATAACTACTAGAGGTGCAAAGGAAGCATTAAGTTTGTTGGGGCACTTGGGTGGCTCAGTGGGTTAAGCGTCTGCCTTTGGCTCAGGTCATGATCCCAGAGTCCTGGGATCAAGCCCCACATGGGGGGAGGGGGGGGGTCCCTGCTCAGCGGGGAGTCTGCTTCTCCCTCTACTCTTCGCCTCTGCTCATGATCTTTCTCTCCCACTCTCTCTCTCTCTCAAATAAATAAATAAAATCCTAAAAAAAAAAAATAAGTTTGTTGAGAAAGGGGCATGTGGGTGGCTCAGACAGTTGAGCATTGGACTCTTGATTTCAGCTCAGGCTGATTTCAGGATCATGGGATCGAGCCTTGTGTTGGGCTCTGTGCTTACTGGGGAGTCTGTTTGGGATTCTCTCTCTCCCTCTTCCTCCTCTCCCCCCCACTCATACTCTCTTTCTCCAAAATAAAATTTAAAAATCTTTTTTTTTTTTAAAAAAAAGTCTATTGAGAAAATGTAGGAAGCTAAGTTTCATTCTTGCTCGTATAGTCTTATATTAACCATTCCACACCTTCACAGAAGTGGGTCCCATGGACGCTAGAATGTGGAGAGCTGGAGGCACCTGGTTAGTTTGCCATCGTTCAGATATGAGAAGTTAAGTACAGGGAGGGTACTGGATGGTGGCCATGCAGACAAGCTTCCCTTGCTTGTGTTCTCTCTCTCTCTCAAATAAGTAAAATCTCAAAAAAAGAGAGAGAACATAGGAAGGCAGAAACATCAGGGCTTGGCTACTGTCTTGAAGCAGCAAGTAACTTTTTCCCACTTTTAGCTAATGTATATTCTAATATTTCTAGGAGAAATGTGTAACATTTCTATTAACAAAAGTTTTTAAAAATTGTTAAAATAAGTCACATCGTCAAAAAAGGAAGGCATTAATAACTACCCTAAGGTTTTAATCTTGAGTGCCTGGGAGAAAACGCTGATGCCATTCATACAAACTTAGAAAATTAAGAAAAGCAAGTTTTCCAGAGTATTGGGGATAGATTTATCCAGAGACTTGTTGAATCTGAAATGTTGGTAGGGCATACAATGGCAACTGACATATAGCAAGTGCTCGACGAATGCTTGTCAGGAGAATAAAATAATGGTATACACTACTGGCTCTGAGATTTAAGGAACACCAGATACGACAGCTAGACCAGACTCTTTACAAAGCCTGGTGCACAGGGGCGCCTGGGTGGCTCAGTGGGTTAAAGCCTCTGCCTTCGGCTCAGGTCATGATCTTAGGGTCCTGGGATTGAGCCCCATATCGGGCTCTCTGCTCAGCGGGGAGCCTGCTTCCTCCTACTCTCTCTGCCTACTTGTGATCTCTCTCTGTCAAATAAATAAATAAAATCTTAAAAAAAAAAAAAAAAAAAGCCTGGTGCACAAAAGACTAAAGAGTACTGCTTGTCACAGGAGAAAGAAATTCCAGATGAGTTTGGAAAATCCTGGACAAAACCATGCAGACAAGTTTCTTCATACTTTGGAGGGTACAGAAACCGGAAGGTGATGAGCAGTGACTCAAGGAGGCAGCCAGGAAGGAGAGGAGGTGGCTCCTGTCACCTCTGCCAGCCGGGATAAAGGGCTGGGCCAAGCCATGTGGGTGCCCTAAGCAGACAAACAACTTGTCATCTTTTCCCAAAGACATTAAAATGTTAGTTAAGTAGGAGAGCAGCTGAGAGCTTCAGACAGGAAGGTTGGAAGAGGTGGTAGTACTCCATCTTCTCTATAATGTCCCCAAAAACTATGCTCTGGCCCAGACTTCCACATCCTACTCAGCAAACCAGTTAACAGCTTGCATTGCATCCTCCATAAAAGGTAGTTCGGGAAGCATCCATCGCTACTCAGTGTGCCTCTTGAGGTGGTCAGCCTCCCACCCCGAGCAGCACAATCATGACAAACCACAGTTTTGTCTCTGCCCTGCGTGGAGTTTTGATAAATTTGACACTGTCTTCCTTTCGCTCTCAGTGCTATTTTAATGTCCCTTCCAGATGGGTGCCCCAGTGACTTGCCCTGTTGCCCACCCTGGACCCCCCCCCTTTGGCTGAGATGCATATGCATAAGGTCCATCCTTTTCTGAGACAATAGCCAAGTCCGAGATGAGAAGCATAGTCCTCTTCCAGTTAAAACAACTGCGCTGCTTTTCAGGTGGAGTAAGAGAGGGGTACTATGTTCCCCTTAGAGTTCAAACTGTCAGCTGATTCAGGAGTAGGGATGGCAGGAAAGTGAGCATACGGGGTGAATGGTACCACGCCAAATGACCTGGAGATGTTTCATGGCCCCATGACCCTTGGAAATGGAGCCAGGAAAACCGCTATGCTTTTCTGCAGGTGCCAACACACCAGCAGGGGTAGTCACACCTGGGCCAGCATGTTCTGAACCCTTGTTATCTGGCAGCGGCCATCCAGAATCTCTCACTAATACCAAAAGCAGCTGCCAGACCAATGCCTGCGGGCTGGGATCCCAGGCAGAATTTCATCAACAACAGCAACCAAGTTATCCGCTTCATCATACTGGGCTTCCCCGGAATTGTTCAGTGATGGGGTCATTTTTCTGTCGTCACCTGCATCACTGCCTCCACCCCATGATAATCACCATCAAGATAAAGCCTTGAGAGAAGGGTCCTGCTTAGTTAACAATCAATGAGTTGTCTCCAACATTCCCTCAACTTACCTTTTTCACTAAACACCTGCAGTCATTGGCTGGTCTCCAGAGGCACATCTCCCCTCCCCCAAATATGGATGCCCTTGAGACTGGTGGGGATGACGGTTGGGTACTTGATGTTCTGTAAGTGGTACCTTGGAGCCAGTACTGGAGCCCATTAGACATGAATGAACACAAAGGCCATTGCCACACTCTGGGACTCATACCTTCACCACCCATTTCTCCTGTTGAGGGGCCCTTCCTGATGATGACACCAGGTAATGGGGTCCCATTTTAAGGAGAAGTGTTTTTTCTCTTCGGACCATTTTCAACATGAAATTTGAAAATTTCACTCCTGGGAAGTAAGTCCACTAAAAGAAATAGCATATCCTACCTCCAAACAGTGGGGGGAGGGTGGGTAATATCTCTAATGCTCACAAATAAAAACCAAAAAACAAGAAAACCAAAAGACAAAACGCTGTGGCATTATTTAATTTTTTTTTTAATGCTCCACAAGATAAATCTTAATTCATCCTATTTTTTAGAGAAAATTTTTGGAGTGGAGGAATCACAAAATTAAACAATCAGAGAGGCTGGGAGTTATACATTTAGAGAAAGAGAAATAAGAAAATAATGAAACATTTCCCAAAAGAATTCCAAGTTTAGACTGTACCTAAAAGTTTATTACCTCTTATTAAAATTTTATTACATATACATTATTATAGCTAATTTATTGAACACAGTATGTACCATGTACTAACTGTGTACTTTATAAGCATTAGCTCATTAATTTTATTTAATCTTTACAGCAAACCTAAGGAGGTAGGATGGTATCATCCTGATTTCCTACCTGAGGAAATTAGACAACTTGCCTAAGGTCACAGAATGAGAGAGGGCAGAACTAGGATTTCATCCAGGTCTTTCTGACTCTAAAACCTGTGCTCCTAATCACTGGGCCAAATAATCTCCCAAACAAGAAAAAAATTTCATATAAATAAGACATATTACTAATTCTTGACAGCCAAGCACAGAGGTGATATTTGCATATGACATAAAAGCACAGAGGAAAGGCATAAAATGATAAGCTTTGAAGAGCAATAGAGTAGTTGCCATTAAATTAACTAGTTGAAATGATTTGTTTGTTCCAAAAACAAAAGACCTCTCTTCGCTCAAAGTTCACCATTCTGTCCAGTAGAGAAATAAAATGTTCTAGAAACATCCCAGATGCTGCAGCATTTGGAACATTTACATTAATTTTAGCAAGTCCCTGTGTTTCGAACATCTGCCTCACTGAAAGACACCCATTGATAACACAGGAGGGAAGGTAAGGGGTATAAGAGAAGGGTATGATGCAGGGACCATCTCCAAGGGCAAAAGACATCATCAGGGTGTTGGGCTCTGGACTTGAGTCAAAAAGAAGCAGCAGCTAGAAAATGTGCTTTCAGTTGGCAAGAGAATAAATCTCATCCTCCCATCCAGACATGGAAAGTGAGCCTGTTAGCATAGAGAATCTAGCATGTCCATCAACTTCTCCAGCCTCCCGTCTATCCTACAGAGTGTCATACCCACAGAAGGCAGTATTTGATGTGGTTTACAGAATAGGCTCAAAGCCAAACTGCTTGGCTTTGTTTCCCAGTGTTTTACCTTACTAGATACATCAACTTCTCTGTGTCTCAATTTCCTCATCCATCAATGGAAATAATAATATCTGTCCCACGGGGTCATTGTGAAAATTCGATGACTATAGAAAGTGTTTGGAACTTTGTCCAGCAAATGGCAAATGCTGTATATAAATGTTTATTACTATTATTATCATGTGTTGGAATGATGCATTCCTTATCTTCTGTCACAAAAACAAATAGTATCAAAGTTCTCAACAGAGATTTTTGAAAATTCCAAGGTTAGATTGTAGTATAGTACATTCCTTTAAAGGTCCTTGGGAAATGGCAAAAGTCTAATTAGATTTGTTCTCAAAAACAAAAATTGATTTTCTTTTTCAATAATTCTATTAATTGAATCTTCTCCTCCACCCCAGCCAAAGTCCAGAACTTTGAAGAACAAGTTTGAGTCCCTGTCACCTAAATAAGATAATCTTATACCACCTTATCAATAACTACACAGTTTACTAGTTTAGACGATCACCAAATTTTCTATTAATATATCTTACACCATCTCCCAAATAATCAAAACAATGCAAATATAAATTATCTACATATAAAATTAGCACAAGACAAAACCAAATAAAAAATGATAAAGCCTAATGCTGGCAGAGCTGCAATTAAGCATAGATACTCAAGCATACATTTTGGGTGATGGGCTAAAATGTTTTAACCCTTTTGAAAAACATCATGGCAATATGCTTCAAAACTATAAAAATGTTTGCTTGCATCCCTATAAATTTTTACCAAGGAAATAATTCAAAGATAAAAGCTATAGGCACAAAGACTTTCCTAGCAGGGTTATTTGTAGTAAATTATGAAAATATAAATGTAAAGTAAATGCCAATGTAAAATAAATATACATACTATGAGCGATTTCATTTTTCTCCATTTTAAGAGAAATTTTTTGCTAAATTTTCCACATTTCTGGAATTAGACTGCATCTTGCATTCAACGTAGCATTTATTTTCTTCTTTGAAAAGCCGTTATGAAAGCAGTGGTGCATTTTAAAATCAGTAGCATCTTATGATCAAGAAAATGCAGTAGTGGGCAGTCATTAAAAATAGTAACTATCGAGGTTATATAAAAACATGAAAATATAGAATACAACCACATTAAATTTTGTATGATTGGGGGCTAGGGTAGAAAGGAAATGTAGACAAATTCAGTTTGATTTACAAGTAATATTTTTCTTCCTTTCACTTAGAGTTCCACTAATGTTACTATGATATTATGCATGTGTTAACATTTCTTCTTCTTCTTTTTTTTTTTTTTCAGGAAAGAAATATCTACTCGGAGATTCAATTGCATGAAATCCTGGGAAATATCATAAACAATATGGGAGTGAAAACAGCCTAAATGCGCTATTTGCTGTAGAACCAGAAACTTAAGAGTTTTTAATCCTTAGCCTCTCCTTACATTCTAGTAGGGGTTGTTTAGGGACAGGGATGCGGAGAACCAGAGAAGCACGATCCCCGAGTACATCCACCCGTCCCTGAAACCAGTGGGTTGGGAGGACACCTGAGGCCAAACCAAACCTCTATGGAAGGTTAGGGGACTTGCTCAGACTGTATAATGTCTGTCACATCACACCAGGAAGTCAGGCTCCACAGAAAGAGGAGGATGAAGATAACATGGTAGGAACGGAGCAGGTATTTGAAAGTGAGAAAGATACCGGAGGTTGATGTGGAGATAGGAAAGAAAAAAAAACTATGGAAAGAGAAATAAGTTAATGGGTGAAGAGAATGTCCTAGAACATCCTCAAAGATACACACACTTACAGGTCTTCAGTGAGTATCTGTTAAAGGAATAAATAATGAAGAAATGACAGAGATATGCCTGAATGCTGACACCATGCCTGGGTCACAGTAGATGCTCGATAATCCATTCAGTCACTTATTCATTCATTCATTTATTCATTCATTCATTCAACTAAAAGTACCAAGCATCTGTTATATGACAGGCAACTGTCTAAACAAAGGAGATAAAGCACTGAACAAAACAGACAACAATCCATGCACTCAGGGAGCTTACATTCTGATGGGAATGGGGCAAGTTGGAAGAGTGGCAGAGATGAGTGACTCTAATAAACAAATAAGTGAAGTATATAGAACATTAGACTGTGATGTGTGCTGTGAAGGAAATGCAAGAGTCCAGTGGATGAGAGTGACAAGCAGTGAGAGAGAGGCTTGCAACTTTAAAGGGAGTGCTCAGAGAAGACTTCACTGAGAAGGTGACAACTGAGAAAAGACTTAAAGGACCACAAGGGTGATCCATGCATATAGCTGAGGAAGGGAGAGGAAATAGTACATGCAAAGGCCCTGGGGTGGAAGTGTCCAGAGCATGTTGAAAGATGAACAAGGAGGCCAGTGTGGATGGAGCAGAGTTGATAAGCTTGGAGACAGTGGAGCGGCTGGGGACTCAGAGACCATCTTAAGACCAAAGCCCTTCTGGGGCACCTGGGTGGTTCAGTCATTAAGCGTCTGCCTTCAGCTCAAGTCACGATCCCAGGGTCCTGGAATTGAGACTTGCATCAGGCTCCCTGCTCAGCGGGAAGCCTTCTTCTTCCTCTCCCACTCCCCATGCTTGTGTTACCTCTCTTGCTGTCTCTCTGTCAAATAAATAAATAAAACCTTAAAAAAAAAAAAAAAGACCAAAGCCTCTCTTATGAGTGAAATGGGGAACCAACAGAGTCCAGAGAAGGGTGGCATGATCTGACCAATTTTAACAGGGTCTGCTGCTATGATGAGAACAGTCTACTGGGGAAAGGAGCGAAGAAGGGAGGCCAGCTTGAAGCCTATTTTAATAATCCAGCTGAGAGACTTGGACCAAGGCGATAACTGAAATGTGCTAAGAAGGGATTGGATTCTGGGGATGTTTTGAAAATGGGTCCCATGAGATTTGCAAATGGACTGCATATGCTGTGTGATAGAAAGGGAGAGGTCAAGGGTGACCCCAGACTTTTTGGTCTGAACAAATGGAAAACAGACTTCTGTGCACTGAGACAGGAAAGACCACCAGAGAGGTAGGTTTGGGTGGAGCACAGCAAGAGTCAACTTTGGCGACGTAATACATTGGCAAAATGATCACACGTTCCAGCAGAGCTGCCCAATGGACTAGGGTTTAGGTGAAGCCAATATATAAACAAATGGCCAAAGAACCAAAAAAATGAAAAATGAGAACTGAGAAGAGGACAAAGAGAAAGGTTAAATAAAATACTACTACTAATAAAACAGAGGGAGTCAAAGAGGAGGACACAGCCTATAAAGCAGGGAAGAGAAAGAGCGAGGAAAGCTGAGGGCTGGCACCGGAGTCATCAGGGTTCTGTAACCTCCCCCATGGCCATCAGGGCAGATTCAAGTACCCTCCCAACCTCACTTCTGCCATTCCCGCGAAACCAAGAGCATGTGTCTGAATCTGCTGTCGTCTGACACTGCGCATGCCAATGAAAAGATGATTTCCTGCACGTCTGTCTATAATGTGCTCCTTCTGGCTGGGCTGCGGGATCATTAGGAATTGGAAAGCCGGTAGTGGGGCAGAGGCACCCAGCCTCTCTATCACATGCTGTCAACTCAGCTTGGGTCTTCTTCAGACCTGTGTGCTGTGGAATCGGAACTGTTCCGAGGTCCTTCTCCTGCACCCCTGGCTGAGGCAGGCTGGAAAAGGCTGTTCACCATTATTACGGAGGATGAGGAAGACAAGGGCAGAAGGAGGGTGGATGAGGCTGGAAACTCCCCGGTCAGCAGCTTTCTCTGCTCTCGCCTTCAGAGCTAGGTGGGAAGGCTGATGAAAGCACAGAAGTAACTCTCCTCGAATGATCCCAGAAAAATCAGCTCACAGCCGTTTCTTTTGTTGACTTCTTTGGCTCTTTTGGAGAGAACTGCAGTCACCCCCCAGAAGTCCCAGGGCCTGAGCCTGCACTATCCCTTCCTCGCTGTGTCATCTTGGGCGAGTCACACAACTTCTCAGTGCTCAGCAGTCTCATTTGGAAAAATAAAGATAATTAGTGGTTGCCTGCCAGAAGGCAAGATGCCAGGCCAGATGATCTGGCTCAGGCCCTCCCAGCTCTAAGGTCTGTGATTGTGTGATGTTTATAGACAGTGAAATGCACAAGGGCAGGAGTTTAGAGATGTGTGCCGGGAACAGATGTGCTGGGTCACCCTCCTGCACCTTCTCAGAGTGGAACTTCTTATGAGATCTTTAACAAGAAGAGAAAACCCCTATCTTGGCTCTTTATTCTGTGCAGAGTAGTGGAACACAAAACAACGGGAAAACCATCCACTTCACATTCAGCTGGAACTGGGTTTGAATTCTTGGTTCCAATGGTTCTAGAAATAAGTAAGCTAATTATTTAACCTTTTCTATATCTTCATGGACTCATCTGTAAAATAGACATAGAGTAAGACAAAGATATCTGGGTTGCTGAGAAGATGAAATAAGATGATAAACATAAAACACCAACTCTATCAGTCATGGTCCACTCACAAAGCAGAGATCACTCTAGCTGTTTAAACAGTGGGGATTTAATACAGAGGGTCGATTATCCCAGTGATGGAAGAGCATTTGCCTTCCCCCAGCCCCAACCTCAGCTCAGGCTCCAGATATCCAAACCTCAGCCTGGTTTGAGAACTCTAGGATCCTCCAGACCTGAGAAAACGAAACGTGGGCAGGAGGTAAAAAATAACGTACAGGGTTGCCTAATGAGTCAAAAAAAACACCAGTTCCCTTCTCCCAGTTTCCATGAGGGAAAGCTCTCCCTAGGAAACAGCTGCTTTTCTTCATTACAATGGGGCAGTGGGATGATTCATTTGCTTGAATTTGGTAGGAACAACTGAGTATGCTGAGTTACGCTCAGCTCCAGCCTTCTCATCACGGGCATGAGATATCCTCAGGAAGCTGGCATTCCTAGTTATTCTAGCAAGCACTGGTGGGGTCTAGAAATAGCCTATGATGACCATATTGATTATCTGGGTTATACTGACGGGCCATTTGCCTCTCTTGGCCAAACCTAGTGTCAGTTCCAGTAGAAATAAAGATGAGAAGTAGCCTCCATTTTGACTCCTTTATTTCTCAATTTATTCAAAACTCAGGTAGGGATTATAGGTAGGGTCCCTCAGAAGCCCCCAACAATTAAAGTCAGTCTTGGTCTTTGCTCTAAAGCTGCCTAGCTGCATGCATCACCATTAATAAGAATTATCGCTAAACCATTAAGACTGTAATTATTTGTGTTACCAGAAGAAGATATTTATCACCAAATTTCTTCTCTTTGTTTACCAGTGGATTTATCTTCCAACTCTTGTTGTTGTCAGGGTCACCTGGAGAATTTGTTTAAAATGCAGATGCCCTAGCTCCAACCCCTGGGATTCTGAGTCAGTAACTGTGTCTTTTATAAGCACCTCAAAGTATTCCCACACTTGGGAAGCAAGGTCTATAACTAGTGGTTCTCAACCTTGGCTGCACAATGGAATAACCTGAAAAGCTTTTTTAAAATACTGATTACTGCTTTCCCACTCCCAGAAATTTGGATTTAATTGGTTAGAGATGAAGCCTGACTATCTGGGCCTTTAAAAGCTCTTGAGGTAATTCTAATGTGCAGCCTGGGTGAGACCCACAAGTATATCCCTTCAAAAGAAATCTTCCATAAAGCATTTATTGTTGTTGATGGCAGGAAAAGCTTTCTGTTCACCGGATGCCTCCCAGTCTGTGGAATTTCCATTTCTCTTCAGGGGACAACATGGTAGCTGAAGGCATCTTTTGGAAATGTAGACTAGAATCGCAAAGCCGTAGGCGAGCATCAAAGCTCATTACTTTAAGGCAGCCCAGCGCTTCATTCCACCTTGCTCCATTGTGGTTTGAACTCACTTTCAAATGAAGTACAATTGACATCTCTTTAACTAGACCTATTGGTGTTATTACCATTGCAATCCTATTGATTGCCGTGCTGCTCTTAGCAACACACTCCAATTTTGTCATCCTTACTCATTCTTGCATGACTACATGTGTATAAACAAGCTCTGGCATTTAAACTAACACACATGTTGGGGTGAGAAGGATCATCTTCAAATGTCGAACTTGCCTGTGAAATGAATCCAAAACAGTAAATTCCTCCCTCTTCAGGGATTCTTCTTTTGGTCTTCTAGATTTTCCTTCTGCGGGGAGGTACGAGTAAGATAAGGCTCTGAGAGCCAGTTTAATGGAAGTCAGTTCCCGTCGTATAGGGACTGCTCCATTTTAAAGATAAGAAATACAAGGACCAGAGATAGAAATTAATTTGCCTAAGATCATCAGCTAGCTATGGGTGGAGCAATGAGCAGGTCATACTCTTACTTAATCCGTACCTGGACCCACTCTATACAATGCCTCTTTAGTCATAAGATCTGGTCTCTAACTTGCACCATGAGGACCCCAAGAGAAGGAAGGAAATCTGGGACCCATAGGCTGTGTTCCAGAGTAGAATGATGCCAGGCAGTGTGAGAAGAAAAAGGAGAATCAAGGTGGAAGCCAGGAAAGGTCTAAAAGTGGAAGAAAAAATAAATAAATAAAAATAAACATGGAAGAAAACAAAGAAAGCTATTTACATCTTGTTATATTGAGACAAATGTGGTTAGGCTTGACAGAGATACCTGCCAACTATACGTGTCAAATAGATCAGCTCAGTACGAATTTCAAAATATGATCTAGAAACATGGGGGAGGAGCTAGAGCAAAGGGGCTGTAGCTCGTGGTGAGGGGCACAGAAAGAGCTAAAGGAACCATACAGATCATCCAATTTCTAGAAAAGAAGGGACGGTGTTATTGTTTGATAAGGGATGATGTCACCCAGACTTTATCATCAGAAAGCTCTCTTCAGATATGTAAGCAGAACAGACAACAAAGAGTAAATGATCCAAAGCAAGATGTAGGTAAGCAGTTATGGAGAGAAAGAGCTCTGCAGTGCTTCCAAGAAGAAGTCCAAACCAAGACCATAGCCAGAACCCACTTCCTTTTAGGACTCAGCCCCTGGCTAGTTCCTTAGTCTCCATTCTGACACTCCACAAGCCAAATTCTCTCTGCAGCCATGGACTGGGACTGAACACCTGAAATGAAGGAGAAAAGTCAGGTGGTTTCAAGCAAAAGACACAGGGTTGAAAACCAGGTCCTACCATTCATTCATTTTGCGACACCATGGTGTCCACATTATTGCCCTGTACATCGTATCTCTTCAGATCTTGGCCTGTGGATCCCACTAAAGATTCCAGACCATTCGGAACCCAGATAGTCAACATTTCAAACTCAGGTAAGGCATTCTGCAGACTTACCTGGTCTCTCTCCTACCGGTTCCCAGTACAGAGGATCTGCCATGATACACCCACAGCGGCCCATCCTAAAGGGCTCAATACCATTTATCTTTGGAGATGGAGTTTACATTTGGGAACAGTCCCCAGGCTCCAAATCCTCAGAAGAGGGTACTGTAATCCTCCCCAAATTAGCTGTCAAGCAGCAGTTTATAGGGGAAGTCAGGTATCTATTTCCAGAAACTTCCACTCAGGAAAAAATTATATTTCCATAAAGAAACTCAAAGACTGACGGTGCCACCAAACATTATTTGGGTATTTGGGGCATGTGATTTTTATTTTTTATTTTTCACCAACTCAAAATCCAGTCCTTTTCTTGTCAAATATAATTCTGCAAGAGTGAAACTGACAAGACATACAATAAAGTTGAGGAAGAGAAACACAAAGACGTAGATAGTAACCTATTTATTTTCCAGAGGAAAAAAGTAACAACTATTCTAGCAAAGAAAATAGCCCTGCATTTGGCCATTTTTTTTTCCTGCCTCCCCCACAATTTAAGAGAAAAACTTTCCAAATTCACACAAAATGGTATATACTGTCTGCTTTTCTATGGCCATCTTCAAATACATAACCTTTCAGGTCACCATGAAGCACTTTTTTGAAATCTGTCTCAATCTGTCTTTCAGTGGGACAATGAAATTATCAGACAATTCAGCATGTGACATGACAGAATTTGGCTGTGGCTAACCAACCACTACCATTATCATACTCCACTCCTTACTTCATGAAAGGGAGGGGGAAATCACTGAAAAAATCCTGGAACAGAATCACACCCGATTATTTGTACAAGTGAAGTGACCCAGTAGAGTCGCATTGTTCCCTTCTCGGAGAGATTTCAGGTCAGTAGAACTACTGATGCAGAACAGGTTTGCTTAGATTCCTGTATTACCACTTTGCCCATCTCCAATTTGTGACTCCATTACTTACATATACCTGTTCAAATCCCTGTGGACTGGCAGAGATCATGCTGGAATGTCTTCAGACTAAAGTTATATAGAAGCACTTGACCTTTTTAAGAAACACAGATCAAATCTGCCTTGAATATTTCACTCTATCGTAGGAACAATCATAAATGGCATATAAAAATTCAACAGCTCCTGGGATCAATAAGCTATCCACTCGGGGGAGGAAAAAAAAAAAAATATATATATATATATATATGTGTGTGTGTGTGTGTGTGTGTGTGTATAAATATATATAGGTATTATGTGTGTGTGTGTATATATATATATATATATATATATATACCCATACACACATACACACACATGCATATACACATAATTCCTACATATATAATACATAAATATGTTTTTAAAAAATTCACAAAGATTTGCTGCTACTAAGAACTGGCTTATTCTCATGCTAATACAGAGAAGCTGGCTTTGAGCCTGGCCTGACTGGGGAATACCCACAGGATCAAATGAAATCCCTACCATGAGTAACATCTTTTTGATTTAGGGCATTGTCTCCAGAAAGATTCTGTTAAAATGCAAATATTTTATCTAGAAGCAATAACATACTGAGTAATTAGTAGTTTTGAACATATTTGCGTGGCTTTATTTATTGATTTAGCTGGCAGAAAGAAAATCCTCAAGGACAGGGGTCAGAGACAGGTATGTGTGATAAGGAGATGAAACAGAAGGGGGATCCAGGGCCTGAAGGAATCGACCAAGAATGCTCAGTATCAGTGAGAATACCCACAAAAGGTGCCCCAAGGCTGCTTCCTGGTCCTGGGGCTAGAGGGACTGGGCGTGGTCCACTTTTCATATTGCTTTGAGACCGCTTTCTTCTTGAGGAAAGCCCAGGAACAATTTGTCTCCAGTATGTCATTGGAATTTGTAGGCACAGCCCAAAAAATCTCACTTGGAGGCAAATGCTAATAAAATGAGATTGGAGAATTTCCTCTCCAACTCAAATCAAAGAAACAAAAATATTCTGAGAAGTCACCCAATAAAAAAGCAATTGTGATCTCTTTCTCTCTGTCAAATAAATAAAATAAATAAATAAAATCTTTAAAAAAAAATTATGATGTGATGTGTGGGCCTGTTCATGTATCATAAGCTTTTCATTGCACAACTGTACTAAAGACCATATTTCTCCCTGTCCCCCATCCTCCTGTCCCCCGTCCCCCTCTCCCTCTCTCTTTCTCTCAGTTGGATTCAGAGGACACTGGGACATTGTCCCAAAGAAAGTGCAGGCAAACACCCAAAGAAGTGGCTGGAAAATGCATAGATGGAGAATATCCTACACATGCCAAGCTCCGGAGGCATTAATAGCTGGTGATTCCAGGGGTGACCTGCACTGAGCTGCACACACACACACACACACACACACACCCCAAGTCTGGCAAATACTCCCATTTGAAGACCTTCCAAACATTTCTCTTTTCTCTCCAGAATGAAGCTACCTCATTGTCAATGAGATTTTCCATAAATTTGCTTCAGTGGTCACACAGGTTAGGGGAAAAAAAATTAATAGCCTAAGAAGCTGGGGCTAAAGACCAAAAAGTTAAAGCACTTACAAAGCAAATAATTTGAAGAGGCAGGATAAAGTCAAAAACAGAATTTAAATGGTCCCAGCCTAAGAATTTATAAAAGACCGAGTCTTGACCTATGACAGAAATGAGAACTTTATTGGGCACGTAATTCAGAAAGGCAGGGAAGGCTGATACACAGAACACAATGAATGTCAGGTTAAGGATTTAAATCTCAGTCTGACAGGGTCGGGAAAACCAATACAACAATGCCAGGGAGAAGGAGCGGAGGAAAGACGAGCGATGCAAAGCTAGTGCTGTTCAGAACTTTGACTGCATAATTAGCCCGTGTGGTAATTAAGAATCTAGAGGGCCTATGGAAATGAAAGCACAACGGGCAGATTTGGATTTTGCTGCATCGAGCCAGAATACTTAACACAGTAAGAGTTTCCCCCGATTTTGGCTGGGTACTTCGATAGCTGACAGCCGGCGAGGCTTATAAACATCTTTGCACTACCTGTTTTATAACAGTCGTGACTGACACAAGGGAAACATCTTAAAAGTCTTTCGTTGGTGGTTTCAGCTTTGGGTTTTCGATCTAGTTTTGGGAAAATGTATTTTTTGGTTATGATTTCACTATCAGATCATAGGAAACTGAGTTCATTACAGGCATGAGGTCAAGGCTGAGTTGATCCCTACGCCACCGATAAGCTGGCATCACAGGCTTGTTTTATTTATAGAGACCCATGATATCAAATTAGATGAAAAGGAGGAGAGGGAAGAATTGAGCTTTATTTAGAGTAAGTGTCTCTGGAAGGCATCTACTACCAGTTTTCTAAAGATATAAGACAATGTCATGAGTTCTGTCTTTGCCTTTAGAAAAATCAGAGGAGGAAAGTAAGACACTTACAAACTACTGTGGTTATGAGCTAATTCAAAGGGGCCCATCTTCATCTGGAAGTAAAGTAACCTGAGGAAAATAATGCATTTTGTTCATTTCCACGGCTCTTTCATACAATCCAATACACAGACCTTAGGGGTCACTGACTCAGCTTGCCATACTAATTGGACAAAATGAAACAAAGAAAGGTTTTTTTCCCCTTTCTTTTTTTTTTTCCTCTTAAGGACAGGCCTTTATTACAACTATTTGCAACATAAAAATAAAACATCACGTGCTAGAAGAAGAGTGGAGAAATGTAAGCCTCAGCAAGAACCCCACAACACATAATTCCTGGTTCCTGTGGTTTCTGCAATGCTCATTTAGGGAAGATCTTTTAAGGAAATATAAGAGCCCACCCATAATCTCATTATGATCCATACAGAAAAAATCCCACTGGCCACTAGACACCCACCAAGGTACCAAGAATAAAAAGAAAGGATGTCAGAAAAAGCATCCACTTTCAGGTTCAGAATCCTTAATCCAAGGGAGGCAGTGACTTTAAGAAAACTCTTCGGTGAAACTGACATTTATAAGAATCAAGAAAGGGAACCTTCAGTAAAAACGTGTTGAGCAGAGGCTCTTGGGCCCTTAATATAGTTTATCTTTCACATAAAGGTATCTTGAAAACCTTTACACAAGTCCTTTATGAGGGAATAATTTCTGAGCTAGGGCAGACAATGGTCTTTCAAATCCATTCTCAGTTCAGAAAGCATTTGTAAGGAGGATTTTTTCCCAGCCACCGCATGAGAAGTGTGTGATGCCCTTGGAAATCTCTGTAATTAACAATAAGCCTCTTTCACAATTGAAAGTGGACCCTCATACCCTAAAGTAGCCACTGATGCTTCTATTTCTGACCTACACCCTTCATTTTATGCAATGTCTTTGTAAAAACCAAGGGCAAGAACAACCTGGAGAGAAATTTTCAAATTTTGGACCAGAGCCACCAAATCAATAATGGCGGAACAAAATGAATTATCAACCTCCACTGCTTCAATCACAGGGAAAGGCAAGGAGTTAGCCAAAAGAGAAACTGCGGTCAATGTTAAGAAACAGAATGAATTGACTTTGAGGTAGGCTTATATCTAATTAAATGAGACTGGGGGCAAAGTCAAGGTAGACTCATCCGTAGCTGATAAGGAAGTGATCAGAGGCAGGTGACTCAGCTCAATTGAACTGCATTTTCCAAGCTGAGAGGGAGAGCAGAGAGTGTGACAGGGGGAGGTAGAAGACATGGGGAAAACCACAAGTTTTTCAGAGGTGTGTTTTCCTTCATCCTGGGACTGTATGCATTAAACGTCTCGAAGTCTCGCCATTTGCAATTAAGTTACCATCAACATCCGACGGTTCAGCGGGAGCCCAAAGGAACAAAACCCTTGCTGCGGGGTGACATATCAGCTAAATGCAGACCTGGTGAGATATTCCTACCACTGGTTTCTAGTGGTGGAGCCAACACTTTTGAAACCTTTGCCATGCACCTATGCACCTAGAAGCTTTATAGTGAGGCTACACTTCTCAGCTTGGATCATACCAGCAATATGATGTCCTGTGAGTCTGGGAAGGGTACACAGATATTTGTAAAGGCAGAAGATACTCCTGGTGGCTTCTTCATGTGATCCTTCGAGACTTGGCATTTGGATAGTCATAAAATGGGATCCCACCTGAAGTCTGCCCCAACGATGATGACACCCCTTTTTTGGAAGAAAGGGGATTTCTAAGGATTCTGTGCACTACCCTGAGTTGAACATCAATATGCAGCAAGAGCCCAATTAGCATCTGCTTTTAGCCTGGAGGCCTCGTCGGGTACCAAGAGCCTAAGAAGAAAAATGAACTCTCCCCACATCCACCCCAACCTGCGGTTACACCTGTAACATGCACAAGGGAAAATTGCCCAGAACTTTCACAGCAGACACTCTGACCAAATGAGTAGCTTTCTTCCACTGTGCCTTGAGCCTTACCAACACATATTAACATCTCCTGCTCCATTTGCAAACACACAGTGTTCTTTAAATGTGTATAAGTGACACCCTGTGCTTTTGAAACACTCTTAAATAAGCCCAGGATGACTCACCATTTTCTGGTCCTGTACAACTAATTGTATGTTCAAAAATCCCTTCAAAAGTCACAAAACCTATCTCAATACTTTTAAATGGCAAAAGGGTTAGTCATGAAGGGGCGGGCCTAGGAAGACCACTAAGAAATGAACGTGAACATTGAAAACAGCTTTTGGCCCTTCTCTAGACCTGAATTCACATGAGTTGTGCCTGCCCTTATCAGGAAATTATAGATCTTATTATTAGGGAACTGGGTGGCAGGTGCCAAAAACATTTAAATGCACTCCATTTCCAATTCATGAAGCCCATTGTAGCTTGGTATTATGGTTTTATTAGATTTGTGCATTTATCCGGGAACCTATTATTAGAATAAAATACAAATACAATTATTGTTTTCTTGCAGTGAGAACTTCAGAACTATCTAACGCTTTATTGTTCCCCCATCAAAAAAACTCCCGTTTGGATTTTTTTTCTTTTTTAGAGTTTTAAAGAAATGTCGCTTCCTCTACCTACTTTCCATAATGGTTCCTACTTTATGCTACATAACAGGAAAAGAAAAAAGGAATTGAGAGGGAGGCCATAAGTCACATCAGTTTTCCTTTAATTACAGTATTATCCTTATATTTCTCATATTTTCTACCCTTATCTCTGCCCAGCCAAATCTCCATTCCTCATTCGGTGCTCATTAATTGAGATGGTGTTTGGGGAAAGTTGATATATAGATATGAGTTTCATATGGCCGAATGCTCACCTACTATTACACACCAAATGGAGTTCAATACCCGTAATGGTCAATTTAGCTACTTGTCATTTGATACCCACTCCTTCACCCATCCCATACCGAGGCTCTCACGATTCCTCTTTTCTCCTCTCTCTTTCCACTTGATGTTATTATTTTCTCTCTTTATCAGAGAATGAAAAACGTTTTAGAAATACTGAGAGGAATCACATCAGATGTGAGAAACCACAAAATTATGCTCGGATCACTGATTTTAGAGTTGGAAAGGGCCTTATAGATCATGTCACCCAGCCTGTCATTTTCCAGATGAGGATACTGTGACCCAGGAAGATCACACCGCAGTTAGAGACAGATGTCAGGCCCTGTCACCTGCTTCTTAGGTAGCTACCAGTAAGCTCTGACCCTGTGCCCAATACCCAGCTGGTGGCAAATCTCCCACAGTCCTCGAGACATGAGGTAGGTGCTAATACTTCTTCCATGTTAGGGATGGGGAAACTGATGCATAGGGAGTTTACATAATTTGCCCAAAGACACGCAGAAAATGAATGGCAGAATCAAGACTCAAGTCTGTTTGTCTGATTACAGAGCCTTACCTCTAACACTACACAGAACTCTCCTCACAATATTTCTAAGAGCTGCCCTTACACTTAGTTAGCACACACCCACATAAATAACATCGTTAGTGGTGCCATTTCACAATAAATAAAATAAAGCATAGACTCTGGAATGGAAAGGCGTGGATTTGACCCTTGACCCCATCATCGATTAGCTAGGGAAATTTCAACAAGATCGTTAAGCTCTCTGACAGTACTCCATTGGCCAAATATGGGTCATAACAATGCCCAGCTTAAAAGGTGATGGTGGAAGCCAAATAAGATCATTCAGCCATTGATCAGATATACACGGAGTCCCAATGTGTCAGGCGCTGTTCAAGTGCTGGGGACGCCACACCACTGCTCTTGAGCCCCGCTCTCAAACCCAAACCCAGAGCAGCAAAACAGGTGCCTGGTGACAATGGAGGAGGGGAAGGGAACAGACTGTAGGTATGCCTTAGCTATGGAGGGAGAGGCTGTCTCTGTCTGTCTTGCTTTTTCTCTCTCTGATTCTCCGTGTCTCTGTTTTTCTGCATGTATGTGAAATATAAAGAGCCTTACAAAATGTAATACATTATATTGGTTATTGGAGAGATTATATAGTAGAAGGTTTCCCATTCTTAAGAACCTTTTACCTAAACTGTCCATGGGGCATTTCCCCAATCCAGATGATCTCTTGAGTGAATCTGATTGGGCCAAGGTGTGTGTGTGTGTGTGTGTGTGTGTGTGTGTGTGTGTGTGTGTGACAGAGAGAGAGATATATTTTACCGATTGCTCATATTTTATTGACTTTGACATTCTTTGGAAACTTTTACCCTGTACTTTGTCTGGAGACTTTCCCTGTAATTTACTAAAGCCAAGAAAATGATGATCATTAATGCTTGAGCCCTTACTGTGTTTCAGGCACTGTACCACCATGGCACATGGAGTATTCTTAGAAACAACTATTAGTAAAAGGAGTTGAATATCAAGTACTTCATCAGAAATGTAGATCCCTTACTCTAAGGAAGCTTGCACTGGAAAGTCAGATTCCACTCACTATGGCTTTTTTTCATCCGAGCAATAATTCTTTATTGAGCACTTACCATGGACCAGGCACCATGCTGGGCACAGACTGTGCTCTCCCAGAGCTCACAGTCCCGGAAGAGGAACAAACGTGCGAATGAACTATGGTGACAAAACTGGGACCATGCTATAATGGAGGTGAAGTGCGGTGGGTACCCAGAGAGAAGGTGGTGTGCTCTCTCACAGAAAATAGGGTGAGGTTCTCCAAGTGTTCTTTCAGAAAACAGAGCCCAGACAGGTAAGAGCTGAGTGTATGTAGTTCTGGCTGCCTCTGTACCACCAACTTTCTGTGTGATCTTGGGCAGCATGACTCTTCTAGCCCTTAGTGTCCCTATCTTTAAAGTAAGGTGAGGGACAGAAAATAAGGCTAAGGAGACCCACCCTCACAGGGTTATGAGGATCAAACACTTCTGCAGGAGTTAGAATCTAAAATCCACACACGTAAGGGGAAAAGAGTCTCATAGGCAGAATTCATGCTGAGCTCTACAGTAAGTAGTAGGCTTGCCTTTGGGAGTGAAAAATGCGTTGTGGAAAACAAAACCACTTTTCTCTGAACCCTGGAATCTCACTCAGGATGGTCAATGAGTGCACATCCCCAAAACAGCCATGGGAGCACTTGAGTCTGCTGTCTGCACTGCCCCTCCCCCCCAGCAGTGCATCTCTATCTCCACCATGCTCCCCATCCTTCTCACCATGCCAAGCCTGCCCTTGAACCCAAACCCAAAGCAGCAAAACAGGTGCCTGGTGACTGACAGAGGAGGAGAAGGGAGCAGACTATGGATTTGCCTTCACTATGGAAGGAGAAGTTGTCTCTGTCTTGCTTTCTCTCCCTCTGACTCTCCATATCTCCATTTCTCTGAATCCTCTATACCCCCATCTTCCCCACCCATGCACCCCCACTCTCTCCCCAGTTTAAGCCTTGAATTCCAGTAAGCTAAATGAACGGAAGGTGGAATTCACCCTACGTTAAAATGCTTTGCATCGATGGGAAGTGTAGTACAAATGCCAGTGACTATTATTAGTTCAAGTTAGTGCCATTAAAAGACTACCCATAATTTTCCAGAAAGGTATGTCTTATGCTGAGGCCCACAGGAATATATAATAGACTAAGGAAGAATGAGAAGCCAAGGGGACGGAGTCTTAAATCAGAGGCTAGAAGACACAGAAATCCTTAGGAAGTTCTGTGTGTCAGGTGAGAGGATTTGAATGCTTACTTCTCTTTTAATTATCTGATGCTCACACCACCCTCCTTTGTTGCCTTCAGCTAGAGCTGATAAGGAAAGACACCAATAAATATCTTGGCGGTCTGAAGGGAGAAGCCATGTTTCATGGGACTCCCTGCTTCTACAGCTGTTGTTAAAATATTACTGCTAATTAGCTGGCTAGTTATATATAAACCCTTACAAAGGAGTATTTTTACACAATCATAAAATAAATTAAACTACCAAAAATTCACGCTGTTAATTAAAATAACCCCTGTAGGAGGGGGAAAAATCGCTACGAGGCTGAGGTAAACAGGAGGCAATTTCACAAGCACAAACTGATTAATTTTATTTCCCATTACATGTATTTGCTAATATCATCAAAATTAGAAAATAAAGCAATTTTGCCTTGACAGTAGTTCAGACGGAGGCGGTTCTAGTAGAGGAATGTAGCTAGTCAGATACACCCTGACCCCCAAGGCAGGTCCCCTCTATCTGGAAAGGGTAAACGGTTTCTCAGCCGAGACCCTTCTCAGGAAGGACACCCACGAGGCAGGTGAGAGAGAAAGGGGTGTGTCCTAGTCCGCAGGAGTGGTCTCCTCGAACTCTGGAACCATTGGTGGCATGACTTGTCACACCACATCTATCATCCATCCAAAGATACAAACATTTGAAGACACAAGAGAAACTAGGACGCAGAGAGGTGATGGGAGGGTGTAGAAAATGTATAACCTGCCCCCGGTTCCAGGAATGGACAAGACAGTTTCCTCCCAACTTACTAACATGTTTGTATATTCTCTCACTCAAGGATCCTGCCCCCAGATATTACAGTGGAGCTGTACTTTTCTAAAGTTTGTGGATAATTCCTGTCTTGAAACCATGACCCAAACCCTTCCTGGATTGTTCTTTTACAAAAGATCACAAGGGGTTAATCAAAAAGCCTAGAAAATACTTTTGTAACAAAAAGTGCTATTTAGGAAAGAATGAACTCAACCTTCCAGTTCTTTGGCTCTTTGTCTGTCAGCCAAGTTAAATGACAGACTTTAATTCAGCTGGAGAACCCCTCCATATGCACAGCATTTTAATCTCCTCTGAACTCCCCACTCCCAGTTGCTCAAAGCAAATAATCACCTGAAAATATATTCCTACGAAACCTAAATATACTCTTTTATATGCCTTTTGGTCAACCAGAAAAATCCTCAATTGCCTTGGACCCATAGTGAGTCTGGTTATTTTACAGCATCTTTATATGGGGTATGTTCATCCTTATATCCCTTAAAATTCATCTACAGGCTCCAGCCCTGTTTAGCACCTAGTTTTATGAGATGGCTCTTCACAAAGACTCACGGGCTTTGTCAATGGGACACCAAACATCTGGAAGAGGCAAGTCTTCAGGCCTAAATACAGATGTTTTATCTGTGCGACTCCAAACATCCAGATGTTTACAGGGGAGAAACAGCATTTTATAAATAATACTCTGTGTTTGACAAAGAAAATGAACAGGTGCATGAGCAATCCAAAAGAGCAGATAAGACGGGAAATACTAATTGTCGCCTCTGTACATGCTGGAATATTTCATTCCTGTCATTTTGCTCCGCTGGAAAGTTGTCTTCCAAGCCACATTTGTGTACAGATCAATGTTAACATTCGCCAGCATTTCCCCAGCTATCAGGGAAGCAACAGTCAGGGTATCTGTGGCATGCAAGTCCTGTTGATTCTCTCTCCTTCATAGCTCCAGCCCATTCCTGCTGTCCTGGTGAAAGCTCTTACTCCTCATCCTGCCCACCACACACCCCTTCCATCAGCAGTTCTGGCTTCTACTCTCCACCTCCCCACAGCAGCCCCACGACCCTCCTACAACTCCAGCTGCGGATCTCAATCTCGATCTTCCTCTCCATGTTTCCCCGATGCCTCACCTTCCGAGGGGTGCCAGGCACCATGGCAGAGTCTGCAAGGCTCTCGGCCCGCTGGCCACACCCAACCTGCACCATGTCCTGAGGATCCCCACTAACTCAGGCCCTGGGTTCCAGTCTTTGAAGGAGAACTGCTGTGTTCCAGAATGTTCCCACCTCTCTGTGTAGTTGCAGTTTCCCTACCTGGAACACCAGCTTAGAAGACTCCCACCCTCACTTCATGATTCAGATGTTACCGTCTGCATGAAGCCCACTTACAGCCTCACTGGCAAGTTCAGTGGTTCCAATTTCAGGGCCCTTCTGCCCTTTATCTCATTATCTCAGTGCATCCTCTCCATTCGCGGATCTGATTCTGGTCCACATCTAACCATGACCAAGTCTGTCCATTTTACCCCTTAAATAGCTCTTAAAATCCCTTCAGTAACCTTGATCTTAAGGAAAAGGCCAGAATCTACAGCCTCTGAAGCCCTGCTGACCCCATGCTTCTCGGCTCTCTGGATTCCAGGCCTGCTGGCCTCCATCACTCCCTTGGGCCCCATGCTCGCCCCACGCAGCAGCCCTTGCAAGCACCTTGATCAGGGTGCTAACCCCTCCACTCCCCTTCCAACCTCAGGACCTAATTCATGTACACTCCTCTTTCAACAGCTCAGAGAAAACCATCTGCTTAATGGAGAAACATTCCCCAGTCTCCTCGTTCCACCCAATTTGAGTGGTTTTCACTGTTATATACAAAGAACCAAGTTCCTTTCCCTCACTACACTTAGTACAATCTTATTATATATTGATTAACGTGAACTTTTGATTCCTGTCTTTCTTTTCTATTAGACCTCAAGCTCCATTGACAGCAAGGATGGTGTTCTTGCCCCATCATATCTCCAGGTCCTAGCAAAGTACCTTGTTCATCATAACAGCCCATAAGTGTTTGCTGAATGAATGAATAAATGAATGATTTAAATCTATGCAACATATCATGATGACCAGAACTTGCTCCTTAAGGGCAAAAGCTAGATTTTATCCATATTCGCGTGGGTCCTGGCACACAGGGCATCTTCGGGATGTACTTGTTGAAGGAATACTGACTGCAGATCCAGAGAGGCAGATTTCTGTGCCTCTAACAAGTAGAGTGGGCAGATCAGCATTGGGGCATGCTTATAACAATGAGCTCCCCATCTCTCGAATCATTCAAGGACAGCACAGATGGAACGTGTCAGGAATGGTCCAGAAGCAATTCAACCAATGGGCTCAATGATCTCTCCCATCCTTCCCAAACCTCAGGTTCTATGGTGCAACTAAAATGAGCTAGAAAGAGAAAGAGAGGGCTGCAGAACATGAGTCAAACTGTAACACTTCCCAGAAAGGAGAGTTTCAGGACAAATGGGAAAAGGAGGTTCTTGCCAAGGTTTCTGTAATTGCTGGCAGGTAGCAGACTGGAGAGGCTCTGGAAAACGCATGTGATGGCTGGAGGACAGATGTCAAAGGTTACAGTCTTAACTCCTTTTTCGACATCTACTTCTTCCTTCTTAGCCTGGCCCTTCTTTCTAGATTTAGATACAGCTCAAAAGGGACTCAGACTTTGAAGACCCAGGCAGAAAATTGTGCTAGTCACATGGAATCATCTTGACTGTTTTCTCAGCTGTTTCCCAAGAAAACAGATTTAACATTTGTCACCCTCGTTCCTGAATAAGGAAAGCGATTTCACTTTCTCCTCAAGCAAAAACCACAAGGTGGATTTGGCATTTGTGGAGTGCAGAGTAGGGGTTCGGATTAATGCCTCATCGAGGGTTTCTTTGTTTTTACAATCTTTCTGTATTTTCACATTCAAGAAGCTAAATGAATTGCCCACGCCTCTTCATGGGGCTTCGTATTAGAATGATCCCACCAGGAAACTGTTCTCGTCTGCCCCCCTCAACACGTCTCTCCATTCTCCCAATTTCATGTCTCTGGCCATAATTAGTCACTTTCTGGAATATAAGAACATCTGGGGAATAGAGGGAGAGGGGAAGGAGACAAAACACATGGTAAAAAGGGTTCACAGGATCATCTTTTATGTCACTGCGCATCTAAGTTGACAACCATAATATTTCACTGATCAGTTTATGTAGTTGGATCATTAATTCTTAAGCATGTATCATATGCCATATCCTTTACACATATTAGTTTCACTAATTTTCAATTACCTTATTAGTTAAGTATTCTTATCCTTATTTAATAGGGAAAGAATTTAAAGCTTAGATAAGCTAAATATCTTTCCCAAAGTACACTGATTAGTGCCAGTTAGCGTTGGAGCTGGGATTCAAACCCAGCTTTTCTGCCTCCCCATCCAAACCTGACCACCACGTCTGTACCACGTCAGAGAGCATCGCCCAGATCTTTCATTAACAAAGACCCAGTAAGCTGTCATACTAGATCAACCAGGTGCAGTTTTGCTCCTCAGGGGGCATTTGGGACAGTCTGGTGACATTTTTGGTTGTCACAAATGGGGTAGGTGCTACTGGCATCTAGTGAATAGAGGCCACGGATGCTCCAAACATCCCATAATCACAGGACAACCGAACAACAAAAAATGATCAGGTTTGCGATGTTCGTAGTGCCAAAGGTGAGAAACTCTGCACAAAATGCCCCCATTATTATGGACAATGGGTTCTCTCCCACCAAGGTGGTAGGTACAATGTGTCTCTGCCTTCTGTGTTAAAAAGGGGAACAGCCTGTAACTTCCTGATATATAGTTATACGTTTAATGAGGTCTGGAATTGGCCGGTTCTTTTTAAGAATGTAAAAGAAAGGAGGAGGAGGGAACAGAAAAAAAAGAAACAGAAAAAAAAAAGAAAAAAAAGAAGGAGAAAACTAACATTAGGAACCTCCACTGCAGCATTCAACAGCTGGATCACATTACATGGAAATCAGCCCAGTGACAGCACAACAGGCCGCTTTTGTGTCTTCATGAATAACGCAATGTGCTGGGTAAATGCTTTTCCCCATTTAGAAACAGGTAGTTAATGAGAATTGAAGTGATCAAATGCTGTGTACCCCAAGGTTACTTACAGCACGGGCCTGGGTGGCCCGGAGCTCATAAATAAAGCATCGGAGCGTCTTATTTTAGTCCCGGTCAGATAAGCAAAGGCTTGCATCATGTGAAAGAGCCCACAGCGCGATATGACACTGAGCCTGCTAATTCCAGGACCTCTTGGAATGTGACATTTCGAGAGCAGTACACTGAGTTCATGCCCTGTGGAAGCTCCATGGCCCACCATGCCTTAATTTTCCATCATCTCCTTGATTCAGCTGCTGCGGGAGAAGGCTGTCACTGAGCTGGACTTTAAATTATGCCAAGCTCATTCCCTACTATGCAGAAGTTAATTTGAAGCACATTTGCAACTTATAACTCTGATTTACTCATTTGCTGGCACCAGGACCGTGCACAGCTTGAGAGCCCGCCAGGCGCCAGCCCGCACAGACCCTTCCCTCGGAAAAGGTTGGGCCCAAGTCGTGACCCAGCTTGGTAGCTCAAAAAACAGCTGCTGGACAATGTTGGAATATGGAGTCAAATATAAGAAAAAAGGTCTACTCTTTCCCTCACATTTTTACATATAATTACGTAGTCATATCCCTATTCAGATACTTTGACATAAATTGTGCTTCATTAAATTGTTGCTAATTTGTTGTTTTAATATTATTTCCTGGTTTGTTTGCTGATATCCACCCAACAAGGCATAGGAGCACTCTCTCTCTCTCTCTCTCTCTCTCACACACACACACACTTATGCTCAGTCATACTACTATTGCTTTGAAAGTCATGAAAATGGTTTCCGTGAATAATTTCTCTATTTGACAGAATAATGAAAGATTTCGAAGAGCACTTATTCATATGGTATACAAATGGCTGGATGAATAACTCTAATGTGATAATTTGCTGGTGTTATTGTTTCTTTTCTCACAGACTTCCTATAATCTGATAATATCAATCAAATAATATATTCTTTGCATGAAATAAATTCTCCCTACTATGAAAGAAAATAAAAAACTCCCATAGTAAATATATTTCCCAGTGATCTAGATTTTAGTGTTTCTCATCCGGATCCTGGGATCCCAAGAGAATGTCTTCAATAAACGTCTGTAAACTTGAACTTGGGGTAAGATAGATGGTCTGAATTTCTTACAAGATTGTGTAACTAGTTGGTCCTTGACTATAAACTACAACCAAATCACCCATGAAACCGTTTTCTAGAAGAAAGGACACTCTCCTATAATACTCGCCTTCTCTCTCACTCCACCTGGGACCTCCTCAGGAGCCAAATCCTCTGAATTTAACCTGTTTCTCAAAGTGGGGGCCTCAGAACGCCTGCTTGTTAGAAATAAAAATCCTTGTCAGGGTGCTCATTAGAAATGGAGATTCCTAGCTGCCATTCCATACCGATGAGATCTGAATGTCTGAGGGAATCTGCACGTCTAACAGTACCTTCAGGTGAAGGTGGCTTTCTGAGTCATGAGGAATATGGATTGAGAGGGTAGAAGAGAGAGGGCCAAATCATACTATTACTCGGGTTTCCCTGGGACAAGGGATGCAAATGAGATCATTAACTCACTGCATTTGAAATAAACTAATGTCAAAAATTTCACACTAAAGATCATTAGTTGGCTAATGCCCTACATCCTCTCAACCTACAAAATAAATCCTGGTCCTCACAGTGACCAAGAAGAAAAATTTAGAGATATCGTGTACACTAAGGCATGAAAAGAAACATAAGCATGTTTCCACGATATACTTTAGAATAAATTTTCAACCAAAAGGGTGTAAAAAAAAGTTTTCCTGGCTAAAACTCCACTTACCTCCCAAATATTCTGTTTCTTAAAAGTTTTGCTCTGTCTTGCCAAATAATTAATTATCTCTTTGGTTTTCTATCCCTCCTTATTATCATTGTGATGACAGAGTAAAGTGACTTTAATTCAAAGTTCCAGATAAGGCTCAAAAGTAAAACGGTAACATAATTTTCACCAAAGAGATGAGCTCTGCATTCACAATTATACCGGAACCCTCCCATGGCACACAGAGGGACTGCCAACTCCAAACACCTCTGTTAACCTTATTCCAGGTAGTTGTCAGGATTGACTGAGTAAGTAAGTGTATGCAGAGTGTTTATTTAGCACAGTGCACGCATTCATTATTATTCTGTCTGTGGCTGTGGTCATGTGAATGGGGGCTGCTGCACCTACCAAAGATTTCTGCCAGCCCACAGATGAAGGGATTTGGGGACACAGACTAGAATTCAACCATTGCCACCAACTAAAATATAGGCACTTAACAGGGGGAAGAACCATGGCTTGTTTCTGTGTCCCCCCCATTTCACCTAACATCTGGTTGGGCATCTAGCTAGCCCCTGAGGGTCAGATCCAACCTTGGTCTATAACTACAAAGACCATAAAAAGCACATTTTGAATCCTCCGCTTCCTACGCAGTGCCATGGATTTCTTGCCCCGGACACTCAGAAGTAAGATGGCAGCCTCCTCATACCTGGAGAAAAAGTGTATCATCAGCAAGCTCTTTGCAAATTCAGATCCTTTTACTTCGTAACCACAAAGAAGGAAAGTGTCCCATCCTCACCCAGGAACAATGATACCTCTGCCTGGAACCCAGCTGTATTCAAAATTTACTGTGTGGCCTTGGGCAGCTTATTTAACCTCTCAGCGTCTTAATTTCTTCAGCTGGAAAATGAAGACGCTACCTACAGCATGGGCACAGCGTCTGAAGGTTAATGCATGAGGCTGATATGAAAATGCAACATTGCGTGGGAAATGTCTCATTCGGGGGAGGAAGTCAGGCACAGCCGTGCACTTCCGGGGGGTGGTAACATATGCAGGATCGCAAAACTGGGCCCTAAAATCAGTAGCACACCTGAGGAGTACAAAAAGCCGTTTGCCATACACCACCTGGAGTCTTCTATTGTTACTGCCAAGAGGAGTTGATAAAGCAAACAAAGCAAAGGGTTGGGAGCCCTCATTTATCATACGTATTGATACAGATCTGATATTGACATCCAATGGGCCACTTTTAGACTTCGATCAATAAATCCATCTCATAATACAGTACAATCCCAACACTTCACCCCCAAATCCAACCATCCAGATATTAGAAATCCATCCTGCTTTGCCTGCAGCCTGTCAAATGTCACCACAGAGCGCTGAAGCCATCGTGCCAAGTCTATATCCTGAACTAAATCCCAATGGAAACTTCCCAGATATAAATAACCACTATGAACATACAGGGAAGAAAAATAGCTATGAAGTTTCACTCTTACTTTTTTTTTCCTTTTAGCCTGTGACAAGTAAAAATCATAGAGTTACTCACTCTCCAAAAACAATCTAAAGCCAGAAGGTTTAACCAATTCAATTTTCTAGTCACTGTGACAACTATTTTCATCTGTGAAACAGCGTTTGGGGCACGTTTACGGGCCTAATCCCATGGCGCTTTCATGGGCAGCCCCTGCTGGAAACTCTGACAGCAGCTTCTGTTACTGGACTCACTGTGGGCGGTGGCATTTGATGACACTCAGGGTCTCATGGCATGAAGACAGATTCTTTATTTACAGTCAGAGAGGGAGAAAGCTTCCTTCTACTTGTGGCTGAGATCCTAGGGAACTGGCTAAGAGGAAATTCTAGTTTAATAGGAGGTGGAGAAACCCACCCAATGTTTGCAAGGCCCGGGAGAGAAGCATAAAGAAAACAGAAATCTAAGCTCAGACGTTGGAGTATCTGGACTTGAACCAGGCAGAGCTGAGAGTGTGCAGACTGCTCAATCATCTTGCCTCCCCAAGCCTCGATTTCCCCATTGTCAGGTAAAGAAGGCTGTTGTAAGAATCAAAAGCCCCTAGTACAATACCACAGTCAGGGCTCAGTAACTATTTGCAGAAATGTAATCTCAAACAAGATATGCTGAATTCTTGACATCACTCATTAACCAATGGGCAACATGTATTTATGAATGCATACCATCTGCCAAGCACTAAATGGTGGGAATCGAGAGGCAAGTGGAATAGAGATGATGCTTGTTCTCAGAATAAGACAGAATTAATGCACAGGAATGGATTAGAAACCAGTCATTTCCAGACAGGAGACCCAGATCTGGAGCCTGAAGCGCAGGCATCCACATCAGGTTTGGAGGACTGCGGAACTATCCAAAATTTCTTGCCCAGAGGTGGCTGGTTAGATTCTGGTTTCCTGCAATTTAGAGACTAACACCTGGGCTCGTGTGCCCAGGGAATGCAAACTCACTTTAATATTAGCCTCAAACAGGTTGTTAGGAAGGTAAATCTGCTGCACACATAAAAGCTTAAGCATGGATTGGTTTAGGATTATCTGGGCTTTTAGATTTTTCTGACCATATCTAAAGGAGAGATACAGGGGCAGATGCAACTGCCATCCTGGAAAGCTGAAGATAAATTAAAATGCCAGGTAGAGTATTAAACTCTGTCTCCCATTGAATTGCATAAGGCATTTGCATCCATGGGGCATGGCCTCTTTGAAATCTGTCCTCATGAACAATAGAAAGAAGGAGATGGGGAAGAGGTGGCAGAGGTGAGAAGAAAAGAAGGTAGAGGAAGGACAGGAGACAGGGGGAAGTGGGCGGGGGGGGGGGAGACTGAAAACTTCCAAAATAGCTGAGAGCCCAGGCTGGCCCCACCACAGATGCTCAGGGGCAAGGGGGAGTTTTTCCCTCCCTTCCCTAAAAGAACTGCAGGAAATGGGAGTGAATTTGGCAAGCTACTCACCTTTCCCTTCCCTTGGCTCTCCACTTGAAGGGAAGCCTACCTGCTTCTTCCCCTAGAGCTTGAAGGTTTTCCTGTGTTACATAGCAATGATTGGGAGGCCAGAGTCCCCCGTGGCGGCTCCAGTCTATCCTTGCCCCAGAATTTCCCAGGCCAAAATCACCTGGGGACCACCTGCAGGACTGTTATCATATTAGATGCTGCCCCTACTATTATTTCTTTTATGTGACTCATTTAAATCAAGGTACTTTTTAAATTTTTACTATTGTTCTAGGCAATAATATCTGTAAAAGCATGGTTTTCACTGTGCTAGTTGTATTTTCCTAATACACATTAATATAAATCGTTATTATTAAAATAGCATAGCACAGTGGTTAGAAGTACAGGTGCTGCCTGTGTTGAAATCCAGTTTCTAGGGACGCCTGGGTGGCTCAGTCTTTAAGCCTCTGCCTTCGGCTCAGGTCATGATCCCGGAGTCCTGGGATCGAGCCCAGCATCAGGCTCCCTGCTCAGCGGGAAGCCTGCTTCTCCCTCTCCCACTCCCTCTCTCGCTGTGTCTCTCTGTCAAATAAATAAATAAAATTTTTTTAAATAAAAAAATAAAAAATAAATAAATTCGGTTTCTACCACTACCAGCAGTGTGCTCTCGGACAAGTCTGTTAACCTTTCTGTGCCTCAGGTTCATGGTCTGTTAAATAATAACACTTACTTCATAGAGTAGCTATAAGGATTAAGTCAGTTAATACTTGTAAAATATTTGTACCATCTAGAACCTTCTACACGAACAATACTTTTGGGAACACTGAAGGCACGAAAGCATACACCATCTATTACTTCAAGATGGGCTTATACACTTCCTCTTCTTTGGAATGTTCTATTGCTCCCCCTCCTCCCTCCATCCAAAAACCAGAAACAAAACCAACAGACACACACACTCGCATTCCTGCCCTCTTGAAAGCTGACCTGTTGTAAGGTCCATCTTAAATGGCTATAATAGTCATTACAACCACTTATTGAGCATCTGTGATTCTGCGGGCCCTGTGCTCAGTACTTTGAGTACGATTGTCTAATTTTATCTTCATTCTTCCTCTACGAGGAAGACCCAGGCTTAAAGAGATTGGGTGATTTTCCTAAGATCCTACAACCAGTAGGTAGGCGAGTTGGGATTCAAACTCAGGTCCACCCACCTCGCAGCCTACGCATATCCCACTAAGCCATGAGGCCCCATCCCCAGAGCCCCTCTTTCAGGGGCCCATCTCAGCACCCATCGAGACGTAAGCTTTCTTTCCCCTCCTCTTGTGGGACCTTTCCATCTGCACTTAGGCACCACTTTATAATATAATTACTTACCTGTTTGTCTTTCCCCCCTCTATTATTCAGAGTAATCTTTTCTATTTTAAGCATTTGGGGAGCAAATCATCCTAAAATGTCCTGAAACTTGAAAAAGGGTTAGGTTATACTGAGCTTAGTTTAAGAACATGCTCCCTACTATTCCAGTCATCTTTATCAACATCAAATATTATCATGTTTTTTGACATAAGTGTGACTTGCGGGCAATTTTCCTTTGCATGTTATGCGGTGACTGTTAACAAACCAGATGCCCGAGCCCCTCTCTGGAGCTACTGAATCAGAATCTCTGGATGAAGGACCAGGACTCACTCAAGTTTCAGAACGACTGCCTTAGGCAATGGCTAGGCATTTGACCCCGCTTCAAACTTCTAGACACTGACTGTGTTTTAGTTCCTGTGTCTGCTTTTCACGGTATTCCTGATCTCTCCCACCCTGCAAGCTGACAGCTATCACTCCTCACTGCCAACCAACAACACTGCATGACTTTCTCCTCTTTTATCTTCTAGCCCCCAATGCCATGGTTTCCAAACTCTTTCTGTTTAACTCTAGAACATTTTCCTGAAAACTGGTTTTTAGGCAGATGCCAATAAAAAGCACACAATCTCAGAGCCATCCCAATGGAACATGAGTGACAGGCCTGGATTCCAGTGCTGGGCTCCTTTCTCGCCACCAACCATCATCGGTGGCCCTGAGGCGCCTCCCCAGATTCCCTAGGCTTTGTGGAGAGCACTTTCAAAACCACTGAAATAATGCAACCTTCTGGCAGATCTTGTCACAATTTCAGAGACAGATACTTTATCTTTTATAAACATTCAAGATTATCAGAAAGGGATTTTTTTCCCATGAGAATTTGACAGTGTAGAACAAAGTCAAGTGTGTATTCCTTTTTATTTGAGAGGATATCACCAGATTTACAAATAACCCCTATATTATATTTGCAAAGTCACCACTTACAGTGAATATTCTTAACATGGATCCTTTTATTAGTAATTGGACTACCATTTACTTTTGATAGGTTCTCAGAAAAAAAATGGTCAAGGGAATTTGCCTTTTCAAAAAAATCTCTCTTCTATAAAAGAGAATGTCAGAGCATCCAGAAAAACTGAGCATCCGGAAAAACTTCCTAACCTTTAAAATTTTAGTTATCTTATATTGGCCATGTTCTAAACATGTTAGTATATTAAGAGTCTAAAAATAAATTTCAACCACTAGTTTTTAAACTTGAAAAAAAAAATTAAGCTAAGTTTTCTTACTGCTCTTTTTGGTTTTTTCCTCCAAAATTTATAATTTTGAGGTGCAGAATTTAGAAAGTAAATTTAACATACATGCACTGGAGGTGGGAGGGAGGATGTTGTACGGAGGGTATGTGATTTCTCTGCTAAATTAGGACAAAGTTCAAAGTCATGTCTACGGAGGCAATGTGACTGAATATTGATAATTAATTCATGTAAGTACAAAAGTGTGCAGAATGTTCCTTATAGTAATCTTTCAACTTTTTTTGTGGCTCTGAAATTTTTCAAAATAAAATTTGGGGAAATATTCAAAAGCATGTACAAATAAAACACAGTCATACACGTAAGACTAATACAGCCAACAGAACTGGACTAGGGTAAAGAAAGTAAGACATCTGAGGTGCAAAATTTAAGGAAGTACCTATAGGAACCCTGAGAGTGAGTCCTCCTCGGCGCTGGCACAGCTCTGAGAGCAAGTGCCTCCTTAATTATCACACCCTAGGTGTCTTCCTTGTTTTACCCTGTGTTGGTAATATTTTCACCTGCTTTCTCAAATTCACCTGCTTCCTCAAACTGACTGGAGCAGTCCTAAGGAGAAAAGCTTCAAGTCAATTTCATCCATGCATTCCTTCACTCATTTACCCTCCAAACATGTATTGAGCCCCAGCTATGTCCTCTGTGACTACTCAGCCAGGAACCCAGTCGGCTAGTAAACCATTTGACTCTCAGACAAAATAATCTTCAACCAAATTCACATCATTCATTTACTTGTCTATGTGTTAGGTGCTGGGGACACTATGAGGACAGACCAGACCCTGCTAAAATATCTTACTGTCTGCCCACCATTGCCTTAATACTATTATTTTTATCACCATCAGCATCAGCATTTACATGTCTGTTGCCCCAATTCAATTAAACGATTCCAGGATAGGGAATGGGTATTACTCATCTTTGTTTTTTCAGCTAAGCAAACATTTACTGGGTGCTCACAAACCTGCCCTGTATTTTCTAAGCTCTTTCTATATGTTAACTAAATTATGCCCTGCACCAAGGCTAAGATTCTTCTTTAACAGATAAGCGAACAGGAGGGACTGGGTATCTTTCCTAGGGTCACACAGCATGCAAGAGGCCATGCCAGGGTCTGATCCAGGAGCCCAGATCTGAGATCTACCATCTCAGCAACTCCACTAAAGCTATCTAGAAATTATTACCCAAAGAGCTGCTCCCCAGCTCCAAAGGGCACTCAGCCACAGCTTACTCCTCACCCATTATTACCTAGAAAGATCTAGAGGGCACCAGGGACACTCTCCACGAAATGAGCCTCAACTCCCACCGCCTGGGCAGGCAAGTCAGACTTTGGGGGACTTCCTGCTTAATTTCACCTTGTCTAAATATAACCAACTAAAAATAACCCGAAAGCAAAGTGTCTCAGAACCGCCAAAGGAACGGCAGAAGGCTGCAGGGGACATGATGTGAAAGAATGATCTCAGCCTCCCTAAAACGCTGCAATGCTTTCCAACATCAGCAAGTTGCACATTGTGATGAGAAAACAAAGTTTCCAATTATTGAAATTCCATAGTGTATTTAATTATGCAATTATCTTATTGTATTAACAAGTGCTAGGGCGCAGCAGCAAAGGCTGAGATTTTTGCAGTGGGGAAATGCGGAATTTATTCTTTCCTGCAGCTGATGACTTCTCTTGAGTCCGTCCATTTTTCTGGGATTTTGGAAGGGATCCGACTTCTAAACTGCTTCATTCAGAAATCCAAAGCAACTCACACCCCACTTTTGCCACTCCAACTTTGAAACATGACCTCACTACAGACTGAGCTTATTTCAAGGGAAAATGTCTGCAAATTCACATCCCTTTTGTTTTCACTAATCACTTTAGGCTCTTCCCTCTTTTGAAATTCGAATAAATATAATATAAATATAAATAAAAAAGCACTTATACAAATTACATATTTTCAGTGATGCGAACACAAATACATTCTTGTTCATTCGCTTAATAAGGGACTTGTCCCAAAGGATTCATGTATCAGGCTGCAAAGCCAGAGTATTTCATCAAAACATCCAAAATAGGTATGCTGCGATATTATCATGCACTTCTATTTGCCACAGTTACCCCAGAAAATACGAAATGTAATCATGCAAAATTAAACATTCCATACATTTTCTATTCATCTTTGAACACTCTCCCTCTTCTCCAAAATAGGCTATCACACTTCCAAGTTTATAGGGACAAAAAGTGAATCAAATTTCTTGTTTCTGAAAGCATTACAAGTAATAAGTCTTTTCACTTAGGGCTTTTCATCTCAGAATCGCCAGGCTCTTTACATATAAAACGTAATTAATCCATACAGTCAGCTACATCCCTACCCATTGGGAATCCTCCTTGCTAGTAATCACTCACAGAGAAACCATACCTGCATTTTCTCAAGCTAAATTTGGTCCAGTCTATTAGGAATGATGTTTCATTTACTTGAGCATGACCAAGAGGCACAGTCATAGGTAGGAAAACCTATTTTCCCAAATAAGTAATAGTTAAGAACACAAACTCTCAACCCATCGATTCTAGCCTGGAGTTTGAATCCCAATTTGCCACTTTTTAGCTATGAGATGATAGAGCAAATCCTTTCAATCCCTGTGCTTCAGTTTTTGCAGTGGTAAAATTGGGATGATAATAGGACCTATCCCATTGGGTTACTGGAGGAATGAAAGGAGTTAATGCATGTAATTCATTAATAGCATTAACTGTTATCATCTTGTCCCACCTGATACCTTTCAAAGCCATTTCACAACAATGACTTCATTGGGGTCTCCATCTTCCTGTGAAGTAATGGAAGCAGATGCTCTTATCACCATTCTATAGGTAAAGAAAGTAAGATTCAAAGAGGGCTGCTGGAGGTCAGGACTGGAACCCCTGGAACCTAGTCTAGTATTCTTCTTTGTCTTTATATCCTGAACAAACTGTGACCCAGAGGGATCTCTGCTTATTTTGGGGTGGGGAGGAGGGTGTTGCACAGGGAGGGGGTCTTATTTCAAACAAGGCATGGGAAGCGTCTTGTTGCCAAGGCTTGTCTTGCATAGCAAAAAAAAACCAGATCAGCAGAGGACACATCAACAAGACTGCCTTAATCATGATTTCTGCTAACTATGAAACGTAAGTTAATTTCATGCCTTGCATTCACAGACAAAAAGGATCAGAGCTGTTTAAATTCTCTTCAGCCCAATGACAGTTAGTAAACAGGAGGCTTCCTGTTCTAATGCTTGAAATCACCCTTCGTATCTCAATATATTATTTATGCACTCAGCTTAAAATAAACAGCAACTCTGAAGTAGGTGAGTGGGCTCATCTAGTACGAACTTTTTTTTTTCACTCTGACAGTTACTTTAAAACATCGGTAAACAACCTTAATTCACTTCTAACAAATTAGTAGGCTACTGCTGTGTCTCCAGGAGGCAAGTAGATTGTATTATTAACCAAAACAACTTTCTCCCTGTCAATCATCTGCACCTCACAAAGGGATGTGGGTTTTGCTGTCTCATTATTCAAACCAAACCATGGGTGCACGTGATTCCAGGCGATTTCTTCGAGGTCATTCTCTTCTGGACCTTTGATTAGATCTCTTGACTCTGGGATGCAGAATGGGGCCTGGAGAAGGTAGATTCTCAGTGCTGCTTATTAAGAAAGATATAGACAAAAGAGAGCCTTTCCAGAGGGGTAGAGTGTTGGGAGGTCATGGTGTGCGAGGTCCAGTTGTTGAGGGAATGGAAGCTGACAAAGAGGCCACTTCCAGGGGGACCCTGATAGTGCCACCAAATACTTGAAAGGGTGTCACTTTGGAAGAGAGAGTCTTATTCCTTGTAGATGCAGATAGTAAAATTAGGACCCAAAGGTGGAAGATACATGAGGGTAGGTGTGGGTTCAACTCAAGAAAGAATCCTATAACTGAAAAGAGTTGCCTCTTGAGGTAGTAAATCTGCCCCTAGAGGTTCTGGGGCACCTATCAGATGGAATCTTTAGAGTTGGCCAAGACAAGGCACTAGATGAAACATGTAAGGACCCTTCCAGACATAAGATCCTATGACCCCATGAATCACAGTAAAACAGACTTCAGTAAGCAGTCACAACCATTTTTAAACTCTCTCTGTTAGGAGTTTTTAAGGTGTGACAATTATTCTTCAAAAACAAAAACCAGAAAAATACTATGGATTAAGCACTGGGCATGTCACTGGCCAGTCTACTCTTGCACAACACCAGGGCATTGGCTGACCCAGCAAAATAAAAAGATGTACCATTCTGTGGGGAAAGTCAGATGAAGCAGTTGCTTTAGTATTGTACCATTTCTGCCTGCTCTTTGGCTTTGTGGCTTGCAACCCTTGGCCATTCCATGACCAGGCGGCCACTTCCAAGTCACCTGGGCTGTCACGTGATCCAGAAGAGGTGATCCACACTTCACTCACCTTGCTAGTTGGCCTCCTTCCTTTATCCCAAGTCTGGAAACACAACACTTCGCAACTTGTCTAAGGTATGTCTAACTTAGTTTCATCGTTAACAAAATATTGCTCACCTCAGTGAAACATTCAGTCTCTCCCCAAAACCAATCATTTCTTTGATACACACACTGACAGCTCAAAACACAGAGTTAAATGCAAATTAAAAAAAAAAGAAGAAGAAGAAGAAGAAAAGGAGAAAAGTGGTGAAAGAGAAATAAATATACCTTGCATTCATATCCAGAGTTCATATCAACATGTTTACACAATTTGCATACATGTATTCTTCCAAATTGTCTGGAAAACATTGCCAAAATATTTTGGGGAGGTGAATCAGGCTTTTCTACATCCAACATATTGACAAAACATTACAGAGTTCAGAAATATTAAATTCCTCAAAGGAAGTCAGATTATCAATCTTTGGGTGTGAAACTTGGTGTTACTGATTTCCTAATATGGCAAGAGCAGACATCTGGTATTTGCACTTTGGAGTAATAGAACATAACACGACAATAATATGTTATACTTACAAAGTACCCTTCATCCATGGGGCTCCAATTTTACCAATATTAGTTCACTGATTTTCGCAAAAAACCTGAAAGGCAGAGGGTAAGTTTGTGTTACCCCCACTTTGCAGATGGGGATATTGAAATGCAATAGGCGAATAAATTATTAGTCCATTATAATGAGAGAAGTCAATAAGGGAGGACAAGAATTACAATTTTCTCCTTCCCCATCCCAGTGCAACTTGACCACCCAACTTCCCCTTGGGGACTGTGCTTTCCCACATAATTTCCACCACAATCTCAATGTATTAAACACATTTTTGCCCACAGAAGCCAGTGCTGAATGTAACCCTTGATCTTATGAGCCCAGACACCAATATTCCTTTGATACCAGGGGAAAGGTTTGAAAAACTTCCCATATCCAGTTTAAAACATGGGAAAAAAAATTTAGATTGACAAAATACAACCATCCAACTAAAATTTGGCCTGAAAATAATGTTACTACTGTTCAGTTTGTTACATACTTATGTTCACATGTCAGCATATGGACTTGTCTTTAAAAATGATTCCAAGGAAGTCAGAATTCTTCAGAAGTAATCTCGCCAACAGCGTTTTTAGAAGTGTGTATTTTTAACAACCCTTTCTAGGACACCCCATCCTTTCTACCACTCTCTGGCCATTTATTCACTGAACAAATAATCGATATTTAGTGTATTCTTACAACATATAAGTTTAGCACTGTATGTGGTTTCTTGGAGGACACAAAAATGTGTATCACACAGGTCCTACCATCAGGAAACTTACAATTTTATGGTGTGCTGATTTTAGTACAGTGACAATCACTCTGTTCTAAAACTCTCCAGAAAGATCTGACAGTTTCTGGACACTCTTGGTGAGTCATAGCCACCAATCCCAGAAGGATGACTCCTTCGGGGAATAGTCTCAAAAAAGATGAGTCTGGGTTCTGTTTATGAGCCATACTATTTGGGACTACAGAAATGCTAAAAGATGTATCTTCTTCAAATGTCTGACCCAGAGTCTTTCCAAAGCCCGTGATTTGAGGGTCACGATGTCTCACGAAATTCACCTCTGCAGCAACACTGACGTCTTGGCTCATCCTCGAATACCCAAGCACATTCACACCTCAGGATCTCTGCCCTTGCAATTATTCTCTTTGCCTGGGACAATCTTGTTGCAGACACCTGCATGATCTCTACTCATATACCTCCTCAATGAGTCTCCCCCGAACACCTGTCTAACATAGCTGCAACTCGTCCCACTCTGTCCCCTTACCACTTTCTCTTTCTTGATGAGGCTCACCACCACCTAATAGCAAATGGTTCATTTCTTTATTTGTTTCTCTATGCCCCACACCACCCCCCAACTAGTATATACACTCCATAACAGCAGGGACTTCTGGTTCACTACTAAATCCCAGAGTCAAGGCATGCCATAAATATGGGTCGAATGAATGACTTGCAAGGCTGAACTGTGTGCTGTGCCCATCTCTTGTATCTTCCTTCACTGGGATACTGAAACAATTACTAATAAATGAATTTCAGGACGGGATCATAATAGATTTTTTTTCACCCAAAGGAAAACAAAACAAAACAAAACAAAACTCCACACTCGGTGAAATGTTTCTGAAAAATATAATAAACACCAGTTTTTATCATTTTCCCCTCTCTTGATGGCTCAAGCACTGGGCCAAGGGTCAGGTAACCTTGTTCTCTGGCCAGGGCTCCTGCGAGCTGCTCTGTGAGCCTGATCTCTTCATCCCCGTGTGCCTTTCTTTCCCAAGGGTAAAATAAGGAAGCTTCAGAAGCTCATTTCCAAGTTCCCTCTAGTTCAGAAACTATGGAGATCAACACATAGGTGACGGGCCAAATTAGATTCGTGTTTTTACATCTTCTGATTTAATCGCATTTTCAATGTGTAAGCTTATCTCAAAGGTAGCACGGTCATTTCATACTAAGTAAGCAGGAATCCCAGAGGGAAGGATTTTATTATCTAACTAGATCTAAGAGCATGCTGATTTAGGACAAACACCACGGATATCACTGAAAACCTGTTTCCACTCCCCCATCACACCACCAACATACGACAGACATGCAAAGAAAGATGCCACATCAGCTGTTTATGACATCTTGAGTCACAGACACTTGCGGTCTCTAAACAGATTTCTTGTTTACTTGCACATTAATAAAACTCGCACCTTCGCCAGTCAGAATTTTTTTCCCCAAGCATCTGAACATCCAAAGAGATTTAGAAGCAATTAACATTCACGAGTAACAGAGCAATCAACATGGGAACCGCTAATGGGGCTGGACAGAATCCAAAAGCAGATATTAGGATAATAGTGAGTCCCTGACATAGGTTACGGTGTTAATTCTGCAGGGCAGACTCATGGTATGTGTTCAGGAGCTTTGTGAGGCTGCTGGCACAGTCACATATGCCTCTTCTATATATGGTTCCTAGCACCCTACAACATATTTTTTTCTTAACTGCTACCGAAAAGAAGGCATTTTTGCATCGTTATAACACAACCCCTAGCATTAATGGTATATATTGAATTCAAGTTTATTTTTAAATTGCCTACCTGACAAAAATGTTAAAATGTCATTTTTTCCCACTTTGGATCTCTAGACTAACTTCACCTGTTAGCTCTTGTAGCTAGAGGCCACAAAAACAATAGCTATGAATTTCCACCTTGACGCTTCCCCAATAACTTTTGCCACTTCCTTGTGTGTATACGGGTTCATACATCCCTTGTACACAGAAAGACACCAACATTCCTATCCCGACGAGCTCTATGCTTGCTTCTTTGTCAGTGTTCTTGACCTGTTTTTATAAATACCACTCCAGAAATCAGCACCCTCCCCTTTTTCTCCACCCCCCCGCCCCCAGCCCTTTGGAGAAAGTCTGTGTGATAGAGAACGTTATTCTTGCTGATTTCCATGTTCCTGTCTTCATCTCTGGTCAACTAAATGAATCTAAACTGCTGATGCCAAGGGCATCTATCTTTACCTACCCTCAGACCACATTCCCACATACCAGCCCTGGCTATCCTTCTCCCTTGGCTTCAAACGCAGATGACTCCACCTTCAGAGCCTTGATCTCCCCAGATCCACACATTCCTCTTAATTCTCCCGGCCCCAGGTCCCCTCCCAGTCCTCCTTGTGGGTCATGTGGTCTCTCTCAGGACAGAGACCTACACCTCTAATCACAGGACACCTTCCCTTACATGTGGACACTGGACCCTACGCCAGCAGAAAATCTGGTTTATTCCTATTTCTCATAACTTAGGATGTAATTCATCACAGCTTATTATGATTTGCTTCATTTTGTGAGGCCTAAGAAAATATATTTGTTCCAAGGCAAGGCTTTTTTCAAGTACTTTAACATTAGTTACGTGTATTTAATTGGATAAAACCACTTATTTTGAGGAGACTATCTTTCTGGCCATTCCAGTCTATTCATGCTCTGTTCCATTCCTTTCTCCTTCTACTTTGCTGTTTTTAGCTATTAAAGGGTCCCTTTTTTCTTAACAATCCAGTTTTTTTTTTCCTTCACCTCCCCACCCTCAACAAATACCCATTTGTGCTAAAAGCCTATTTTGACAAAGATTTTCTACAACAGAATCCAAATTAAAGGGAAGTTATCAACAGACTCTTACGTGAGAATCCCTTACTTTATCTTTGTGGCAAGTAGTTTTAGATTCCCAGCGCCTGCCCCGAAGCTGGGAGACACGAGCCTCCAAGAGCCTCTACAGCGCACACATCTCTCAATCGTCGCCTCCTCGACCTCGGGCTCCCTCTCTACCCCAAAGGGGGGGGGGGGGGCAGCAGTGGAGATTAAAGTGCTTCTGGGCTTTGGTAATCCAATCAGGGCTGGGCATGCTGCAATCTCTACCCTTTGGTCCGTAGGAAAACATTTTGGCGGAATGCCTTTCGGCAGTGCTCTCTCTGCATTCCTGGCGGGTCCTGTGCTACTATGTTACTGAAGACATTTGTGCTGTGACAGCGATGGGCTCAGAGTGGCGACTTTTCATACTGTCCCTGTGACTCTATACCTTCCTGGATGCTAGACTTTGTAGCTCTTTCTGCCTTGTAAACAGCCCCGCGCCCGTTAACCCGGAGTCCTTCAATATTTGCTGCACTAGAATAGCTAAGAATGTAGACTTCCTTTATTTACAGCCCTAACTAGATTTTAACTACTCCTGAGAGAGAAGCAGATGAATAAAGAAAGCAATCTGAGGAGTTTGGAGAAAGTAGAAGCAATGGTAAAAATTCGTATTTGACCATTTATCCTTTCACCAAATATTTACTGAGCACCTACTCTGGGTTCACAGTAGTGAATAAATGACCTAAAGAACTTCCCCCCAAGGAGTTCACAAAGGAGTTTACAAAGGTGGGAGTCACCCTGTAAGCAAATAAGCAAGTAAATAGAGATGTCCAGTCGTGATAAATGCTATGGAGAAAAATGAAGCACAGGAGGCCAGGGAGTGTAAGGACATGAACCCACACTTCTTGTAGCGTTTATTTCCCCATGTCATGTCAATAAACATTTGTCACCAAGCGCCTGCTACCTTCCAGGCCCTGGGATGGATTCTGGGGAAGCTGGCGTATCGATGGAAAGAGAGAGATGGATGGGGACATCAATATATATCCACCACACACTCGATTACCAGTTATTTGCATGTGAAGGTATGCAGCCTTCACCAAGAGGTGTCCCCATGTGGATGACACACTGCCAACAGCAGTGTCTTTTAAAGGGGCCCCAATGAATTCCACTAGGCGCCCCCAACGCGGGCATGGTGCAGTGGGGTCCATGTCTGATTTGCAGAAGGACATGAGTGTTTAAAACATTGAGAGCCTCAGCATGGGGTGGACAACCATGGGCCTGGCTCAACTCCAGCACTCACCTCGCGGAGGGCTGGAGGCAAGCTGCATCACCTCTTTACCTCTACAAAATGAGGATTACAGGCTGCTGTGGGGTTCAAAGGCAGTATAATAAAGAAAGTGCCCAGCACAGTGCCTGGCACTAATCTGACAGGTGAGTAATTGCTTCACTCGGCTCATCCAGGAGGAAAAAAGGCACCAGAAATGCAACAGCTCCAAATAGACTACATGCCCAGAGTAAGTATACAATAACTGCTTTTGCTTATTTGTTTTCTCTGTGGCTTTTTTTGTTTGTTTGTTTTGTGGCCAAAGGGTTCTAGGGAATATAAGCAGATGTTAATGTTACTTTAAAAAAAAAAAAAAAGGCTTCAATCAAATAAGTTTAGAAAGAACAAATAAAATGAACTAACACCGGTCTCTTTACTACAGACCCTCCTATTCTGTAACATGCTAATATACCTCACTTCTCTCCAAGAAACAAGAACAACAGGATGAGTGTTTCCCAGCCTGTGTGACTGTGGAACCCTTTGACATGGAAAATCACATGTGACAGTTGTTCAGTGGAACAGACTTTGGGAAATGTGGCCTTGCTATAAGAACAAATGAATCCAAAGATAAGGAATATATACTGTCTTTGGTTTTGCTGTGGTCTGCTGGCTTTCTTTGAAAATGCAGACTTGGGCATATTTTCTGCAAATCGAGAAAGTCTGGTAGCAGCGTCTCCTATCCACTGGACCACAGCAACTTCTCCTCTCCTATAAAAGAAGTCATTATTCTGGAGCCACAGTGCATGGGAGGGAAGTGTCGGCAACATCTGAACACTTCTCATTCCCCTGGACAGGTAATTCCCCTATTTTCTGCAATAAATGGGCTCTTAAAACGAGTTTTGTTAATTATTCTCTTGAAAGCCAAATCGTCTTCTGGCTACACTGGGGAAACCTGCTGCTTAAAGTTACCCTGGGTTTTCTATATCATCCAAATGCTTCACAGTGAGCATGCATTACTTTCATAAACAGAAAATCAATGGTGGGAAAAAAAAAAGAAAAGAAATTCTATGGGGATGTGTTGATACACCATGGTCAGTGCAAAAATTACCTACTTGTACATGAAAGTTTTTATACATGGGGTTTTCATGAAGATTTTACTTAACATTAGAACCCTAGATAGATCTGAAGGGGAAGCAGTAGACAGACAGTAGGGCTGAGATCATTCCTCACGGGCTTAAAATTCAACAGCAGAAAGAGAGAATCCATGTGATTCACCCACATCTTCTGAGGAAAAAGAGAGAGAATGTTGCAGAGAAGGAAGGAAGAGAAAAGGAGAGGAAAGAGAGAAGAGAGAAAGAGAGGAAAGAGGGAAGGAAGGAAGGAAGGAAGGAAGGAAGGAAGGAAGGAAGGAAGGAAGGAAGGAAAGAAGAGGGAGGGAAGGAGAGGGATGGAGGAAGGACAGAAGGAAGAAAAGAGAGAGAGAAAGAATTAGAGAGAGAGAGAGAGAAAAGGCAAGAGAGGGGGTAAGCAAGAGAATTGTTGAGAAGCCTAAGGTGGGGGGAGGGGAACACAAGCTCAGAGATTAAGTTGACCCAAGTCAATACAAAAGGCTTTGTGCAAGGGCTCTGGCATTAATGGGATTTGGACTGCTAAAGCCCTGCGAACCAAGTACAGAACATAACCATAGATGCCGGAGTTATTTTTGAAATGGATGTCTTAAGTAATAGGAAGCTTAACTAGCAGGGACATTCTCAGCATTTTGCATGGCTGCTGCCAGCTTGAGGCTTGACTGGGAACCTGGCTGGGAACAAACCAGAGCTGCCCAATGAGCAGCAGCCTCCCACCTGGGACAGAACCCACTAGGTGGCTTTCACCCTTGGGTGTGCCACAGAGGAGCTGCTTTGTGTCACTGTAGCAGGGAGAATGAGCCGTGTTGTTGAATCATGTACTAATGCAAATGACATAAATGGAGGGGGACCCTCTGAACCAAGGAATCTTGGGGCCTCTGTTTTAGAATCAAGCATTCATTCTTTCAATCAGTCTGTCATCAATGCCTCCAAAATGTCTGGAACTGTCTGGGGTCTTGCAGATACTGCAATGAACAATAACTAAGTCCCTCCTCTCAAGGAACTTACATTCTCCCAGAGAAGGGGAAGCCAGCAAGTAAACAAGAGTTTCTGTTGGTTAGAAGAGCCAGGAAGAAAAGCAAAAAGGAAAGAGGGGGTGAGGGGGTTTGTGCTGGGAGAAGGGAAAATGTGCTCAGGGAAGGCATCTCTGAAGAATGATCATTTAAGCAAAGGCTTGAAGAACAAGGAGGACCCCCACCCTACAAGATCTGGAGAAAAACAATGTAAAAGAAGGGAGTGGCTCATCCTCTCATGGACAGCATGGGCCACCATCACTGGGGCCTCACTTCCAACCAACTCAAGCTTCAGCCATGCTCAATTCAAAAACACACAGATATGTTTAATTTTAAAATCTTCAATTGAGTACTATGCCTGCTAGGAAAAATATGTCCTGAAACTTGGGTATCTTTAGAATGGTCCATTTCAGTTTCCTTAGGGACTTTTCCCCTGTTCAGCCAGAAGACCTGAGGAGCCCAGGTCCATCAGCCTCCTCTAAATACGGGAAACTGCATTCATCAGCCACTGTTTAAAAATTGGATCTTACTTCAAAGCTGAATGACTTGATTACTCCCATAACAGAATACATTACGCTGATTACAGGATTATTCACGTGCCATTTCCAAGAGGTTGGGCAACATTTCTCAACATCGCACCCACCAACAAACAGAGTAGTGAGAGTGGAAAATGTAATGCTAATATTCAAATGCCCTCCTTGTCATGATACCATGATAAAATTCCTCTGCAATCTTTTTTAACTGAGCTAGAAAGGTGGGGGGGGGGGGTGATTATCTCAGTACAATACAGCTCAGAGAAAGTGCCAGGAGGGGCCCAAGAATGAGATTGTTTCTGTGATCTGACACATTAGGCACTCAGTAAATGTACGTGCCTTTCCCTATCCCCTCCGCTTTACCTGCCAAAATCCCAAATATTGGGATTTTTATATCAATAATTTTTATATCAATAATTTGCCAATAACTTGTTCATTGGCTCATTTTTATAACTGTCAGTCTACTGCTGTGTTTTCATCCCACTAGGAATTGATTCAAAAGAATGGCTTGGGGTGAGAAGGGGTGAGGAGGTGGAAGCTTTATAGCCATGATTTACTACTAATCAATGATTAGCATTTTATGCTCAAGACAATCAAATTCATATTATTTTCCATTTTAAAAGTTTTTAAAGGAACACTTCTTAAAAGCCAAAATGAAAACAGAGCATCACAAGTTCAAATAAGCCATAAATTAGACACAGAAGCATAATTCCACTGAACACCATTTCATTAGCTAATCAATGTGTCATTTTTTTCTATTGGCATCCACTTACTATCATGTAATTTCCATAAGGGCACCATCTGTATTTATAAAAGAATTATCTTTGTGGTGATCTAGCAATCTACAAACAACAGTGATATTTAACTTTTCTTAGGGGATCAATTTTGGAATTGGGTTAAAGGATTTATAAGTCTCTTTTTCATGATGAACCTTTCATAATGAACTTATTCCTACATCTCTGTGATTTTGGAAGCACTTGAAACAAAAAACAACAAAATGTGATTTCCATTTATTGAAATGTAAGGTTCTAGGTCTTGACATGTACATTTTTTTTTTTAATTAAAGCATAATGTATTATTCGCCCCAGGGTACATGTCTGTGGATCCTCAGGTTTACACATTTCACAGCACTTACCATAGCACATACCCTCCTCAATGTCCATAACCCAACCACCCTATCCCTACCTGCCCCTACCCCCCAGCCACCCTCGGTTTGTTTCATGAGTTTAGGAGTCTCTTATGGTTTGTCTCCTTCCTGATCCCCTCTTGTTTCATTTCCCTCTCATGTACATTTTTTAATCGAGCAAGATGAATCTTACTATAAGTTCCAGTAAAGCAATCATAGACAAACTACTTTCTTTTTTCCATTTTGGTTGTAAGGGTAGGTTAATTTTCATTATTGATTTCATTCATGATCTGATTTGGTGCCCTGTGGGTCAGACAGAACCCTGTATCAGCCAAGGTCACTGCTATGCATTTCATCAGGATCTAATCCACTCACTCATTTATGACACATGTTCAAACCCTGCCTTGTCCAGTTCTTAATGCAGCCTTGCAACTGCAAGTCACTGCCCCAGTGATGGCTAATAAGGCTTGCAGGGATGAAGCAGCAATACTCCGATCCCTGGCAAAAAAACTCATAATAGATGCCCTTCTGTTGGGTACAAACTTCACTGATGAGCAACAAAACATGGATGCAGGGAGAGATTTGTTTAAAGCTTTTCTAAGAATACTGAACAGAACCCCAGAGAGAACGGTCGTTATAAGTTATATATTACTTCAGCTTTGAGTCAATCCAAAAGAGCAAAGTGCAGTTTTAGAGAATCAAAGACAAAAATCTCACTCTTGGTTAGGATGCAAATTTGTCCACTAATAGTCAATTACTTTGTAAATTTAACTTTAAGCAGGATTTAAAAGGATTATAATTAAAAATGTATATGACATACTAACCAACAAAACAAAAAATCAAAATACAACAAATATTTATACTTCATGGATTGATTCTTTAATTTGCCCATGTTGGTGGATCCTACAATATTTTAAGTATTGTATTAAGTATCGGGCATGGTGAACAAAACAGATTTAGTCCCTGCCCTCATGGAGCTTACTATCGTTAAAAAAAAAAAAAAGTATGTGTGAATGAACAATTGAGTGAAAAATCACCAAATAACATTAGTGATTGAATTAAGATCTGTAACTATGCCATTTTCCTCTCTCTCTCTAATATAGTTTTATTGCTTTTTAAAATCTAAAATATTTATTGCCTTTAAATAATTTGATTATGTACTAGGACCAGGAAGTGATCTTTCTGGATTTTGGCTTTTGTATTTGTTGTTTGTTTGTTTATTGGTTGGTTGGTTGGTTGCTGAAATGTTAACGTTCAAAGAAATTTTGATCATCAAATTTTTGAAGTATGTTAATAAAATGGAGTGTTCAGGGAAACACAGCAAAAAATAAATTCAGGGGTGGTGGGTCTTCTTGGGAAAGGATAAGAATGAAAGTCATTCACCCCAAGAAGTAACTTGATTATTATCTCTTTGGGAAGCTAACATGTGAAAAAAGGAACTCTGGAATTAGTCAAGTTCTATATTCAAGTCCTGCTCCATCATTATGTATTGAAAACCTCTCCTACATCTCTGTTCCATTATCCATGAAGAGACTCATCCATATCACAAAAATTAAATGAGTATAATAAATATGAATAGCTTGCACGTAGTCTTGGATTACGGTCAGCTGTCTTCGTCATCACATTCCTCCACCACCACCACCACCACCATCATCATCATCGTCATCATCACAAAAAGAACTCAAGTTCTGTTGTAATGAAAAGCAACTTTAGATACCCTGGCAGAAACCACAGAGGAAGCTGGAACAATCTCTCCTGAGAAAATGCTAGTAGAAAAGAGAAGGTCCTAGCTTTCCTTGTGTTAACTTGTGTAACCTCAGATAAAACTTTTAAACTTCCATTTTCAGTTTTCCCAGCTCTAAAATGGACCTAATAGAACATATTTAAGGAGCTAACATATAAGAAAGGACCAGCACATTTATCACTTCATTAAATACAGAACACTACTACTTTTATAGGAAAGCACATTCCGACAATAATCTACCATAAAAGGATCTCTTCTGTAACTACACAGTATAAAAATTCCCAGGAAGACCATGAACTTGAACTTCAGCTCCATGATGAACTAGGTAGATAACATCTCTTTAATTCTCTGGGCTCCAGTTTTGGTCAGGAAAATAGTATACTCATTTGTGAGGGCTGGAAATTAGACATGCAACATGCCCAGGAAAGGGTCTGGTACATCAGACATATGGTGGCTTCCATTTCTCTCTGTTAAATAATGATCTAGTATATTCCATTTTCAGTGTGAGTATTCCCATACTCTAAAACTCTTTAAACAAAAAACATTATAAATAACCTTTGGATGATCTTTAAATAATTCTTTATGGTTTGGAAGAAAAACAAATCTATAGAAACATAAAAATCCAGGGTGTCAAATACACAGTATAATCATTTTGTATGATCACTGCTAATACAGTTCAACCTAAATTGCAGTCTTGTATTTGACATAATTACACATAACCAAACACTAATAAAAATTGCTGCCTTATATTTCAAATTAGTAATTATGGTAGTAAACATTAACAACATGTCAGATATAAGATGGTGATTTGTTCTGAAATATATTAGAAATCATTATACTGTATGATAATTTTAATTACAGTTGGGTAGCAAGACGGCTCGCAGCAGACCACGGCTCTAAGTGCACTGGAGAACCAGTAGCTCTTTAATTCAGGCCTAAATCAGACACCTACGGCTCGAGTTCAAGAAATGTGTGATTCCTTCTCCACCTTTAAATGGTGAACTCTGTTCCCTCTCCAATCAGTATTATCTTTAGGTTTGGCGTCATCCTTCCAGGGTTTAAATCCTAATTCTGTCGCTTTCTAGTCGTATGAACTTGGCAAATGGTAATTTCTCAGTGTCCCAGTTTTCTCATCTTTAAAATGAGAAACAGGGTGGCTGGCTGGCTGGCTCAATCGGAAGAGCATGCAATTCTTGATCCTGGGATTGTGAGTTCGAGCCCCACTTTGGGTATAGAGATTACTTAAAAATAATTAAATAAGTTTTAAAGAATAAAAATAAGCAATCAAACAAACAAATAAAAAAATAAATACAATGGAAAATATAGGAGTACTCAGAGAGGGATAACAGGCAGCTAAACTAGATCATTTTGTCTCTAGCACTTAGCCTAGCATCTAGTCGGAACCCCGACTCTTCAGTATATACTACTGGTTGTTACTGTCATTTACACTAAAAACCAAGTCAGTCATTCTCCTAAACTTTTTAGACCCTGGTCTTAATAATAGTGACCAAATGTCCTATTTAAAGTCAAAATGTGATGGGGCACCCGGGTGGTTCAGTGGGTTAAGCAGCCAACTCTTGATTTCAGTGCAGGTCAAGATCTCCGGGTCCAGAGATCAAGGCTCAGGTCAGGCTTCCAACTCCGGGAAGTCAGCATAAGGATTCTCTCTCTCCCTCTGCCCCTCCCTCCACTGGCATGTTCTTCCTTTCTCTCTCTCTAAAAATAAATAAATAAGGGGTCCCTGGGTGGCTCAATCAGTTAAGTGGCCAACTCTTGACTTCGGCTCAGGTCATGATCTCAGGGTGGTGAGACTGAGACCCAAATCAGGCACAGTGCTCAGTGGGGAGTCAGAGCCTGCTTAAGATTCTCTCCTTCTCCTTCTGCCCCTCCCTCTCCTTGTGAGTTCTCTCTCTCTCTAAAATAAAATAAATAAATAAATCTTTTAAAAATAAATAATTAAAAGTAAAGTAGAAATATGCCAAATGTTAGCTTCTATCCCTCAGGACACTATAGTCTTGAGAATTTCATCATTGTCCTTTCTTCTTTCCTCCCATGTTTTCTGCATTTGTCTTCACTCTTTCACTCACTCAGTGTTATGAGTCACTGGGAAGACCCTATTCTTTATAATTTCATCTCTCAGGAATGTCTGACTTAGGCTCATCCATTCTTGGGCCCTATCTTCATGTTGGTTTTAACCACGGCCCCTAAACATGGCTCCAGCATAGACTCCATGCTCCATTAATGACAACACCCACCAGAGAGACACTGAGAAGCTCTACTCCCCAACAAGTGCATAAGAGCCATGAGATTCCCCACTCCACACGCACGACTCCTTGACATACCTGAAATCTGATCACTAGCCCCTAATTTAGGAATTTAATGCCCCTCCTCCCTCCCCTCCTGCTCCCCTCATCATGTTTTTATTCTAACAAAAAAAACATTTGTTCAATCAGAGTTACCTATTTCCACCCTTTTCAAAGACCTCTGGGCCTTGCAACATCTCTGCAGGATTCTCCCCGCTCCAAGATCTCCATGCATTACACGGTATCCTGCAAAGTGGGGAAGAACTCCCAGCATTATGATAAAGCACCTTTCCTGTCCACATTTCCATACTGTTTCAGGTAAAACATTCAGGGGAACAGACTGGACTGCTAATTAGAGAACTGTCTGAAACCACCATGAACCACATTTCCATCGGTGCAATAAGCAAAGACTCTTCATTAAAATCACTGTCCTCTGTAAGGGAAAACTGTTTCAAGTGCAATAGATCTAATTCACAGGAGTGATCATGCAGGCCCAGGTACAGTATTCATTATTAACTTAAAAAGTATGCCAAATCAATTAAAAACCATTTTAAAGGGAAGGAATAAAATTTAGTTCTACCTAACTGCAGCTCAGCTCTAATTTATCTTCCAGCCACTTTCAAGGGATTTTACTTGGTTCTTAATCTAACATTCATTGGAAAGGGTAATTCTCATGAAATTACAATGGCATCTCTTGCATTGTTTAATGCAAATGTTCCCATTCTTCGGAAATGGAGAGCAGCTTCTCCAATAAAGACTCCCTTCAAGGTGTAAAGTGGATGAGCTCGGGCATCCGCTTGAGAAGAATATAACATGCGTCTCAGAAGCTGCTCAAATTTAAAACCCTGTCTGCATCCCTATGACAAATTGTATTCCAAATATAGGTTATTCACAACATGTTTGTTATAAGGCAAGGCATATGAATTCCTGCCGTGTCTTTCTTTACAAACATGTCAAGACTTGTGAACCCTTAATGAAATGCAGCATTTTGGAGGCAAGAGAAAGCTACAAAGATGCCAGAGAGAAGAAGCTTCTTTCCTGGGACTGGGGCCTTCCTGGGATCGTGATTGTTCTCACTGTTAGAGGCGCCAGCCAGTCATCTCAGAACCAAATGGGACTTTGGTGGTCACTGAGACCAGCCACTTCATCTTACAGAGAAAGAAACTCATCTGGAGTTTCTCCCTTGAGGTCTGAGGGAGAACAAGAGTCTTCCAGAGTGTCGGGGCTGCTGAGAGGCAGAAACACCCAGGCCCAGGCTGTCGACAAGTGCCATTCACTAGGGCCCCCGGTTGACAATGCTCTAAAATAGACTTTGTCCTGTCGGGGCACTTTCATAAATCCCATGGGGCACCAGCCTTCTGGTATTCAGATAAAAGTTCCATAAAACTTGGAAGTGAGCTCCTCCTAATGGGATGTTTTTAGTCATGCCATCGAAGTTAGTTGGATTGATTTTACATTTGACATTTTTTTAACTAGGGCCGAGAGCCCATTTCTTCTCATTGGTTAACTCATCTTCTCCCTTTTAAGCAAACCACCACTGTTCACTAGTGATTGGAGTTCCCAACAGAAGATGCCCACTTTCTACTCCCCTTTCCCACCATCCTCCCCAAATAAGGGCCTGTCTGAGATGATGACAGCACAGCAGTGTACCCTGGTTGTGGTTGAAGGCAAGGGTCAGCACGCTTTTCCTGGAAAGGGCCAGAGAGTGACTATTTTAGGCTTTGCAGGCCATTTGGTCTCTGAACTACTCAACTCTGCCACTGGATCACAGAAGAAGCCAGAGACAGGATGTGGACAAATGAGTGTGGCTGCGTTCTGATAAAATTGTATTTATCTACATTGAAATTGAATTTCATATAACGTTCGTGTATCATGAAGCATTATTCTTCTTTTGACTTTTAGTCAACCATTTAAAAATGCAAAACCCATTCTCAGCTCGTGAGCTATACAGACACAAGCAGCAGGCTGGATCAGTTTCGCCCCTGCCATAGCTTGCCAACCCCGGGTTTAGAGTTATGAAGACACTCATTGACAGAGACAAACCCCTTTTGTTACCCAGTTGCTCTCCTTCTAACTTGCTATTGGCACTCACCTGATGAATCCACATTTTTTTTTATTAAATGTGCATGCTTTTCATTAGTGTGCAATGGATGTTAGCTCAGTAAGGTTATATCCTGCTTGCTAGTGACTTCGATAATCATACGGTGTTCCTGGGTGGGGTGTCTTCCTTGATGTGAAATATAACTGAAAGTACTAATTGGTCACCAAGAAACAGTTGTGAGATTATGTCATTATTATGCCCATTAGATGAAAGAAGCATCTGTCCCTGGGATGGGTGATATGAGGTCTACTAATGGACTTTTAGTCTCCATGTGTAAATACTGCTTTAATTTTGAAAAGACATAGTTTAGTTTCATGTGTGGTCAATATCAGCACCAACAAATCAGTCACTGAAATCATTATCAATCTTTTGTCTGTACAAGGAAGTAAGGAGGAACTCTCCATTTAAATACCTTTCCACACAACACAACTCCACTGGCATCAGCATATTACAAAAACCAATTTTCTTACATCAACTTCTATCTACTTCTAATTCTGTAGCATAGCTCTGGGGAGTTGCTACAAGGTCTGTGTAAACTGAAAATCTAAATAACATTATGACGCCTATTACAGAACTAATTTATAATCTAATACCCCAGTTGAATTTAATATCCTATTTATTTATTCAAGCAAAATATCTGGAAAAAAATATGTCACATCATAATGTAGTTGTTATGAAAATGGAAAAATAAAACAGAATTTTAGAGAAGGCATGATAATTGCTAGGGGCAGGTACGAGCAAGAATTGCAGAGCCCCTCACATGAAGGAGAGACGGGAGCTCTTTAATAAATAGAATTTTTGCTTTATAATGCAATTATTGTCAAATTTAGTATTTTACATCAAATTTACAACTTTAAAATGTGATTCCTATTAATGTTATCTGCTCAGAGCTACTGCAGCATAAAACTGTTGGCCAACAGATGCCACCTCATCAACTGTCTTTAACAACTCCATTCCCATCCTGGATGGAAGAACCGAGTTTATGACAGCATTTATAAGCACGCACTGCCAATACAAATGCACAAGTGATGTGCATGTATATAATACACACAGACTAATGGAAAGAACTATGGAAATGCTTCTCAGAATACTAAATCTCATGCTGATTTCCTTATCTTGAAATAGTTGGAGGGAGCAAAGGAAGGAAGGAAGGAAGGGAGGGAGGGAGGAAGGGAAGGAGAAAGGGAAGAAGGGAGCGAGGGAAGAAAAGAAGGAAAGAAGGGAGGGAAGGAGAGAGGGAGTGAAGAAGAGAGGGAGGGAAGAAGAGAGGGAGGAAAGGAGGGAAGGAGAAAAAGAAAGAAAAAAGGAAGGACAGAAGAAAGAGAGCAAACAAAGATACTTTGACATTTGAAGAAGCAAAGCTACAAAAAGAATAATTATAGGGTCGCCTGGTTGACTCAGTCAGTTGGGTGTCCAAATCTTGATTTCAGCTCAGGTGATGACCTCGGGGTCCTGGGACTGAGCTCCTCATCAGGCTCTGAGATCAGCAGAGAGTCTGCTTGAGATTCTCTCTCTCCCTCTGCCCCTCACCCCTGCCCTAAGATAAATAAATAAATAAATCTAGGAAGGAAGGAAGGAAGGAAGGATGGATGGATGGATAAAAACACTGCCAGGCCATAATTACAGTACTACCCCTGGATGCTCCTGACCATCCAGGAACCAGGAGATGACTTGACGAAGTTTAGTGAAGCTTGACAGTACATATACAGGAGAGTTCTTAAGACTCAGAGAAAGGGCAGCAGCACCTGAATCTCTCCAGGAAGTACGAGAAATGCCTACTGCTTGCCTTTTCTTGAGATAGAAGCCATGTTTAGAACTCAGGTAGCAGCTCAAAGTCCCATAGGTTCCAGGACCAGGAAGTATGTGTGCACCCAGCTGCACCCCCACACAAACACATGCGTGTCTGCCCCTCACAGTGGTGACTTCCAATCTTCATCAAAAAAGCAGAATAAGCAGCTGTGTACATTGCAGTCTCAACTATTGAGGTCCTTAAGTCCTATTCCAAACTGGCATATCTGGATTACGAGCCTTACTCTAGACCTCTTGTATTTTTTCTTAAAGATTTTATTTATTTATTTGAGAGAGAGAGCAAAAGAGAGAGAGAGAATGAACAAGCAGTGAGGAGGGGCAGAGGCAGAGGGAGACGGAGAGGGAGAAGCAGACTCCCCACTGAGCAGGGAGCCCGATGCAGGGCTTGATCCCAGGACCATGGGATCATGACCTGAGCTAAAGGAAGACTCTTAACCGACTGAGCCACTCAGGTGCCCCATAGACCTCCTGTATTTTTAATAAGGTCCCCAGGTTACTCTGATGCACTTCAAAGTTTAAGAACCAGTGGTCCCTGTGATCATATTTGAAAGGCATCAGTGAAGAGCCTTTTGCCCTAGAAATTATTATAACACTGCTCTCTCAGTATCCAGGAACCTCATAATTAGTGATTCATTCTTTTGCCTTTTAAAGGTTTCCTGGTCTCCAAGGGTACTGAAATTAAACGCAAATATACCTAGGAGAAGAAATAGCTTAAGTCCTCTTACCAACTGATGAACTGGTTAGAGACTAAAGCCCTGCAGAAATTAAGCAAAAGCTTCCCCAAAAAGGCAAGAAAGCGACCCATAAAAGGAAGGTATCAAAGACACAGGAAGAGACTCCATCCTGCACATATAAATAAACACACGTGGGTTATCTGATCAAACGTCATGGGTATCAAGGGTCAGGCATCCCGGCTTCATCTAGTTTCTGCCGAGTACAGTCTGACATCAAAAGGAATTCACATTCAGATCCCAATGCGTTCCAGGATGTACTTAGTCCAAGTGGGCGTTCCTTCATGGTATCCATTTCAAAAACACACATGAAGACTTTGGTGTGAGAATGTGCTCTCTCCTAACAGACAGGGCCTCCTCTGAGGGTCAGCCTCCTCCAGATATGGAGCTGGACCCCCATTATTTCCTCGGCATCCCTCCTAGCGTGGATTCTGCCTCCCTCCCTACTCGACCAGGGTCGGCTTGGTTAGGATGCCTGGGAAGCAGGAAGACCCTCCCTCCCCTGAACCATTTTACCTGCTCTTTGTGAAGGGTATACATATGCAACAGAAACCCAGCTCAGCACTCTATTGATTATTGCCTATAAATCTAGCTCCTCGTAAAAAGGTTCCATGAAATACAACCCAGGGACGTAAATCTCTCTAAGAGAGATGAAATCTGATGGGAAATAAAATTCCCTCATTTCATTTATTCCCTTGTTTAAAGACTGACTTTCCAATCAGTTATGAACATTAACATGAGATGACAGGCGGATGGGAACAGAGCACAAGTTGGGGGGTGAGACAGCCAGGAGAGCAAACACTCCCCGCGCCAGTTACTCACTATGTGTCACCAGCAAGTGACTTCTCTCTGACCCTCAGTTTCGTCATCTTTAAAATAAGGATAATACACTTCCTCGCAAGGGAGCTATAAGATCAAGTTGGACAAATTATAATGTACCAAGCATGCATTACTTTCAAAATGGTACTTGTTACATGCAGCCCCTCTCTTCATTTAAAGTTCTTTTTTTTTTTTAAGATTTTATTTACTTATTTGACAGAGAAATAGAGAGCACAAGTAGGCAGAGCAGCAGGCAGAGGGAGAGAGAGAAGCAGACTTCCCGCCATGCAGGGAGCCTGATGCAGGACTCGATCCCAGGACTCTGAGATCATGACCTGAGCCAAAGGCAGACACTTAACCAACTGAGCTACCCAGGCACCCCTAAAGTTCTTTTCAATACAAAAAGAAAAACAAAGGAATTAGCTACCCTGCCCACAAAAATCCATCCTTGCTCCCCACAAGTCCAAGTGACAGCCCATGAAATATTATCCATCATTCAACCGATCACCAAATATGTATCGGGCTTTGCCCTGGGTTCTGACAATTGTCCAGGCTCAACTTCAAACTTTAAAAGGTTGTAGTACCAACATTTAAGATGACATGCAAGAAAAAAACAGGTGGTGGGAAAATCATAATTTTTTTTGAAAAAATCTCTACTGCACAAGGGCCCAGTCCTCTGTGTCATTCACAAATCTTGAAGAAGTGTGTGTGTGTCCTCTCTGAAGCCTTCAGAGACCTCCAGCCAACTCCTCCCCTGGGTTCTCAGCTCCTGACTAAGGGCTGGTCTCTGATTTTCCACACTGTGGTGCAATTTTGATTTAACAAAGTAACAAGTCCCCACACTATGGGCTTTATCAGGAAAGGGACAAAGTCCTATTAATTTTTTTTTTTTTTTACTTCCTTCCCTCAACAGAAAAGTGTCTGCGTGTAGAAGTCAAACCACCTCCGCGCCTCTGCTTCCAGAACTGAAAGCCTCACGTCCCCTAGGCCGCTCCTGGTGACCACACATCCTCCCCCAAGGCTGCTCCTAGGGATCCGAAAGTCAGTCCCTGAGCTTAAGCACCTGAGTTCCAGATACATTTTCCCACAGCGAAAATGACAAATAGAAACGATCTGTTCCTAGAACAAGGAGAAAAGCTTACAGGGCTGAGAAAAATGTTGGTGTTAGCATTCTCACTTCAATTGGCCTGCAAAATTTGCCGTGGCTTTTCCCATCTGATCCTCTTGGCCTTCCAACCCTCCACTTCTGTGATCTGACCATGTGGCAAAAACCACATTCTGTTCCCTTCCCACATGCTAGAACAATAAACTGGGCTTCGCCTTGACTTGAGCCAATAGTTTGTTGGTTTTGCTTTTCTCCCTATAAATATGTGGTACAGAGGAACCCGAAGCCTTAAGTTGACCAAATGTTGGATAAAGAGCAAAGCAAGGTTTAGTGATTGTCACAGGTATCTTGGGGAAGACAGAGCGTGAGCCTAGTACGTGGTCCTTGTAACCCCATTCTGAGGTCATGGGGTGGGGGGGAATTTGGAGGTGAGAAAGAGGACATGGAGGTGTTCAAGATGGCAGAGAAAGTCATAGGGGACGTGGCGGGGGGGGGGGGTGGAATCCTTATCCTATGTAGTTAGGACAAGCATTTGTTATCGTTGTGTCTAGCTCTCCAAATCAAAAAAAGTAAAATCAAACAAACAAAGAATTCACCAGCCAGAACCAGGCAGACTCTCCCGCCTTGATTCACACATGGTCTCCTCACTCCCCACTCCTGCCACAGATGGTGGCAAAGCTCCACTGACACACGCAGCGCCCCGAGGCACTGAAACTTCCTCTGCAGTCCCTCTGCAAGGGTGGCTGGCTGCTCCCGCTCTCAGCTGCCATGCGGTAATCTCTGCCTCCCCTTCCCCTTCTCTCTGCTTCCCATCGAAATGGCACATTGTTAGAAATGTGCTCAGGATGTGTGATTTGGGGCAGATAGTTGCTGGAGTTCCCATATGCTTAAGGTACATAACTGGGCCACTGAGAAAAAGGAATTTAAGCATTCTAGAAAACAGCAGGAGAGCAAATTGGCCTTTCCCTCTGAGAGCTATTATTAGAGAGACCCAGCCCAATTCAGCCGGAAAGCCAATATCTAGCCCATCCGCTCTTCCCCTGCAACAATGCCCCACACATCCCGCCCCCTTTCAAGCAGGACTGCCCCGACGCATCCCAGCCAGACGCACATCTCATCTTTAATGCTGACCACCGGCTTGCAGAGATCAGTGGAAACATCCCTTCTCACACAGCAACTTGACAGTCCAAAGTTTAATTTCACATAATACCAAGAACTCACAGAACATGGCAGTACATTTGATTTGTCCTCGTGGAATTTGGCAACCTGCTAGCTTTTCTCTCTGTGTACCTGCTGAAGTCACAGCTGCTGCCTAAACTTTGTAAATAAATGCTAAACAAATTCCAAATAAAGAAACCAACTTCCCAGGAAGCAGAAAGGGCAGGAGATCACAGTTTTTGTTCTCAGAAATATGCTGCAACCTGCTTCAGAGCTGCATCCTGGCAGCTTAGGTGTGTCTCTGTTCTCTTGTGTCTTTTTTTTTTTAGATGTATTTATTTATTTTAGAGGGGGGAGGAGCAGAGGGAGAGATAGAAGCTCGAGCAGACTCCTTGCTGAGCATGGAGCTCAACGTAGGGCTCGATCTCAGGAACCTGAGATCACGACCTGAGCTGAAATAAAGAGTCAGATGTTCAATGGACTGAGTCACCCAGATGCCCCTATTCTCTTGTGTCTTGAATGCTCTTCTACCTAGGGGTGGGGGTGGGGTGGAGGGGAAGGGGGTGGATACGAAGGAGGAAGGGAGGGAGGGAGTATAAAAGAAATGAAGGGGGGAAGGACAGAAAACCCTTTCCTATTATTTGTCCCCCAATTAATGAACAGAAAATGTTGCCTAGGAAGACAATACACAGCCTTATTATTTCTTATAGCACACATTTCTATGGAAATTAGAGATTTTGGAGTCTATTTTTTCAATGGATTTAATCTCCAGTCATGCAATGAATTAATGAGAAAACAGGTTTCATTGCATTTGATCCTTCACTTTGCAGGCATGTGTCCATTGCCTGTTTGAAGACATCACTGGTGGGGCCTTTTTATTGCTCCTGGTCCTTTGGCCTCACGGGACATGTTTCTCAACAGCAACTCCGTGCTGAAGGATTATGGAGTTAATCATTCAAGATACTCTGGCATGTTACACTCTGTGTTCTCTCCAGCACAGGTAATGCACAATTGAATCAACCCACAAGAGATAGAGAAGCCCAACATTTCTCATCATGGGTAAAAATACACTTTATAAGTGGGCTGTCAAGCTGCCACCTCCATTTCCCTGCCTACCTCAAAGGATACATCCATCCCATATGCAAGATGAGGAACTAGAAGTAAGCTTAGACATGATGTATGGATGAGATGTGACTTACTGCCCATTTCTGGCTGTCTGATTCAGCTGATGGCTCAAGCCAAGTAAATCAGGTTGTAATAATGATACTTACAGCTACCATCTACTGAATACTTAAATGCCAGGGTCTATACCACAGCATTTTGGGTCTTATCTTCTCCCAGTCAACGAGGAGTTCCATGCAGGGCAAAGATCTTACCTCTGTTGTTTTTTCTTTTTGTTTTTCTCTTGCTTTGCCATTGCCCCCACCATACAATGACCAACGCTGACATAGCACTAACTAGGCACCAGGCACTGTTCTAAGGGTGGTATATATAAAAACCCGTCGAATCCTCCCAACAACCTCATAGGTGGCTACTCCAATAAAAGCATCTTATTATCCTCATTTTTGTATAGATGCAGAAACTAAGTCTCAGAGGCTTTAAGTAACTTGTCTAAGTCAAGTAGTGAGACCAGGATTCAAGCACAAATATTCTGCTTCCAGAATCTATGCTTTTGCAGGATGCTTATTGCTCCAATAAACATTTTTTTGAATGAACAAAGGGTCTCATGTAAGCATTAAAACAACTTTAAGGGATAAATATGACAACCCTTATATACAAAATAGGAAACTGAGACTAAGACTGATTAAGTAACCTGCCTAAAGTCACACAGCTAATTGTGCAGAATGAGGACTCAGCTTGGGTCTTCCCAACACGGAGGCCCATGGTCTTGAAACCACTGGAGTATCTTCAATCACGTGAGCAAGCAACTCCCTGCCCAATGCTTCCCTTCAGTGGCTTCGTTTTCCCCATCTTCGCAATAACAGCATCTCTTTTGCACACAAAGAAACCTGACAATAAAGCAGATTTTTCTCTTTATGGGTCTGTGTGTTCTGTCTTCCCCAGTAAGTTGTATAGCAAAAGAAAAGCTGATGTATCAGATGACAAGTGAGAAGGGGATCGAGAAGCTCTTTGATTTCAAGTGAGCCTGTCCACGAGAGCTTGGCACTGGCAAGGACCTCACTCGGGTGGTTAATTCAGTAAGGAACATCCCCACATCAGGCTCTGGACATTGCTTCCTCGGTACTGGAAACACCTGATAGCAAGTAAGACACAACCCAGTGGCATTAGTGACACACCTTGGCTAGACCAAGGACCTCTCTTTCATCCAGCTGTGTGAGTCAGGCAGTGACTCCTCCTCAGCTGGGAAAAACTTTTACCTTTTTCCAGCACTTGCTCTGACTGCTTGCTCCTAAATGACTGTTCTTCCATCTGATTATTTTTCTTCCATACACACCTGTCACCCAACTTTTCATTTTTTAAAAAGTTTTAAAAATTTATTACTCCTGAAGCAAGAACCTGAGAACGAGCAGGCGATTAACGGAATGCTTTGGCTGACCTTCAGGAGACCCAACCGGCGGTGATTGATGAAATGACCACAGGTTTAAGCAGAAGGTCAGCTTCAATAATACGGCTGCTCCTTTCCATGGTCCGTACGAACCAACTTGGTCATTGGCTTTCACTTCTCCTTTGCAACAATTTTAAGGCTAAGATATGACTGACTCCGCGACAAGCCACCTTTTTATGATGCTCATTGTGTAGTGACCAAGGCATGGCGCAGGTATCGGATCCAAAACGATCACGATCTAACATCAGACATGACTGTTCTCAACCACGGCGGTTCCCTGTTCGTTACTTTCCCACCAGATCCAGTCAGCCTCCTGCTGGTGCCCAGCCGGAGGTCACCTGGATGGCACTCCTCACTGCACCACTAACTGGCTCTTAGATCCATCATTACTTCCTCTTTCTTGTGTTTAAAATGGCGGTCATAAAACCTACCTGCGAGCCTTCCCATATTTAAAACATTAAACTTTTTCTTTTAGCTGGTAGTATTTGAACTTGAAAAGGGAAACAAGAGAAGGAAAAGGACTTAAGTTGTTTGTTTGTTTTTTTCCTGGCAACTTCTAAGGATCAGTAATAGATAATTCTTTAATCTCATCCACACTTTAGAGCACACATCAGATTTTTCTCTGCAAAGTAACCCAACAAACAGAAAACAACAACAAGCTAGAGGCTGTTATACCACTTTGCCTACATCATCTCAATGAGGCCTCAAAGGTTTCCTATGAAATCAAGGCAATGGGGTGATTAGGAGCAGGAACTCCAGACCCATACTACTCGGTTCTTCAACTAACTAGCTGTTTGACCTTGGGCAAGTCATTTAACTTACTCCACTCAGCTCTGAACACACAGAATGGGGATGATGATGCTTGGCTTTTAAGACTGCTGTAAGGAAGGGTGCCCAGGTGGCTCAGTCCATTAGGCATCCGACTATTGACTTCAGCTCAGGTTATGATCTCAGGGTTGTGAGATCAAGCCCCACGTCAAGCTCTGGGCTGAGCCGGGAGTCTGCCTGAGATTCTCTCTCACCCTCTCCCTCTGCCTTCCCTCAAAATAAACAAATCTTTTTTTTAGAAGATTGCTGTAAGGATTAAATGAGACAATGCTTGTAAAATGTTGGAACAGGTCTAGGCACAGGAAACATGCTCAGGTAAGCACTGGCTATTATTACTATATTAATCCAGTGTTATAGATAGGGAAACCGAGGCTTTGGGAGGTTTATTAAATGACATGCTTAAGATGGTGACTTCTGAGCGGAAGTGTGGGGATTTGAACCAGGCAGTCAAATTTCAAAGCCCACGTTCTTAACCATCCCATTAATTTCCTCCTGGCACCAGTTTTTAGCTGTGAGTTTCTGGTCCCGTAGTCTTCCTTAGCCTTGTGAAACCAGCTAAAGATGGACACTTTGAAGGGGGAGAGACCCCACAAGGGCAGCCCAAAGCCATGACAAGCATGGAGGGAGGTGTGCTTCCTGGTAACCCAGAGGGCCAGCAGGGAGGGCGTTCCCCAATGTGCTAACAACACACTGACAGCTCTGCTCGGTCTCCTCTGACCCTTTACAAAGAATGAACAAACTCACCCAGTCTGTTCCTGCCCCGAAGCAGGATGTGATGGAATAGTTTACACTCTTAGAAAGAAAAGAAGAAAACACAAATCATCCACTGAGGTGGACTGGGGATAATCCAGAGTTGTGTGCAGCCTTTTCATTCTATTGGGAACTTTGCATTTATAATGTCCGTCTTGGGCAGGGAAGGAGAGGCTGTTGCCTAAAAGGGGTGATTTAAGATGCCATAGAAAGACACAGCTTCCCCAAATATGTTTACTCACTGGTGCTCTGGCCTTTGGGATGTGAGCTTTCACATTTAGCCTGTATTCATAGGCCCTCCTCTTTCAAAATGCAACTATGCCTATGATGGGTAAGAAATTCAATTCTTGCCCCCAGAGGAGCCAGTGTTCTTGGGTCCCTTTTTCCACATGGTGAGATACCATGAGCACATGGATGTCCTCAGGGAGGGATGAGGAATGAGGGCTCTGATAAACAAGCCAGGGAAGGAAACAAAAACGAGAGAAATAATGGTGCACACAATTTGGGGTGCTTTCTTCTCCTACGGATAATGACATCAGCCTCAGAAAGGTTAAGTAACTTGCCCAAGATCACACAAGGGGTAGAGTTGAGATTTGAATATGCTTATCTCCAAATCTTATGTTACCTCCATAGCCTCTGCATCTCTATAGTACATGACCTGCTCTTGAAATTCAGATATGGCTTAAGTCTGTTTCTAAACCAGAATTGGTGCTCAACCTTTCCCTGGCAGGTCATCGTGTTTACAAACTTTTCCCCCTCATATGTATTCTTCAGTTCCTTACCACTTCCAATGCAGCCATGAGGATAAAATATGTGATTTTGTTTCTCTCCATAATTTCTCCTCTAGAAGGCTATGGTCATAGTCAAAAGCAGCAGGGGTTGTACTAAAGCTTAAGGAAAAGCAAAACTATTAAACCACAGTCCATCCCTCTTCAATAACTCTGCCCAAACTTTGAAAGGAAACAATGCTTCCTATTACAGCAGCAGTCCCCTGAGATTCAGCCAGTGCCAAGAGTAAAATACCTGAGCCAATCCCTGCCTTCTCTTCCTCCTTACCGATTCCCTGCATGCAAGCATATCTCAGTGGGAAGAGATCAACTACAAAAAGGGAAGGGATGAGTGGGACATATAATTGCCCAAGTAGTCAGTGCCCAGAGACCTAAATGGAGTCCTGGACTGGAGATATGGCTATTGCCACCACAGGAAAGTGGCCCAAAGCTACAGGCTTTTACTCCCAGAGGGAAAGATATAGGATAGTCTCTTCTGCAGACTTGCTCTTCTTTTTTTGCTGATAGAGACCATTTCCCATCACAGAGGCTGCAGATGCCAAATATTTATTCTCCCAGCCTGCCATACAATTAGGATATCAGTATACATTTTAATCATAACCACAGGGATCTGAGGGGAAAGTCCTACAAGTAGCTCCTGAGAAAAGCTTTCATCCCTAACAAAAAGAGATGCCCTAGAAGTAACTTTCCTTTTTGCCTTTGGATTTGAGTGTGTGACTCCTAGAGCACCATCTTATGATCCTAAAGTAAAAGCCTGAGGAGCAGCCAATACACAGAAGATGGCTGAGTATAGGCACAGAGAGAAACTGGGTCTGAACGATGTCATTGAATCTCTGATCCAATCCTATAACCACCTTGCCTCCAGACGTCCTGTGTACCCATTACCTATTGCTGTGTAACATAATACCCTCTAAATTTAGTGGCTTACCATAACATTATCTCACAACGTCAGTGGATCAGGTATCTGAGAATGGTGTCGGTGAGTGATGTAGCTTGGGGGTCTTCCAGAAGGCTACAGTCAAGGTGCTGGTCAGGGCTCTGGTCATCTCATGGCCCAACCAGGGAAGGATTTGCTTCCAAAGTCACTCTTGTGGCAATTGGCAGGCCTCAGAAGATCAACTTTCAAGCTGACTCACAGGGGCCACTCCACCCAGCTGCCTTACAACATGGCAGCTGGCTTCCTCCAGAATAAGTGATCAAGAGAGAGTGTGGGAGAATACCCAACATGGAAGCCATAGTCCTTTTCATAATCTAATATTAGAAATGACATCTTATCACTCCCTGCTATATTCTATTCGTTCAATGCAGAGGTTCTCAGCCTTGACACCATTGACATTTTGGGTTGGATTATTCCTTGCTGTGAGGGTTGTTCTGTGTATTATAGAATGTTAAGCAGCATCCCTTCCCACTACTGCCAATATTACCACCACCACTCCCAGTTGTAACAAAAAAAAGAAGTCACTAGATATTGTCAAGTGTCCTCTGGATAATAATCACTCCCCGTTGAGAACCAATGATTTATAATAAGTCACAAAACCAAGCCAAGGGGAGAGGATTATACAAAGGCATCAATGCCAAGAAGCAGGATCACTGGGAGTCATCTTTGAGCCTGCATACTGATCTTGCTTTATAAGATAACCAACTTCTTTAAGTCTTAAGTCATTTGAAGTTGATCCTTTGGTTCTTTGAAGCCCAGATCTCCCTAAGTGATATAGAAAGACTAGCCACTTATTTCACCTATTAATACAACTGTTACTTTTCCCATCTTTCAAGAGTACTAAGTAAAAAATTCAAGCAAAGCATGATGCTTACTAAAGAAATGATTCAACACTAGTGTCCTGAAAAAGAACCAATATCTCCCATTTCAGAGCAATAAAATGCTCAACACCACACACACACACACACACACACACACACACACACACACACACACGTATGCACATACAAGTTTCTAAAGGAAAGACATCAATTGCCCCCTTCCTGTGTATTTTCACTGGGTGGAGTGACATAAACATCAGAAGGTAAAAGACAGCAGTAAAAACAAAATGCTACCACTTCAAAAAAGATTGACCATTTTATACCAATTGGGATTCTTTAAGCACTTAGGAAATGCCATATCCTGGCCTGTCTGAATGTGGAGTTGGAATGGAGGACTGAGGAGCTGAGTGAGTGGTGAAGGAGAATGACAACCAGTGGATTCTGCTGCAACTTTTCTCATATTTGTGCCTGTTCACCACATCCACACACCCCACCTTTTCTGGGTGGCCTCCAAGTGAACTACTCTTTAAGGACCTAGAAACTCTTAATTCTTCCTCAATCCCTTCCAGTCCTCTGGCTAACCTCACTGCTGTACCCAAACCTGAACTCTATGAACCCATTCCACTTACCAACAGCCCTGGTTTTCACCCCTCAGATCCTTCAGGAGCTGACCACTCTTCACAGTGTCCCAGGGGCAAAGAGCTCCTTTCCACCTTATGATGGCTGTGGCTGGGTTTCCCAACCCCCCAGGCTTTAAACATATGGTCCCAGGAAAAGACCATCTGGTGATTTTTGGTCAGAAACTAAGGGTCTTTTTATTGGCCTAACCCATCTCTTTGCAGAGCTCCCTCGGGAGATTACAAAGTCTGTAACAGGCATCCAAAACCAATTATCAACTAAAGGCCAATAGTCCCAGGAATAACTATGGAGTTCAAGATGAAAGGCTCAAAATGAAAGCTATTTCCAACACAAATATCTCTTAGAATGGTAGGAATAAACCTTGGGGGGAAATAACATTATTGTAAAATGTGTTTTATGACACTGTAATGATTAATGGCATTTCACACTAATAAAGTTGACAGGAAGAGGATGTGAAAGACTAACAAAAGTGCAAATACAAATTTCCTTTTAATATCACCAACATTTTTCTCTACAAGAACAAGACATGCGCCAACAGGATAAGAGGAACAGCTATTTTAAAAATCCAAAATAAATAATAAACCGGTGGTAGACACTAACAATACAACCAGCTCGAATAGTAAGTCCATGTGATGAGTTTCCCAGAGAGACTACTGAAAATATTCCTCTCTTTGTAGTCTCAGTCCTTTCTGCTGACCAGGACTTGTGCCCGATAACATGGAATCTTCCTGTTGGGATAAAAATTCAGGAGCAAGAGTCCCACCTATCCTTACACAGCTCCATTTCAACAAATACACACCTTACATCTTTCTTATCCTTCCCACACTCTTCAAGAGCTGAGCCCTCCAATCCAAGGCTGTCCCCTCCACCATCCCTCTTGATTCCATCTCCTCCAGCCACCTGGGGCCTTTCCTCTTCTTCACTTCACCAACATCTTATTCTCTCTTCTGCACCTACCCTCAAAGGAAGTTGTCTCCATGTAGAAAATAACTTCACTTGGTCGTGGTTGTTAAGTGATATTTTATTTTGCTACTTTCTCTAACTCTTGGAATGAGTGGTCTATGCCCATCTTCCCACTAGACATTCCTCAGTCTGGGGAGAAATCTGATATCTAGCATCAATTTGTATTACTTGGGGATCCTGATCACAGGGGAGTCGGTAGTATCTTTCTAGCTAAATCCTGAGATCTGTTACCATTTCTAAGTCTACTTAACTTACCAGGGCACTTAACATTGATTACTGCTCTGATTCACTTCCTGTTTCTCTCTCATTTTTCTGACCCCTTTTTTATCTTTTTCCCCATTTCCCCTTTTCCCCTTTGCACTTGATTGGTCAATGGTCTACAAAGCATGGTCTCAAACCTTCTGCTTTTCCTCCTGCATTAGCTTCCCTTCACTTCTATTTCCACATCTATAAAATGAGATCATAGTAGTATCTATCTCATTGAGTTGTCTTGAAAAATAAGTAACATAAATAGTCCAAGTAAAGGGCTAAGAAGCATGGTACCATCCCCAAGTCAATGTGATTTATGATCACGACTTCCTTGAAAGCCCACTCCAGTCTCAACACTGGAATGTAAGCAGCAAGAGGACAGGGACTTTGTTTTGTTCCCTCCTATATCTCCAGCTCATAGATTCATGCCTGCTCATAATAAGTACTCAGTGTTTAACCTAATTGTGTGTTGAACTAATGACATGAAAGAACATTTCAATTAATGACTCAATGCCAGTGATCCCAAAATATAGCCCCTTATTTCAGACTCTATTTGATTTTGATTTTGAGATTCCTTTGAAATGACATTAGGGTTACAGTCTGCCTAAAACTTAATTTGGTGTCTCTTTTCCTACTTGATTACTCTATGCAAAATTTACATTTTTTTTAATTTGAAACAACCATTTTCACAATATCCTATGGACAAACTCTTGATTGGTATTTTACTCTTTCTACCCCTCCACTGCATCCCCTACTCTTTCATGTGCCCCATTCATCCTCCCTCTTACTGTCACATTTTTCTATTTTCTCCCTCTCAAATCATCACTGTGGACTCCTAAATGGTCTCCCTGTCTCCAATCTCCTGAAAGTATTCCTAAAGTATTCCACCCAATTGCCATTCCTTTTTATAACAAGTGCAAACCTCTGAGACTGACAAAACTGCCTATTTAAAATTCTCTCTTTCTCTCTCAAACTCTCTAAGTGACATAGTAATTTAACTTCCCACTATTTCTCCCATCTGGGTTTTGCAGTAGACAAGAGGTCATAGGCAGCCATTCTATGTCAATGCATGTACAACATAAGTGTTAAAAAGTACTCCTTGAACTTGAACTAGGGTGGCATTCAACAATAAATAATAGTTGTGGTTATCATTTTTGGGGCTCTTGCTTTCTGCCAGGCATGACACTGAAATCCTGCAGTATCACATTTAATCCTCACAAAAACCCTAAAAGCTAGGGAGTTTGTCCCCACGTATGAGAATCCCAAGGCTCAGAGAGTGAAACAACTTGTCCCCAAACACACAGCCACTGAAGCAGTGGAACAGGCGTTTATCCCAAGTCCAGCTGAACTCAAAGCATGTGCACCTAACCATCCTGAATGTTTCAGCTGAATACAGGGGCCAAGGTGCCAGGGGTGGAGACCAGCAGGCATGGAGAATAAATAAATTAACTAAAAGGGAAAAGGAACAGGAAGAAAGCAGTAAGTCAGAGAGAAACATCTGGTAGGAAATCAGTGAGGAGTGGAAGAACTGGAGAGAGAATTCATTGGAGATTGTGAGAAATGAAGACAGAAGTGAATTTGAAGAGAAAATGGCTAGAGCAGCTGGAACGAAACAGCCAGGGCTCCTATGGAACAACACGAAAAGTTCTCACTTTGGAGGTGGGGCAGCAGTAATGGGCAGAAAACTACCTTCCTCAGAGACAGAGAGCAGTGGATGCAGAAGAGGAGAGGAAGGTGGAGAGACAGGCCAAAAGGAGGACACGGGGCAGGGAAGACAAGGCACAGGTGTCAGCAGGTGGACTTCTCTAAGACCTACCTCCTGCGTGAGAATCATCCTAAGGGTTGAGCATACAGACTATCCCCAGGAGAACACAGAAAGCTCCAGGCACAAAATAACCACTCAACACATACGTCCTGAACTGAAAGAGGGGACTGTTAGGAATTGCTTTGAGTGGCCTAATTATGTTGATGCTGGTTGCTTTCAAGAAAGGAGAGACTACAGAGAGATAAGCGGTCAGGACTGCTGCCCACTATTCTATGGAAAATGTCAGTTACAAATAAGCAAGTAGCAAGACGTAAGGTTCCATCTGCTAGACATGCCCTTGCCCAGAGAAGCTTCAGAAATGTCACCCAGTCATACCTGTCTTGCTTCCTTACCAGCATGTGCCCTTCCACCTGCCACCTCCATGTGCTGGGCCCCCCATCCTTGCTCCCACATCAGACAGATCCCCACCTTCTTTCCAGGCCTAACTCTGGGATTACTGTTTTCCTCAGTGCTTTCTAGAACAATCTGATTCCCCACCTCCCTCCTCCTTGCCCTGGATTCTGGTATGACGAGTCACACTAAATTGTTTCCTGATTGTTACAGGTACGGATGCCTTCTTTTCTGAACTGAAACCCAGGTCTTTGAGTATAGAAATTATATTTTATCTCTTTCTTCTCTACTGTATTTTCTTAGAGTGGGCCAGGCCAAAGCTGAGGCTATTTTCATGGTGTGAATGAGGAATTAGATAAATACATAAATGTGTAAAACTTTTAGAATAGAATTTGGCAGGTAGAAAAACTATTTGAGTGCTGGTTGTTGTTATTGTTGTGCCTTGTCTGGTACATAGTTGATACTCAGAAAATAGAATTTGGATGCTGCTTCAAAGTCCATTAATACACAAGTAATGCCCCTAAAATGCATATTATAGCTTCTCCAGGAGGCTTAATTTTTACGAGCTTTCATTTTTAACGTCTCTGGGAATAAATATTCTATATTGCTATAAATTCTCTCTTTTCTAAAATAAATAGGAAGCAATTCAGAAGCACAGTTAGGTCACACATTAAAAATAAGTGAGAATGAGCATAATCCAGCTGAGTTGCCACCAAAAAAGCGCTATTGAGGTCTAAGCCCCATCCCTCCCCCAGGGCTAACATTATGTGAGGCAAGACTCTCTGTCCTTTGGAGACTTCTAACAAGAGTTGGTGTTCATGTGGCTCTCCTCATCCATGGATACTTGATCACTATGCAGTGCTCCCTTTGAATGATTAGAAACCAGGCAAAGGATTTCCTCTTTTTTTTTTTTTTTTGCCATGATCCCATAAAGATGCAAGGATGAGTCAAAAAGGAACTCCCAGGTCTTTGACACCAACCATGCCTATAACTCTGGGATGATGCCCACTAGGCTTTTTGAGGGTGGCAGCTCTCACAATGCCTGTGCAGGAACACAGCACAACCCTGGGCCCCCTGCCCTCCCTGAACCATCTCGGAGTGTCCCCGGTGCCAGCAAGCTCATGGGAAGACTCATGATGAGGAGGCAGTTTCATGGGTGACTAGCCATGCCGTGGTCAATCAGAGGCATCAGTCGTAGCTCTCAACCCAGCTGCCTCTCCAATTAACGCAAAGCTGTTTAGTTAGCGCCTTGAGAGTTGGGACTGAGAAGCTGCCTCAAAGAATATTCTATAAGGATAAAAGCAAAACCTCTTTCTGTTCCTTATCACAAGATGTTTTCATGTGTTTGTTTTCATTTTTTAGGTTTACCCAAAAAGGAAGAGGATGGTAATAATCCCCTTCACTCCATCACAACTTTTAGAAATGTTTATCGAAGCCAAACCTCTCTTGACGTTTGCCAATTGCTAAATAGGAGTTATTTTTCCTGCCAAATATACCCTCTCTTTTTCAGTGCTTATAAATAGATTATATATAAATAGGATGAGTTAATGCTATTCATATGATGAAACGAATTAAAATAGACGAACACAAAATTGAGGTAAAACAGGGTTCTCTTGGAATTTGTGGGAAAAGCATCAGAGCAAGCCTTGTGCTAGAATCCAGGGCAGCATACAGAGGAGAGAGAAACCTAATTTTATCCTGAAAGGCCCATTCTTGACTTCAGTAGCAAGATTAATACAAGTAGTTGCTATATGACCCCATATAAGGTTACCAGATTAAGAAAATACAAATATGGAATGTCTAGTTGAAATGCAATGCAAATAAATAACAAACAATTTCTTAGCATAGGCATGTCCCAAATTTTGCATGGGTCATACTTAAACCAAAAATTACTCATTGTTTATCTGAAACTTAAATTAACTGGTTGTCTTATAGTTTATCTAGTATGCTATTCCCAAAGAATTGAAGATGATCCTAAGAAGATGAGGAGTTAAGTCCTGTTGGCAAACTCACTCAAAGATCAGCCTCTTCATCTAAATCAATTAGGTTGGCAGAGACTTTGCTTGAATTATACACAAGTTCAGTACATAGCCTTCACAACAATATGGTCAGTGGCCATCACCTTTGTAAATTTTACCATTTCAGCAATTCTGGCTGTGTATACCCATAATGAATCCTTTAAAGTGGTGACCCATCACATTTTAAACAAAAAATAATGTTATTATCAAGAATGTCTCAATTTTTGTGCCCAGTCTCTGTGTTAGGCTTTTATAACTCTAGCTCATTTAACCCTCACATCTCTGTGCAACTGGTGTTATCTCCCACCTAACGAGTTGCAGAAACCTGTCCAGGGTCACACAAATGGTAAATGGAGATGCCAGGATGCATATCAAGGTCTGTCCTACCCCCAAGCATATGTCCTTCAATCTCACCATTCAAATCAACACAACATCTTTTCTCAATTATAAACATATAATGAGTGGAGGGTGGAGCTGTATACTGAGGATTGATCCAGGTTGATGGTGGAAGAAGAAGACAAAAGACAAGGCATTCATGTACTGTTAAGAAAATAAGACAAATGCATTGAAATAAAGAAATAAAAGATAGTAAAGAAGTGCCAAAGTGACTCTCACTTGAAACTAGAAAGAGTCTGGATATCAACTCAATATTATTGAGTGTAATTTAATAAACATCTACTATATACCAGGCACAAGGTAAACATTACAACTTACTAGTACAAATGGGTGAATTACGCAGAGACTAACTAGCTTTCCCAGAGATGCCAAGTAGTAGAGCTAGGAGAATTGGGCCCACATCTTCATAATCTTTCCCCAAAAATCCCATGCTCTGAATCAATAGGCTGTGATGCTTTGATATATATTCTTCTCAGAAATGTACTTTAAAAAGCAACTCCTTTCTGCCCATGAACTTCTCATAGCCTTCAATTCACTTCAAAACACAAACGCATGATTTACCTTCATGGGTCATCATGGGGATGTATAATACTCCACAAAGCCAATGAACAGATTTTATTAATCCATATGTAACCTTTATAACTAGACAAAAAGGGTCACTGCGAAAAAAAGGATCCATTACCATAAGGTAAAAAAAAACAAAAAACAAAAAACCTCAATTGCTTGTTTCCATCCCAGGAGTGAGAAAATAACTAACACCTGGAGCTCATGATGAGCTTTGAGGAAAGTGGAAGTGGGATTCCCTTACATTTTGAGTCAGTTCAATCATCATCAAATGAGTATCTGATTTGTACACAGACCAAAGTGGCTGAAACAGGCCAGTTTGCTTCTGCCCACAGCCATTGCTGCTCCATGTCCAGAAAGGAGACCAAAGAGAAATGTGTCACTACGATGTAACAACTCTCCCGTCAGCTATGCCCTGGGTCAGTAAAGGTTCTTTGGTTGTAAGCAACAGAAACCATCTTTGGCTAATAGAAGTCCAAATAATTTTTTACAAAGAGAAAATGAGTGGACATGTGCTAACCAATAGTACCAAAGAAAAGACTGTACAGTCAGGCTTCAGAAAGAAGGGACCTAGATAACAGAGGATCTAGATAACAGGAATGAATAGACCTTTTTACCAGCCTCCTCCATGAAGACATATTATAGTTCCAATTATAGTCATTATTCTAATTCTGGGGAGAAACTCTGATTGGCCTAATCTCAGTCACATAGCCAGTTGGGGGAAAAGCAAAATTCAGATTCTACTACCAAAAAGAGAGAGAGAGGAAAAAAGAGCAGGGGGTAGAGGGAGGACAGATGCTGTTGCAGACAAAAGCATTTGATGGTCACAAAAATATTGTGTAGTGGTTACAGACTTGGATTCTGAAACCAGATTTCTAAGGTTAGAATCCTGGCTCTGAGACTCACTGTGTAACCTTGGATAAGTTGTTTAACTACTCTGTGCCTCAGCATCCTTGATGGCAAAATAGGAACAATAATAGCACACATCTCAGTTGTTGTGAGGATTAAAAAAATTAATCTAGGTGAACTATTTAGAACAGTGTCTACTATGTTGTAACTACTTAAGAAACATTGGTCATCATTCCTGTTGATACATGTGATCTCCATTTTCCACCATAATTTGAGGACTGTTTGTTAATGCAACATAACCTACCCTATCCTGACTAATACAGTATTTTACCTTAGTAACAGTTTAGTTCATTTCAACCAACACATAAGAATCACCAATGGGTACCAGATTCTGGATTAGGCATTGAACAGTCATAGGAAAAAGCACTGTCTGAGCTTAAAATGTGGTAGAAAATGTATAGTGTCCTAGTAAAAACATGGCTTTTACTATGCTCAATTCTACACCAAAAACAAAATCTGGAAACAGATGTCCAAGAGGCAGAGTTCCTATGAAGTTCTTGGGTTTTACTGGTATCTGTCTTACAAATTTACTCTTCTCAAAATGTAAACATCTAGAAGCCTCTATGCCTCCCTTCTGTGAAACAGCATTTATACTACATATGTGTTTAATAAATGTGCTTCCTAAATGTTTAATGATAAGAACCTAAACAACTCCTCTCACTACAGTCATATAACAGCTAATAGGCCACTGGCGGACTGAGCAGTAAAAAGAAGTACAGAATTGAGTCAACTAAATCCATAGGTCTCATTACCAAGAAGGGGATAAAATATTCTATACCAAAACCAATGCACAAATGCTGCCAAAAGTCACAGCCAAATACACAGATTGAACACAAAGAACAGCTGCGGTGAAAATTTTATGCTCTTTATTACACAACTTCTCTAAGGACCCGATTTTAAATTCAGTCACTGATTTTCTCATTTGTCAGCATGGATCGCCACAGCCAACCATGGATCCTAGTTGATGAATGGGACTTTTGCCATTAAAAATTATTCACTAAAGCCACAGTTTCCAGAGTAATAAAAAATATATTGACACTACAACGTGAACCAAAAGTCTAGTCTTGTGCATAAGCATTATTGCCTAAGCAGTTTGACATAAGGGACTGAGTTCTATCTGGGGTGAAGGATTGTACACAGAAGTAAGTATATAGGCTTTTTAAGGCTGTAGAGTGCCCTTCAGCGGTAATTTACAAAATAAGGTCTCTTCCGGGGACTGAAATGTTTAATCACTTTGCTCAGATCTGGGGGACAGGGGAGGTGGTGGCGTCGAAGAGCTAGCTTGCTGTTCGGAGTCTGGAATTTACGGACTATTTCAATTTAGCCTTTCTCCACATAAGCCAAAATATAACTCTTATTTAAATGAATATGTGAATGGGGACTAGTATCTGGTCAAATCTCGATGTCACAGAGCGTGACGAACTAAAGATCCCACAACACTAACACACTAATAACTTCGGTCTTCAGGACTGTCACAAGAACTTTGAACTAAGCTGTTTGCATCCTTCAGGAAAGCCCACCTTGCACTGAATTATGAGTAGCGTCACTAGAGTCAAGACCCAAACCAGAAATTCCAGATGAGAAAGCCCCTAACAGATACAGAATTTTTGTATGCTAATTGGATATTATTCAACCTCATCTGTAAGAGCCATGTCTGTTGCAATTATAGCCTGCATCAAAAATCATGTGGCTTTTTATTTGTGAGGGGCAAATTAAACATTTCCATATTTGCAATTTAAGCTTTTACTTAATTCATCATTTCCCACCTGATGAGGGTCCCTCACATCGAGGCCTTCTAAAGGTCAGGTCTGATGAGGTGGGAGCAGCGTGAAATAAATGTGAGGATTCCGGCTTTCCTGACTTCAGTCTCTACTCAGTTCCTGTATGAAGCAGTGTGCATCCCCTTATTTGTATCTGCCCCACATTCATATACCACTGTTTAATTTGCCACATTTTGTTATATAGGACCTCATTATTTAGAAATAAGGCAAAAACCACCTTACAACTGCTTTTATGTTCTTTTTCCTTTAAGCATCAGTGTTTTTCCAAACTGTAGCATTAAAAGCAAACACACTATAGGCATATTGACATATGCCATATCATACTTTGGTGATGCAGCACTGCATAAGCACATATCAAAATGCATGACTGTGTAAAAATAAGTATGTATGCACACACACACACAACTACAAATGCATAATACAGTTTCCAGCTAGATAAACATATTTGCCTTTGGCATCTGGCAATAAGCTGATATTGCAATAACCTTGTTATTAAATTGACCCATCAGCTTATAAACTGGTACATGGATACCACAAAGAAGGTCTGCCTACCATCTACTTGGGAGGCTGCCTATCTAATCCTCATTCTCCCCTTCTCCTTTATGATAAAGTCACAATTTCCTTTGAAGTGTCCCAGTGTGCTCAGTTGATTCTATGTTTCATAGCTTCCCTTGCAGCTATGTGGAGAGGTCAGTAAGTTCTGGCCAATGAAATGAAAGCAGAGGTCATTGACTGGGATGTCCAAGAATTCCTTAAGCAATGACAGAAGACTAGAACTCATCCTTTTTGCCCTCATCCCTCCTCTTCCTGTCTGAAACATAGAAATAATGGCTCGAGATTCACCAACTGTCTCATCTTAGAGATGAAAGCCTATTCACTACAAATGAAAGAACAGAAAAACAGAAAAGACCTGGGTCCCTAATAAATTCTGGGGGACACCATAGCATTTTTGACATACCTTACCATAGCCATGTCAAAGGGTCTATTTGTGGTCTTCGAGAAAAAAAACAACAACCCCTAATTGGTTTATCTACTACGTAATTTAGTATGTATAAAGGATACTGCATTAAAAGTCAAAATAATCATTTATGAGCCCATTAATGGTGAATACATATTATTCTGATTTTGCCTTAATAAAAGCTGATTTGCCTTCAATATTTATCATAAAAAGAAACACAAGATCTTTCAGACCCCATGATTTGGAAGGATTTTATCTGGCAAAACCATCCAAGTCTGGGGTTAATGAGGTTCATGTTGATGAGAATTGAACTCTAGCTGTTAAGTAAATAATAACACCAGTAGTGATTTAGAATCTTTCATCCCTAAAATTTGTAGCAAATTGCGAATAGCCCTGTGGGGTGGGTAAAATTACTGACATAATTTTATTGACAGAGAAACTGAGTCATCAAGTCATTAAATAGCCTGGGGTCTATTTAGTGAATAGCAACATCAGTAGAGATTGCAGTGAGCTTCTAAGGCCATCAAAGAGGATTCTTGAAGGGTCAGCATTTAATCAAAAGTTTACAGTACACCCTCCTCACCCCCATCATCATCAAAAAAAAAAAAGTGTGTGCGTGTGTTTTGAAGGAAGCAGCTGAGTCTTCTCTGTTCCTAGAACCAGTGACTCCCTCAAATGCAAAGATCTTGTCTGAAGTTTTCTGGGGTTTGTGTGTGTGTGTGTGTGTGTGTTTAATCATTTGCCACTTAATCTAGCACAGTGCTGGGCACGTGCCAGTTGCCCAATAAGTGTTTGCTGAATGAAGAGCCATTTTCTAAAATCATCCTGTGGGGCACGCCCCTGCTGAACATTCACTCTGAAGCCACACTAGCCCCACATTAGGAGCAGCTGCCTCCCGTTCTCTCCATTACGCCCCCAGTCGTTCCTCTCGAGGCCAACACTTCGCATGCTCATGAGGCCTTTGCCGCTCTAGATTCAAGCCACCTCTGAAAATCCATCTTCCCTCTTGATTCATTTTTCAGCATGAACAAGGAAATGGTTTGATGATAGAATAATAATTGATGGTTATGATATCTGATGTTGTATAAAAGGTTTGATTTCATGGCTGTGTAACTATTTACAAACACCACATACCAAAAAAAAAAAAAAAAAAAAATGTCCTGAGTAATGAATGTCCTTGCTAGAATACTCTATTTCCAGAAGAGAACTATGCTGCCCACAGAGACTGATGGGCAACTTTTAAATTAGTAAAAGCCAAAATGTCTGTTCTCCCGTTGCAGGCAGTTGTTATGAATGGTCAGCGTCTGGTCATCTCTTCTTTGCCCCTGCCCTCCAGGCCATCTTGGCTACTTGTCTTAAACTTGGGCACTTTGACAGGGTGTTTGATGGAGGTGGCCCTGAGGCAAAAGGCTGGTTTTATTGAATCAAAATTCTATAGTTTTGCTGAAGACCTTTCATCCAAACACTGTTGAGGGCCCTCGAGGCCCTTGTTTACAGCAGGTGGATGAAGTGAACTTCCCACGGTCACTTAGCAAGTCAAGGGCCAGGCAGGGCATTCCATAATCAAGCCCAGTGGCCGTGAAACCTCCTTTCCTGCTATTTGTCATGTACCTTCAGTGTTTCTCAAATGCAGTCAGGAATCATCCATCCAAAGAGGTATCTGGGAAGCAGAGGGTCTGAGGAATAAAGTTATGGGAAGACAGATGAACCTCTATTGAGGAGACAGGCTCAAGATTTGATTCCAACTTCTCTGAATGAAGAAGAAAACCATCTTATTGAACATTCATTCCCATTTTCAGTCAATTTTAAAAGTCATTGTAGTCTTGTCCCTCTCAGTCTCAACTCAGATAAGGAAAAAGTGTCAAAAAGGAAGCATTCCATTCCCTGACATGAAAGCCCGGCCCCCTGTGTTGAACAACTGGCACATTTAAAAGTCACCCTTCTCCATGACACCCATCTCCCATACACAAGGCACCCAGAAATGTCAGCTAGACGGGAACGCTTGAAATCCTTGTGGAGAATATTCACTTCATTTCTAAGATAGAAGCTATTTTTGCTCAAAAGGGAGGGGGAAAAGACAGAGGAGAGGTTATTTACAGAAATTAGTTGCAGGGAGAAAAAAAAAATATGACTCTAAATGGAAAGATTATCAACATAGAAAGATGTGTTAAAGCCTAATAAGAAAGACATGCTGCATGCAGTACATCTGAATATAACCATTAGCAGCATGGAAGAGAGGCTGTTTACTGTATTAAAGCTACCTTTACTGGTTGTATAAAAACAAAAAAAGGATTGTATTGGGGCCATCACACTCCCATCTTTTCAATTACAGAGATAGAACAATCTCAGATTCCGAAGCTAACTACAAATCAAAATTGTGTTATGTTATCTGCTGAGACACAAATGGAAAATAAATACTGTTAACTGTCACTTTCCATTAGGTAACAGAAATTCAATTACATTTCAAACAAGCCTTCATGTCAACAGAATAAATCTGTTTCATAAATGAGCAGGTAACCATTTTTGATTCCAACTTCCCAAAGGGAAAAAATCAATTTTAATCACAATTCTTCAATTTTTTTTTTCATATGAATGTTTTGGAGTCGAGTACATCATCTGGTCTAATAAACAGCATTGTACAGAAAAAGGAGGAATAAGCTGAAATTGGCTGCTGTTCATTTCTGGTTCCTTTTAAACCAGAGACTCATCATGTCGGATGTAACTGAGTTCTGCATTGCTCAGATGCTTTCACTGTAAAAGCTAACGCCAGGAAGGGGGAGGAAATGTACAAAGGGAATTCTTCCTGTCATGGAGTTCATCCCAATAAGAAATGTGTATGAGAATATGAACCCCTTTTCATGGTAGACCTTGAAAGGGGACACCCTTCCACAAGACCCCACCCTAATTCCCTTGAAATGGAAGGAGAATCTGGAAAGACAAGTTTCCATCCTAGAAGATTTGTTCAACCAGAGGACATGCTGACAAATCCAGGATGACTGGGAGAGCTTGAAGTAAATTGCACTCACCCAGTACAAGGTATTTTGATCTAATAAATACTTGCTGGTTACCGGCTTGTTGCAATGGGGCAGCCTTTTGGACGGGAGCTTTATATGACTTGTTCAACTTTCAGTGAATGCTGAAGAATACAAATTCCCAACAATGAGCCCCCAAATTTTTTATAACTTGTTCAAAGACAGAGTACTCCTAATAACTATGACCCAGGCACTACTGTAAGCACTGTGCAATTATTTCATTTAATGCTTACTGGCAACCCTACATGGCAGGTCTTATTTAGTCTTATCTCCATAAAGGAATAGAGGCATGGAGAGGTTAGGTTACTTCTCCAACTGGCACATCAGGTATATGGCTGAGCTGGTATTCAAACCAAGGTGGCCTGGCTCCAGAGTCTATACTTACAATCCTCTATCCACAAGGCTTCCAAATTCAACCCTCTTGGGCTCAGCAGTGCTTTAAGCATTTAAGTAGGTGACCATTTGATGCCCTGATTAAATTAGAACAGTTTTGAGAGTGAAAGAGGGTCCTATTAATAATTGTGCAAAAATCAGGAGCAAACTGGAATTGTCTTAGGCAAGGAAATATAGTCCCCTAGATTGTAAAGAAGATTTACGTGCTATAGTGTTTGAGTGATAAAGGAAAACCTAAGCAAAATTCATGTGTTATTGACTTTTAAGAAAGGGTAGAGGGAAATTGTGAGCACACCCACTCAATCAAGAAAATATTGGGATGCTTGGGTGGCGCAGTCAGTTAAATGTCTGCCTTTGGCTCAGGGCATGATCCCAGGGTCCTGAGCAAGAAGCCTGCTTCTCCCTCTCCCTCTGCCTGCTTGTGCCCTCTCTCTCTCCCTCTCTCTCTCTCTGTGTCAAATAAATAAATAAAATCTTTAAAAAAAATAAAAATGGGGGGAGGAGCAAGATGGTGGAGGAGAAGGAGACTGAAATATCATCAGGTCCCAGAAGTTCAGCTAGACAGTTATCAAACCACTCTGAACACCTACAAACTCAACAGGAGATAGAAGAGAAGAGGAACAGTAATTCTAGGAACAGAAAATCGACCACTTTCCAGAAGGTAGAACGTGCGGAGAAGTGAATCCAAAGCGATGGGAAGATAGACTGTGGGGGGAGGGGCCGGATCCTGGCAAGCAGTAGAGCAGCGGAGCACAAAATCAGAATTTTTAGAAGTCTGCTCCGCTGAGGGACATCGCTCCAGAGGCTAAGCGGGGGATGCAGCCCTCGTGGGGACAGTGTGGTCTCAGGAACCACAGGGGCACAAAAAGACCAAGAGTGTCTGAGTGTCGCAGGGCTCCCAGGAATCAGAGTGGGGAAGCCCTGCAGAGACAGAGCTGAGCAGGGGGCTCTCAGCTCGGGATTACTTTAAACCATGACCCACAGCACAGTTGGGCCACTGCTCTTTGGGCAGGGACCCAAAAAGCAGCAGATCCCAGGAGACTCACCTTCCTCCTCCAGGAGGAGCGGCACGGTAGCAGGCGGCAGGAATCAGCTGGGTTTGGAGACTCCAAACGGCCATGCGCCAGGGACAGAAACACTCGGTCACAGGCCGGGTGAGCTCGGAGTGCAGCCAGAGACCAGGGAGACGGGAGGGACTGACTGCTTTTCTCTGAGGGCGCACTGAGGAGTGGGGCCCTGAGCTCTCAGCTCTTACAGGCCAGAGATTGGGAGGCCGTCATTTTCATTCTCCTCCTCCAAAGCTGTATGGAAAGCGTTCAGGGAACAAAAGCTCCTGAGAGCGAACCCAAGCTGATTGCTTAGCCCGGCCCCTGGCAAGGGCGGTGCAATTTCACCTCGGGCAAAGACATTTGAGAATCACTGCAACAGACCCCTCCCTAGAACATCAACAGGAACATCCAGTCAAGACCAAGTTCACCGATCAATGAGAACTGCGGAACTCCAGAGGTAGGGGAATGCAATACATAGAATTCATGGCTTTTTTTCCCATGATCCTTTATTCTTTCAAAGTTAAATTTTTTACATTTTATTTTTTTCTTATTCTATTTTTTTAAATTTTTCCTCTTTCCTATTTTAACATTTTTAACTATTTTATCTTATCAATACCTTTTTAAAAATCTTTTTAAATTTTCATTGTTATAGTCATATTTTATCCCTTCATTGTATTTAACCTTATTTCTTGTATACATATAGGATTTTTTTTTT